>SEMN01000012.1:2495318-3184680 GCA_005408345.1 Macquaria australasica | reverse complement strand
CTTTCTGTGTTGCTGTATAAATATGTACCTGAGGACATGTATGCCCTTGTGTGTGTTTCCATGTATTTCCATGTGTGTTCTGTGTGTAGGCGGACAGCAAGAAACCTGTCCAGAGACAGGATGGGCGTTCTGATGCGTCTGTCCCAGAACCTGATCTACGGTCTCTTCGTGGCCTTCTTCGTGATGCATTTAGACAACGATGTCAACAAGGGTGCTGTGCAGGACCGTATTGGCATCATCTATCAGAGCGTTGGTGCTTCGCCCTACACTGGCATGCTGAATGCTGTAGCTCTCTGTGAGTTCCACCAACACCATACAGCTGTACATAGAGGGGGAAAATACATTTGACTTCCAGGTTTTTGATTTTTTCAACAATTTGACTTAAAGGTGACACACTTATTATTGTGCACTGCTACATTTCAAGCAGCACTCGTATACTGTACATATTCCCATAAACAATAAAAGAGGTATTAGACTTGAAAAAGTGGGAGACATTAAATTCCATCTAACTGTGTGTGTCTGATAATATCACCCAATAAATATCTACTTGAGGTGGATACGATGACTTCAGGGAAATTCTGAAGTGCATTAAGTGCGTGTAGTCTATCACCTGAGTAAAAGTGATCTATTATCTTTGTTAAACAGCATGTTTCAAACGTCTTTATCTCAGCTGTGTAAGCTCACTTATCTCTTGTTCAGTAGGTGAAAGGGGTCTGCAGTTGGCAGTGTTTTTGTTCCCCTCAGCAAAAATGTGTAAAGTCTAGCTTGAATTTTGCTTGGCGAAAAAGTGCCTTCATGTACTTTCAAAAAGATTAAGTGATGAGTTGTAAGTTAAACTATAGTATTAGTATTATAGAGTAGAACTGCAGTTGGTAATCATTACAAATGTGGCTAAATGTCAGTATAAACAAAACATTTCTATTAGAATAGCTTACATTTTAGGAGTATTTGCATAAAGATTACATATGTGTAACCTTTTTGGTATTTGCTATTATTGGCTGTGGCTTTACACAGTTGTTAGAGAGGTCCTGTAGTTTGCATTTACAGTTTTAGTCTGCCTACAAGGGAGAAATGGCCTAGACTCCATTTAGAGTTCAATGAACCCAAGTGTCTTTTTACCTACAGACCTACTATCTATATTGTGTTTATGGTTAGTATTTATAGCAGCTGCTGTGACTGAAGGTAACCTCAAATACAGACAAACGTTCACGCATATACTGTATAGACACATAGAAAGAGAGAGAAACAGCTAAACATAGCTGAATCTCACACTCTGCCCTGGAAGACTACAAACTATAAACACTGGTTCCTTTAAGAGAATATAAATCATTGCTGTCTGAACTATGTCAGGACCTGGATGTGACTGCCTTATTAATTCACTGTATGATGATTTTATATTGCTATAGTTTGTTTTTAGGGATTCCTATTGGTGATTTTAGAAATAATTTTAGAGTTTTGTGAAGTTTATTGCTGATCTTTGTGTATGTATTTTGTGTTGTTTGTAACTTAGCATTTTTGTGGCTAAGACACTCTTGAAAAACATATTTATTTATTTTTTAATCTCAGTGAGGAGTATGTAGTTAATTAAGGTTAAAGAAGATTAAATACATGTTGAAAAGTTTAGGTAATATGTAAACAGGCCTTAGTAGAATCTATCTTAACCTTAATTTCATACATAAGGTGTATGTTAAAAGATGAAATAGACAATAACCTGTGAAGGATATTGGCTGTGTGGGGTGATTATCTCTTCACTGTATTTCTCAGTTATCAGCTGAGTCTAAAATCTTAGCTTTAGGGCTCTGGCTGTCACAGATACTGAGGATAAGAGACGTGATAAAACACTGGGCTGAGCAGAAGTCACACTAGGAGTTAAAAGTTAATTAAAAGCACTCCATAAGCATGGATGCCTTTGGTCTTTATTTTAGTAATGGGACAGAACATAATGCATTATTAATTTTAATGATTAATTTCATGACAGTCATTTAAGAGCTTCATGGGCTTTCAGTATTCAATCTTTCTTCCTCTTTCTCTCATTACATTATCTGCTCTCTGTCAGTTCCGGCGTTGCGAGCCATCAGTGATCAGGAGAGTCAGGATGGTCTGTACAATAAATGGCAAATGTTCTTGGCCTACATCTTCCACATCCTGCCCTTCAGCATCCTGAGTGTTTTCATCTTCACCTCCTTCCTTTACTGGTGGGTAGTAAGTGTATATGTGTTTGTGTTTTTGTTTATTGCAAGCAGCATATTCAACCTCCCCCAAGGATTTAATGGATCTCATATTGCGTATGTGCACCGCCAACTTAAACTCAAACTCTCAGCAATAACTCTTTGTCTCTTCTATTTTTTGTCCCTGCCTGCTTTCCTCTCAGGACGGTGGGGATGCACCCTGACAGCCTGCGCTTCCTGTGTTTCAGTGCTGTAGTCCTGGTGCCACATATTATAGGTGAGCTGATAAGATAAGAAGATAATCATTTTCTTTTTCTTCAAAGCAAAAGGATTATCTAAATTATACAAAGTACATAATAGGGACATGGCTAGTCTGCTTATCTCCATGATTCGTATCCTGTAACACTTAAAAGTTTTGTCTTCATTACTTTGCTGTCAACACTTTGAGGGATAGACTAAATATTCAGTGTTTTAGAAACATCAGTACACAGTGTCAAGCCTATAAATGTGTTTGACTTAAGAGGAGATCCCTTTAATGTCATGTTTCCACTGTTTATGGCTTTTATTTGTATTCATTACTATGTTTTTCTTTTCCTCAGGTGAGTTGCTGACTGTGGTGCTATTAGGAGTGGTCCACGACCCTAACATGGTCAACACTGGAGTGGCTCTCCTTAATATTGCAGGGATCGTGGTGGGATCTGGCTTCCTAAGGTGAGACACCAAATATGTTTTAATATGTTTTCATTTAATTAGTAAGTTTAAGTGACTTTATGACCTTTAGGACCTTTGATAAGGCAACATTTCCAGGTCTTTTTTGTAAATGAAGGTATTATAGTGGCCACTGCTAACTTTCCAAACATATGCTACCAGTAACACACCTTCCTCTCTCCTCTTCCTCTCAACAGAAGCACCCAGCAGATGCCAGTGGTCTTCCAGTGGCTCAGCTACCTGACCTTCCAGAAGTACAGCTGTGAGCTGCTCATAGTCACGGAGTTCCAAGGACTCGACTTCACATGTAGTAAGTTGTTTCTACCATCTCAGTGTCCACCTACACTGAGAATGAAAAAGGAAACATAATTATAATTTAACAAGTTGTATTTACAGCTCACAGACTGTCTCCCAGCATGAGTAGTACTTTTAAAAAATGTGTAAACACTATTTTCATCATTCTCTACCTGTTGCAAGATTTTATGACAATTTTATGACTACAAAGTGTTTGACGTTGTAAAAGTTGTAAACGTACTTGGCCTTGACATCACTAGCTGTAGAGGACACATGGGAATATGTTTTGCCCCTGAAGGAAAATCTAGTCCTGGATCACATGTACAATTCAGGAAATGTACTTCACAGCTGAGTCACTATTATCTTTAATCTTTTATCAATGCTTTAACTAGTATGTCATGAGTGATTAAATATTATCAGCAATCACTAATTTTTGTATTTATCAATTTTACATTTTATCATTTTGCTGATGCTCTTATTAAGATTGACTTATAAAGTAGGAGTTCAGTGTTCAAAGACGCTTGACAGGACAGATTGAAGGACACTCATTGGCTGTTTTGGGAACTGAAGCTGTGTCTTTAAAACCACAAAAATCTCTCTGTTGTGTTGTTGCAGATAATTCCAAACCTTTGCCTGGAGCCTGTCTGGTCACTCAAGGCAGTCAGATCATTGATGAGGGCTATCCTGGCGCTCTGTCCCGATACACACTAGACTTTGTTCTCCTCTACTCCTTCCTCCCTGCCCTCCTGCTGCTGGGCATGATCAGCTTCAAGATCAGAGACAAGCTTGTTCGTCACTAAAACCACAGACACACATTTGTGGGAGAATCTTCTGTTTAAACAGGAAGCTAAACTGAGTTTGGTTCTGAAGATCTAAAAACACATTCAGAGTAAAGATTTACAGGATGATGTTATCAGTGGTGGAAGAAGTGCTCAGATCTTTTACTTAAGTAAAAGTAGCAATAACACAGTATAGAAATACTCAAGTTACAAGGAAGAGTCCTGCATGCAAGGAAAAGTATAAAAGTATTGGCAGCATCAAAATATACTTAAAGTACAAAACGTAAAAGTACTTGTTATGCAGAATGGCCCATTTCAAAATTATGTTGTTAATGTTGCAGCTGGTAAATCTGGGCCTTATTTTTTACTATATATATACACACTGCTGGGTGGCTTGTGAATTCCACGAATTGATCAATAAAGTCTTATCTTTATCCATAATACTACATCATAATTTATTTGTTGATTACATTTTATATTATTAATCTGAATCTGCAAAGTAACTAGTAACTAAAGGTATCAAATAAATGTAGTGGAGTAAAAAGTACAAGATTTCCCTTTGAATTGTAGAGTAGAAGTAGCATCAAATGGAAATACAATTTTGAGGTACTTGTATTTTACTTAAGTACAGTACTTGAGTAAATGTACTTACGTTACTTTCCATTACTGGATGTTATTCAGATGAGGTATATTGAAGTACTGTGGCTCCTGCAAACACATATAATCTATGTTTGCACTTAACCCGTTCCCTCTAACATTCAAGGAATATTTCCATATAAGCACTTACCTTAAAGTTTTACAGAATAGTGTACAGTGCAAGGTGTACAGTACAGCAGGGTTAATCTGTGTTGACTGGGATGCAGCCAATTGAGTTGTCCTAAACTAAAAAGCACCATAAATCAACCTGTTGCTTTAACACTGACTGGGCTCAAACAATGACTGAGATACAGATTCAACCTAAGGTCCTGTATAGTTTAAATAGGCAGTGTCTGACTGCTGTGTATCATAAAATACCAGAAGAATATCTAAGCGCTAAAATGTCACCTATGTATTGCATATATTACTTTTTTGTTTAAATATTGTGATTGTAATGTGTCATAAATATGAAGAGATGCCTATTGTAATAATGTACAATTGTTTATTTTTTAGAACACATTTTATCATCAGTATACAAATAGTTTTGTTATGTTTAAAATACTTAATCTCTAGTTATACAAGTTGTATGAATTACCAAGAAGTAAAAAAAAAATGACACAAAAGGAAATATATAATGCAAAATGTATACTGTATTTACATTAATATGTGGTGTATGTGTGTGTGACCATAGAGCTGATTATTTCTCATGTCTCCAGCTCCAGTGCTTTCCACGACTTAGCTGCATTCCTCTTATACTGCTCCAACTCCTGAAAAACACATGCAGACAGAAAGAGAGAAGATCAGACGTTTTCTTTATTAATGAAGTACAATGAAAAAGTGCAGGCAAAGAAACAAGGTGCTGTTCTCCTCCACAGACATACAAATGTAGATATAGGGCACATATAACATTATGTTTAAAACACCAGCAACACGGGACACATTTACACCGCAGCACACTGAAACAGTTCAAGGACTCCAAACATCAAACATTAAACCAGGCTTCATCTGGAGCCAGGTAGGTCATCTGGGCTATTGTGCTATTTGAAAAAGGTTTGCTGGCAGCTAGCACCATGTAATGGAGAACTCTGATTTCACAGAAATGTTGAAAACCTCTTTCAGATTTTGCATTAAATGCAGTAATGATTTTGTCATATATTTTACTCTGTAAGGGTAACCCAGGAATCTGCAGTTTTCTCTACTCTTCTGAGTTAATTTGTAATGTAGTCATACTAGTTGTATAGTAAGATAAGGTAAATTGGTGTGACCTTGTGGTTAAAATCTTTTAAGGGTGTATAATCCTATATGTTTATACAGTTTCAAATTTTTAAAAGATTTTCATTTTCTTTTTCAATGTTTTGGACCACTAGCAGGCCTAGTTTTTCACTACGCATTCCTGCCTATGGTGTCATACTATTCCACTGATCTCCAGAAGGCGGTAATGTGCCAAGATATGCAGTAATGCGCCAGCAAAGGCAGGACAGAAGATGGCTGCGTGCTCGTAAACATGGATGTAAACAATGCAGGTTTCAGACTTTAAAGAAAAATGTCATTTATAAATGTTTTATGAGGAAGGAAATGCGTTCAACACATTTGTTAGACCTCAAGGATACCCACAATGCGTTTTGGTGAGTAACACCAAATGCAACTTTTCTGTCTACAAGAAAACTCCACGGGGTGTTTGCAAGGCTATCTCTCTCCAAACTCATGGGGTACACTAGTCTCAGTTTGTGCCTCTCAAGTAAGGAGATTGGTCACCTCTGGCTATCATCCTTTTTGGATTAGGAAATAGAGTCGCACCTTGGGAAACAGGTTAAAAGTGTTTTATATTGTACACAGTATTTTTTAATCCAGATGGGGATATGGGAAAAATGCCTTCAAAACTGTGATACTTGCAGTTGTTAAATGGCCTTCTGGATTTTTTGAAAGATGGCAGGAATTTATCTTCCAGAAAAACAGATGCTTAGCTCTGTGACACAAATGTATTATGATAATACATAAGAGGCACAAACTGGGCTAAAGGTACACAAGCTCAGACATGTGGATTAGAAGAATATTATCTCTTAGCAATACACAGAAGAAAGAGATACAGTTTGCATGAAGGATATCAGTTTACAATCTGCCCTGACATGCAACCAGGCCTTCAAAACCTGTCTATACTCAGTTGGAATAAACTTTTACCCTTTTTCTCTCATTGGTTACCCAGACCAATTACATTATGTGCGGTCCAATAGCAGTGCAAGATGACTAGCATCAGGTGAGACTCAGTCAGCGATAACAGCATTGTGACTCCAACAGGTTACTACAGGTCAAGTGCCACATGGGCAGGCCGGCAGAGACGCTACTCATCTCTGAGGTTATAAGCACAGTATAGATTACAGCCTGTTAATGAGACCATGACATACATACAGGTTACTGAAGGACAGAAGGTTACTCTGGAACATTCCTCTAAGACTAAGACAGGTGTGGAGCAGAGTGCACAAGACAGTCTTCAACAGCAGATCTATTTGTCTCTCTGATAGTGTAATTATTCTTATTTCATTCTCATTTAATTCAATCTTGGGCAGTAGAAGGGCAACAGCTGATTCCATTTGTGTTTTCTATGTGACCTCACTAAACCATAGTAAGGTATAGAAAATAAAATTATCTAAATAACCCTTATTAAATATATTACTTAAGCACTCTGGAGCATATGGTTTGGGGGCCTGTCGTGTAACTATGCCTTAACTCTAAAAGACTAAGAATGCTTCTCCTCTTCATTTCCCCTTTAATGTTTTTAAAATCTGTTATCTTCCTCAATACTTGTTCCTCTTCACAGGGTGGTCAAAGGTCAGGGTCACAAAGCACAGATAAGCGAACAGGAATTTCTGATCAACACTGAGTCACGACACTAATTGCAGTAGCATAATCTGTCCAGAATCATAGGTGAAGATGTATAGGTGATGTGCTTTGCCATA
Source organism: Macquaria australasica (assembly GCA_005408345.1). Taxonomy (NCBI): domain Eukaryota; kingdom Metazoa; phylum Chordata; class Actinopteri; order Centrarchiformes; family Percichthyidae; genus Macquaria; species Macquaria australasica. The sequence goes on along the minus strand of SEMN01000012.1, from coordinate 3,177,141 downwards.
GTACTTACAACTGTGCAGCTGTTAAATAATACCACGCAAGCATGTGATTGGTCAAGATGTGTTACCTGGTCTTTCTGGGCTCTCATGGCATCAATCTGAGGCTCGATGTACTGTGGGTCTTTGGCTGGATCCTTTAGTTCCCTCTGCTCACTGGTATTCTACAAAGACAAAGTCAGTTAGACAGACAGAAATACATTAAAAATTGACTTTTTACAGAGGCCTTTGTTCAAGTCAACATGCATAATTATAAGAAGGAATGTTGTGTTTTGTGATACTGATAAAGACAAAGGTGCCGCCAGTGATTCAAATACCTCTTGGGGGAAGACACGCTCGTAGACTTTCTTCCAGAGATCCTTTGGGTTTTTAGCATGCAGAGAAGTAATGTCCACATCAGTAGTAGGAGGGGAACCTAAAGTCAACAAATGTCAAGGCGGAAGGTGGCTCTAAATCAGGTGCATGTTTTACAACACAGCACAGCAATAGCATTTTAATTCCATTTAAATGCATTACTGCTTTTGGCCACCGAGTGGTGCTGTGCTCACCGATTTGGCTGAAGGAGTCAGAGCCTGCTGGAATGGCTAGAGGCTTGGTGGAGTCAGAGGACACAGTTTTCCTGATCACAACATAAAAACACAGATAAAACCAAAGCATTAAATTAATAGTAGTACAGTTACATATACAACTATTTATCTTTGTTTGAAATAGTTAAATAGGTGTGAAATACATTTTCTCTTCATCTCTACATTATAAAATCCATTTCGAGCTGTCTCTTGAAAAGCTCTTGTAAATAGAGAGCGTATCACAGGTCCAAAATGTTTGAGAAAAACTTGTATATATAATTTCTAATAGTCCTAGTGAAGTATAAATGTGAAATGCAATTGGGAAATCTACCAAGTATTAGTGATAACACTAAGGTAATTGTGTTTTTAAAAAAACTAATGAATGCAGTCCCAGTCCTTCTAGTCCAATCCACTAGTTGGTGCACAATGCTGTGTTATCCTCCTCACCCTCTGTCCAGTCCGAAAGCCAGATGGGAGAAGAAGCTCTTGGTTTTTGACATTAGGCTCTCCGACTTGATGCTAGTGAACTGATGAAAAGATTAGGTACAGAAAGAAAAATGTAATAAAAGACAAGTGGAACAGCAGCAGTTGATAGAATGGATAGATTCATTAGAAACAGGAAGCAAAAAAAAAAGAAGTGCAAATTGCAGTTTGTTTTATTCAAAAGTTATGTTAAATGTGAATATGTTGCATGTATAGTAAAAGCACACTTACAATAAGAGAGGCTGCGTAGTAGTGGGCAACAAACCGCAGTGTTTTACTAACCACTTTCCTCTTTTCGGAGTCAAATTCCTGCAACACAGATGGAAACTCTCCCTCTGAATGTGTTACAAATTATACCAGGATCCATATAAAGTGAGAAAAATGACAAGTTGCACTAACGTAACTTTTACCTGAAAGATGTCATATTTGCTGCCAATGATGAGCAGAGGAACAGGAAAGGGACTGATCAGCTCTCTGTCCTGTTAAGTCACAGTCACAGTTAACGCAGAATATGTGCACCATCTTACGTCTGCACTGGACAAAACAATCATCACCTTTCATCTACAAGAAAAGCCTCAACTTTGTCCACACTGTGAGGTGAGACGTGGTGAACTTTCCTTTTGAAATCAAAATGGCTTTCACCGTGTTGGTTTAGTTTGTTAGCATTGGCGTTTTCACATTTTAATTTCTGACATAAACTTCAAAACTCTTAAAATATGCTACTACATTTTGCCCTGGACTAATCAAAAGATTATGTTAATATAATAGTTAGTGTAATGAGCTGAGGTCTTACAGGATAGTCTTTAGGTAATACGTGTGCTGCTGAGTGGACAGGCGTCTGGTGTTTGGCTCCAGGTTTGGCCTTCTGTGCTTGTGCCTGGGAAGAAACTTTCAACAACTGAGCTTGTGCTGCCTGCAGCAGCTTCTCCATGGTTCCCCACAGGGCGTTGGGTTTAGACAGGTCCAGAATGAGGATGACAGAAAGAGACCTGGGAAAAGACAGGATAGATAAAAGAAGGTGTTGCTACAGCACTGAGGCTCAGACCAAGAAAACACCCTTCCTTTACTGGCATGACACTGCTGTTCAAAACATACTGATTTTAAAAGCTACACGTACAGTAAACATAAAAAATATTCATATTCAGAACATGTCACACACTGCCCCTTACCCCAAAACACATCACAACAGTGAAAAAAACAGTAAACTGTGAAAGAGACAACAAGACCTCAGGAATGTGTGAACGTGACCTACCTGATGCTGACAGGAGTGATGGGGATCTGGACCAGGTCTGACAAAGAGGTCCCTCCTCCCAGCTCCCATAGATGGGCTATGTCTTTGGGCTGAAAGAGAAAACCATCACTTTTATCACACCATCTCATTACAAGTTACACATTATGTGCAATTGTACACACATTGTACACTTCTACAGCATTTACTACAAAGAAGCAAGGTATTTACTGGAGTAATAGAAACCCAGTAGGTTTGGGTAAACATCATATCATGTCACATAAGTACCTGATGTTGTGGTGAATGAATTTACTGTCTTTTGTATCTCTTTACACGGGTTAACTTTTCACACAGCTCCTTCTTATCAATTTGAATAAAAAATACATGGTTTTAGGCAATCACAGCTTATCAGGATTATCAGTTGTGTGTCTTTATCCCATTTTTTAAGAGACGTGTCCATGACTAACGGGGCTTCCTTACTGTGTTGTGTCCTCGGGCCCTTCTGCCGAAAGTGTATTCCATTGCCAGAGTTGGCTTGGATGGTTCATCTCTGGTGGATAAAAAACTGTATTATTGTTGTGTAACAACATAATCTAAGTAAAAAGATCAATTTACTAGCTTTCGGTGCTTTCAACCTAATATTGCAGTCTTTTAGTGAGTCATGTGAGATGCAGCAGGAAGATTTAAGAGCTATTAAGTGAAGCATTTTGATGCTAAAGGTGAAGATTGAACTTTCATGCTCAAAGCATTATTGTTAATAACTGGCGTTGTCATGGTTTTCATGTCGTTAAGCCTAATGGACTTGATTTCAATGCGCTTCATATTATCCACAATACATCCACATAAACACTTATTGATGAGCTGGGTTGACTGAATCCAGAATATGAAGGGGGTTAGGAGAAGGTGTGGTTTTTATCATGAAGCTGGATTTGCTAATTGTGAGATGAGAGCTGACTGCCTAGACACACACACACACACACACACACACTCACACGCACACTCACTCTCACACACACACTCACTCTCACACACACACTCACTCTCACACACACACTCACTCTCACACACACTCACACACTCACTCACCTGTCGAGGCATCTGAGAAGAATGGACGTTTTACCCTGGAAAAAAAAAAAGCAAAGCTACTTACTAGCTATGACTTAGCTAATAACAAGGCAAGAGTGCTTCCATTAGAAAACAATAAATGTCCTGTCTGGCTCGACGATAAACACACCGCAGCCTTGCTCCCCATCAGAAACACGCTCCTCTCTCCGTCCTCCTCCCCACCTTCAGGCTCCCGACTGCGGAGCTCCGCCGCCGCCAGCTCCCACAGCGTGTCTGAGCTGACAAATACGAGACAAGGGCGTTAATAGCTCATTATAATAGCTAGTTATTACGTCTGTGGTAATGTTAAACATCACAAACTGACAAACTAACCTTACTTTTGGCATCAAATTTGATATTTTACAGACAAAGTCGACAAGCTAACTAAACGGCTAACACCGATAGGAGTCGTTACAAGCGTTGCCAGAGTAACGGCGCATTTTGGTGATGTAATCATGTTTTTCCTTCTTGGTGGGCATTGTGGGAAATGTAGTGCCTTGTACCGGCTACATCAGAACAAAGTAAGAGTTTTTAGCTGCATGGGACGTTAAACTATTGTAATTATATTAATTTATAAACGTCATTTACAATACTTAATGGGTATATTCAATTTGTTACATCTCTTTTTGCATAATAAAAAAAACTAAGCATACATGTTTGTCTTTTATGCTTGCAAATTTGGTGTCTGTTATAAAGCAATTTAGTAACTCCAGAATACCAACTCTATGCCCTATTCCTCTCTCTCTCTCTCCCTATGTGTGTGTGTGTGTGTGCACAAAACTCAGGGGACACAGGACATAAGTGTACAAAAATACATTTCCATGTATCCTTGGGTTTGTTCCACTGTCTGTTGTATGCCAAAGACCGTATTAAAATAAGTATTTGTTTTATTTCAATAAAATCTCACCCTTTACTCCTTCTGTAAAATGTCACAACTTTATCACCGATGTAATGTATTGTAAAATACAAAGAATCCATCCACTAAAATTGATTCAGGGAGATCCTGATAGCTATTGCAGCCATAGATTTTTCCGAGACCTTTAATGGGGAGTTGTGGTGGTCTTTGTCCTGAGCTTTGACCAGTATCATGTTAGATGCATCTATCATTTTTAGTGGTTTGAACAATTGATTAAACCTGAGACAGTCTGGGAATACCCCTCTTTAATCAGAACACAATGAAACATTGTTTTCAGCAGCAACGAAGCAGCCTAACATTTCCCTCCTCGGTCAGTTAAATTATAAGCTACTGAAAAGTAGGCAGAAACTTCCAAATGAAATGAAAACACATCTAAATTGCATTTGAGGTACATGAAATTACGTACTGTACATAAAATTACGGCATCCAGTTTACAGATTTCATAAAGCGGAACAGCTGAGATCTTCAGTGAATCAAAAACAGGCATTTCTCCATGTAGCGATGATCTTTAAAACGGCCTTTGTTCAGGAGATCCTGAACAACTTGAAATGTTTTGGGTACATTTGGGTAAATTGCAGATGGATGGTAATGGATGATAGTGAGTCTTTTTTGATGAAAAAGATGTAATCAGATTGTCTGTCATGACTTTTTCCTGGGCTGGTCACAGTAGGGTACATTTTCTAGCAGAAGGCTCGCTCTGGGTCGAAGCACTGTGCGTGAGAGAGAAAAGATCTTAGCAAGTACATCTCATAATGAAATATCATTAGAATATGATAAGTCAGAGAGAAGTCAAGATTCATGTTGTAAATTCTTTGCATACAGGCTACTTTCTAGGATGGTACCAAATGTTTAGAAAAAGGGCAGGAGAGGAGAGGGAAAATAATAACATACAGAGCTTATTTTCTCCTTTATGTTCCACTTGAATCACAGCCTCTCGAAGAACAGTTTCCACATCTAAGCCCATTTTGATCATCTGTAAAAGCAGAAGGGTAAAGAGCATAGATGGATTATGAGACGTTGGGCCCCCCCAGACACAAGCATGTGAAGTGCCCGTCTTAGTACATAGCAGCACCCACTTTGTTTAGCATCTTTTGCAGGTTAAACATAAATCTAAGGTGCTGCTGTGCTTGAAAGCTACAAAGAACTTTAATATTTAATGACTCCCGGAGATGCTTTTTAAATTCTTTGCAATGCTGCCACAGTAGACACAAATATGAAACAAAATACTATAGGAATTCATCCTCATGTTATTATGCCTAACAATGAGCCTGTTTTAGGAAACCATCTAAGGAAACCTGTAATGCAGATCTATGATCGGTTTTAAATGGTTTTGTTAATTTTACAGTACGCTTACTGTAGCCCTCACTGTGTAGCTGAATTATGTAGGCAAAAATACAACAAACAAATGTTGGATTGGACTTTATATTGGCAGATACTCAATACTTGGATCAGGATTAGGAGCAACAAGAAATGTCACTTCATACTAAGGCCTGGGTATAGGGGCCTCCTGACTCATTGGGCCCCTGGGCCTGTGCATGGGAGACCTATTCGGTAATCAATCCATGACCCCAGAACAATGATGACAGAACAGAGTGGCATATCCTAATATATCATACCTGGTTAAATGCATTACTGACAAAGTACGGCCAAATAAAATGTACAACCTATATAAACAAATCATGTCACTTTCTGTGACACTTTCACTGCACCTTCTTAATGTTTTCTTCCGATGTTTCATCTTTGTTTTTCCGGAACTCCTCGTTGATCTTTAATCTGGCAGCTTTGTGAGGGGGAAAAAAATAGTTGCATGCATTCAGTTATCTACTGTCTGGTAAGGGTTGGTTGGTAAACATCATCCAGCAAAGATATATGCACATTATGTTCTTCAGCTACACAACTCACCTGTCAGTGCAGTGTCATCGTCTCTGAATACAGCCATCCTTGTTCTGTGCAGCGCTTTAAACGCGCTCAGGACCTGCATTTATGCATTCAGACATTCAGCTTTTAGCAACATCAGCACCTTGACAGCTGCTGCTTGAACTGAAGCAGCTCTGGAGTGGAAACTAACAATTTCCTGCCATTTTAGCTTTGAACACGCAAACATGTATTTTTTTATAATGAAACCAGCTAAAGGAGCGAAAAAGAAAAACGCTGTTTTAATAACGTTATTTCTTATAAACCCTCACCTTCAAACGAGTCCCCATCGTGACTTCTGTAGCTCACGTCCGGCACTGGAGTGTTGGAGGAAGTGCTAACGACCAATCAGTGCAGAGTTTGAAGTGACGCGTTCTTGTAGTCAATGAGCGCTCGTTGTAGTTTCTCGGAGCCGAAAGCGTCGCTGTCATCTGCGCCAACATGGCTGATGAAACGGCCAAAGCGCAGGCTGCCCAGCCGGGCGGAGACACAATATTTGGAAAAATCGTACGCAAAGAGATCCCTGCTAACATCATCTATGAAGACGACCAGGTATGCATGAAACGCCTTCACTTATAAACACATTTGGGTGCAATAAGTCACGCTGCAGGTGACGTTCAGCCACTGTTAGCTGCGAGTTAGCTTTGCAGAAACTGCTGCTGTACTGTCTTTTTTTATATAAATATTTAGACATTTAAATATTTGGTGTTATGTATAGGTCGTTCGTCGCAGAGTAAAACCTGTGTGCTGCGGTGATACAACACAGCTTGCTCTCAGACTACAGAAAACGTGCTTTAAAACAGAATAATCAGGAAAAAGGTTTTTAACATAATTTGTCAGGTACCTTATCCACGGTTTAGTTTTTGTTCTGCATGTTATAAGTCATTGCTCGTGTTAGATTTGCTGCCACTTGGCATCTGCAGACAGTTGGCTTTCCACCAAGGTATGACAAGGTCCACTTTGCCAAGTCTGCCTGCCACTTCAGCAAATCCTTAATATGTTATTGTTGCTGTGGTTTGGATAATGAAATCGGCATGTTAAAATGTGAAGCCGCCTGTATTACCAGCCTGTCGTATCTGCAGAACCCGAGGATTGACATTGGAAAAAACACCACGTCCTGTCAAACAGGCTTCACTGCATTGTGTTTATGCAGTGGCGATTAAAAAAATCGATAAGGGGTGGCCAAACAAACCAATTGACGGTTTAAATATTGTAATAAATGAATATCAATGCAGGAAATTAAGTCAAAGGGGGAAAAATCTATAATATGGGCTGACACATATATGACAATTATATACAATTATATCATATAGATCTAATTTCATGGTCACTCAGTTTAAACCAGCGCCACAGCTGTCTGCACAGGCTGACTTCTTCTTAATTTGTTCTTTTTTGTTTTTCAGTGTGTAGCCTTCCCTGATGTTTCTCCTCAAGCTCCCACTCACATCCTGGTCGTCCCAAAAAAGCCAATTGTTCAACTGTCACAAGCGGAGGATAGTGATGCTGCAGTAAGTATGATTTCATAAAAGACTGTAAACTTAGCCTACTTATTCCCACTTTCAGTGATTTGCCCAACAACTTTCTGTCAGTGACCACTAGATGGAACCCTTTAAAGCCAATTTAAGGCTTATCTGTACAGTTATTGTTGTAATCCAGGGGTCGTCTGTTTATATGCTTATGCATACATGTATGTATTTTCACCTCACTGTCATTCATTCATTCTCTCTCTGTCTCTTAGTTGCTGGGCCACTTGATGATAGTTGCAAAGAAGTGTGCTCAAGAGGCGGGCCTGGCTAAAGGCTTCAGAATTGTCATCAATGATGGGCCGGAAGGAGGCCAGTCGGTCTACCACATCCACATCCACGTCCTGGGTGGACGCAGGATGGAGTGGCCCCCCGGCTAACCTTCGTCTCCCCTCACAGACCATCCTGCCATCAGTGTTCACGTCTGTTGTCTGACAACCAGTACTGATACATTTCGACTTAAACAGCTTGTGAAATAAGAGTCAAACAAAACCTGGAAATTCATCAATGATAATAAAAATGCACTTCACAGCAGAGAGTCTTCTTTGTCGTTATCAAAAAATTCTCATACCAGGCTGTTAAATGAAAACGACTTAAATGTGTTACTTTTAGTGCTGTTGGGATTTCAAGCACCACTGCTCTCTTTTCCCTTGGTGCCTTTTGCAAACATAAGAATCGGCCTGCTGTTACTGTTGTGAGGAGAAATCTAATTACTGCAGTTGACAAGTATGTTGTCCGCAGTAAGAGACTTGCAGAAGTACTGCTATAGGTCTCACGTAATAGTTTTCCATCAGTGAGACAAGATACACTTTGTCATCCATAACCACGTGCTAGCCAAGGTGTTGTGTAGGAACTCACCCTTGTTAAATAGAATTTGATCCTTTGTACTAAGCACAGCATTTAGCTGATGCTGTAGTTTCAATATGCTCATTGCTACTTACATTATTATGTATATACTTTCTGTATGCAGTCTATGGTTGGCATTTCTTGGTGTAAAAAGATTCAGTCACTTAATGCAAATATTTCACAGTTCAGGCAACACGAAGAGGTAGCTGAGTCATTTGCATTTGCAGTTAAGACATGATTAATGGCTTAGAGAGAAGTCTACTTTTATTCAGTAAGAATTGTAGAAATTCAATCTGAATATGGAAAGAACCCTTTGCTTTTTCTTTGATTAAAAGATCCCTGCTGAGAGTTGTTATGCAATCTAGTTTTGGAATAAATAAATAAATAAATATAGGTTTCTTGTCTGTCAGTGGTGACATCAGTCTGGTTTATGTTAATTCCCAGTCAAATGAAAATAGAGAAACGAGTGAATGGCTCTCTTTTATTAACAGTAAGAAACAATGCAGGTAGTTGAACAAATATAAAATGCATGAAACATCCACAAAATATTAAACAAAAACAATAAATAAAATGTTTTTTTTCTTTACAAAATGACAAAGAACACTGATCAGATGACGCATGTAGAATTAAAATAAACATGTACCTAGCATTCACAGTCCCCTAATTTCATTTTTTGATAAAATGGGGGGAGAAAAAGTAACACGATTAGAGGCTTCGTTTGTACAGACAGAATAGTTCCAGAGAGGCAAGGCAGTCGCTTCTGATATCAGGCAAAGTGATATCATTCTTTGCCAAACCATTTGACCACTTTTGATGCAGCCTTTCACTACTTCTTCACTACTTCTGTATGAAAAAACACCACAATCTGATGTGCAAAATGAGAGAATTTGTTTAAGACAACTACATCTTTTTCTTCTATTTTAATCAATGCCCTTCTATAGTCAAAACGGGCACTTGGAGGCATTGAAAAACATTGTACAGTACAGTATAGAGAGAAGGAAATGAACATGTATTCTGGTACCTAAATTCACTATTGCAAGAGTATCTAAGTACTAATATACTGCTTCTTACTCTAGAACACAGACTATAAGCTGAAGAGAGACTCAGAAAACGGTTAGTCCCCAAGAAGTAACTAGGAAAGCAGCAATGTCAATGAGAAAGAGGTTAACTATACTGTCTCTGCAATTCTACAGTATCAGTACGCTGGATTTTCTCGCCTTGGTGGAAATAGAACAATGCACCTATATACACTGATTTGAAGCCGTATTGCAAGCAAAATTCATAAAATAGATGGGGAGCTTACTTTCAAATATGTGTTCATTTCTACTCACTGAAGTTCCTCAAAGACACATTTTGAACCACAAAAGGCCTCCTTGTAAGTTGCCCACGTTCTTATCGACAAAAGACTTCCAGCAGCTTTTCCATATTCAGGTTTTGTGTGTACTTGAGCTCAAACTAGTTAGTGACAGACAAAGAAAATGAATTTATTGTGAGGTGACTCAAAGCATTAAAAAGTAAAGGTTTACACAATATCTACAATACCAGTATCTAAATATTATAAAATATTCAGTTTAAACAGTTATTTTCTTTGCTCATCATTGCTAAGTTTAAAAATAAGTCACATTCCCCTGTGACTGAAAAAAGTAGAAAAAGCCAATTGGAAATCATAGGACACTTGAGTGGATGTACTGAAAAAAGCTAAGGGCACTGATTCTCACAGGACATGTCACATGGGCCAAAAAAAGATATGGCAGCAATGATTAAACTAGTGTTTCTTTATAATAAATAAGAATCTTTGATTTGTCAACAGAAAAATGGTCTTGACATTCAGAAAAAAAGGTGAACTGCAGAGGAAGGTGAGACATAAGAGATGAACTGCCATATTTGAAATACAGATTCTCAGGCTTTTGCACAACAGATGGATTTCAAGATGGCTCAACTGTTTAAAAATGTCAATATCAATAAGCTTGTTAACTTTGGTAAGTGATTATTTTGAGTGAAAATGATCATTGGTTTCCCAAAGGCTGTTACTAGTGTGTAAAACTACCATTCAGTATTAGTAAGATCAACACAGACACCGACTTGCAGGAAGAAAGCTCTCAGCTCTGTCCTGTACATGCTACTGGAGTGGCAAACTTTGTGTAACACTTTTTCTACTGGGAGAGAAAGGGAGGGAAGAGTAAAACATAATGGATGAACAAGAAATAGGTGAGCACGGAGGTGGGGAGGCACTACAAACCCTTTTCAACAGTCAGTTTGAGAGATGCATCAATGGACGGTTAAACATCTGCAATTCTGCTTGATTTGTGAACTGTTTCAGGCATAAAGCATGTCTGTATGACTGTGGTTAGTCATGGTGGGTACTTAAGGCTGCTGAAATATTCTTTATACTGAACAAGAGCTAATAAATCATTACAGTGTGCTGTATTTCATCATAGTGTAAATAGAACATATTTTGCAAGTGTTATTTTACAATGCATTCTGTTTGTCTGAAGGTATTGTATTAAAAGTCTTAAAAGCTGTATATTATTTGAGGGGACAGGGGCTGCTACTATTGAGGATATGTTTTAAGGCATGTCCTTTGTGTAGGTAGGGTCCAGACACATGGAGAAGGCAAGAGGAGAAGAGTGGAGGAGAGTGGACACTGTACAACCACAGAGATCTGTCCACTGAGAGAGCAGCCAGGTAGCTCCCAGTCCATCAGGAAGTCAGGTTGGCCAGTAAGCAGGACAGTTTAAAGTTGAAAAGCTCATAATATGACTATCCAATTTATGAATTTACGTTCAAGGGTATATCCATGATGCATCAGTTGGGGTTTAGCCTGTGGAGCCTGATGGTCAGTTGAAGCACTTCATTTCCAGCCAGGTCTGGTAACACTTCAGCTAAATGATGTTTATATTATAGCCATAATCCTCGACTGGTAGTCAGCAGAATGGCAACTGTTCTCTCAGAAAAACTTGTTGTGAACACGGCTCACCAGCCACCTTCACTCCAGTCCAGACTTTATTCACATAACATTGATTTCAGGGAAACTTTCTGTTCACTTCTGTGCGATGGCCTCCTCTCCGCTCGGCCGCACGCGGTTGAATGGCAGTCCTCCCACTCCTGATAACCCCAGACCCACGCTGGGGTGTCGTGCAGTCTCCTCTGTGCTGGCAGAGGCAGCCTGAACTCTGGCTGTTGATCCTCCAGGCCCAGGAAGGATCCCCGTCAGTGATTCTTTGGCTGGGGGCGCAGACCCAGGGCTGGTGGTGGAGGGGGAAGTTGTTTTGGCGGTTTGGGGCTTGGTAGGGGTGGTGGGGCTGGTCAGGCCGAGGCTGGCCAGGGCATCCAGAGTCCCATCTGGGTCTACCATCACATTGATCACTGAGACAGAAACGGGGAGAGAATCAATGTGTGGAAGGCTTTGTGTAAAAGTCAATGTATATCTACTGCTAAAATAAACTTTGAATTTTGATCTTGGTTTATATTAAAGGCCCTGAAAACTTATTTTATTAGTTGGTTTTTTACTACATTGAGTGATGGCATCCTATATGAAGTTACAAATGTGGTTATTTCACACAACATATTTCTGTATTTTTTTCTTCTCTGTGGTCTTCCTACTGGTTTGAAGTGGGTGGGGCTCTGTTGGGAAAAAGGTGATGTCACATACTTACGTGCACCAATCAGGATTTAGCATTTGAATCAGAATCTGATGACAGTTGGTGGGTTGTTTTATTACTGTTACTCAAATCTGATCAAACTGCCCCCACACAGTCCTGATAAAGTCCTGTTTTTTAGTGTTAAACTCTGAATAAGTAACACCTTAAGATGTGTTTTTTACTTTAATTGTTGCTTATTCATTCATGAATATTTAATATTATAGAGAAAATACTTCAGATTTGAAACAAAGTGCTTTCAGAGCTTTCACCAAAGGATATGTTTTACATAACCCAGTGCTCTTAAATTACAGTGGAGGGCAGTCACAACTCACGAGCTAGTGTAAACACTTTCTCACATCTGTCTCTTGTGGATCAAAGATTAGATAGCGCCGTGTGTTTAAAAAAATCACTCAGGTTTTGTCCCTAATTTTGCTGCTTTACCTCTTTAATATTCATGCCCTCCTCTATCATGGATCACATATAAACAAATAAAATGATGCTGCATCGGAAATACCCGCGTATTGTGTTTCTAGTTCAGGTAAGTTCACATTATTGGTACTAGTGTGATTATACGAGGGGTGTGCGTCTTTACCTTGAAGCTGCTTCTCAACTCTCTTCAGTTCGAGCAGAATTGAGGAGAACTCCTGCAGAGAGGAGGAAAAACAAAATAACAAAACCATTAGCTCCCAATAATACTGTATTTTCCTTGTCATCAAATATTGTTCAGACAGATGGGTTTCTGTACCTTGTTGGAGGTTTTCAGGAGAGGCATGTCACTCTCCGATCGCAGTTTATTCTCAATTTCATCCCAGTTCCTTTCCTTATCCTTAAACAATATCCTGGAGAAAACAGGACGCATGTTCATACACAGTGGCTTTGGCTATACGAAGCAACACAATGGCACACTGAGGGATAGATACACTGTAAATACACTTGCCGAAGGTTATAATGTCACAAAGTATAATTACCTGATTTTTCCTGCAGTTTTGTCGACAGAGTGTCTGATCTTGGTGGACAGCTGAGAAACTGAATGGAGCAGCAGGCTGTCCAACACTGCCTGAATACACAGAGGAAAAAAGAAATAAAGTTTGACATATGACGACCTGAAGTGTTCTTGTGAAAGTCTCCATGTTGGTATAATTTTGAGGTCATGCTCTCTGTGCTGCTTCTCACCTCCTCTCGGTTCCAGGTGCGCCTCCTCAAAGCTCGGGGCTCGAGGCTGTCGGGAGCCCGGGGGCGGAGCTCCACCGGCTTACCGTTGATCTCCGGTGCCTTATTGGTTGAAATCACAGGCGGGATCTTCCTGAAGTTGAGGCTCTCATCAAACACCCGATCCACCAACTGAGCAAAGACAGGGAGAGATGGGATAGAAGGGAGAGAGGAGGGGAATAAAATAAAACACTTGGAAGAAATTTCTCTCCAGTGTTATTCCAGCTTTGTTTAATGGAGTTAAGTAAAGATTTGTGAGAAATGAAGGAATTAGGAACTCTGTCAGAGACAGAGCTAAGCAGCTCTAAAGCTTTAATTGTCCAGCCAAAAAAGATTTTAATCCTATAGTTCAAAAATAAGTAAATCCTCTCATGGCAAAAATAAGAATTAAAAAATAAAGGAATGAAAGTGGAGCAGATGGGAGTGTAATAAATGAATACCTCTCACAGCAGATGAAAGCTACAAAGCAACTGAGAGGCGGCCATTTTTAACCAAGCAACACAGGAGGGATGGCAAAGGCGCAATGGAAGCACACGCAGTAAGGCAATGATAGAAGAAGAAAAACGGGCACCTTTCTCATGCTCTCCTGTATATCCGGCTGCGTGGGACGTGTAGGGCCTACCTCTTCCCGGGTGTCAATGGCCGATCCCGGGGTGGTGGCGGCGGTGCTGACGGTGGTGCTGGGTGCCGTGCCAGATGAGCTGACCGAGTCGATCTCGCCGGCCACATCGTGGATCTCACGGGCCAAGATGGCCAAGTCCTTAGCCAGGTCCTGGCTGATCCTGCGCACACATGGGAATAACCTGTTAACCATCAGACAGATGGAGGAGTTCTTTAGGACTTAGGATAGACATGAACACATGCAACCTGCATACACAATAACCTGTAATCACATACATATCAACATAAAAGTTAAGCCATTAAGGACAGCTCTTATTAAACATTGCATTACAACATCATATTAAGAAATTATATCAACTAATAGATCAGTCTTATACAGATCAATACCTGGCTATCTCCTCACTGTGTGCTGTCCAGTCTCTGATGTACTCCTCTTGCTCTTTCATGCGGTGTTTGACCCCGACTCCACCCGGACCAGTCACCATGCCGGAGCCTGGGCTCGCGGTGGTGCTGAGTCTCGTGCTGCGGTGTGGGACGAGGTGATGAGGCCGCATGTGGGAGCGTCCTCCATGCTTCAGGGAATTCCGGTTGGAGCCAAACTCTTCCTCTGAGGTGGAGCCGTACTCCGGCGGCAGACGTCTCCACCTGCTGCTACTGGACACTGTGAAGGTAATGGAAGGGCAATATGATTATTCAGTCAATATTACGGTACTTTCTTCCATTACAACTTTTGTTATTCATGAAGTTAATAAATGAGCTTGTGAACAGCTTTGTTACTGAGGCAGCCCCCAGCCAATCCTGCTTTGATCTGACAAAATTCAAATATTGTGCAGGTGGAGGTAGTAAATCTGTATTCTTAGGCAGTAGATCATGGAGGAGTAGGGCTTTTTTTGATTATGGACTTGTGTAATGTAGATTATGCTTTATTTTACAAAGCTAATAGAGACTAACTTTAGGTTCCAATAGCATGTTAGTTGCTGCAATATACTTAATAATGGGTGGCTGTGAATAAGAAAGATTGGTGAAGCAATCTTCCTTGATTTTTTTTGTATATTAGTTAAGTTGTTGTTATTGGACAGCAGCAGGAATGTTTTGGCGGCAATAAAACCACACTGAAAACAACAGAAACAGCAGCAAAAAGAAACTCTACTTGTAGTTTATCTAAAAGCTCCCCGCCCCAGGCAGCCAACAAAAGCATCCAACAAGGTACATGAAACCTTGACAGAGCCAGGGATGTTAAGCTGCTTCACAATGGTCACAAAACAGCTGCATTAATGTAGCTGCACCATGATGAGACAACACCATGCTCCATCAGTCTCTCGAGTAAAATGGGACAAAGTGGAAGTGTCATGAATATAAACCTCCACAAGGTGGAGCACTGTTCCAAAACCTTTTGCTCATGGGTTTTGAAGTTCCAGCTCCAATGTTGTATGAAATGTTTTGACAGAAGTAAGAGTATCAGTAGAGCATTTGGGTCTTCATCACATTATTACTTGATGGATGTCAGGGAGGAGACACAGAGTTAACATGGCAGTATATGCTAGAGCTGGGTCATCGTACTTCAGCTTTACTCACTGAAATTTCTTTTTGTGATATACTAACACTACAAACTTCACTTTTAAATTTATATCTGGCAAAGTATTCCAAACAAATTTAGGATTTCATGGCAAAATTTTAAACTGTAAAATGTAAAAGATTCAAGTGTGTATGTTTCTTAACAAATTACTTTAAATTAATTGACAGAACTGAGCTTGGTGGCAGCTACTATTGCTGTGACCCAGGTCTGACAGACACACACACACACACACACACACACACACACACACACACACACACACACACACACACACACACACACGCTGTCTAATCAAGGCTCTACAGCTCTGGTACAGTACCCATCAGCTCTTCCTCTGCATCAGCGCCCTCAGGTTCGGGCTGAGAGCTCTCTGGACGATGACAACCAACGCACAAGTTTGTCACAACACAGTGGAAATGTTTACAGACAAATGTTTGCACACTGACACATAATGAGATATGCATCGCTGTAGCCTTTTTGGACTTGATCCTTACACCATGTTATTTTTTTTACAAAGAACCATGCTATCAGAAATTACAAAACAATAACAGAAATAATAAAGTAAGAAACCTTCATGGATAATTTTAATTTCCTTCTTCTCCTTGTTCCTACAATATATGAGAAAATTAGAATAAACCAGAAATAACTTGTGCAGTTGATGTGCTCACCTGTGGGCGAGCAGTATCCAGATGTAGTGGTTTTAGTCTTGGTCTCATTCAGTTTGGACACGCTGTTGGCCCTCATCCTGGGTGTCAGCCTGTTCTCTGTTGGTGTTGATGAGCGCAAGCCCAGACGCAGAGCAGTCTCAGCTGACAGGCGCGGTGAAGAGGTGGAGCTCCGTGTGACTGTACACTCTGAGTCACTGCGGGCTGAGATGGAGCCCAGACGGTTCCTACGCGGCTGAGCCAGCATGTCCAGCCGTGACAGTCCCTTCCGACCGGATGGCGGCTTAGAGGTGGAGCTGGTGGTGGACACCTCAGATGCGACAGACACCCTGTCTGCATCAGCTAGATCCGTGTCAGAAGTATCCCCCAGCCGGGCACGGCGGAGAAGGGAGGCTCTTGTGGGGCGCGGCTGAGGCAGTGAGGCCTGCTTGTTCAGGGAGGAGGTCGTGGCTGCCTGGAGAGTACGGCTGGTTTTGGCGGATCCACTGGTGGAGGCTTTGGCAGACCTGCTGTCCAGTTTGGAATGCCCCAAAGGTCCAGAGTAGGTCTCCTGGTCTGAGGAGAGGATGTCAGAGATGGGGAAGGAAGAAGTCTGGTCATCATCAGTGAGATCCAGAGAAGGCTGGCGTGCTCTGGAGGAGGCAGAGGACGGCTGAACACAGCGGCGTGCATCAGTCCGGCTCGTTGCCTCCGCTGTTCTTGTTTTAGACTTCCTCTCTAAGCGTTCACGGGCACTTGCGTTAGTGACGCTGGTCTTGGAAGCTGTGCTCATGTTGCTCTTCTCCCGGTGCATGCTGCTGAGGGAACGTCGTTTTTGTTCGCCACCAGCTGACGCTTTCCTCTCTGCTTCTCCAGCCACATGACTAGCTGTGCTGGCCGTGTCCACATCTGACTCAGGAGAGATGGAGTCAGTCCGAGGGGGGAAGCCAGAGCCTGAACCCAGAGTGCTGATGCCAGTTTTACTACTTTTCTGGTCTAGTTTGTTTTCATCTCTTAATTTGGCCTCCAGGAATGCCATGACAGCTTCAGTGTCCTTCAGGAGCGTAGCAGTATCCATGCTGCCCACAGAGTCACTGCGTTCGCGCCCACTGCTGCCTCTGTTGATGCGTGGGATGAGCTCTGCAGGGACATTAGTGCTGGGCTTCTCAATTGTGAAGCTGCCTTGGCGCACTAGAGGCTTCCCAGACTTCTCTCCTCCTTCTCCTGCTCCTGTTCCTCCTCCTCCTCTCCTCTCCTCTGACCTCTTCCTCCGCTCAGTGCTGCCAGAGGTCCGGAGAGGAGCCTTGGATGGAGAAGAGGTGGAGCTTTGTTTCCGTTTACTGGTCATCTCACCGTCGCCCATGGGAGTTGGGGACTCCCCGTCTCCCTTGTTCTCTTTTTCCTGGGGTTCAGTGTCCTGTTTCTCCCCAATCTCGGACCTCAGTCCCAGAGCTTTGGTGCTGGATTTAGCCCGGGGGTCATCCACAGGGAGCTGGGGGAGGGTCCTGCGCTTACGGTCGGTCAGACTGGAGGAGGATTCACCTCTGCTGAGCGATGCACCGGACTCAAAGGCATCAGCTCCAAGAGAACAAAAGACAAACTCACTTAACTGAGATTCAAGACTTTTTTTTACATGAATTAAAAGCAGATTATAGTGATTTCCAGTGCTGCAGTGTACTGTATTTAAAAACTAAGAATTTATTCCAGCTCAACATTTAATTTAGGCCTATTCATTCTCTGAGTCAAGTGACTATATACCTCTCTCTTTGTGCAGGAAGGCGGCTGTTTCTGCTCCTGAGCCCTCTGGGTCTGTCCTGGTGTGATTGGCAGCTAGACTGGCCCACTGAGAGACCCAGCTCGAGTCACCAGGAAGAGCCTAGGGGGACAAGAGAGAAGGACACAGCAGGAGTGAGAAAAACAGAAAAAAGAGCAGTTTAGTCAATTAGTGGTGGCACAAAGTATCACAAGATATACAGAGCAGATCATGAGCGAGATTAACATTTATGTGTCCATGTGAAATGTAATACACGATGATGGAAATGATATAGTTTGTGGTATTAAGACAAATTCCTGTATTTGTATTTTAGTTGGAAATCAAAATGCCTGATTTGAGGCTGCTTTTAACCCTAAATCTGACACACATCTAACACCACCGTCATTTTACAATAAAGTTTTAAGAAAAGCTGAACAGTTGCTTATCATTTTATTTGGAAAAAGACATCTACCTAAATAGCATAAAAGACTTGATAGAAAGGTTGTCAGTGCTCATACACGCTGTCCACTCCCTCTTATGAAATGCCCTGGAGGGCTGAGCATGTCTCTCCTCATCTTAGTATGATCTAGGTCAGCCTCTGGGAGGACAAGCCTACTCCTATGAACAGGCTAGGGGAGTAGAGCGGTCAATCCATGGGAGTGACTGTGACTCACATTATGAAACTCAGCCGTGATTCTTCGTCTACCTCTCACACACTCTGTTATAGTAGACTACACTGGACTGAGAGGCGTAATGAAACATTGGAAGTCAGAGGGAGGTCTGTTTTTTTTTTAACAATGGAATTTATCTAATCAAAATGAAATTAACAAAGAACGAGTTACCGTGGGCAACATCAATATTGTAGTAATGGACTCTCGTGTATTGGTGAACATATGAGGAGAGGTAGAGAAAGGCAGACAGAGAAAGAGAGAGACAACACGGGAGAACAAAAGGTAAAAAAAGAAAAAAAAGTAGAAACAGGAATTAAAAAACAAAAAACAACAGAAAGACAAATAAGCTGTTAAATAGGGTTTTCTACCTCTTTTTCCGTCTCTCCTGCCTCCTTTCCTTTTCCTTCTCCTTTCAGGTCTGACAGACTAGAGGAGTCCTGGTTCTGCTGCACACCAAACACCTACAGATATTTGAAAAAGCAGAAGAAACAAAAGCTGACAATGTGGAAAAAGATGGACATGTTGCAATATAATAATGCAAATCTTTATGTACTGTATGTATTGTCATACTTTTCAATTAGTCTTTATTCTGTATGCATCCTAAACATATAAGTACTGTAGCACACTTTGTAATGAAAATTAAGTACTGTCAGGATATATAAACACTATGGAAATATCATTCTACGGCTCTCTTGATGAACACAAGTGAACTGAACAGACAGAAGAAGATGCTGTTGAGTTAAAGCACCAATCTGCACTTGATAGTTGAGTACCATGGCAACGAAAAAAAATCACACACACATACACACACACACACACTCTTTACAAAAGGCAGAGAGAACGAGAATGGACAGACTGTGAGCAGTGTGCCAATTAGTGTGTCAGCTAATTACAGGAATTAGCATAACAACACTTCCAGTTTTGAATGTAATGCACTCAGACTAACACTGACTAGAAATACACCCCACTAATTATATCACTGCTCCTCCTAAGATAACACCTATATACAACACTTAAAGGTGCCTCTTTAAGATGTCATAAAATTATGTCTATGTTATAACCTTTATTGGCAACAACTTAACTTCCTAAAAATAAGCAGATATGCTGCCAGTCCCACCTTCTGAATCTGGTAGGTGGCAATTAAAAAGTCTAGTGAACTTCTGTCTAGAATGGTTTAGCACTCTGCTTTTGTTGTACCTATTTAAAGGCAGTCTTTTTTTATTCCTGCTTTACTTGTAATGATGGTCAAAAGAAATGTTAGCTTTTCCACTATTTTTAGCCTCAGTCAGTAAATTTCACGCTAAAACTAACATTAAACCATCTCTCTCTAAGTATATTGCTTTGCCCCTTTCAGACATATTTTCTGTGGCCATGAAAGAAACAGTGCTTGATGGATAAAGTCTCCACGGGCTATTACAGAAGCATTAGGTTTACCAATGGGACAGAGAGGATGGAGTGGTGGTCAAGCAAGGCAACTAAGGGATGATAGCTTTGTTTTAGTGGCTACAACACAAACCACTCTCTAAGGACTTGCTAACCCTAAAAGTGCCAACGAAGCAGGTAATAAAGAGACGATTAACCTTGCTCTGGTCTGTTGTCTGCGCTTGGTCAAATTCTTCTCTTTAGAGTTACTGCAGACTAAGTGTAAATTATGCTCTTGTCATTCTACTTGCTGCTTTTTAACTTAAAGACCTAACAGTAAAAAAACAGCAATAATAGTTCTCCAAATATCCTCCATTTGAACTTGCAAACTTTTGTAATAGACCCAATATTTTTTATCTCCCTTCTCTGGCCATGAGATTCAAATGCATTATGCTGCAGAAGAACATGAATACAAAAAGAAAATCTCCCTCGGTTTGTGGCAAACTATAGTGGCTTTTAAGATGATTGTATTTAATAACGAAAAGTGATGATAATGTCTTATAAATTACAAATCAGACAAAAATTACCCAGCTCCATGCAGTTTGCAGTCTATTTAAGTCTACTCAACTGTAGTCAGTTATCTAAACTATATAAAGCAACGCAAAAGAAAAATCACGATGTGCAATTACATTAATGTTACATTAGTAAAAAGACTTACATCCATATCATGACAAGTACAACAGTAACATAGCAATAGAAACCAGGGCTGTGGTGCATCCACAAGGATACGGTACAATATTGCAGTGTTGTGTAGTACAACAATGTGTGTAGCTGTTCACATCTCTGGGAATGAGCTTCAAATGGAATTGGATTTTGTTGCAGTATTATGCACTGCAGACTTTAGCAGGGTCAGCAAATTGCTTTTTTATCACAAATTCGGGGAGGTTTAAATGGCATACATTCATAAATAAAAGCTCTCTCTTTGTAGCACAACATGAAAAAAGAAAAAATCTCTCTGTTTCTCAGTTGTTGTCTATTATCTAAAACTGGTGCAATTCCAAATGCAGTCAAAACAAATTATTGTGATAGATGAAGTAGAAAGACAGAAATGATCCTACATGGTGCAGGTTGTTGCTAACATCTCTGAACACTCCTACCTTGTCTATCATGCGCCTGGCCTCCTCTTCCTCTGCGTTCCTGTTCTCCAGTTCGATAGTATAGGTCCCCTTGTCGCTGTGGTCGTCCTCTGCCTCCCCTCCAGCAGTTCCTGCTCCTCTCCCCACGACCGAGGCGTCCTCGCTGGGGCTGGTGGGGCTACCTGTCGCCAGCCCGGTGCTGGCTGAGCTGCGACCGATACTCGGGTCCTCTGACCTCTGCTTGAGGAGGACGCGGGCAGCCGTAGGGGCACCTGCAGCCACTGTAGCCGATATCGGAGCTGGGACCTTACCTAGAGGTAACAAAGTATAGGGCAGAAATACAGCTATTAAAGAAATATGGACATACACATATAACATGCTTTCACAGATGATCACGACACAGAGACAAGTCACTTTAGTAACTGATTTTTGTGCAAGTTCATGACTGTTATTATATGTGCCAACAATAGTTGTGAATGAATGACAACGTTACTGATTAACAGATTTACTGCAACTTCTGTAAATGAACGTTGAAGTTTTGTTTAGTTTCACTTTTCATGCAAAGAGAAATACTTAAGGTGTCTTTTACTTTACTCTCTCTCTCTTTAAAATACACTGATTTTAACTTTGAACATTTTCTTTAGGAAACACACAAAACTGCTCATAGAGAGAGTATCATGGAATATATAGTAGACATGATGAAATCACAGTTTTATTACCTGAGTCTGAGGCTGTAGTAGCAGAGGTGGAAATGCTGAACACCTTGGGGTGAGAGGGAGGCTGTGGACACAGTGCCTCCCCGCCAGCCCCTCCCACCTGCAGGGGTGCAGTCTGGGAAAACGAATACGACCGACGCTTGCGAGGGTTTTCCTCGTCATAGAACTCGATCATAAAGGCAGTGCGGGAGCCGGTTGCTCTGGTCCCACTCACTGTTATGTTCCCCCCTCCTGCTCCTCCTCCCACGTGGCCGTGTGCTGCTTTTAGGCGTTCCTCGAGGGCGTGGCGGCGGTTGGCGAAACGCAGGCCCAGTCCATTCTCTGAGTCACTCTGGGTGCCATCCTCATGCTTGCTGCCTATCAGGACACAAAAAATAGAGAATAGTTGAGTTACTACCATGCTTATTTTTCAACAACAACAAATGCTTAGTGGGAAAAATACACAGTATTCCCCCTCACTCTGTCCAAATATGTCTAATGATTACAATTCACAATCAAATAGATCTGTTTGCTTATCTGGGATAGGATTAAATTAAACTATTTATGTATTTATAATCATATATTGATAACCTGTAGGATGTTACATAAGCTAACATTCTTAAATCCATATCATAACGTGTACATAACAGTAACATAGCAACAGACAACAGCTGTTGTGCATCCATAAACACACAATGTGTGTGGCTGTTGAGATGTCTACTTAGCAACCAAAAAGAAGAAGAAGAAAAACAGTCCCATGTAGACCACAGCCCAGAACCACATCTTCCTGAAAGCACATCCAGATACCACAACAAGGAACAAACAAATGTTTGCTAACCTTTACAGCCTTAATGAACTATGAACTTTCAGATGTGGCCTGAATCTAATCATTCAACTATCAAAACAGACCCTAAATGCACAATGCCTGGTTTACCTACCACATTACTGCTATTTCTACATTTTGATCAGTCCGGGTCAAATCAGCATGTCCTCTCAGTGTTGCACGAAGGCAGACAGTGTGCCACGCTAATCCAGACATGCCACCCACACGGTTACTAGCCCTGCCTACTGGCAGTGCGAAAGAGCGGCGAGGGGGAGGGGAGGAGGAAAACATGGAGGGGGAAGCGGGGTATGAGGCTGGATGAGAGTGTGTTGGGGGGGGGGGCTTCAGGGATGGAGGAGGAGGGGAGGTGAAAGGAGGTTGGGAAAGAAAAGGGGAGGCTGAACTGTGAGGGAGGATGGGGGGAAGAGGAAAAGAGGAGGGTGGATGGGAAAGGAGAGAAACTGGATTAAGTGGGAGAAAAGAAAAGGCCAAACAGAGAGAGAGAGAGAGAGACAGACAGACAGACAGACAGACAGACAGACAGACAGAGAGAGGGAATTCTTAACTGAAGGAGGCTCAGGATGTAGTATACTGCCACTAGAGTTGACAGCCAACCACACTATCAGCCAGTCCGTTAACGAGCCAACAGTCAGCCAGTCAGGGTGTCAGAGAGAGGAGGGGAGGAAGCACCACATGACTGTCGTTGTGGATGACCATCGGAAAACACTTCAACTTCACACACCACTCGTAAATCATCACACAGGTTCGGATCCTGGCGAAAGCAAATATACTATTATTTTTTCTCATGCTTTCTCCCAACTAATAAATGCTCAAAAAGAAACAATGGTTTCAAAATGAATTCATATTATAGCATCACTCCATAATACATCTGTCCCAGATCACCAATTAATTGAATGAATCTCTTTACATCCTATATAGTGTGAATTTAAATATGTACAAAATATACATTGTAATGTTTTTATTGCAGTGAATTTATAACCAAGTGGTTTTCACTACAGCCACAGATAAATAAGTACTAGAGGTGGACTGCGCTCCATGAGAAAAGAGGACAAAGTGCTTCCATGGCTGAGTGGACTATAGTGGTTTGCCTGGGGAACTGTCCACACACTGTGACTTTGAATCAGTCTGATGCTCTGATGTCACTTCACTTTCTTCTTTCTTTCTAGATTTATCTTTACCATCATCTGCAATGAAAGTCAAAAAATTGAGGACAGTACTGTATGAAAATTAGGGATAATTATTTACTGCATGTTGGAGAATGACAACAACAACTGGCAAGTTGCGACATTGATCCAATTTAGACGAAGGCGATGTATATCACATTATCAATATCAAGATAGGTATTCTGTCTGTGCACTTAAAGGGGGCACCTCACTGATTGTATACATGAGGATCAAGTCTGAGAAAATAACCCTGATGATGTCATAGTGATGTCACGAGGGGTTATCTCGGTTCGGACTTGGAAACTTCACATTTATAACAGAAAGCCTGCATTACAAATGAGGGGTGTGGAGTTTGAAAGACAGGGGGAATCTAATGAAAGACAATATGGAGTTGCATTATGGGAATTTTTGGAGCTTGACCCATATACTAGAGAGTAAATGTCAAGATATATCAGGCTCTTTTTAGAAATCTGTCTCTCACAAGTCCCCCAACTTTATTGAAGTACAATAGTAAATTGCTGGAGTACTCCTTTAAGTACTGTTTCTACATTGGGGTATCACAGTGGCTCTGTAGACTTGGACATATTTCTGAGTCTGCAGCTCATTTGTCACATTCCACCATCCTCCTCCTCCATCTTTCCCTGTCTTCTATCACTGTTTGAAATTTAATAAAGCATACATCTCATTGAAAAGAAGAAAAAGACAGCATAAATGGAATGAGAAAGGAAAGCAGCAGAGCGTTACAGTAGCTTGAGCAGATCAGCAGATAAGCAGACAGAGAGAGGCAGGTCTTTCATGCTGGGTGCCCCACACAAAGAAGCCGTTGGCAGGGCCAGAGGAGAACAGAGGTATCTGTGAGAGTCCAGCGCTCTGCCCCGCTCGCACCGCCATGACTCACAGTGGAGCTGGCCTCTGCCTCCACCGCTGGCTGCACGCATACACTCAAACAAACACACACACACACACACACACACACAACTGAGCGCCCGACACAAGGATGCACTTACTTTACATGCATGTACAGCCACACAAACAGACAAGCAAACATACAGCCCCAAACATACATAGAATTGTACTGTATGTGAGCATACAATACAGTACAAGAATATTTTACTATTTCTGCTAATGACTATCAATCGTGCATGAAATACTCATAAATCAAAATCCCCAAAAATAATCTTGCAATCTCAATAGCATTTCAGATCACACATTTATAGCCTCACACTGATCAGAATCACATCTTGTTGGCAAGGAAAATACACATATTTTCAGATGTTACAATAATACACATATGACAGTTCATATTCCAACACTGATAGAAATAACAGACAGTATAAAGATGTATCCTCTTCATTGCTCCTTACATCAAGAAGAGAAAGACTCACCTTGATGCTTACAAATCAAAAGCTTTGGCTCAGTTGCCTCCTCTCAATTTCCTCGCTAAACCTCTGCCTCTCTCTCTGCCTAGTACCTCTATGACACACCCTAAGCAGATCTCACACGCCTCTTCTCACACATGCTGCACTGCTTGTCTGCAGATCAGTGCTGAGCATGTCTCAAATGCACACATGCAGCAAACACAGACACGACGGATTTCAGCCACACAAATCCACATGTGAGCAGCACATGCTTCACACACGCCCTCAATCAGCACTGAAATGCGTCTCTCACACATGCTC
Organism: Macquaria australasica; assembly: GCA_005408345.1. Lineage (NCBI taxonomy): Eukaryota > Metazoa > Chordata > Actinopteri > Centrarchiformes > Percichthyidae > Macquaria > Macquaria australasica. Next base: position 3,151,573 of record SEMN01000012.1, on the reverse strand, counting down.
CCGCAGCCTTCTCACACAAAGAGACATAAAGAGATGCTCACTGCTAGTTTTTGCTATTTGGAAATGTATGTCTGTATTCTCTCTTTCCCTGCCAACATCTGCATCACTGTTACTATAACAACTATATACCAAAAACTGCTCTCTCCTCATTCGCTGCCTCCCTTTGCACTTTCACTGCAGTCCAGGCAACAAGCCTCTCTCTGTTTCTCCTTCCTGCCTGTCTCTGTCCAATCACCTTTGCTGTTATTGCTGCAAATGCTGCTCTTAGCGTTACAGTGAGGTTCTCCCACCTTCCTCACCCTCTCACCCATCTCCCCACTGTACCTGTTTTTCACGCCTCATATATCCACAGCCGGCATCAACAGACAGCTTTGCATCCAGCTGTCTATCTGCCCTCTATCCATCCCTCTGTGTGCTCTCCCTCTCTCTTCTCCTCCTCACTCCACCCTTCTTTTCTGTCTTCCGCAGTTATTTTTGGTTGTTCTCCCTTAACTCATGTCACAACCACAGTCCATTCCTGTCTGATTTCCCTCTCTTGTTCTTCACATACTGAAATACTAAGGGTCAGCTCATCAAGTATCAATCAGCCACGACTTCATTTGGAAAAACTGCAGTGTCTAGCAGTCCCAAAGTCAGTCAGACAGTCAGTTAGCAACATAATCATCCATCAGGTGAACCATTGTGTCAGCCAGTTGACATGCATATAATACTAACGCTATCTAATCAATTAGCTTCCCTGTTTTCTACTCCCGCCTCACAGATTTCCATTTTCTTCAGCTCCTGTCGGCTGGTCCCTCCCCCACACATGTCAGCAACATAAATTGGTCTCCATTTAATTAACTCATGACCAGCATATAGTCCACCATGGCCTAGCTTAGCATCAAACTTAAACCCCCTTTACTGGTGGCACATAGCCTTGCCTCGTCTGGCCCACTCACACAAAAACCCCTGGCAGAAGGAGCCTACTCAGCAGTTGGCTGCTTGCAGGTAAAGGGAACAAAGAAACGCAGAGTAGCATGCAATTTACAGTCAGAGCAATCTCCAACCTTACCCCAAGGATACATAGCAACAAGCCCACAGAGGTAAACAGGGAAGATTTAGTCCACACTGACAATGCAAAAAAAGAAAAAAATCAAACTCAAGCTCGTAGTCAGGCATTAACTGGCATGAAGTAGTATACGCGTAGAGCATGTACTCCTCACTAGATAATATGTCTGTAAATGGTGAAAAAGTGAAATTCAATGGAGGGCTGTACTATACTACTCATGCTAAGCCTTGTCATTGGATGTCAGGGCAGTCAGGGCAGTAGATAGGGTTTAAATGTTTCTGTCTGCTAGCTGCTAATCCCCTGGCTTGGTTACCACTGCCAACAACCCCTGCTCCTGACAAAGAATACACCCACTCTTCACATAGTATATGAAGAGACACATGGAAAATTGAGACAGTGTGTAAAATCTTGTAACATTAAGGTATGACACTAATAGTGTGACGATATTCTAGTGAAATTACTGATAATTCACAAGGGAATATAATTGCAGAGTGTAAATGAGAATCTTTTGTGAGAGAAAGGAAGGAAGGAGAAATGATCAAGGAAGAAGCAGAGAACCAGAAAAGCCTACAGCAAAAACTTTTGCACAATCCACAGATATAAAATGTTAACAGAAAACAACCTTTTAGCCTTTTGAGATGGACTGGCACGTCGCTCTTGATACTCTTGCTGTCGTCCTCTGTTGACTCGCTGCGCACCAGAGTGGGGTCGTTCTGGGCCAGCCAATCGGCCACCTTGCTCTCCGATGCCATCATAGCGGCTTGCAGTGTGCTCAGGTCCCTCCCTCCCGCTCCTCCACTTCCTGCTCCACTCTTCTTGGAGCGAGATCTGTGATGGTCAGGTGTGAACTTTGACACGTGGTCTTTAATGGTGACTTTCCCAGGAGAAGTGTTGTCAAACTCTATGGTGAAGGAGGCGTGACCTTGAGCTGTGGAGCATACATTGCAGTTTTGTTACTGTGTCAATCAGTGTCAGTCAGTAAGTATTACTAAATATAGTTGTGCTGGGTGAAGCACTTCTAAAAAAATAAATGTATAACTGTGACTTCTTGGTATACTAAATTATGGAAATATACAGTACATGGATATTTATCCAAATATGATCAAATCAGCTGATGGCTTCTCTTGCAGAATGATTGCTACTCTGTTTGTGCTTGACAATTAGTGGCCACTTCCTGTTTTGTGTTGTAAATAATGTCTCTTTGTGCCATGAAAGATTCAAACACATTTCTCAGAAAGGCTGACTTGATGGGATTCAAATGTGTACAATAATTATAATGTAAATATCCAATATCACAAATTAATGTAGTAGTGATTTACTATCTGTTATTATTATGAACTACAAAGGTCTTAATTGTTAACACAGACACCATTAACTTAATTCCCCATTAAATTCTACAAGGGCAATATTATACACACAGGTACTTTTATTTACAAGAAATCAGAATAAATGAAATGTATACTTCACCTGTAGTGGTGCTAGTGGGAGTGGTGGTGCCCTCTGTGTCCTTGGTGGGAATCTCATGGATGCCGTTATTGGCCATGTGACCCTCCTTGGTAGGGATCTCAAAGTAACTGGAATCGTGGGCGGCTGACGTATGAAGGCCGTCCTCTTTAGCTTTCTCCCCTCGACGTGCCTCTTTGCTGTCTGAGGTTGAAAAACATGTAAAGATGTTAATGGTTTAAATTTCAATGTTTATGAGCGTTGCTTTTAAATATTGATGCTCAAAGAAACCTGGTTCAAGCTTTCTGAGTTGAAAGAGGTTGTACATAACAGATCTGTACGACTAGTATAACAAAACAGTAGAATTTCCATAACAAAAAGTGGTATATGAAGTGTTACCTCTACACTTATGATTTGTCATAAGAACATCCACTCCTGTACAGGAATCCTCTAAATCTTGAGCATTTGTTAGTTTAATAACATAACATCCCAATGTCACAGTGAGAGATGAATACTAGGATTCATTATCAAAAGTCAAAAGTGAAACAATTCAAACATGGTCCTCTCTCCAGCAAGTGTGTCTCACCATCTATCAGAATTACTGTCTCCTTCAGGGGGAGGATTCAGCCCTATAAACTACAAAGACATACACATATATATGTTCTGTTTCTGTCTGTCTCTCATATAGACATAAACACAAACACACACAAGTCATGTAAGTCACTCAGGACAAGAAGTGCTGGTACAGCTCACAATATGGAGTACTTATTTTCTCATCTGTTCATATTAACAAACAGAGCCTCTGTGGGTTCTGAATATGATAAATTATACTTTCAGAAATTAGAGGGGCCATCTGCTTCATGTTGGGGAGCAATTGTAGGAACATATGGCAATCGGCGATAAGAAGCAAGATACAGAAACTGACTTTGCAGAATATAATTACAAGTAAAAAATAGCCAGTGAATTTCTCACGAATAATACATTCTATAAATATTATTGTGTCGCTAAAGGACTCATGAGACAAAGCAGGATCTTAACAGAAACAGACAAACATCTATGAATTAAAGGCTTATTTTCCACTTCTGTGTTATCAACTAATCTGTAGTACTAAAAAAATCTCTCTGGTCTTTGAAACAAGATCTGCGGTTGCCAGCATAAGCTCCTCTGCAAGTTTGGGAAGATTTACAACATGGATTTAAACAGAGTGCTAATATTAGGATCTTGAGATCAGAAATGTTGAATGATGCTTAAGAAGCAACAGCTTACCAAAGAAAGTAATACCATGCAAACAAGACTGACAAAAGATTCAACTTTTGTTCATCTAATAGTGTTACTACAGTGTAACATTTCTATCCATGTTCTCAACTCTAAAAACTCTAAAAATAAACATGTAAAACAGATAAAACTAAAGTACTGTATCTGTATTTGCTCCTTAAAATTATGAAGTGTCTATACTTCCTGTATCTCACACGTAATAAGCATGAATGCTGTCAGAGCTTCCACTGATGTGACCATAAGTCACAAGACTTGTCTGGGAAGCACCTATACATTTCTGTGAAGTTAAGAGTTTCATGAATGAGATTAATGCCATTCATGTAAAGTCCATGCAGTTCAAACTAATGCGGACTGTGCTGCAGGATTTTTTGTTGTTGGCTTATCATAAACATGCAAAACCTAGGTTTTATAGAATCAGCTTTAATATTTTCCATTAGAGTCTACTACATACAAAGATTAAAACTGACAACAGACATTGCATTGTATGGGCATTCAGCACATTTACAAAAGTCATCTGCTATGAGGTAAGTGTGACTAACTTTAAATAACAGTAGCAACAATAGCAAACTTAAACTAACAATCCATTTATAACCTGCAGTGCTTCTGACTTTTCATTTCAAATTCTAATGTACTTAAGAGCTAAAGAAAGTTAACTGACCAAATAGTTCCTAAAAGAGCCACGGGCAGTATAGCAAGTGCAAGGTAAGTGGATGTCACACAAATAAAAAGTTGATTCAAATTGAAAGTCCTTTACCAGCTCCATTAGCCAAAGTATACGGAATTGAGGCAATACTTACCAGAGAATCAGAGTGGTTAGCTAATGATTGCTGCAGTATAGAGTGAGAGAGTGGTCTGTTTGAACGCTGTGTGTATGAGTGTGTGTATTGGGAGGAATGGGGGGGGTGGGGGGGAGGTGCAATGGCGTAACCCAATCGGCTTGAGTGACAATACACAAGGAAGGGGGTAGGGGGCTCTGACAACACAGCCTATTCACTGGGAAGGAGAAAAGGACACACACTAAACTTAACTGACATACACATGCAACAAAAAAACACACTCTCAAATAAAATCGCTTCCTGCTCTAAACCGCTCTTTCTCAATATCACTTCCCCTTCTCTGCTATATCTAATGTAAACAGTTTATTAGAGGCGGTGCTCACACTATTTAAAAACATATACACTGACTGATAAAATCTTCTTTTGACGCTGAGGTCCATGTAAACTACATAAATACACTGTGCAACACCCTCTGCAGCATGCTGCATACAAACATCACAACATCCATTCAGCACTCAGTTAAAAAGTCAATGATCCAAGAGGGCATTTTGCCCTCCACTCACCCACTTCCATGACTGAAGTAGCCAATCCCATTCGCCTGATTTGTTTTTGGAAAGCTTTTAGGGTTTCAAATCACCCTGCCACGCTTGCACAGATTTACTCCAAAATGAAAGTCTTTTCTAAACTCACGCTAACAGAAGAATACCTTTTCCTAAATTCCACAGCAAAATCTGCATGGTATAACAGAGAAATAATTTAGAACTGATTTTTCAAAGAGCTGATAGATAAAGTATTCCTTTTTAGGCTGGTGAAGACGCTTCCAGACTATCCATCCAGATGTGGCGAGAGATTTGAAGACACTTCAGTCTGCTCCAATGTTTGCGCATGATTAACCTCCCCCCACTCCTTCTGACTACACTGGTCCACACTAAAGCAGCCTGGCACAGACTGATTTTGCATCGCTGAGCTGTTTGACTATTGTTGTAGCCTCTAATCCTGTTACTCTGACTATCCACCACCAGTTAACGTAACCCCCCCAGTCCAATGGTCACTATACACACACATATTCTAGGAAAACAGACATAGATACTTACATACAGACTCTGAAAAAAGCCTTTGTGTGCACTTGGATATACATTGTTACACATACAAACACAGTCTGACTGGCCATTACCCTTTCAACACAAAGCAAATACACTGAGCTAGAGGGCATTAAGATCAAGCTACTGTTTCACTACTAAAATAAAATAAACTGCACTGCATGATTCAACTTTGCATTGCATTTCATCTGTGGGCTATCAAATGGCATACTGTTTGTAGCATACAGTAATATATACTGTTACTGTATAGTTGTATACTATACAACTATATATATACTACTGTACAATAACATTTTATAGTTTTTTCTTTTTGCCCAAATTTTCTATTTGTAACTTTCCACACAAACTATAGGAAAGATGGTGGGTATGTTAAATGTGCTATTTTTACTGATTCATCACACCATACATGGCTACAATAACATTAAAGACTTCAGTATTACAGTATAGTAAATTCTGTATGAAATCTGTGTCTTGTGGCCATTGTCATGTAAGACAAAATACACAAACTCTTTCACTCTTTTCACTCTAAAGTTTTCTACTTTATGCAGTTTTACAACCTTTACTCCAAGCCAAAACTATTAAAAAATCTATGGTAACATGACAAATACAGAGGCATCATTTGAGAATAAATCAGTTTTCTGCCATTTACAGAACTGATGTTTTGGCAATAAGATATTGTCTTCTGTCCACTTCAAACATTTAAACCACTGTTTCCTTCATTTACTGCACTGCATGTTTGTATTATAGCAATGAGGAGATAATGTGTGTGGTAGTTCGGAAAATCGGAATACCTCCTACCTGAAACGGAGCTGTCATGTTTTTTGTTGGATGACTTGGTTTCTTGTTTGAAAGAGTTCTCATCATCTGCATCCCCATCCCCCCACCAAGACGGCTGGCCGTACAGGGGGGTCCCACGAGGCAGCGCTGTAGCATCCCCTGAGACAGATGCACAAATGCAGACACATTTAACAAAGCCTTGCAGAAAGTGCACATTTTAATGTAGCTTTTACTGCGGTCCGTCATGGTTAACATGTTTATTATGTACTTTACATACTCTGGTACTGTCGACATAAACTGTTCATTGTATCGTAGTGACACAAAGTGAACCCAGCTGCTCTTTGTGTATGTGTGTGTGTTTGTGCATTAATACCCTTCTGGTCGCATCTTGCACCACTGACCTATTTTCAGAACTTTAGCAGGATGGACACACACACATGTGCACACTCTCTATCATGCTCTCTCTCTTAGACACACAGTTTAAATGACAGAGGGACTTTCCGTTTGCCTCTCTGTCCCCATTAGAATGAAAGTTCACATGAGGCGAGCATCCTGCGGTAACTTTTTTTAAATTGGACAGCACAGTAGAAAAGTCACAGGAAACATAGTTGAGAGAGAGGGGAATGACATGCAGCAAAGGTCTCCCGCCGGATTTGAACCAGCAATGTTACGGCTTAGACAACTGTGCCAGAGGATGCCTCCTCCTGTTTTAACCTCTTCCTGCTCTATCCTATTCCTTTACCTCCTTTTCCTTTAAGTACCCCTTACCCTGAGCTATGTTTAATCACAGTATATCCAGATAATTATGGATGCTCTGTGCCAAATTGCGTGCAGCAAGAAGGGGCCTTCTATATAAAAGCTACTGAATGCATGCTCGCTATGAGGTATAATATCTGGGTGAGGCCTGGTATTACAGTAGTAACACTGCAGGAATACATCCACACAACCACAGAGAGGGTGTCATTAAAAACATGAGCAGCAGATGGGGAGACATGCAACACCGTATGTGTATGTTTGCTTGTTTTTGGTCCAAATGTGCAAATGTATGTGCGTGCCCGTGAATGTTACTGCATTTTAAGAGAAGTAGTGCTGGCATATGGGTTTGCATTACGCAGGCACTCTGACCCTGTTACTCCTTAATCTGTGCAATAACACATGCCCCATGTGGCCTTGTTTCAACATCTGGAGCTTAATCAGGACCCCTGCTAGCACCCCAGCCTGGTCAGTGATGTCAATTATTAGGGACACCCTCAGATCTAAACCGCCATAATGTTAAAACTGAGGGATTGCATGTTGGTGTGGTGGTTAAAGCTTTTTCCCTGGTGACCATGTTCACCCCCTGCTGGCCTGAGATAAAACCCCACCACACTTTAATTTCACCATATTCTGTCTGAAAATGTGTTTGTTAAATCCTCATTAAAATGCTTAACCACAGCTTAAAAATATAAAATATAACATATGTTATATTCTAACTTTATTTATAAATTTCTAACTGATTCTAAAACAAATTTGGACCGTGACATGTCTCCACCTAAACTGTGACATTTTAGTATTTACTATAGTATTAGTATATATGTCATGATTATGGTCTGTTTGCCCCTGTGTGTCTTCCTTCCCTCTTGTTTCTGTGTGTGTGTGTGTGTGGGCGTGACATGGCGATTCCCTCTGAGGCACCTGGCTGCTGGGTTGATTACGCACACCTGATTCCCATCAACTTCATCTACCTACAGTATATCTACCCCGGTTCCTCAGCCACTCATCGTCAGATCGTTGAATCAACTTCTGTGGTAGCCAGCGCTCACGATGTTTCAAGTACTCGCCTTTTAGTGTTTTTGTCGATGCTAACTGTTGCTGTCTTTTTGTCTTTAGTGTGCCCGGATCTGCTTGCCTGTTCACTGCCTGCCTCACCACCAGTCTCATTGTCTGACGATCTACCGGACCAGTAAACTATTCTTCACCTCTGTTCGACTCGGACCACCAGCCAGCCATGTACCTCTGCTTCTCTCTCTGAACTTGAATCAAATAAACACCTTTTACTTGCTGACCTTGGTCTTCTGCCTGCACTTGGATCCACCCGACAGAAACCGCAACAATATATGCTTTCCCATAGGTTAAAATACAAGAATAAAGCCATTATAAAGTGTTTGTGGAGTGTTTGTGCTGTAATATGATCTCCTACTATGTTATTATTTCTAAACCAAACCCTACTTTTGGATTAATACAGTTGTAAGATTTGAATTTCAGGTATTGTTTGTACATTTTAAAGTAAAATGAGAAATGAGTGGCTTTGTGATAGCAGTCAATAAATCTAAATCTTAAGGAAAGAATGTAAACAGAAGACAAAATCAACACAGCAAACTGCATTCAAATATTACGTAATAACAATGCACAACAGACACCAGAAAAGTTCATACAATTTCTGAGACAGCCTTATACTGTCACAATTTCCCCTATGACCTGTATCTCACCTCCTAACCTCTCCTCTGCTTTGTGAGTGTCCACAGGTTTAGCTGGTGGCGCATTGGAGGAAGAGACCCCATCTATTGCTCTATTCTCCCCCGGCCTTGGGGTGCTGCCACTGGCAGACTTCAGCATCTTTGTTGGGGTCTTGGTGGGAGACTTGCTTGTGGTTGTGGTGGTAGTGGCTTCACCGTTGGATGGCTTCTTGCTCAGCTGGAGGCCGCTGGTGAACTTTTCATGCTAAAGGGAGGTGAAGAAATGAAAACATTGATAGAGTGGAGATTTAAGTAGTATAATACAACTGTGTATCATGGTGAACACTGATATTTGACAGTGTGTATTAGGGTTGTGTGTGTGTGTGTGTTCTTACCTTTAGAGCCTCCTCAGGCACAGTGAGCTCTCCTCTCACCACCGTGAACAGGTTGGTATGTGAGAGAGACAGGTTAAGGAAATACTGGCCACAATAGCACAATTATGATACATGTACACACACGACTTTACAGATGTATGCATGAAGCAATGTACTTCTGCAAGCTGTAAATTCTACTATCTTCATATAATACACAGGAAAATATTTGACATCTTGGTAGGAATTAAAATAATAATATCAGGGCTTGAACAATGCATGGCTTCTCAACATGTTTTTGGAATGATGGACCCACTGGTGGATGTATGAGGGATGAAGAAGCTAAAAGATCTGAAAAGTGAAAGGATATCATATCCAAACCTCAGCTTGTCCTCCAACTTCAGAGTGATATACATCTGCTCCTGGATGCGCACATCATTTACAAAGGTCTGCAGAGGGAAGGAAAAGGCAAAAGGTAATTTAAATCAGATGTAAACACAACAATTACATTAACATAAACCCAAATTCAACTATAGTTTGTGTGAAAGCGAAGAGTTAAAATCTTTATTTCTAAGAAGCTTACATGTAAAAGAAATTGGAAAATTAAGGAAGATAACACCAGCTGGTCCACAGTCATAGTGTCTGTGCTTCCAAGTGGAAAGAATTATATTCATAATTGATTCATCTGCCAGTTATTTTCTCTGTTGATAATTGTTTTGTCTATAAGATGTCAAAAAATAGTGAAAATGCCAATAATAACACATTTTCAACTTGCATGTTTTGTATGAAAAGAACAGTCCAAACCTCCAAAGATATTCAGTTTATTGATCCTAACATTTAAGAGGCTGGAACAAGAGAATGTTTGGTATTTTTGCTTGAAAAATTACTAAAACTATTAATTGTTATATCAAAATAGTTGCTGATTAATTTTCTGGCGGTAGACTAATCGATTCATCAACTAATGGTTTTCAGTTCAAATGGAAATACCAGCTCTTGCTTAGATGTTACTCAGATATTTTTTATATTTTACAGTTAGGAGAAACTCTTGTTGCCAGACAGTAATATTAAACTTGCATGTGGTCAGTGAGGTTCTCCTATGCATGAAGCCACGGTGAACACTTGAATAAGCTGATCCTGGTGCTTCCTTTAAAAGAAATTAGTCTGCACAGCCAGGACCAAAGGCCTAGGCATGACAATAAACATCTTTCCCTTTGACTGTTTTCTTTCCCATCTCTTTCTTTCTTCCACTCCCATTCCCCCCTTTCACCCCTCCTTCTACTATGCAGCTCTGAGACAGATCAGGTTTCACTGCACTGCAAATGAAATTCTATCATACTTGCACTGCTGTTGTAATAAAACATCCCTGTCTCCTCTCTAGTAAGATGAATTTATGACAGTTTAACAAAACAGCAATGAAACAACTCCAGTAAGACAGTAAGTGACACTGCCCAAAAACAGCTTTTTACTCGTCCCCACTGTGTCAAATCTCTACATATCCACTGACTCAGCAGGAGTAAACTTCCTCTGAATCCAGCCAAAAGAAGCTGGATGGTTAATGACACAGCAGGAAGTGGCTCTGACTGTGGCTTCCTGTCTAAGAGCTGGAGAGGATGTGAGGGACATTCTGCATATGTGTCCAGTCCGGTGGGCTGTGACTGAGTGGTAATCACTACACATGACTAACGGCATGTGTCAACTGTAACTGGGTTTTACTGAGCTACAATGTCAAAGAGAGAAGTGAAGTGTATCTAAAATGGGAAACACAGTAGAGTTCATTTGTGTTTCTAAAGGTTATGACACAGAATTACATTCAAAGTTACAGATAAATGTTTGGATTTAACATCAGTTATATTATGTACAGTGATTAAGTTGACAGTGTAAGTTTTGGTATATCATCTATCCCTCAACCTGCTCAATCTACTTCGCCTTCAGTCAGTGATTTACTATATTTCCCAAAATTTTAACAGCCAATAGAGACCATACAGTGTATTTCTCCATACACTAACTTTTTTCATATCTAGAAAACAATCCCAATATGTACATCATACTGTTCAACAACCCTATTAAAACGTCCACATTATTGCTTTCGATTATCAGCTATCACTGGAATGATAATCAAATTTTCCCAAATCATGAGAAAATAGGGGAGTGATAACAGTCCCAAGGTTGTGTTGTGACTTTTAGTGGCCCTTTGTATACATTTGGATCACAGATTGTGCCCTTAAGTTGTGATTTGCATAATTAGGCTTAGATTCCAATTGACCTCAGCCCTGATACAGATCTTCATTGACAGAGAGATTGATTAGCAGCGGAAAAATAGAAGGTCCTATTGACTGCCAAAAAATGAGTTAACCTCTAACCCCTCAGAACCTCATCTCCCTCTACTTCTACCTTGAATGTCTTTGTTTTTTCCTATCATTGCAGCCTCTATCCATCTCCCTCTAAACCCCTTTACTCCTCTTTCAGCTGGTTAAACTCATTCTCTAATCTCTCCCCATCCCTCATTCATCATGTGACACCCTTCTCTCCTCTCATCTTTTCTGTCCTGTCTTCGTTCTTTCTTGTCCTTTTTATGTTTGTCCTAACCTCTCTCTGTTTTGCATATTTCTATTTGTGTACTCACCCCATTCAGGCTGCCCAGGTCCTTGACCTTGTGCTCGTCAGCCCCAGCCTCGTAGTTGATGACTGCATGCTGCTTATCCACGCTACGGGACTTCAAACAAAAACATACACAAACACAGCGCATTAACCCAGTTGTTACAGTTGTGGACTTAATGTGATTATTGAGATCAGATGACAGACGGAAATATTAGTTTTACTCTTTTTCGGTGCTGCTCTTCTGCAGAACAGCAACTGTTTCTTACACAAACCATTAGAGGGCTGTGTGTGACTGGAGCAGACTGCTATGTTAAATCTTTGTGGAGTTATGAGCATCCAATGTCAAGAATGCATTTCTGATAGTAAGCCTCAATGTTACTATGTATGATATCTACTGTAATATCAACTTGAAGCATATCAGCTTACATTTCAATTTCTTAGACAGTGTAAACAGCATACTGACACCTTCACATTCATGCACAGCTGTACACACACACACACACGCACACGCACACACAAGGAGAACACTGGAACAATGAAGGACTGGAGGTGAAAGTATTGATTTTCTGCGGTGTCCAGATATAAGCCTATCAGCTGTTTTGAGGATAAATTGTTTCCAGCACAAACACTGCAGCCTTCTGTATGGTGAAAAAAAATTATGTGAACCTCAGAAATATATTGTGGAATTTGGCAAATATCTCTCTCATGTATGAGTGTCAAAGAATTTTAAGACATATCTAGAAGTATGTGTCGACAGTGACTGATAAGCAAATTTGCTGCAGTCTCCAAATGTCTGTTAGAATGCCTCTCAGATAAGGAAAATCAATAAAATACAAGAAAGTGACACCTTGGCCTGGAATTGTTTGCTTTTATATTGGCATTAACAGATCCTATTTTAATTATGATGATTCAAAAGTCTTCTGTGTCTGAGTTTACAGCTGCTTGCCTGACATTATATTACATTTCAGAGTTAGGTAAGACACTTCTCACTGATTCAGTTTTCAGCCTTCATTTTCTCCAGTGCTGACGTAACAAAGTGAAAATGTCTGATAAATATGTGAATATGTATTAACACAGGTCCATCTTACAAATCCATTTACAGTGCTGAAGTGTTGAGCAACACTGCCACTTTCTCTGATTCATGAATCACACACTTTTAACAATATGGGAGTGAAAATAAAAACAATCAAAACCAAAAAGAAAATAATTTGCACAATGACATCCATGAGTTTATTGTGCTGAAGTCAATCAATGCTGATTCTGGGAGCTGAATCTCATATTCAGTTCTCACATAAATCTTTCCTATAACCTTATTACTCCCTTTGTTTAAACAAAAAGACAGCTGGACTGCACACTCACGCTAAAACAAAAATGTCAAGAAAATGGCTTAAGTGCTGAAGTAAAGCCATGGGAATCGACTCCAGAGAGCACGAGCGTTGAACAGATTACCTTAGTGAGATTAGGCCAGATCAAACAGGATAGAAAGCAACTGAGCTGCCTGTTGTACCTCACGCCACAGGAGAGAGCAGACTTGTACTGTTACATACAGACATACTGCTGACCAACTGAATACGTGCAGAGGCAACTTAGAATACAGATGTGGAGTAGCTCAAAATAACTAAAAAAGTGAGTGTCAGCAAAGTAAATACACCTTAAGTGAAAACAAAGCAGATACAGAAAATGTTTCCAAAAAGTGTTTGAAGAAATTAACACATATTCACCTTGTGCATATAGACAGAGAGTGAAAGAGAAAGGAGAAATATACAACAAGAAGGGGAAGAGATAAAGACATGAGGCAAATTAGAATCACAACAAGAAAACACACATAAACACACACACACACTGCAGATGAGTTGAGCTATGAGACAGAAGATATAATTCTGAGAGCCAGAAAGAGCTCCAATACCCTCACTGAGTTTTTAAAAAAATCCAGTTTATTACTACCCAGAGGAAAAATATAACATATATCAATCAGACTGACATCATGGAGACTGTGTTCCTGTATTTATTACACTCCTTCTGCTGTTCAATAAATAAATAACGTAAGTAAGAATAAAGTAAGAATCTATTCTGATCATGAGGCCAGAGCTTGTAAATAGCACTGTCAAAACCATTTGTATGTGTGAGATTGATGCCGAATTCTGCAAGATGACACCAAAACATTTACAAAACACTATCTCAGACCACTCAAGTAACAGTGTCATAATTCTCTGTCATATAATCATTTGAAGTTTGATATTCCATGAGTGTGTGTGTTTTATTTGGTGTATGACACAAGAAGCGCTTAACATTAAGCCATGTGATCAGGCCTTTGCTCGTTAAAGCAGTCACATGGAGGATAACTGTAAGCAGCTACACAAAGTGTTGTACAAACACACATATACAAAGCCTCAATTTGGAATATTTCCCTTATCTTTCTATCATTCCAAAGACATCACAAGGGTAGGAATACAAGAACACACACACATGCAGGAGCACTAGACCCTCAGGTCATCTGAGACATATTAGAGAATGTGTTTGGAAAAAACAAACAGATCTTCTCTCTACTGTACATGCTTCACTAAATGACCCTTCTGAAGTTTCCTCGTCAAAGAACAGGACTGTGAAAGGAGTTAGGCCAGCTGGGAAACTAATAAAAACCCAGCAATCAGCAGACTGAAGGGGCAACATGGTCAACTTTAGGCACAGTGCTGCTGTCTATAACTGTGAAATGTCTTCATAAATAAAGTATGTTTTTCACCTTGGAGACATTATTTAACAAAGCAAACTCACCACAAGAAGAAAAGACCACAAAAAGAACACATGAAGTCCAACAAGTGCTCAAAAAAGTCAGTGACAACCAGGCAAACACTATCTGCTGTGGAAGATTGTGTGACACGATCGAAAGCTCCAGAACAGCAAGTATTTTTCAAGTTTTATTTATACAAGCAGATGTCTGTGTGACACCAGTGGGGTGCAAAGAGGTTGTGTTTCAGTATATTTCTAAATTCAAGTCAAATTTGTGTCATCCTCATTCAGACTGTCTGACTGTGTGAGCAACATCAATAATAGATTTAACATAGGAACTACAGAATATAAAACCCTATTACCTAATATTTGTTTGTCTCTATGGATCAAATTCAACAGTAAACATAGACTCTAAAAGCACCAAATAATACTATAGGAAATGATAGGACCTAGAAACAAATCTAATTTAAAGTGATATTATTGTGTAACCAGCCACAGTGATTTCATAAGATAGAGGGGCCAATCTGAAAAGTGAGGCTAATTTCCACCGACACAGTAAAAATGAATAAATATCAGTGAGAGTCCTGTCTTCTTGACAGTCAGCCTCTCAGACAGACACTGGTAGCAGTAAAAACGTCTCTCATGTCATGTCATAACAGAGACTGCTGCCATGGATGCACCCTCTACCCACTACAACCGACTCAGTCAGAAAAGATCTAACTCTAGAGGTATCTGCCCCACTTTCTATTAATAGTGCAGTGACCAGAGGTACACATGAGCAAGCACATGGGGTCACAGCTGCACAGACACACACACACACACACACACACCAACACGAAGACATATAAACATGTCCTGCTACTACAAGAGCAACAGGATGAGCATTGAGAGCTCATTTATAGTGTACTCAGTAATCAGTTAGCTCTCTTTCTGTAAACATTTTAACTTTAATAAAGACAGCAATGGCTACAGAAAGAGAGCGAGTGAAAATGCAACAATTATATCTTGTCCGTTCTGGTTTACTGAATCTGCTGTCAGTGCAGAACTTGGTGTGTTAAGTGTTCCCACCTGTAGCATGAGCTCGCAGTCATCCCGGCCGACAAAGATCATTTCCCGGGGTAGTCGGTGGCGAGTCCCCCCGCTGCTCACCAGGAACCAGGAGGTCACACTCATCTCTGCAACCTGCTGCTGCCTCTGCTACACACCTATTGGGACAACAGCAAATAAGCAGTAGTTCAGATAATCTGTAGTACAATAAATAGAGTTATCATTTAGCTGCAGTGGCTTCAACAGCTGTAAAACTGTTCACAAAGCGTGAAATATTTAAATGGTATTGCTACAATGGCACATTTGTTCTCAAATCATTGTATAAATATCCATATAAGAGCCATTCTTCATTCTACTGAAATTCTCAGAGAGTTCAGGATATTATGAAAATAGTATATTATATACAGCAGGAACACTTTTGTTGAACCAATAAAGTCCAATTAGTGCTCTTTAAAAAACAGACTGTCACAAGGAGGGATTAAAATATAAAGAGAATTCTCTCTTCTGAAACAATCAAAAGAAAATAATTGATTTGGTTACTGCATATTGTGAGGTTAAAGGAGACTAACACATTCCATCGTTCCTTTATCAGAGTGCAACAAAGTTAATTAAATAATAGTATTTTTAGAAGAGAGAACATTTTAATATTTGCAAACATATGGTCCTAAGGTTTGAAGACCATTCTTTTCACAAGACAAAACAAATGTAAGAAAGTTGTTTTAAATATTGGAAAATAAAGTAGTGAGTTGTATTACACACCTCGGGTCTAGGTAGCTCACTGCTGATCGACTGCCGACAACGCAACACAGCTAGGCCATCCTGAGAAAGGAGAAGAAAAGAAAAGCTTTTTTTCTTCTTTTTTTTAAATTTATACTCACAGCAGCAGGCAAACACATAAAATTAGTTTCTTTGCATCATGATACAAATAGCTGAGATGTATGAAATAACATATGAAGCAATGAAAGAAGTGTAAACATTGGTAGAGATACACTGAATCAAAACACTTCATCTTGCTTCATTTTGTTTTGCTGGTAGGGGGAATGAGGTTGAGTGGGCGGTCTTGCAATGTGATGCCTCACTGTCTACGCCTGCAAATGAACACTAAGCCAGCCAGTAACATGCATCCTCTCTTTCTCTCTGCCTGCCCTGATCATTGCCAGATGTTAAAGGAGGAAGTGATGTAGGAATGTTGGCTGGCCTCCCCAGCAGGACATTTATTTTCCCTCCTGCCTACCTCCTCCCCTCGCTCTCCTTCAGATGAGCTGGAAAGGAGGTCAAAGCCAGCCAATCTAACTTTCTAACTGCCCAGGCCTGGAAGAACAACCAGAACTAACTGACGGGCATGTTATCTGTATGGCTGCTTTCTAACTGATTGGCTACATAGCATGTTAGAAGTTTGATGGTTGGTGGGATTGATGCTGTCTGACTGAGCAACTAGCTGTAAAATTTAGCAGCCAAAAGTAGGCTACCTTTTCATAATTGAATTTTTCACACTGTCAGTGAGTGGAGCCTCTCAAGAGTGAAGTGGAGAATCTGTTGCCTCTGTTATGAAACACATTTTAAAAGATTGCTGCATTTGGTTACACCTTCATATTTAGGTTTATACCGAGGTTTAGACAATTTTAATAATTTTTATAATTATTCATTTCAAAATTTAACAGGTTTCAAAGCTTTTCATGGTAATTTAAAGAGGCACTAAAATAACAGGAGCGTTGTCGTGTGTAGAAAGTGCCAAGAAAAGCCCATCAGAGAGGGAATTAGAGATTATTGAGCTAAGCTCTTGCTCACTTGACCTCATAAGTACTTGGTATACCAACTCAATAATCCCCTGGGTAAAATTTTAATCAACTGCACACCTCTGACAGTTCCTTGCACGACGCCGTTGGGGACGTGACTGTACCAAAGCAACAGCTGTCTCTGATGCAAACGGGATCAGCTTTCCAACACAGTAACAGCCCAGAATATCTGAATATTTTATATGATATGTGAAACATTTAATGAGGAAATTTTAGACAGTTGCAAAGTACTGTCATATGGGTAATCTGCTGCAACATGCTGTCATAGTTAAGTTTTTTCTAACATACTTTTATGTCAGTTTTGCCTTTATAGTGTTGTTAGTGAAGAGCGACAGGAAATATGTGGACTAAGAGAGAAGGGAGGTTCTGCGACAAACAGCATTGACAAGATTGGTTATGTCCAAAATTGACCAGACTTACGTGAATACTGTGCATTCTCATAAGAAATTATCCATAGAACAAGTACAAAAATAAGGCTTTATTATATTAAATCCCCTTAACAATAATCATTACCTAAAACTCACACTAACCTTAACAGAATAAAAATGTCTGCATCCTTCACCAAAATAACTCTTCTCACTAAATTTGGGGAAAAGAGGACTACAGATGAGAGAACAATGCAAGATTTGATTTCCTTAAAACCAATCAAACCGTCCATGGCCAGATTCCAACACAGTGTCTCATGCTTTTATGATGTGCATCCTCTGCTTGGTTAACATGTTACACTGCAGTCACATGACCACTTTATATGTCAGATATGGAACAGATATTGTGTTTGGATGCTACACTCTGCATACTTTATCAGAGAAAGCCTACAAAGAACAACAGCATTGCCATTACACTATAATTATGTGTGGTTTCCCCTCCCCACTGTAACCAAAGCATCTGAAGGCTTGCTGTCTCAATAACCACTGCACACTCACTGCAGAATGCAAGGTTAACGAGAATGTGGTTGAGGAGCCTGAATACGATGCATACCAGCCTGTGTGGTGACACTAAAAAACCTTCTTGCTATCACACATGAAAGACATGGCACAGCTGGAAGAATGCAGTGGTAGGTCTGACGAAGGAGAGACACAGCTGCCTGCTTTACATGTGCTCCTTACAGTCCTAATGTTAAACACTCAGTTCATCCAAATTACAAAAAACATATTTTCTCACTTAACTCTAGTGGTGTCCAGCCATGCAGACAGTTTATGCCAGATTTTGAGATATCTTTTTCTTGGATGCACTTTTACCTCCACCTCAATACAATGGAGGTGAATGGAATTAAATATGTGGTGCTCACAGAGTTGAAAAAGTATTAATAGTAAAAAATAGTATCCCATTACTCTGGATAATCCAGAAAAAGCACTGTGAAACAACTAGAACTAAAACAATTAACCGATTAATCGACAGACAATTAATCAGCAACTATTTTGGCAATCAATTATTTTGTTTCAGCCATTTTTCAATCAAAAATGCCAAATATTCTCTGGTCCCAGCTTCTCAAATGTAAGGATTTCCTGCTTTTTTTTGCTGCAACAGTAAATTGATTTGTGTTTTGTACTGTTGGTCAGAAATAACAAGCAATTTGAAAAGGTCACCTTGGGTTCTGGGAAATTCCAATAAGCATTTTTCACTGTTGTTTGACATTTTATATATATAAAAAAGAAGAAAATAATCAGCAGATTAATCAATAATGAAAATAATCATTACTCTTTGCGAAAGTAATTCCAATGTATGAGAAAGGATGTTTGACTTTTTTTGGTAATTTGGGTGAACCGATCATTCAAGCCATTTTGCTCTGTCTCACTGTGATTCACCAAACATTGTTTGCTACTTCTTACAACTTACAATGACAGACCTACAGCAATAAACGCCACGTTATTATCTGAAATGCAAAGCAGGAAGAGATGCAAAAATGTTTGTTTCTAAATATTGGCAATAACAAACTGTTAAAACTCGTTCTGTCATCCCCATTCCACTGGGGCTAATAAGGAGGAATAATGACCTCATGGTTTTGGCAGGAATTTCCCAACCCCAGACCTGCACTTATACTATTTCTCACATACTCGCACACACTCACTCTCACATTCAGAATTAAGGAGTGAAAGGGCAGGATTATTCCAAGATGACTGTGAATTCTTTGTATGGAGGAGATGGCAGTGAAGAGACAGGAAGCGTGCACAGCACTTCCTGTGGTGGACGGAGCTCACTCATCTTTGAGTCCACAGTATGTGTGCATCTGATGTTGATTTTGATGACAAACGTGTCATCTACAGTGAGGCTGCTAATGCTAATTCACTGCTCAAAGGAATTGAATCACATTGTCATGAGGAAAATCGTCTTAAACACTAACAAAGGGGCAGATTTGAAGCAAATTAGTATGAGCACTGCTATTACTATTCATCATTTAATAAGATCTTCAGACATTTAAAATAAGCAGGAAGATTATAAAGCAGTGCTGGATAATCAGATTTATTGGCTGTGACTAATCGCTGTTACAGCTATGTTTCCGTTCTCCAGCAAAACCTTATATAAGCAGTCTCCTGTCTTTTTTAAACAATTCAAATCTCTTTCCTCCAATCCAAACTAGCCAATCACAGACACTGGCTGAAAGGGGACAGGAAGTGATGTCAATGAGCGCCAGTTAATTTACTGTCATAACCTAATATGTTTCTTTGCTGCAACACGTGGCTGCTGCTCTCCACATCTGGCTCCAGTGTGCATCCCAGGATGATGCAACAGCTGGGTAACCATCAGCACTACTCATCTGCTCTATCTGTCTAACCTCCCAGACCGTCACATCACCACCGCCACCCTGATAGCTGACTCAGACCACATCACACACACGCTGACAGCTGCTGTGTGTAGCCTCCATACGCAGATTTACACAAACACACACACGCTAAGCAAACTGAAGTGAGAAAGACAGGAGGAGAGAAAGAACCAGGAAGAAAGAGACAGACAGGCACAGAGAGACAACTCATACTCGCGTCACACACATTTCCACATGGTCTTATGATGAGAGCCAAACTTAGCCCTTGTAAGGGTGTGGTTGTCTGCCTACATTATAAAAATGTAGCTTAATCTCCTACATTAAAACTTACCAGCAGCTAGATGATGCTAGCTCTACAAAAGTAAAGTAAAGTAAAAACCATGTTTAGCTAGGTGACATGACACCCTATGTGCAGTGCTTCTAAGAGAAGTACTAATGACAAAAGTAAGATATTGTCACATGTCATATTTTGCTACTCATTGATAAATAGTGATTCAATTGAAAAGCTTTTAGGCATTTGTTGCTCTGAACCGTCATGTCTGATTGGTCTTTCCCAGGAGAAATCCTCTGGCAGGCAGGAGATGATGCATTTAGTATTTACAACAGCAGCAAAAGCTGATTGTTCCAATATAAATAGCACTCAGGAGTTACAGTAGCTTGAGCAGTGCTAGCCCCCTTGGCTGAAAAGACAAAGAAATGAGTAGTAACTGTATTAAATTAAACTCTACCAACAAGAAACTCTGCGGAGAATATCATGATACACGGCACTCTGACTCATTGCAAAGTGATGTCTTGGAACTGTAGCGCAAAAACACCACAGCAAAGACGGCTCAGTACCAAAGATGTTGCCAAAATGAAAAAACATGACTCTTAAAGAAGATTAACATTTTATGTAAGGCTTAAAAATCAGGCATTAATATTGTAATCAATAATGTAGCTTTGCAACAATGGAGAAAAAAAGAGCTAAGAGGGTATGTGGTGCTAGACAACACCTTGGAGGTTCAAGTAAAACCAATAAAAGAAAAGTACATTGAAGGACAAGACCAATAGAAAGGCAGCAGCCTATTCCCTTGAAAATGCTGATGTAAGGTCAGTAAGTCAATACGTTATAGACAAGGGAGACTGAATCGGTCTTGGAACCCTAGAGATGTTTTGGGAGCAGGGAAGCCTCCGGACCCTGAGGGGTATAAAGAACAAACCAGGCAACAGATTCGAGATGAGACAGCCAAGCAACCTCTGGACAAACACAGACAGACAAACGGACAGACAAAAGGCTTTTCTAGTCCCCAATGGCTGAGTCTACTGTAGATTCACAAACATAAAAGTGTACAGTAGAATAAGTATACAATCTATTGTTCCTCTCTAAACTTCAGACAATAAGAGAAACTGGGCTTTGTCTATGATGCAGATAATGATGTACCAGACACTGAGTCAAAAGTGTGTCAGTTATATGAGCTAGGCTATAAGTTGTTGCTCTTTGGGTAGTGAAATTATATTTTTATTCCATTTAAAAATCTTACTTCATCACCTGTGAGCATTATGGTTTCATGGAGTTCACAGGTTATATTGTGTTTCACTAACATTCTCCGACACACTACTGTAATGATACATGTCACACTCTGATATAACTTACTGCATGAGTAATAAGTGTGAGGAATGAGCATATCCATGTTAAAGCTAAAACACTGAACTCCAGTTAAATAATACAGTATATGAAATGTTCTTGGTCTAAAATTAAGAGTGCACAGAGGAGCACGCTATGGCTGCTCCAGGGATATCAGTCTTTAAAGGTTTGATTCCATTTTACATTAGAATCAAGTTGGCCTACTTTACCTCTCCTCATAAATGAAGAATAGCCGCAAAAGGCAAAAAACACTCACTTGCCATATTCTGTTTACAGGACCTCCTTTGTCTTAGTCTTAGAAAGAATCTTGGCTCAACATTTTCCTTGTAAAGTCGCTCAAACCTTATTTCAACATAGTAGTTTGGCAGAGAAAACCTAAAAACAACTACAATTGGAGGCCGAAATCCATGATACGCCTGTCTGTACTGTGGGTTTGTCATTGTGAGGGCTCATTAAGTGACCTGAGGCTGAACGTAGCCAAGGATGCTCCTCCAGCTTCCAAACACTGCTTGGATAGGTGGAGCCAAATGAGGATGGAAGAACATTTTGACACACATGTAAAACACAAACAAACATACATGCATACAAAGTGATCAACTGAATCATTTGCCTTTTTTTCATCCTGTTCAATGACATGTACATATACAACAACAACATGGTCATTATGTATCAAAGGAGAAAGAAGGACAGCTTTACATTTGGCTCTAAAGTGGGTCATGCTTTCCCCACTGGGCTTTTGTAAATCTGGATCCTGCAATTGGAGTAAGATTAAATGTACTTAATTTAAATTTTGAATAAAAATTTAAAACATTTAACAAAGAAAAAATAATTTATGCTATTGAACGATACATTTTGAATAGTTTATCATTTATGCAGCCACATAAAGACTATACACCAACATTAATCTCTTACGACAGGACCGTAGCACCATGCAGGGAGATAATAAATCATTATGGTGTCAGTATAGCACCTCAAATCTGCAGAAACTTGAGTGTGCATGTGTATGTATGGCTTTCTGTGTGTTAATGTGGCTTGTACATGCAGCATGTGGGTGAAAAAACTGTCCCATTCAGCAGTATAGACCATATGGTGCAGAAAAGCGGCCACGCGCATCACATGAGCAGTTGGCGAGAGGAACAAACAAGCAAACACCTCGATTTAGCCAGCATCCATCCAGCCTGCTTCATTGTTATTACCATACACAACCCATCACACCCCTGGCCTTAAGACATAAACCCACCACATGCTCGGTGACCCCCGTGTTCCACATGACCTACAGACCTACATATGGAAATCTACACGTCACGGATGTTGAGAACTGTACTGCACTGTAGTAAAAAACATAGCCTGCCTTTCGGCACTATCTGAGAAAGAGAAGAAGGAGGAAACCAGCACTGAACAAGCTTCCGTACTGATAAAGAGATAATAAAAAATAGATTATTAATAATCCAAGAGAATTAATGAAGCACATGCCCTGCAGCACAGTCTTCTTCAGTGCATGTGATTCATTCTCCGAAGCGGATGCAGTACATTTTTCTGAAAACATACTGAAATTCATTTCTGCAGGCAGCTTTCTCAGCGGGGCATGGGAGCAAAAGAATATATGTAGTAAACTAAAATGCAAACTTTAATTAACCATCAAAATGTTAGAGCAATAACTATTATATTAGAGCAGAGCTAAAACGATTAGTTTATTAATGCATTAGTCGACAACTATTTCGATAATCGTTTAAGTAGCCTAAGTTTTGAAGCAAAAACCAGATTTGCTACTTTTCTCTGCTTTAGATCATTGTAAACTGGATATCTTTGGGTTTTGGACAATTAGTTGGACAAAAAAAGCAATTTGAAGACGTCACCTTGGGCATTGTCCACTATTTTCTGGCATTTTATAGATCAAACAATTAATCAAGAAAATAATCTGAAGATTAATCCATAATGAAAATAATTGTTAGTTGCAGCCCTTTATTGGAAAAGGCATTGTAGCTATTTTATAATATATTACATTACATTTGTATGGTACATGAGAATATATCCAGTCAGTTATTATTAAGGGAACATTTTATATAAACAGATTCGCTTTTAGTAACATAAGTTATGTTTCTTTCTCTTGTAAGACTTTTAGTTCTTTTATTAATCTCTTATAAAATCTTCAACTTAGATCTGTTCAATAATATTTGATATGATATTATCTAAATTTACATACTTTCATGTCAGTCTAATGGTGGGGAAACTCTATTCCTGCAAACAAAAAGGTATTTGAACTGGGATAATACATTTACCGTCTGCAAAATTCTTGAATAAGACTGTCATATGAATAAATCACTGTATTATGCACCTACAGAAGCCAAAGCACACAGTGTGTCAAGTATAGGTTTGCTCTGGTGAGTGCTCTTATGGCCCTGCATGGCCCCTGCTGAGCGGATAATGACTGACCCGTGGCCCTTTAACAGGAACATTAGTATTTTGCCAACGCTGCCACGTTGATTATGGCACCAACATTTACAGCAATAGCCTCAGTAGCAGACAAAAATAGTGAACTCTCTCACACTGAAATCCACACTGGCACTTAGGAGAGGAAAAAAACTATCAGCGTTAGCATAACAGGACAATCAGAGGGAGTCTGGAAGAGGGAGAGAGGGGAATGGAAACTGCCCAAATAGAAGATCAATATCTGCAGTGGAAAGCGTAAAAAATACCGGAAACTCAGAGGGGACTATGTTACACCCCAAAACAGATGTGAAGGTCAATCTGTTATATTTTTCATTTTGAGAAGGTAAAAAAATAAAGCCAGACACGCCCTTGATGTTCCATAACAAGGGAGAGGCTGATGATTATGTACTACTTCAAGCGTTTTTCTTGTTTTCTGCTCTGTTTCTGCTGTCTCTCCCAATTTCTTACCACAGACTTTTCTATTCACCTCCCTTGTTTCTCTCTGTGACTCTGCACACAAGCCGGAGCTTCAACAGGCAAAGCTATCTGATTGTCATAACCCTTTTAACATTCTGCTTCTACTCTGGCAGATTATAGAAGTGAGATTCACAGCTATTTTTAGCCACAGACACCTTGGTACAAAATCAGTTTAAAAACATCTTGAACAGATTCAAAGATTCAGTTCCAGGCTAGGTTGTTTTCAGTCACAAATAACACTCCCTGACCACTGAAGTCAAATGAACTCACTTCCTAAACTTCCTACTATACACAATGGCCATGGGCAGACCGGACAACAAAGTCTTCAATCCCAACTATAGACTAGAACAGAAAACAGGTTCATATTATTGAAGGAAACCCAGCGTGTACACATTGATCACTGGCCACCAGGTAATCATAAGAATTATGATACTGAGCCTGAGATACCTTTTAAGTAATTCAGGACAGATGAGATAGCGAGTTTCAGAGGATTAAAAAGCAGGATTTCACTTTATTTTGTCTGTTCAATGTTAATAGTCAACGTATGTCAGTGTACATCAAGTGTTACCAAAATGACCAATCAGCATTGACAGCTTAGTGACTTTAGGAAAATGTTGTTGATGTTTCCAGCTTTTTAGAAGAAAACAGAACAACACAAGAAACTTTAACAACACTATTTCTATTAATTCACATGGTTGCCTGTGTTATCATCTGCACTGTAACTGTGTAAATGGACACGTATATGGAGGAAGGCTGGGCTGTAGTCTAGCTAGGACAATGCTGCTTCTTCCTCTCCGAGAGTGCAGCAACCGTCCTGTGACACTGACACAGTTTTTAAAAATGCAACCGCCTGTAGATCCAACCAGAGAGGAGAGGACGGGGGCGGCAAAAAGGTAGAACGAAAGAGAGAAGAGAAAGGAAAGGAAAGGAGCAAAGCCAGACTGGATGATATTATCTGCACATTCTATGGCTCAAACCCAAAACATTTGAATTATTACAGATGAGGGAGGAGGAGGAGACTAACAAGACTCACAAGACTGCAGTCTATAGCTCTCTAGCTTTCCAAGAACACATCAGTCCAACTGTGTTACAAACCCAGACCTGGAATGCAAGCAGTCATCACTGGTACCTTTAATGCCATTAGATGCAATAAAGGTAAATTACGAAGATGAATAAATACAATCAGGCTGCTGCTGAATAGAAGCCTCTGTTTCAAATGTTTTGAACAGTTGTGTAACTTTGGTATTTGCCATGCATCCGATTCTAGCATTTGAACTAAATTCATCATTCATTCACAGTCTGCTACCTGATAATTAGACAATAACTACACAATTTGACATTTTGCATAGATTTGTTTGTAAGAGGCATGCAAATAATAATATCCTAAAGATCTTTGTCAATGTATGGTGAGACATATCAGTATCAAAGATAGTGTAATGCAGTAGTAGCAAATCTTTTTCCATTTCTCAGAGTTTTACATCTTATGTGATGATGACAGCAAAAATCAAACTCAGCACAAAGAGAGCGGATGCATGTAGGCCAGCTACAACTGCCCCACGAAAACAAAGCCTCCACTCAGAAGAAGAGGAGGGGGTCCGACATCGGGAAACACTCTGCAGCTACATTACACAGTGAAATACCTACTCTATATAATGTACCCTTCAGACAATAAAAATAGACACAACGAGGACCCCGAGGATAGTACGTTTCCAATGAGATAAACACAAAGCGTCCATTGTGACCGACCTTCATTGATGTGCATCCTGTCTCGATAGCCTCCGTGCGGTTACAGAAGGACGCAACTAACAGGGAAAAAACAGGCCAATAACAAATAATAGCAGCATAGAGGGCAAATGTATGTGGCCGGCGTTTTTACAGAGGCAGCAAAGTGGTCGAGGCAGTGTCGCTTTACAAAGGCGGAGCAGGGCAGGCTGGTCATGCTGCTGCTGCTGCTGCTGCTGACAACAGTAGCCATCCAGTTAGCCAACAGAGTCAGACCGGCTTGCTTAGCCGTTATAAGCACAACATGGTATTTACTGTGCTTGTTTATTAAACTGTATACGTCAATTTGAATCCATGTTTTATGGTTTTAACGTGAGAAGCTCCCAAGTCTACAGGGTCACCTCGGAGAATTTTGTATCAGCATTAAAATCCCACATTGACATCAATAGATGGGCAGCAGGAAAGCGACTCTCTCCAATTTTTTTTTTTTCTCTGCCGCAAACTTCACGCGAGTCTAACGGTCGACCACCTAGCTAAAAAAAACCCCACTGTTAGGCACGTTGTCTATTCTACTGTTCGCTAAATAAAAGTGAAATCTACTCCTCACTTACCCTTTTCCTTTCTGGTGTGTGTTGCTGTTGAAGGTGTGCGTGTGTGTGTATGGAGCCCAGCCCTGCCGTCGCTGCAGTTCAGTCTGGCTCTGCGCGTCGGCCTTCTCTCCCTCCGTTGCTCAGCAATAAGCGGCTCCCTGCACACCGGAGGCGAGCGGACAAACACCCGGACAGGAGCGTCGAAGCGGCGGGCGTGTAAATCGCGGCTTCCGGTCACAACTTTCAGAATAAAATCGGAGCGAACGCGAGAGATTTGTGAGTGAGCGACACGTCCTTAGTGCCTTGAGGTGACCATATGCACAATTAATCACGAGGCCACAGATTTAGGGAAAATGTAGTTCAGCTTCCTTAAATCTGTGGGGAGAGATGAGCACCAGAAAACAGTGATATGAAAGTCAGGACAAAACAACGTGATTTTGATGGTGGTGTTTCTTTGTTTGTTTTATTATTAAACATAACTGCTACTTATTTATTATCTACTTATTTCGTTTCTTGTATAGTCCTATTTATAGAGGAGAGCTGATATTAATTAACTTAACTATAAAATTATAAAAACGTAAATGTACAGGGCTCAGCTGAGGAGCTTTTGCACCCCTAGTCCCTACATGACTAAAAAGACAATATAGATTACAATATACCATATTAGTAATGAAACAATTAATTTAAAAATAGTTACAAAGCTTTAACCTGATGTTCATAAAGAAGTTGAAAATAATAAGACAGGCCTATATTAATCGTCACTTCTTCTCCAAATGTAATCATAATGAAGACGTATGTCTTAATTATTGTATTGTATCTGTAGATATATTTAAGGCTTTGTTATGTGGACCATGTTTGTATGCCATGAGCACTTGTCATATAGGCTATACGTATAAAAAAGTGTTTATACAATATTTCTTCTGGGTGCAGATTTTTTTTAATGTTTATATTTCTTTGAAAATCTGTCATACTACTACTATGATTTAAAATCCATAAATATATTTTTTTTTTTGCCATAAAAACACAGAATGCAAAAACTTGTTAATGTTACCCTGACCTGTATGCCTGTTAAATTGTCTGGCTTAGGAGAAAACATTTTGTAAATTTATCTTTAGTAAAAGTACACTGTTGTCACCCAAAATGTCCTTTTCACAATACATTTGGAATTGTTGTTGTTTTTTTATAACTTGTTAAGTTTGATTTGTTAATAGGGAAATCTGTAGTAAGTGCAAATCAAGAAAATAGGAAGGTGTGGATTTCCACTGAAGTCGGCTACAAGAACTGAAGCTAAACTTTATGTATTCATATGGTTTTCAACTAACATTATCATGTTGATTGGAACATAATAAATCAGCTGCAGCTGCAATGGTACTTCCTAATGTTATGATAAATTGTACAGAATGAATTATGACCCACAGAAACATACAGCTTTATGGCAGGGGAGTTGCAACGAAAATGCCCTACATATGGCAAAGTAGCTGACATCACTGTGCACAGACTGGATCAGAGGATCAGACATGCATCTCGTCTCGTTTTAATTTTCAAAAATCTACCTTTTAATTTTGAAAGCAGGCATCGTAATTTCCGGAGTTTTGGGTTTTGTCTCTAGCTTGACACAGTTCATCCGCAGCAGCGCCTGCGTCTACACATCCAGCCATGGATGCTTCCAACTCGACCAGAAGCCCATGTCAGCCAGAACCGGGTGGGCGGGTTTCCTGGACTCCCTGGTCACGTTTCAGGGTCTTTTGTTACCGTACCATCAGCTGGGCTGCGCAGCTCTACGCTGAAAATGAAGGCAGTGGCTGCTGCATGATGCGCAGCTCAAATGAATGAGGATTCCCGGGAACCAAACGACTAAAGAAACGGCCCAATTAAATGAGGATGTTGCAATACAAGAACAGAACAGCGTAAAGTTACTAGGCTAATTTTTGCTGGATCAAACGTGCATCACTTGATATTCTATTTTAGAGATTTTAAACAGCTTAATGACAATATACTGTCGTAGTAAATGAAAGCTCATTAAACCCTACACACATCTGAAAAGAGACGGCATAATTAGTGCATCTGGAGGTTCCTGAAATGTTTTGTTTGCATCTACAGAAATCCGTAGCATGCGACAAAAATTAGAAATAAACATCTTAAATGCTGCCAACGATTAATTGTAAGTTTGTAGGCCTAAGGATTTTAAATGGTATTTTTTTAAATATATATTTCCACAAAAAAATAAAATAAATAATAGCCTAAAACACAGGAGATCTTTTACTATCTAAAAAAAATTCAAATCGAAAACGGTGCACCCCTGTTGCTTGTCTGGCACAATGACGCAATGACGCTCCCTCCCTGTCGGCGTGAAGTACTCGGTTTTAAATGTTGGATGTACCGGCTAGCAAGGCGGTGCGTTTGTTTGACATTTATTTTCGAATTGTACCTGACCTCGTGAAATTTTATAACGTTTTGTCTTTTAACTATTGTAGACTACTTCACCACGACTGGCTTTTTATTCGGTATTTTCCTTTTTTTTTCCTTCTCTCTTTTAAAGTTGGTTGTGTCCTTATTGGAAGTTTAAAGATTCAATATTTTACACCATGGGTAACATGTAACCTGCTTCTTCATTTGTATCACATTTTTTACTTTCCTAAAGCGTATAATAATTTGCATAAAAGATGTATCGATCGTTTTAATGTAACTACTTGCGTACATACTCGACAATCTCGTTATTGCGGCAGATGGCGTGACACAAATCGAACCGCCCTGTCCGTTGGAGGGGCGTTGGAAGTTGGAGCAGGAATGTGCTGGTTCGTGCCGTTGCTGGCGAATGGATGGACAACATGGATGACCCGCGGGATGTTCAAACTTCCAAGCGAAACGGGAGCTCCAGGTCGTTATTATCGGCCGGTTCCGCTGTGGCTATGGAGATTAAACGGAAGAAAATAAGACAGAGTGCCTTATTCCTGCAAACAGAGGTAACGTTAAGAGATACAGAGTGGTCTTGTGTGTTTTGCCGTCAACGCTGAATCGTGACAGTTCAGTTGAGGCCGGAGGGGGCCCGAAGTGCGACGATACTAACCTAAACAAGCGAGTATAACGTTGCTTATTCGGTAGGCTGTGCTCAAGCAACTTGTAAATAACGACTTGAATTTTCTAACGTCTGTCTCAAACATTCACACGCTGGCTTTCACTTCCCTATCGCAAAGCTAGTTTGGCCAGTTGACGTTATCCAATACGGGAACTGGCCCTGTTCAGTTCCCTGAAACCAGAGCCGCGTACTCTCTGCATTGTTGAAAGTTGCTAAGCATGTGCAGAAATAACGCTCCCCTCTTTGCTCTAACGCCGCTCAAACTAATGTCATTTCAGACCGAAAGCATGAAACGACGCCCAAGTCTTCTGAATGACACTCTGCACATAGTAGAGGACATGAATTTGTTGTACATACGACAGATTTCTAAGAAGCTACAGGTGCATATTTTAGTGTGTAATATGGAGAATGATGATGTTTGTATCCCTAAAACAACTGTGCATGTACCTCTGAACTTTACTTGATCATTTCTAATCCACCAAGACCAAATTTCCATACCAAATTGAAAAGGTATTTTGAATTTAGTGTAAGATGTTTTCAGACCACATTATATCAGACATCGTCATGCTCCATTTACCTAGAACTGCCCTGATGCATTTTTCCTGCCACTGTTCATTTGTTCTTTGCAGCATGTCATCCATGCATTTCCATACTGCATCTTCGCCATCCAAATTACATATGATAAAGTCATGTACTCACTGTTCTTGTCGTCCCATCTAACATATACAATATGTTGGTCATTAGTTCGCATCATTTCATCTCACACTCTGCCACAAAAAGTTGCTCTTGAGGGATGAAGTTGGCTTCACTGTTGGCTTCACTGCCACAAGTCTGACATGTTTAAACACCAGCGTATCATTGTCAGATTAATTGTAGTGGTAGCTACCACTGGCGCTAGAAGATCACATTTCCTGAGAGCCTTGTAATATTCGGTTGTCTTGTGACTCATTCGCAAGGAACTCTGAAAGCTTTAGGTCTGTTTGTGCTAAAAAGACTGTGCCTTTTTGTTTTGTGCTGCAAATCAAATATTCTGTCTTTGTCAAAAAACAACTCAGACTCAGAGGCACACAAGGTTAAGTGCACTGTAGAAGCTGGAAGATGTTGGAGGTCGTCTTAAAAGTGTTCTTGTTTGTGTGTGTGAAATTTATGTGCATTACTTGTTGACTTGACACCAAAGTGCTGGGAGTTTTGTTCTTGCCAAAAACAACATTCAAGGGCAACTTCGCTCTAACTCCACTTTAGCAAAATCAACACATTTGCACGCATCATGTCTCTGCTCTCATTATATCATATTGTTTGATGGACTAATACAATTCAAAACATCATTGCAAGCTGCTTGTTTGTGTTTTGACATGGATTTGTTTGGTCATTTTGAACTGTCTCCTTGTATGTTCTGTCCAAGAAGAACACTAACATACAAGAAAAGCTT
The DNA here is from genome assembly GCA_005408345.1 of Macquaria australasica. Classification (NCBI taxonomy): domain Eukaryota; kingdom Metazoa; phylum Chordata; class Actinopteri; order Centrarchiformes; family Percichthyidae; genus Macquaria; species Macquaria australasica. Next base: position 3,120,071 of record SEMN01000012.1, on the reverse strand, counting down.
GACTTTGAGATGCGAATGCGGGAGGGCGCCTACAAGCTGCTGCTCGCCTGCAGTAAGAGAGAACAGGTTCTTAATGCCTCCAAGAACGTGCTGACCTGTAACGCCAGGATCAAGGCTTATCTTGCACAGCTGCAGAAGAGGAAATGGGAGCAGGACATGATGGGAGCAGCCAGGAGGTGAGGAATTGGGTGCTTCAGGTGTGGATATCTTGTATACGTTTTTAAGTTGCACAGTTGCATTCCCTGGCGTTCAGTTTCAGCACACATTATCAAAATATATAGACAGGACTGAGTGGTTTTGGAGAGAGGGTGTTGAATTTGAAGTGATGTTTTGTTGCAGTGAAGTCTATGTCCTGATACACAGTTTGTGATCAATTGTAACGTTAAATTCTAAATTTTATTTCAGACTTTCAGATCCAGTTTCAGATGATCGTGTGCCCTGTAGTGGGACAATCGCAATGTCTGGTATGATTGCTCCCACTTTGTCCAGAATCATTCAGACACCCACTCTTAAAAAAATATATATAGCACAAAATTAAGTCAAATTGTTATAGTTTTTAAAGTAATTTATTTTCACAAATAGTCATAGAGCATTTTAGAAATGAACTCTTAAGAGTGTTGCTTCGTTTATTAACTTTTCTTCTCTCTGCTGATGTAGATCTGCGCTTTCCTTTGATGTGGAGGGATTCAGACCACTTCAACAACAGAGGGAGTAAGTTTGTTCTTGTTTTGCTAAACATTCATGCCTTCTGTTTAGCTTTGCCTCGTGTTATTTTGTGGATACTCGCTGTACTAACGCATACTGTACATCCCTTATGTTTATTAGGCTCTCGTCGGGTGGCGGTGTTCTGTCTGATGCAGATTGGCTCAGAGGTGTTTGACACACAGATGGTGGTGGTGGACAGATCAGTCACAGACATCTGCTTTGAGGGAGTCACCATCTTGTAAGTATTTATTGCTGCTGTACAGTGGTGAAAATTGTCTCTATTGTGGAGTTACATTAAGAATATGTTGCTGGAAATTTACTCTTTATTTAGTAATATAATAGCAGAATATGTACTTGAATTTTCTTCTGCAAACACAGACTATTGTTAGGGATGTTTCTGGTCACAATTGCTGTGCAATAAAATGTATTATTTAAGTATCTTAAGTATTTTGTTTCTAGTTGTTTTTTAATCTTGATCTAACATGGTTTATATCCATTTAATTGAAATTTTCTGTCCTCCCTCATAGTAAAGAAGCAGTTCCTCAGTTTGAGCTGAAGGTGGAGCTGTGGAGCTGTGCCCTGGAGGAAGAGCTCACGTTGGTAAACACACCAAAGAAACTGGCCAAGAAGCTCCGCAACTCCTTTGGAAAGACCGCTGGGAAGAAGCTCTGCCCTCTGCTGGACACACCGGACCCTGACACCTTCCTGCAGTACAACCCCATACCCTGGTAAGTATTGTGTAATCCCGTAAAACCCTTTACAGACTCTTGGCTCTCTATTTAAGATTTTTGCAGTTAGGAACTAACTCGATTATGGCTTGGCAGGCTCACACAACGGGTTTGTAAACAAATCATTCTAAGTGAGTATTGAAATAAGGGTTAAACCAATATTTGGGGTTATGAATACTGATATGTTTAGCCTTTGGACATTCATAGATTTTTTTGTGCCAATAAATATTGTTTTTTTTAAAACGTGTACACTTTTAATGTTCCTGTCTGTATTTTATTTGTGTCTGAGAGGAAAGCGTACTTAACAGCATTTAGAGCATCAAATGAAACTCAACTGAACATCTGTAAGTGATACATACCACCTGTTCAGTGGGAAGGAGAAACATTGGGATCATTAGGCCTTTGAACACGGACATAATTTACAAAAAGCAAAATACTGTAGCGTATGTGCACATGTTGGGGTTCAAGGGTTAGAGTCTTTGTATATTGATCTTTATATATATTATTATATCTATCTTTATTATTATTTATTTTTGGGGTTAGAGTTGATCATGAATCTTTTATGGTTAAGCCTGGGAAGCCAAGATATGAAAATATGCCAATGCAATATACTTGAAAGAATGCTAAACTCTGTGTATGTGTTTGTATGTGTGTGTCTACCTGTACAAGTGGAGCCAAGTACAGCCTGCTGGCCTACACTACACTGTGTCTGCCCGAGGCGGAAGGCAGCTTTCAGTCTCACTCCCTCATTGTCCTCCAAGGCGGTAAGAGCAAAGGCACAGAAATTTAATATGTGGGGATATAAAAGGGATTACACTTTTTAGCTCCTGATTTGATTCAGTGCTGTGGACATGATACAATATTCTTACAAAAAATAAAGCTAAAATTAAACAAAATAACCTATGATTGAAGTACTGCGTGGATTATTTTTCTTCCTTTGCGTGACTGATTAAATGGATAAGAAAGTGGGTGCTCAGGCAGGTTTTTGTTATCCAGCTCTAATTTCAGGGGTAAACTTTTGGTATGAAATTGCACCATGGTACATTAGTGTTCGGGTGCACATTATGAGTTTTTAAATTACTGTTATTGTTAAATACTCATATTACAAGAAGCTATGGTACAGGAACATAGTGTTTTATTACCACTGCTGCTCTTCATCTCCACAGCTGAGTGGTCATCTTGGCTTCCGCTTTATGGCAACCTCTGCTGCCGGTTGGTGGCCCAGCCTGTCTGCATGACACAGAGCATGATGACCGGCTACCTGAACCAGAAGGTGCGTTGACTGCTGTTATCATTAGCATTAGCTGCATAGCTGGTTCCTGGGTTAAATGTTTCAGCTCCTTTATTTGTTATTCTGATTATATTCAGCAAAGTGTGGAGGGGATGTACCGCTGCTGCAGTCTGTACTGTGTGCTGAGTGCTGGCTTTTTGTCCTGCTACTTCACTCCGGAAGAGATTGATGCTAAAGTGCAGCCGACTCTCAACGTGCCCATCAACAAGGTAAGACAGAATCCAAACCTTCACATTCCACACTTTCATTTGCATTTCATGCTCACTTGTTCTGTTGAGCTTGTTGATTAAAAATTACTTGCACTTTCCTACAGTGGCAACGTAATAAAACACACAGTACTGGGAGAACTTACTCTGATGTTTCTGTACTTTCTGTGTACATTTCTTTATTTATTAGATAAATAAATGTAAAGACGGAAAAGTAAAAAAGTTAATGACACCAGAAATAGCTATAGTTGTTATTACTATCACTACTTTATTATCTCTGTTTTAATTGTGCTGTCTGGTTAGTGGAATTTTAAATTAAATATAAACATCATATTCATTATTGTTGATTTAAATCTCAGTTCAGAGTTTTCTCTAACATTTGCAGAATAACCAAAATACAAAATGCCACATTATTCACTGAGATCCTGCTGGCATCTTTGGCATTTTGCTGCTGAATTAATTTCTTTCTGCATCATCAGCGATGTACTTTTTAGTGCAATATCTCACATAGTGCTCTCATTTGTTTACCGTGGAACTCATTTTCAGTTTATGATAAGTAATTTGTGTTGTTTCTGCAGGACACCCGGACCCTTGTGATGGAGAAGGAGTCAGCAGGCCACAAGTCCAGGACTCTGTCCATCATCAACCCTTCACCAGAGGGATCTCAGACCATCGTCTTCACCACCGAAACCAGGGAGGAGCTGGAGGACTGGCTTGACGCCCTCCACCAGCACCTCTATGATCAGAGTGAGTGTGTTTCTGTGTAAACATACAGCAGAAGAGTGTGTATGTATGTATATATAAACTATAGGTTACATACAGTACATGTGTGTACAGAGCAGGAACATTTTTGTTTGTTTCAGGTCTTGTGTGTGTTTGAGAATAGATTAAGAGAAGATGAAGCGTGTGTACATCCGTCTGTTTGGGCAAGAAAAGTGTCTGCGCATATATTTAGCTAAACTCCTCTTTGAAAGAACAGATAGCGTGACCTTTTATCTGTGTCTCTCATGCCTCTCCTTGTTTACAACCAGGCCAGTGGCTGCACTGCTGCAACGAGCTAATGAAGATCGAGGTCACTTCACCACGGAAACCATCACTCTTCCTCACCAAGCAGGCTGATTCTGTTTACAATGACCTCAGTGAGTAGAGTGATTGTAACGAGTGGCTGAAGTGAGTTAGACGGAGGTTAATAATTCTGCTGTTTGATGTCGACTATTTTACAGGACACCTCAGTGAAATAAATATATTCTATTCACCACGCAGTTTTGATTTCAGTGGTGATGTAAATCAAACTATTTTAAATGCAAATTAGAATATTGGAATGTGTGCTTATGTGTTCTTTGTGAAATGTTATTATATTCATCAAACATGGGTGAAAAAAACATTAACATTTGCCTAATCTGTTTGACTTTATTTCAATGTTTGTTTGCATGCAGGTATAAATTCGCCTGGCAAGTTTGAGAGCATCACAGACATCATCCACAACAAAATAGAGGAGACAGATGGCCGTTATCTTATTGGTCATGAAGAGGAGAAAGAAGCGGCCAATTGGTCCACTCTGTTTGATGGGTCCCATTCAATGGTAGTGCAGAAGAGTATTCTGTCCCAGAGCAAAACCTCCACCCCTTGTTCAAGCCCCAGCCCCAACCCCAACACCAGCTCTACATCCATCGGCAACAAGAAGCGCCGTGCCCCACCCCCTCCCTCTGACAGAGAGCCTTATGCTGCTCCCACCCGCCCTGCCAGACCTCCCCTCCCTGCTTCTCTTCATCATCCTCCTCCTCCTCCGCCATACCAGGAGAAGGAGAACTCCGGCACTGGCACTTCACGCCCGGCCACAAGATCCAAAACTGGCAGACCATCACTGGATGCCAAATTCTCTGCCATCATCCAGCAGCTCCAGCGGAACAACGGTGGAGGAGCCGGAGCCCTCAGCCGCAAAAACGCTCCACTGGGCGTCCTCGATGTACAAAGTCAGCCTCAGCACCATGTCCAGCAGCTGGAGTACCAGAGCCACCACACCCACAACACTGATGCCACAGGTGAACATGGCTTCCTCAGACCAAGTCACGGTCCTGGTCCTGTTCCTGCACCGAGGAGCAAACTGAGGAAGTCTTTTAGAGAGAGGATGAACCTTAAAGCGTTGTGACTTAACCAACTAACCAAACCTTACCACTACAAATAACTATAACAGCAGTTAGAACTTTTTAACTAAGCTGGGTAACGTTGATAAAATCAGATATCACAATATATTTGACTGTACCTCAATAGCAATAATGTGATGATATTTTGGGTATGACTGTTGGTGTGGTCCTTCAACATTTAAAGGAATAGTTCAACATTTTGGGAAATGGGCTTGTATGCCTTCCTGCTGAGAGAATGAAAATGTCAATACCACTCATATCTGTACGCTAAATATGAAGCTGGAGCCAGAAGACAGTTAGCTTAGATCAGCATAAAGATTGTCCAAAGGTAACAACGTCTCTCTCTAAAGCTCACTAATTAACACATCTATTTTTATTATTTTTTTATCCAAAAACGTGTAAAAATGGCACATTGTGGTTAAAGACTATTTCTTGGTTGGGAGCAGTGAATTACTGGAGTGGTTTTGAGGGTTAGAGTCGTCTGGTGCACATAAACACCGTAAAACCGCAAGTAGTTGATTTTTATGTTTCGTTTTTTTGTACAAATTAAATAAACAAGATTGAATGTGTTAATTAGTGAGCTTTAGAGGTCCTGGTAGGAAGATTTTGTTACTTTTGGACAGAGACAGGCTAGCTGTTTCCCCCTGCTTTCAGTCTTTATGCTAAGCTAAGCTAACCATCTACCAGCTCTGGCTTAATATTAAGCTGATAATAAAGCTCATCATAGTTCCCAAAATGTCTTAACTATTTTCTTTTAACTTGAAGGAGGTATGGGTGACATGGTCTCTTAAGAAAAGATCCTCACAATGTCCATCATGACGACAACCCAAATCCCAGTTGACACCTCATATCAGAGTATCAATATTGTATCGATACATCTCCAGCTCCACTCTCCATTTATACACTTTTTCATGTGCAGCTAACCCATAGATTAAACTGAAAGCTGTGTTTTGGCTTGAGCACCGCCATCATCAATCCCACTAAAATGGAAAAGCTTATTTCTCAGCTCTGCCACTGGAACGTGGACTGAAGAAAGAGCCTTTGCAAAAGCACTCAAATTGGAATTGATCCATTGGCCAACTGTGGACGAGTCATTCCTTTTGGAACTATTGACTTATTCCACTTACTGTGACAACTTTATGACCACTATAGCTGATTTTAAGGGAACAGATTTTAGGAGCAATTGCAAGCACTAATGTGACTTCTCCATTTCCCAGAGGTCTTAATAATGGAGTGACCTTGGTTTTCAGTGGCTACACAGTATATCCAACATAATTTAACACTGCAGCCCATAAAGGCTATGAACATAATTGAATGAATGAGTCTTTTGAGCGGCTAAAATAATGAATGCCCTTGTGTTTGTGTTTTGAACATATCCAATACTGCCAGCCATTAAATATTTCAACCACTTAACAATCATGCATTGAAGAATGGTCTTCATAATTACACAGAGTGTACAAAACATTAGGTTTAGCTACTTTCTCTGAAATTGCCAGGCTAGATGAAGCAGTATGGTGAAAGCTACAATCCCATTTTTTTTATCTCACCCACTAAATTGTGTTAAATCAAGAACGGGAGATGTAGATTTGGGGGGAGGCGGATTACAGGAGGATTTAGTTTAAGCCTTGAAAGAACTAAGAATGGATTGTACAAAAGGGGATGCTGCTCAATATTAGCAGTGTGCTCAAAATGCTTTCTATGCTCGGTGTGTATTGCCACTACATTAGTCACTTTGATGTTGTACTGTATATACTTGGAAAAACAAGGGAAGGTTCAAGGGTCAAACCTCAAAGCATTCGTTTTACTGATGCTAATAGAACATTTACTTTCACTCTATTCAGAGCGAAACTAATGGACCAAATTTAGATTAATTTACTGTTTTGAAAACATGTCTTTTATATTTGTTTTTTCATTTGTTAATTACACATGACAATAACAGCAATGATTTGTAGTTTTTTGTATTGGTTTTGATTAAAATGTTCTGATTCCTTTTTATAGTGTAATACTGCCATGTCGTCTCAATGTTAGTTTTAGCGTATTCATTATTTAGACTTTAAGTGGCACTGTGTTTATGTACTAGTAAGTAGGATTACATTAAACTTAGTCCTAGTGCAGAATAATTTGTGTATAGTGCAATGTAAAAAATATTGTAGTTATTTTTGTTTCTCAAAGTGCAATTTTCTCCTCACCCTCTGTTCACTGTTGTCTTGGAAGCTAACTGTATTTTTTATTATTGCTGATCTGAAATAAAACGGCCTAGATTCTACCTTGGTGAGGCTGCTTTATTTTTGCTGAGCTTGGAAGTATCGCTGAATATTTTTCATGGTAAAGGTTTACCAGGGGGTGGCAATAAAAGTCAAAGCATAGCTTTTATTGCAGCCCAACACACATCCCTTAGAGATACAGTACATGCATGGGCACATTTCTCTACTGCAGCAAATACTGGAGAGGCTTCTCTGGCTTTGAGCCCAGAAGTAGCCTGTTGTGAAGATTAAGGCGGATAGAATCTCATAGCCAGATAATGGTATTACAATAATAAAACCCCATTCACACTGCATTCATTCAGGAAAAAAAAGAACATTACATTGACATTAGTACACTGTTAAATATCAGTTTATTTAGCCCTCGCATTTGTCTGCAGTTCAGTTAAATAACACAACTGAGGAAACGTGTATAGATAGTAAAATATTTTAATTAAATATACAGGAGGTCATATACAAAATGTCTTTATTTTTTGTCTTGCTTGCCAGCTGGGTGATTGGTAAACAGATGGCTACTGTATCAAAAACACTTTCAGGATGCACATTAATGGAAACAACGTGGAAAAAAAAAAGTGAAACGACAACAAATAAAAAGTATCCTAATTCTTAACTTGTAGTGTTTGTTTAAATCTAACATGATCACTGTGACCTTGAAACTGAGCAAACAAGGACACAGCTAGATTGTGTAACCGACTTTTATACTGTTTTTTATACTATTTACAGATTATAACAGTTTATATGATAACAACCACGCGGTACTATCTACAGTGCTATTTACACAGAAAATAAGACGAGAGGGGTTGTCGTGAATTGATCCCGTATGAATGTTCTGTACAGGAGCCAGCACTAATGCCAGTTTTACCTACACACAGCAATATACAGTACTTTATCAGATATGAATGTCTATCTAAATATTCAGTAAAACTTTACACATAGACGTTTACAGCATTTTTTTTTCTTCTTTTGAAACACCAGACATGTTAACTGTGTATTTCGACTATCCTGGATTGCAATTATAGTGGTTGTAAAAGCCAGAGCAGGTGTTGTCTTTCCACCTCAGGCTATGGAGCATGGCAGGCATACTTTATGGAGTCTGGTACCTTCTCATCACTGCTTGAAAACACATAGAGCACACATGCCCTGCGGATGACAGACACCAGACCTGTGTCAATATACTATCAGTAAATCTTTTTAGGTTTTTCTATAAATCGACTGTCTGACACAGTTAAGCTAAGTAAATAGATTTATTTAAGCATAAATACTAAGCATCAGGTTAAAGCATAACTGTTTAAATTTTAAAAACTTTAAATTTTGTGCCTTACCTATCAAGTCTGGTGTCTGATAGCCAAGTGTGCCATATAGTTTTTGTATGAGTGTCTGTGTGCTGCATTTCAGACAAGAGTGACAGTAATATTGATATTCCTACCCTGCTACAGAAGATAAACCTTAACAACTGTAGTGCTAACTCTAATCCAAGACTGCAAAAGGCACAGATATTTGCAAAGCAATAATATCCTAAGTGACAACATTCCTATCAAATCATACAGTGAGTCTTTTCAGCGTGTTGAATAAAAGAGTCTGTTCACCAGAAAAAGAGCTTTTCAAGTCAAGAACAAAAAGATGAAATGCTAATTTCTTGTGGTGAGCATTCCACAGCAGACGGCCGCTTCATTACGCTGGTCCTACAGACAAAAACAAGCTGCTACAGTCTACTCATCACAAAGGGTTTTGGGGGTCAAATTACTTCAATTTCTAAAGTAAAAATTTAAAACGGCTTTTCATTTACTCTAACAAAAAAACATTCACAATTTGTCAACAGATTTAATGTGAAAAACTGCTTGTGTTGTATGATCTGAACTGAAATACAATTTAACAAATGAAAACCTGAACTGAGCAAAAGGTGAGTCTACAGTACATCCGTTATACACAGCACCTCTGAATGTTGGATGAAACTATTTCATGTTATGCAGCACCGCGGTGAGTGTTAATGTCTATTCCAAGGAGTCCAGGTGGATTTACTGTGGCACAAACAGGCAACAGTTTTCAGCGTGGAGACATGTAAACAGATGCAACACCACTGGCTGCCTAAAGTGTAATAATGCACTAAACAGCTGCTGAACAACATTGTTTGCGATGGTGAACGCACCTCTAGTTATATAAAGAATTTCATTTACGTTGTCATGTTACTTGTAGTGTTTTTAAGCAAAAAAGTTTAGCCCTCAGACGCAGTAAACAAATGGCTTTTCTCTGTTGCCCTCCACTTTTCACACATCCAGAGCAACAACCTGACTCATGGTGACTGAGAGCGGCAAACTGATTTGTGAGCACATACACATACATAGCATTGTGCAAATAAGGATACAACAACAACAACAAAAAAGGATACAGTAAGTGGTGATAAAAAATAAAGAACAGTGCAAAGTATATAAACAAATGCATACACAAATAAAAAAAGAAAATGGAATTTTCACTCTGCCTGACCGATGAATCAGCCTGTAATCAGCCAAAGTTTTATAATCAGTGTTTATTTTCGACTGAGCCACAATCCCCGAGCAAGAGAGACAGAAAGACAAAGAGAAGCTGAAAAAGTTTCTGAGGATGAAGAAGGAGAGGGAGAAATAAATCATTTTTCTCCCTCACAGTCTGGTGCTGGGGTGTACCGAGGACAGCTGAGGTGGGAGGGTGGAGAGAGGGTACAGGTGGTGCAGCAGGTCCCCGTACAGTGCTGCCCCACCCGGGTGCCTGTAGAAGTGGTGCGGGCTGGGGCTGGAGGCCAGCAGCTGCCTGTGGAGCATCATGGAGTGGAAGGCTAACGGGGGCATGAGAGGAGACACTGCTGACTGGCTCTTCAGGTACTGCAGACCTGGGTGCTGCTGGAGCCCGTCCTGGGATCCTGGTGAGACCAGGCTGCCAGGCGGGTACATGCCAGGGTAGAAGGGTGCAGCGTGGTGTGGGGGGTAGGTAGTTGTTGGGTGGCCCTCAGGGAGATGGTTGTTGAGGTGAATGGCGTGGGCCGGCTCAGCTGGTTTTAGCTCTTCTGGGTCGCTGCGTCGGATTGCGCCGGCAGGGTGGATTGGCGTCACCACACGGACTTTCCTTTCTGGGACTTCCTCACTCTCGGGTTCCACTAGGCTCCGCTTAGTGGGTCGAATGGGGCTGGTGAGAGACGAATCACTTGAGGCTTTTGGGCTGGGAAATGGTTGCAATGACTCTGCTGGGCTCTGTTTGGGGGGTGAAATGGTCATAGGAGGAACTCGGCATGCCTTAGGGTGGGAATCCAAACCCTGGTGCATGATGGGATATGGGAGACTGCAGAAGGAGGGCTTGGAGAAGGACACCCTCTGAGAGAGAGGTTTAGAGATTGTGAAGTCTCTGGGCTCATCTTCTGCCTCTCTCCTCTCTCCGTGTGTTTGAGTCCTGTCACTGTAGTGAGATCTGTAGGCCAAGCCCTCTTGCTCCAGGCCGCCACAGACAAAGCCCTGGCTGCCTTCACGGTCCCTGGTGTAGTGCTCTCTCCGCTCTCCGTTGGGGAAGCCGGCCATCCTCTCCTGGCTCAGGCAGTTCTCAGTTTGCCTGTACAGACTGTGGAGGTGAGGAGAGGAGTAGCAGTCACCTGCGTAGCTCCGGGGCTGAGCAGCTGGGCCCTGGAGTAGCGTCTCCCCGCCATTGTCTACACCATCCTGGGTGTGGGATCGGGTGAGATAGGGTTGCCACGGTGGATTGACTTGAGGCTGGAGGTGATGGCTTGTCCGGCAGCTGTAAGTCTCTGAAAGCTCCCCGGCAGCGCTCCTCTCTGATGGGCCACTGGTGGCTTGTTGGTGAGGCTTGCTGCTCTGGGCATGCTGGATGACTGATGGCCTGAATATGGGCGCTACCTCCTGGATGCTGTCTGACACACACCCGTGCCTCTGTTCTACCACCTCCTCCTCACCCTTTCTCTTCTCCTTCTCCCTTTCAGACACAGATATGACAGGGAGAGAGGACGCAGCTGTGGGAGGTGGAGGCTGAAGAGAAGGAGAAGTAAAGGAGAAAGGGTTGGACTCACACACTTGGGAGAGGAGCTTCTTTTTGGCTAAAGGAGACATGACCCCCTGGCTGGCTTTGCAGTAGGCAGCCGTCTGTGCGGGGCCCTGGGTAGACTCCTTCTTAAGCACCCCATAGTCTTCTTTCTCTGGGAAGGAATCTGTGCTCAAGTCTATACACTGTCTGTCTGCCTGCTTACACATTGGTAACACCTTCCCCACTCTCCCACCATGACTTTCTATGGAGTCTTTGACCCTGGAGGAGGGCTCAGGCAGAGCAACATGTCCAGCAGGTTTGTTCTGATCCCAACGGTGAGGCAGATAGGGGTTTTTAGGAAGGAAATGCCCTTCAGTTTGTTGTTCAAAGGAGAGTTTTGCTTGGAGGGCCTCGCTGATTTGCCTCCATTCAGGCTGGGGACCAGGCCCCGTGTGAAGCGGCAGACCAGCATGTGGGGCTCTGCAGTCTGGCTCTTTGAGGCAGAGTAAAGATGGCTGCTCCACTGCCAGGGACTCCTCTTTCTTCAGGGTAAGATGTAACTCTTCCTCCTCTATTACAATTGGTTCATCTCTCAGAGATACCTCCTGTTTTATTGCTGTGGACAGCTCATCATTCTCCTCTTTCCCCTTGGAGTCCTGCATGCAGAAAAATGATAGTTGTTACAGTTGTTTCTCAAAGTAAAATAAATAAGACACTCCCATATTTTCTTATTATTTGGCCATTTTAAAGACAGCAGGGATTTAAGACAAAGGGTGAAGCATTGATGAGAAAGCACAGGGAGATTAAAATTTAATTTAAGTTGCGAGACTGACCTGTGATTGTTCTTGGCCTTTCACTGTCTCCCCTCCGTCCTTTTTACTTCCCAGCTTGGGATTGTTGGGGCCTTTCAATTTCTTGGCCCCCACTCCTTTGGCTTTGGCTCCTGAGGCCTTCTCCTGGCTGCCCTCCTGCTTCTTGGGTTTGGCTGAGGGGAGGGGTTTGTCCTGCTCGCCTTTAATGTGCCTCTCGTAAGGAAGGAGGAGCCTGAGGAAGAATGTAGGCAAAGGAATGCAGATGAGTTTGTGATATGATCATGTTATGTCATGTCACACTTGTACACAATTACCAATTTATGTTTTGGTTCATCACACACAAACAGAAATCCTTTTTAACCAAACAACAATTTTCGATTGAAAATAAGACACAAAACTATACCAACCTAATGTGGAGAAGTTGAAGCATTTTCTAAGCACATTTGGTGTCCGTACCAAAGAGTAAAAAGTAAAGTGCAATAAACCACAGTATTTTGTTTGTCAATCCCAAAAAAACAGAATGAGCTGCAGCTTTGCCACAGGCATGAGTATCAAATACCTTGCTTTAAAACCTCCTTGTTTTAATTCCTGGCAAGCATTAACAATCCCATTGTAATTAATCTAGGTTAGGGGAAATCCAGGTTCAGATTGGTGCCAGAGTATGCGTGTGTGTGAGAATGTGAATAACCAGATATCTCCTGCTGAGACAGATCACATTTGGTATTAGTTTAACCTTGAGAGGGAAGAATATGTGTGTGTGTGTTGTGTTTGTGGGTGCCTAAAGCTAATGTGGTTGGTAATGAAAAGGAGGAAAATGTCTGGAAGAACTGAAATCAAATATTTTAAAAGGAACCTCACAGCATATAATATCTCATTTAATATACGAATATGATTAATCACAGAAGCCTTTACAGTGGTTGCAGTAATAAAATATCTCAGCTGGTAACAATACGCTCTAGTTTTTAACACACTGTCCATTTGACGTGATTAAATGCAGGATAAACTGCATATGCGCCAACTTAATTAAGTCCATACTAAGTGACAAGGAACATTCTGTAGAAAAACATTAAACTATTTTTGACTTCTGTTATTTCTCTTCTGAATACTTCCCAAGTCAAATTTCCGTATCTGATGTCATAACTAATGGGAACATTAAGATCTGGTTAACATAACAATACCCATGTGTAAAATAATGACATGAAGAAACCAGCGAGGGAAACTTTTAGACTTTTATTGCTAAAAAAAGAAAATGGAAATTGGCAATAGACCAGAAATAAGAAACATTGTGGAAGAGGAAACCAAGACAACTGAAAAACTACAACACTCCAAACTTCAATAAGCTGCTCTGAAAATCTCTCCAGCTCCTCTGTCAGGTTTTTTACAATAACAATCCATAAAAGCCAGACAGAAACATGACTTTCTCAGTCATGAGAAAAAATAAGGTCTTCTCGTGTAACGACAAGAGACGGTTGCAGTATTCCTTTTAAGGGACATGGCGGTAAAACAAATAATGAATCAAGAGCTGTTTCGCCTCCTCTTCAAAAGGAAGAAAAAAAGCCTCAGAGAGTTCAAGAGGCTCTGTGGGATTTTTTGTTATTTTTCCTCTGAACAAAAGTGCTGGCAGGGAAAGCGGTGAAACTACATTTCATACAGCTGGTCTGGCACCAGGCCCCAGGCCAAGAAAGGAAATGTACTATTAAATGTGACTTATTGGAAAGACGGAGAGCAAAGGGGTTGTGAAAGAGAAGAGGGGAGGGAAAGAGAGCAGAAGGAAAAAGAAACAGAGGGAGAGAGGGAGCGTAAGAGGGGATAATGACATGTTAATGAAGAGCAAAAATTATTCTGAATGAAGGAACGAAGAATCCTCGAAAATGGAGATAAAAACATGCAGTCTTTTTAACTTGAAAATAGCAGCAGTGGTATTTATTACAAATAAAGAAGTGGTTCTCAGGCTTTCTATAATTAGGCATTATTGCACAGAAAAGGCATGTAGATTAAATGTTTCACCGCTATAAAACTGTGGATTCGATTTCTTCAGGCTGGTAAATGTGTATTCAAGATGTGCAAATGTCCAGCTGTCTTATTAGTGATCAAAGGGCTATATATAAATATATATATACACACACACATACACACAGTTTACCAGGGTGCACTGTTGACTATCACAATGATCTGTGGGAAAGAGACGGCTGCCTTGGCCTTGGTCAACTTTATGGAATGTCAATATGGGGTGGGGGTTGGGGTGTCGCAGGCCCGCATAATGTAAGAGCTGAGCCCGGGAAATTACTGGAGCCTTAAATAGTTCCAAATGGAAAGGCTAAGATGCTATGTTGGGGAAAAAAAAAAAAAAAAATCAGTCTCAGGAAGTTCCCTACACCGTCAGAATTATTTGCTTTGTTACGCTTAATAAATATAAAACGATATACCAAAAGCCTATTAAAACAATTATTTCTATAAGTAGGACTTTCAATTCCAAGACATACACCTTTCACAGTTTTATGTAAATTTACAGAAATGGCTGAATAAGCAAAGAAGGTTCAGGCTACAGGGCACTCACTCCTTGTTCCATTTTTAACTCTGTGTTTAAAAAAAAAGTGTAAAATCATAATAGAACCCCCTCAGTGTGAAAGACTGGAGTAATTTCAAGCCATGTATATATAACTTAGCCATGATCATGTAATATAGCACTCATAATACAATACCACTTATATAAGTAGCAATTTCCTCCAAGGAAGAGGAAGGGTTGAGCTTGGCAGCCACTGCATTAGTTGAGAGAAAGCCAGGTGTAGTTAATAATATTCGGCACTAGGGGGCGTGTGCTGTACTGTGAGATTCCAAGAAAGAATTTCATTAAGGCAGAAGAGGCAACATTTTTATGAGGTCAATAAATACTTAACTTCCTCTCATGCCAATTTATCACCCGCCTTTTGTTTAAGCAGCCGTTTTCCACGTTGATAACAAGCAACAAAAATATGCAGTGAAGAGATTAAACGTTGAATAGGCAGAGATAGAAGATGTCTCATGTAATTAAGCAAAAGAATATTGCTTCATATGTATATATAATGCATTATATCTGACTGGTCTTTTTTTTAGAATCAGTAAGATCAATAACAGTGTACACCACAACATCGAACCACAACTGTCAACTAAGCATGTCTGTGCCTTTGAAATAATGGACTGCACACAAAGCACCTCCCCCCAAAAAACACAACTTGGCAAAAACAAGGTGACTTTACCAGCAATGTGCTGCTCTCATCTGAGTTTTGTGTTACAGGAACAAGCAGTGTGCTAGAATCCAAGAAATGCCTAAGTCACCAAATAAGTGGAAAAAGCCTGCAGGCTGTTCCATTTCAACAATTTCCCTCTCATCCGTGCTGAAATTAATTTTAACTGGTGTTGTGTTAAGATCACAAGAGCTGCTTCATGCCTTTAAAAAAAAAAAAAAAAAAAAAAAAAAAGGAAAAGACACTATTTAAAGAGGTGGTGGACAAGCCCTGGGGGCTGTAGAAAGATCTGGAGGAAAGAAAATGACTTACTTTTACAAGCCTGCGAGAAAAAGAGAATAAAACACAATAGTCAAATCTAAATGCAATGATTAAGCATCATCACAGCAATGAGAAAACAATAACTGCTGCAGAGAAAGAGAGAGAGACAAGATTCCAGCAGAGGGATAAACAGACATTGTAGCTGGTCCCTCTGCTTTGGATTCATGCCTCAAAGCCCCTCTTTTGTCTCGAAGCCAAACCACTTGAGGTGACCCTCATTCATGCAGTTAAAACAGGAGGGCAGCACAGGAATGTATGAAAAACTTAAGTCTTTTGTCAAGTCTGAAAATACCAGATTTAAAATGACCTCTACTGTTCCCCCAGGGTTTGCTCTCATTAGCTGCTGCTGCAGCTCGCAGTAAATGTTCGCTATAGCAGGTGTGAGCCAAGAGTGCTCACTGTTTAAAATAAATGTGTACTATTCCGCATAAAGAAACACTCAAGTACTAATACCCAAAAATATACTGCATATGTTCCCTCTTGCTGCCCTTCAGTGGACTGAAATCGCTATAAGAATGTCATTAATTTAATTTGCTACACTGAACTGGTTATTAATCTCAGTAGACTTGAATAGATTCTCATACAGTCGATTGCCTGTCACACGTCAGTGCCATAATTTGTGATTTCTCATCGCCACTGGGGAAAGAAACCTTGGATCTTTTCATTAATCTCCACGCTTAAAGAAATCACCCAATATTGTGATTTGTTAGAGAAGAGGTTTTTATCACTGAATACTCAATGAAGCATTTTGTCTCAGGGAAACCATCAAGCTATCAGAGGTTAAAATAGCTGCCTGCTATTTTAGTGTAAAGAACATGCAGCTCTTTGGCTGCATTCCCACTGAAGCTGAAATCCAGGTTCAGTAGAAGAGTCATGGATATACAAAGAATTTGGCAAAGCGTTTGATGCAGACAATGTGTTGAGACATTGTTTATAATGTTAAGGAATGCTGACAGACAATATGCAACTATGTTCTCACATTGCGACTTTTTTCTCTCCTAATTTATTTCTTAATATTGAATCCCTTTTATGAACATCTGTCATTGTTTTTGTCCGTCTCTCTCTCCCTACTTCTCTCAGGTTTGGGAATAAAAAGCAGGGAGATCATGAAGGTCACACTCCCTCCCCACCACGTCTTATTGTAATCCAATGATACTCTCTGCTTTAGAACAAGAGACCAGAGTATTGAAATCTGTGTTTGAGCTACAGCATTAGACAAAGCAAGCTAAAGTGTAATGCGCCACATTTGATGTATCTGCAATACATCAAGGACAATGCAGAGAAATGCTGACGAGTGCAAGATACTGAGCATCTAGCAGAAAAACAAAACAAAAAAAACAATCTCCTGTCCTCTGTCTCTTCTCCAAATCTGAACTCTATTCCATTATAATTCTCCGTGTGAGAACTGACTCAAGGTTTTCTAATAATTATGAGCAACAAATGTATTTTTATATCTGGAGAGCAGCTTTAGCGAATGCAGAGGAACATCGATACCAGGAGGAATGAATAAAGGCTGAATCAATAAAACATCTAGTCGACTAAAATTGGAACAGGCATGCATCTGTCTTAAGAGAAACACATATCTGCATGATCTGAGCCGGAGAATATTTCACAGGCCTCAGACTCTATGTACAGTACATCTGGCAAACATCTAATACTTTTAAGATGAAATGATCTAATCCAAAAACCCTTCATCTGCGCTCTCCACTATTGCCCAAAACCTCTGAGTTTTTAAATAGCAAATTATTCTAAATAGCTTCTCTGTTGCCATGGATACCCCCCTCCAAAAAACCCCTCCCACCCCAATACCAACCCCGTTGTGCAATTACATTAGAGTGCCAAGGCATGGTGAGGTATTAAAAATCTGTAACAGGCAGAAATGAACAGAGATAGTGAAATGTGATGTTTCTGTAACAAGAGATCACGTAGGAAACCAGGAAGATTAAATATGTAGGAGCTGTTAAAAGGCGCTGACCTGTATAATGAAAGAAACAGCATGAAGTGCAAGGCAGGGAGTGGGAGAGGGGGTGGGGGGGGCACACACAGAAAATGGCACAGCACAGAAGCAAAAGGCAGTCTATTTCAAGGTTATTGATGCCATCTTTTTCATGACCTCATTTTTAATTCAGAGCACTGGGCCCTGACAGCTAATCTCGGGAAACGGTTTAAATAAATATCATTAAAGCTTCCCTGTAGCTGCAGCGGCAGACCTTGGCTTGGACATTTCTACATTGATTTTTCCCTGTGCACTAATGAACGCCACTCTGCGGCTAAAAAACAGTAACTTTGAAAATGACAATTAGCTGAGGTTATCGCCTGTTCAATTCCAGCTATGTAACTCTATTACTACCAGTGATTACCGCCTGCTCCTGGACAGCATAAGTATAGTGATTATGCCCCTGGCTCCATCTTTCACAATAACATCTCCTAGGAAACCATTTCATATGATTTTACCATTATGGCTGTAAAGGGATAATGTGTATAATTTAAAATGAGAGCTGAATGCTTGTGGATATTCACAATCTTAAACCCAAATAACACCAAGACAGCCAAGAATATCCACTTAATTTAAAGCAATTATGTCCTGAAATATTATTTCCTTCCTTCCTACTAGCTTTTTATTTCCTGCTCTACTATACTTCAGCCCGCTGAGACAAATCAGAAGTGATCCTTCTGAGAGAAGAGGAAAACATAAGTGTTGTTCCAGTTTGTACACTGTACATTCTTCCCTGTGAATTATATTTCTGTAGCACATTGACTAATGATTAAAGGTGGAAACAAAGACGCCTCTGGGGAACAAACACACACTTCAGCGAGCCCACAAACAGCCTCATTCATCATGCGGAGAGAATGGCCATGTTTGCTGAGTTAATACAATGAAGCTAATTGCCCTCCAAGCAGCCCAAACACCAAGGCTCAGCTAAAATTATTCCCCTGAATGGAAACTTGCTCAGCTTCAGCTGATCTCTCTCTCTCTCTCTCTCTCTCTCTCTCTCTCTCTCTCTCTCTCTCACACACACACGCCCCATCACCCCCACCCCCTCGCTCTTACACCTTCTCTCTCTGTCAGCCTGATATTCACTGCAGTGTGTGGATATTATTGCTTTGTATTGATTCAGCATTATTTTCTCTCAGCTGCTTCTCGGTGGCTGGAGAGGGAAAGGCCAGCGCAGCAGCAGTCACACCTCAGCGCTTCCCACACGGTTTCGTCCTACCCCGCCTGCCTTCCTACGACCCTATTTACACCTTATAAACTGATGAACAATATAGCTTTTCACATCTGGCTCAAAGTAATTTCTAGGCAGAGACACCGACTGATTTCAAAGCTAGATAAAAAGTCCCAAAACAAGGATCAAAGACATACTCTGTCTTTTGCAATAAAAAGATATTTGGCCAGCATCATCTCTGAAGCTAGGTGTTGAAAGTCATATCTATTATTAGTATAAATAAGGGACTCCACTGTGCAGCAGCTCCTCCTTTAAAAACATATCCCTGTTTGAGGCAGTGAGGAAGAACTGGGGACGTAGCGTAAACACCGAAAGCACCCTCAGCCGAACATTTAGAGGCACATTGTCAACTTGTGTACAAATACAACACACCGAACAATACACTCCTCACACCTATGGTTTCACAAATTTCCTGGAAAAGCCTCCATGGCCGCCACTTCCTGCGCTTGCAAATTCGCTTACAGCATGCAATCTTGACACAATATGCTGGCATATTGCTGTAATACTGACAGGTGTGTGTGTGTGTGTGTGTGTGTGTGTGTGTGTGTGTGTGTGTGTGTGTGTGTGTGCCTGAGCTGTGCTGATGCATGAACCTGCAGCAGCCGGAGGGATGTGGAGAGGGTCACCGGCCCGGAGGAATGACCTGCCTCATGAGTGACTGGTTATCTCTTGTTGAGAAGATCGTATTTGGCATTTGTTTAACCTTGGGAAAGTAGGCGTGTGTGCATGTTTGTGTGTGTGTGTGTGTGTGTGTGTGTGTGTGTGTGTGTGTGTGAGTGAGTGAGTGTGTGCAAGTAGCCCTGCATAATACCCTCACAGCTCCCTCAGGATCATATCCATATGCTTGCTTTGGTTTGGTAATACCATCTGAGTGATTATAATGTGGAGGTTCAAAATGCTGCAGTATCTGACTGAATGATTAGATGAATACATTAAACTGCTGTTTGCATTTTATCTTGCATGCAGCTCTGTGTGCTTTCAATGCATATATGTTGGAAAGAGTACTTACTGTATATACTGTATGTGTATCCATGTAGGTCAGTTAATAATTCAAAGCTCTGCTGTCATTTTGAGCTTTTAAATCCTCTTTATCCTGCTCATAGAGCAGCATGGGTGGAGTTTACTCTATAATTGGTTCCATAGTGCCACGCAGCTAATCAATTAATCCTAAGAAAATAACTGAATCTCATCTCATCTTGAATCCATTTAGCTCCATAAGGAATGCATTTTTTAATACTATTAGAACCGCATGCCTTAACAGCGAGAGACAGGAGTGATTTGCAAACTATCCCACCGTTGCAAAAGCACTATTCTTCACATAAGTGTGTAATGTGCATTGACTTCCCCTGAATAAGATCAATATTTGTCTTGTAGTGTCCTGATGTTATAAATAAAGCATTGTGAAATCTTATTTGGTGCAGCTGTGAGGGAGTTTACTCACTTCAGGCGATGCAAACTGCTCCATGTGTGCATGCGTAGCAGTAACGTGTCATATATATAACTGCCGAACATAATAACTCACCTCTCGTAGTGTCTCCGTGTACACGTGGCGGCACTTGTGCTGCTGGGGTTCCCGCCCAATTCATCATATACATGCTTCCACTGTCTGCGGACTGTGATCTGGAGGGACGGATGAGAGGGCAAAGAGTGATAAGACAAAGAGAAAAAAAAGAAAGAGAGACAAAGGATGACAATGAGATGAATGTAGAGTGAGGAAAATTGAAAAAATATGAGAGGAAGAAAGAATACCAAAAAAAAAACTAAGAGAAAAACATAAGTGGTTGACATCATTTTGAGGTCTTAGGGAGTTACTGAGTCATGATGTTCCAGTTATTGAATCCTCAACACTCAATTCTCTAACATAATAAGCTCTGTTAACATCATGCAGTCAGTTGTTCCTCCTATAACCTCTTATCCCACAGATGACAGGCTACAACACAAAACACAAAACTCCAGGCTGCCACAGAGCTAACATAGCCTCGACATGAAACGTGAGATAATCAGCTGCAGATATGAGGGTTTTAAAAGGATATGAGCCCCAATTATATGAGCTGTATCCTGTTTATGGTCTGGTCTGGCTGTCTGTTTGGATGACATTATGCCAGCTAGCTAATGAAGAAACAGGCATGAGCAATACACTTGACGACTTAACATCAAACATCGACTTCACTTTGGAAACACGTCGCACATGAATAGTGAATGAATAAACAGCAGGTAAGGCTGCCAAGTTAAATGCCTCTGCCTCATGCATGCTTATTTCTGACTCACTTTGGTTGTGTATGTACGTGCACACAGTATATGTGCGCGCATGTAGGTATATATGTGCATTTCACTTCATGTTCTACATGGGAAAAAATGAGCGATTTGAACAATTTCCTTCTGACCAGTGTAGAGCAGAGGAACATGTGTTTTCCACACCAAGGGGGGTTTGAAACAACGGCATCATTTTTGCTAAATGTGGCTCTGAGCAAGACTTTCTTCTTGGGAAAAAAGTGACTGACCTCAAGGGGCAAAAAGAGGGCAGTAAAAGAATAGATGGAGGAAAGAAGGGAGGGTAGGTAGGAAGACAACAAGAGAGGAAGAGATAATAGAGAAAAAGAGAGCAGGAGAGAGTAGACGTGAGGAGGAGGGGAACAGAAAGAGGGGGAGATAGAAGAAAGAAGGGAGGGACCTCGACCGGAGAGAAGGAATATATTGCCACATATGTGAATACTTACCAACTCATATCCTCCGAGTTTCTGAGCAGCTTGAAACATAGTCCAAAGGTTGACTGTGGGAGACAGAAGACAAACAAGGCAGTCAGGAACACTGGGAAAGGACCTGAGCTGAAACACATGACGTCATATACAGTCATTACACCAGAGAGAGATAAATACAGTGCTGGAGGAAGTATTTAGATGGTTTAGTTAAGTGAAAGCAGCAATCCCAAAATGTAAAAATACTCTAGTTAAAGTCCTTAATTTAAGTATTACCAGCAAAATGAACTTAAATATCAAAAGTAAAAGTACTCATTCTGCAGAATGGCCCCTTTCAGAGTGTTATATTGCATAAATACTGATGCAATACATGATGCATGTAAGCAGTATTATGTTGTAGCTGGTTACGGTGGAGTTCATTTTACAAACTTGCTATATTATTTTGTAATTTAATTTATAACAATGCACCATATTTTATAAAATGATGATATCTTTGTAAGTAAAATCTAAGTCTGCAAAGTAAGTAGTAACTATAGCCGTGAAATTAGATTAGATTCAACTTTATTATCAGTGCACACATTAAGTATCAGTACAAAGAAATGCATTTTAGCCTCAAACCAAATAGTGCAAACATATAGATATATACAAAGACAAATCATTGTACAGAATGAATGATAAACCATTGGGGTACAATATTTCCTTTTAAGCATCATACATACTTTACACTTTATATCATACCCAAATACTTAAGTATAGTAGGTAGGTAGGTAATCATTTTTATGGGACCATCTCAAGGTAATATAGTAAAAGAATATATTCCTGGACTGGCAAAATGAAAACAGCTTTTTATCATTTTCACACAAAGCAACGCTGCACTTCAGCTGAAAGGATGCAAATGAATATTGAATACTTGTACAATCACCCCTATGTGATAAAATACAGCATATGCTTCATCCTGACAAACAGATTTGTTAACCCTCAGCTGCAGCCTGCAGGTATGAATGAAAACCATTACAAGCATCAAACGCTTGGCAATATGCTCAAACTTCTGTTTGAAGTAATGCAAATTCATTTGCATTGATTTTCCCATGCAAATACCCCATGACAGGCCATATCAAAATATAAGTCTTGTGTAACATTTTCCTAAAAATAGCCATGTAAGCTTTCAGAAAGGCTTCAAATGGCTGTCTATCTTTGAAAGAAAATATTTCCCACAAACAAAGAACCACAAGTTCATTGGGGGACTTTTTGTGCCAACGACATTTGTATTTGCTTTCTGTAACATCATTGTTTAACATTTTTATATGAAGGCCTATAAATAAGAAAAGGAGGCCTCGCCTGGGGAGAAATCCATCAAAATTCAATCTGTGCGTACACAAAGCCTTGCATTTGTCAAAATGACATTTTCCTATCTCCGCATTTGACAGCATTGATTTTTTCCTTCCCTCCTCTCTGCGACCGTTGTCAATGCACGGGTGGAATAACAAAGGGAGCTGGGTAGGTTTTTCTGTTTGAACTGAGCACTCTGGTGTATTGTGCTTTCTGACTGTAGAAACAGAAAGATGGTCTATTTAACTAGCTTGTTATGCATCGACTGTAATTACCACAATAGCACACGGGACTGGGAGGGAACAGAACAGATAAAGGAAATGAGCGAACATGCCTTTTCTTAGATGTCTTGTCATTAGCAATTTCTTTTCTTAATTCCCCTCTATTTGGCAGGGGCAATTATCACTGAGATAAGGATGACAAAACAGGAACACAATGCAGCCTCAATGACACACCGATGGCATGGCAATTAGACAACAAGGCTGAAAGAGGGAGACAAATTGGAACTGATGTTCACAATCACATGCTGATGCCCAAGCACTGAAGCACACATGCGTCTGGGATAGTCACACACACACGCGCGCGCGCACACACACACACACACAGTTACCAGTTAATCTTGCAGATCAAGGGCATTCAGAATACACAATGTAACCACAACTACTCCTGTTTTATTCCTCCTGAATCCACTCATTTCTTTCAACGCCTCTACTGCACCCATACAACTTCAATGGCAGCAGCTGTAGAGCAAAGTCAAATTTAAACAAGTCATAAAAAATAGGAGGACGGCAACTCGCATGAATAAACTGCAGCACAAAACAGTTTTCCTCTCCAACTGTACCGCTCAAATGTAACAGTCATTTCCTGTTATCCAGGTGCTAGTGTGCATTCAGCCTCTATGAATGGTTTACTGAAGTAATTTAGAGCCACATTATCCTTTTTTTATTTTTTAAGAAATTAAAGAAAAACAGTCAAGTATTGTTGAATGGAGTCATCTTGAGGCATTTCATATAGTAAATATAAAAAAAGAAGAAAAATGAATTAATCTGCATCTATTTTTATAATCGATTAATTGTTTCAGTATTGTTTTAAGCAGAAATAGTGAAAAATGCAAGATATTCTCCGGATCCAGCTCCTCAAATGGAAAAATGTGTCATTGTGTATAATTTTGCTGAATATTTTTGGATTTTTAACTGTTGGTCGGACAAAACAAGACATTTGAAGATGTCACTTTGGACTCTGAGAAGTTGTGATGGGCATTTTTTCACTATGACATTTGACATTTTCACAGACTAAACGAATGATAATAGAGTAATCGTTTTTCAAGCTAAAATAAAATAAACTTCTCTGGTTCCTGCCTCTCAAATGTTAAGATTTGCTATTTTTTTTGTTTTTGTTTAGCATGATAGTAAACTGAATATCTGGTGATTATGACAGACGTGAAGTTAAGAGGCCGATTTTGCTCTGAGATGTTTAATGGATACAAACCCTGGAGTGAAATATAAATTCAGCATGAGAGTGAGGCAGGAAAACAAGTGGGCACTGTGTTAAACCAGCAGAATTAATATTACTAGGTTTAAAATGTGTTATGGGCCATTCGAGGTAAAGGCAGATTGGCTGAATTTTAGTGGTTCAGATCTCTCTGCTGGGCTGTAAAGAGTCGCAATTGCAGTCTTACAAAATCAGGTAAGACCCCACAGCTTGGAGATGAGGTGGAATATACATAAATAGTCCATGTTCAGATTCAGATAGGCTGTTTTGGAGGTGAATCAAATGGATATTTTAGTGGCGCAGCCAACAAAGCATGGGTACGTCTGGTAAATCATTCAACCATCTGTTGCTTTGTTAAACTCCAGAGAACTTCATAAAAAGATTATTACTCAAACGCAACTAAAATATCACAATTTCAATTTCCATTACAGGAAAGCGAGTTCTTTGATCTTTTAATGCATTTGTAGCGAGTTTAAAGGGAAGAATATGAAAACGGCGCCTGATTACATCTAAGGGTTTGTTGTATTAATTATGATGTGTTTTCCTTTTTTTCCCCCTCCTCTTTACATGTGCTGATGTGCGCTCGCTGCCAAGGACGAAGTTTAAACAGCATGATTTCACCATTTAATGAGGGCCTTGCTTATGATGTGTCTGGTTTTGAGATTCAAAGCATGTACTGTATGTAAAACAGTTGGCGCGTGGACCTCGACTTTATTCTGGGCTCAAACTGAGAAATGCCAACTAAAAGTGAAGCATGTTGGGTATGTAATTCTCTCTCTACGTCTTCCTCGCTCCCGCTCTCTATCTCCCTCAACCACAATGACCTATTTGAGCAACAACATGTCGGCAGTCAAGATGACAGGATTGTCAAAATACCGCGGTGAGGTTAGCAGAGTTGAGGCAGCTTACCTTCATGTAATAGTTTAGAGTAATGAGTTTTACTGTGCTATAAACTGTCACTGTTAAATTCAATAGACATCTCTCTCCCTCTCCTGCCTCTCGTTAATTTGCTGATGTTGTCGTGCTACGTTGCGATGTGAACGGCTAAATCTTTCTTGGGTCGTTTGACGTGAATGCAGATGTGATTTCCTTCCTTGAATAAAGACTGAGAAAGAAGTACATTAGAAAACCACAGTTTGAGATGAGAGCCCACATTCTCATGTGTCTTGCCTCGAGATCAAACCCACAAAACAAACTTCTTCAGTTTCAAGAGACCAGAGCGTGCCCTTTATGATGTTTACGTGCATGTTGCTCCTCTCTGTAACGTGCACACCTCTGCAAGGTAAGCATCCAACCTATATTAGAAATCTTTCATCTCGGGCAGACGTGTTTCTCATACATGTGATGTTCTTTTAACACTGTTAGAGGACGTTCTTGGCCTTCACAGGAAACCCCTTTGACAAGTGTGAGAAGATATTCTCTCCTTATATAAAAGCCAGACAAAATGTGCTCTGACAGGGAGCCTCCAGAGTCTTTTACTAACCGCTAGATGTGATTTTTCTCAACATAGACAATTATTCCTTTAGTTTATTACTACCACAGATTGTGTGTGTTTGTTTTACACTTTAATAGTGTAATTTAGAGATTTTGGGCATAATGCCTGCAGTTGTTGGCAGCCATCTCCACTTCTTGCCCTAAATTCTCATATTCTGGATAGTTAGGACAAAGTCTGCCCTTGACTTGACTGAAAATCAGCTACTGGTTTCTCGTCTGATCACATGTGGGGGTGGGGTGGGGTACTTGTACACCTGTTCCTACAGGTGTCTTTTACTATGATAGTTTTAATCAGCCTGCTAATCTTCCCCACTGGTGATGTTACGACCTAAATCTTCAAAATAACCCAGGTAAAATGCATCCATACAAACTTTACTATTAGACTGTTGAGTCTGTACTCGAGTACTCCATTGTTTAAACATTGCTAGTGAAGGAATAAGAGAATAAGTTGTCCTACTCACTCTGTTTGAAGCCGAGGAAGGGGATCCTCTCTATGGGCGTGTCTCTTTCTTTCATGTACTTGTAAAGCTCTACTAAGAAAGCCTGCTCCTCCGCTCGGCTCTCCTCTGATGTTTCCTCCTCTTTGTTCTCCTCCTTCTCGTTCCTCTCCTCCTTTTCCCTGTCCTTCCCTCTCTCTTTCTCCTCAGCTGAGGATTTCTTGCTGAGGCCGTTGGCCTTGTGTTTGGCTGCAGGGGTTATTTTTCCGTTGGGCACCGTTTTACAGTTGGGTTTGACCTGCAAAGAGAGAGCGTAAGGAGACGGTGGATGTAACTTCGGATGAAAATTGAACCCTCAACAGAGTGTTTCAAATGATGTCAGACAGTTTGGATGAAATGGGTTTGGGTTCAAGCACAAACAAATATTCTTACAGGCCACAGAGGCAGCCTCTCATTGATTATCAATGAAGCAGCTCTTCTTGTCATCACAGATTAGGCACAGATTAGTTTGACTCTAGCTCCGAGAGAGAATTGCTAATATTGATTCAACTGTCCAAGGTCATAGGAATAACAGCTGCGGAAGGGCTTTTAGGGTAGATATTTCCTTCACTTTGAATATTACAACCAATGTCAGATAGGGGTTCGATAAAAAGGAGCACTATAAAATACAGAAATACAGAATCAATTACACAAAGTCGTCATCAGTGAAAACGTCACTGAAAATTATTGATTCCTTTAATAAAATGCAGCAGGATGTGATGATTTTACTTGTTTCTGATATATATTAGCCTTCAGTTTTCTTCATCAAGTAACATGACTTTGGTGGTAGGTGAAAGATTCTTCTATATTCACAATACTTCCTCTTGTTTTTGGGAAATACAGTGGGAAAAGAAGTGAAATCATCACGTGGGATCATGTCGTACTCATTTAAATGACTATTATGTGGTTGGAGGAAGAGAAAAGGCACACAGACAAAGAGAGTGCTGCTCAATAACTATGCTATCATGACTGAGCTATCAATGAATAAATTAGTCAGATGAAAGCAAAAGTGACATTTTAAAGTGAAAATGCCAAACATTCCCCAGCTCCAGCTTGTCATTTGTGAGAATTTGCTGCTTTTCTTAGTCTTATGTGATAGTAAGTTCAATATCTTTTATATTTTGGACTGAATTTGATGACATCCCCTTGGGCTTTATTCTGGTATTTTATAGACCAATCAATTAATCGACAAAATAATGAGCAGATTAATCAATAATGAAAATAATTGTTAGTTGAAGCCCCATATTGTTTGACCTAGTATACCATGAATATGAAATGTATTAAAAAACTATTTCCATGATCATCTAAAAAAACTTAAATGATCTAATAAAATAAAATCAGCTTCCCAAAAATAAGATCTTTTATTGAACATGTTTTATGTTAATTCCCCTTAATAAAATCCCTCTCCTGTAGACCAGCACCACACCTACGTTATACTAAGTCAACCCTTAATGTAACACGTGGCCTTCACTGTCACATGTCTTACTGCATGTCCTGTACAGAATGTAACCCTGCACTACACTGCTGCTGTGTCTCTCACGGTGAATTGTTTGGGAAACTCAAATGCTGTAGCCTTGTTCTGTAACTGAATATACAAGGACGACCTGGA
Source organism: Macquaria australasica (assembly GCA_005408345.1). Classification (NCBI taxonomy): domain Eukaryota; kingdom Metazoa; phylum Chordata; class Actinopteri; order Centrarchiformes; family Percichthyidae; genus Macquaria; species Macquaria australasica. Next base: position 3,092,058 of record SEMN01000012.1, on the reverse strand, counting down.
GAGCAGTTGGTTGACAACACAAGTTTAGGTGTCACATGTCACATTACTGCAGAGCCAGTGTATGAAAGGGGACTTTGAGTTATTGTTTTACTGTATAATACTCTAATAAACATGTACATGAGTGCTACCTTTCATACTGGACTTCTTTTGCACAAAAACCTGCATAATTCACTTATAGAGTCTAAGGTGTAATATACTGTAAAGCTTTTTTAATGTCATCTCTCTAATTTCTTTAATCTCTTATATCATTTTCATTTCATTCTTTTGTTCTTTATCCATTTTCTTACCTCTTACCTTTCTTATCAAGTCTTATCTTGTCTTATGTTATCTTATCTCATCTCATCTTACCTTGGTAGTAGTTTTACTCTCTGGGCTGCAGGGGTCCTGTGCTGCCACTGCCGCTGACCCCTGGGTTGACCCTGATGACCCTTGACCCTGAGCCTGACACTGGGAGTCCCTCCTCTGAGAGATGGACAGCTTCTTCTTCCGAGGTCGCCCCTTCAGGTTGGGAGCTGAGGGGGGAGGAAACAGTGACAATGAAAATATCCATTTAGGTGGAAACGCGTGAGCTGATGCAGCAGATGCGCGATTAAATCATCATATTTGTTGCCAACATGTGAATAAAAGAGGTATGAAAAAGTTTACAGCCAGAAATGCCTTTCCTCTCTGGGAACATTGACTTTTAGCTGAAGAGGACGGAGGCTATGACAGGAACATTTACAATCAGGGAAAGGAATTTCACAGGCCTGCTAGCCTGTAGCTAATTATTTTTAAACTGGATTAGAGCTTCATTGTGCTGAATGGGGTAGCAGGCTGCCAAATTGCTCCAATGTGCTAGTAAACACAATCCTCAAGTTCCCTCTCAGCCTAAAACAGAAACTACATTTAAATTCAGATGTATTTTTAAGATTTCAGACGAGGGCGTCGTAACAGTCAAGCAATTAGTATAATACTGTAAATGACAGATGCTGGTTAACCCACAAACCCTCAAAAGCTATAGACATTTTAAACAAACAGTTTCTGCTAAGAGAATATTTGATACAGATGCTACTTGTATGTGTTTCTCACCACAACAACATATATAATATAACTATGTTTTGTCTTGTTTTTCCACAGCAGGACTGCCACAGTTGTCATTTCATCATCAGCATCACAAATAATGACATTATATTAAAAGCACCTCAGATATACTGATCATCATGGCTCTACTTCTCTATTTAGCCTGCTCATGTCTTAAAGCTGAACGCTGTTAATTAAAAACACATGAACCTGCCTGATAGGAGCTCTTTGTTTGAAAGGCTGGCAGATATAATTGCTCAGTTCACATTACACACACAATAAAGTATTTAAGCCCTCCAAGTCCTTTGTACACCCACGTTTATGTCAACCCGCGACTGTAATGTAACTTCTTGGCAGAGAGCCTTGCCTCCACGCAGCATCACAAACAGAGATAAGCTCAAAGGCGAGAGAGAAAGAGAGAGAAAGAAAAAGAGAGAAACTTCAAATAATCCAAGTTCAGTCACGTATTTCACAGCGTCTACCTTCTTTCTTTCCATCTGCAATGACAATTAAATCACATCCAAGGTTGTTCTCTGCCAAAAGGACTCTGTGATTATTTTTGTCGGATCAAATTCCCGTCAAGAAAATGTTACAATAACACCAGAGCTGAATAAAACTAAGAGGCAGTCATTAAAGAGGGTAAAATGATCACGACTAGGCAACCCATCACTTCATGTTGTTATTTTCACAAACGGTACGCTGTGGAGAAACAGCACAGGGAAAATTCCAAGGACATTTGTTGTGCATTTGTCATCCCTTTGGCACTAAAAAAAACAAGTTTTCAACACTGTAATCTTTACTTAGAAAGCACTGGGTGTGTTTATTCCTCCAGTGTTTTCTCATTCTGCTGCTCACTCTGCCTCTTTTATTCTGCCAGTTACTCATTAATGCTGAGAAATTACATAAACCCTTTTGAAGGGACAGATGTATACATAAGCACAAATTATTCACTGTATACGCTAATGCCACATATCATAGCATTTATAGCTTGAGCTGATTTGCAATGCTCTGGCTTCTGTAAAAAAGTACATACGTAATTAAACAAAACACAAACCATAAATAAAATAAATGTGCTTTTAAACTAGATAAAATCTTAACTGATGACTACATGCCAGACACATACACTGCATTAGAAACACATATGCAATCATACAAAACACAAACATTGTGTGACAGATGACTAATTCTTGCAGGTTCGACTTGCGGGAGTTTAAACAAACGTCGAATAGGTCTGAGTGAGGTCACACTCTCAGTGCAGTTCTGTTTTTAGTCCAATCACTAACCCCCCTGACACCCTATACTGAGTTACATAACCTGCCTGTCTGTTTACATTTTTCATCAGGTCAAATACTGCTGCGTAAGAAAATGCTGCAATTACAGCAAAGCGCTGCTGCATAACACATGGTGACACGACAGCGAGCGAGTTTAAATTAATTGACTTATTGATAGAGGACAAGCTGAACGCGGTTACCCATCAGATATTACTTTAAACTGGGGTCAAATGGTGCATTCATGTATTTTTGTACGCATACACAAACAGGCACACAAAGTCAGGCGCAGGCAATCTCTCTGTGCTGCAAAAGTTGGGCAGAAATGCTGATCTGCTCTCCTCGTGGCAGAGTTGCATAAGGGAGGCGTCATCAGCTTTAGAATAACACAGAGAAAATCAAACACGGTCCGACTCTGTGCAGATTGATTTTCTAGAATGGAAACGTAGACATTTATAGTCTGTAAAAAACAAAGCCAACATCACAAGATAATGATTTTGCAGCACCCTGGGAGACGGGATATTTTTACCACTCTGTGGGCATTAAGTGTTTTTGTCAACGTACTAGAAAAGAAAGAGATCATTTAAGTATACAGGATACTTCCCTCAACAAGCCAAAAATGGGCACTATAGTCAGTCATACACCAAAAATGGCTACTGACCAAGCTTCCAAGTTCCTTTTTGCTTCCCATCGAGTTGCTTATTTCTCAGTCTGTGGCTTTCTGCTTATCTCGGTGGTTGACATGACTTGGAGACGTGCCTTGAAGTGACCACAGGACTCTTGCCTGGTCCTTCACAAACCCCATTAGGCATACTGCACGCACACACACACACACAGACACACACACACAAACACCAGCAACAAATACACAACAGTCACAGACACACACACACAGCTTATGAAGCTAAACAGTAGTAAACATTCTGGATCACAGCTTGTTGGAGGGAGGTAATGCCATGCACACACATACACACAGATATAGATGATAGCTATATATATTTCTATATCCATCTATCTCTCTCTCTCTCTCTCTCTCTCTCTCTCTCTCTCTATATATATATATATATATATATATATATATATATATATATATATATATATATCTTCATATCAATATATCTAGATAGATATCTATCTATATAGGTATCTATATCTATATATATCTATATATATATATATAGATATATATGTCTCGTCACAGAGCACAACCCCTGAGCCATGGAAGTCACAGCGACTTCAGCAGCGAGATGCACAGCCTGACAACTTGATCTCTGGATGCAGCCCAACGCTCTCAGCTCTTAACAGCTTTACAACACAGCTTTGTCTAATAATTTCCACCCCCCCCCACCCCCCCCTCCCCCTCTTCAGATTCAATTAAATACAGCCCTAATACCTCCGTTTCATTGCCATTCAGTTGATGTCAGTGATAATGAAAAACTCATTAGAGACAGCTCAGGAAGAGTTCTGACGGTTCTGTACATCAACAAAGTATAGCCACAGGGAACCACAACAAAATGGACTGATTGATTGAGAGGCTGCTGGGAATGGAGGGACACATCAAGCCGACTGGAGAATTCAACTGATGGATGCCTCAGTTGACAACGCTCTGACTATTGACTGAAAAAAGCTCAATATCTACATGTGTTCACTTAATGATTGTCTCTTTAAAAAGGAGTGTGGTTTCGAAAATCCTCATTAAATGAGATGGACGAATGATCGCACTTTTTTTTGTTGTGTTTGATTGGCAAACTGAAATTAAAAGCTTAGGGATCTAAAAAATACTTTGATGTACTTTAGTAGATTAACAGCCAACTCATCCTTTCATTTGACAGTTTGGAATAACACTTATGACTGACGTAATCTGTCACAACTAGAGATGTTGTGATGTGTGCAGTGGTTACCAGTTTTATCCACACTATGGGTCAAGGGATGGCAATTTTGGTCAGTCAGTCGGTCGGTCAGTCCACCACTTTGGTCCAAACTGAAATATCTCAACACCTACTGGATAGACTGGCACAAAATCTTCTACAGACATTCATGACCCCCCAGACGATGTATCCTAATAACTTTGATGACCCCCAGACTTTTCCTCTAGCGCCATTGTGAGGTTCACATTTATAGTTTTGAGTGAAACGTCTCAACAACTATTGGATGGATTTCCATGAAGTTTGGTGCAGACATTCATGTTTCTCTCAGGATGAATTGTAATTTGGTGATCCCCTGACTTTTCATCTAGCGCCATTGTCAGGTCAAAATGTTAATTTTCCTAATAATTTGATTTATGACCAAATACCTTCAAACATTGTTTTGCAGGTATACTAACTCCTATTAGCATGCTAACATGCTAACTTGGCATTGAGTGCAGGGACTGTTATTTTGCAATCTTCTTAGTAATCATATTATGGAAATTGTCAATGAGGCTGTTATGAATGTTGATCATTCATTTTATGGGCTTTCATAAAGGTCAAGCACATAAATCACTTCTAAAAGTTGTTGAGAAATACTACGGTGTAAAAGTTACTAATGACAGACAAAACAACTGTGGTCCAACATCAGGTTACAAAATCTGCTGAGCTCAATAATTAACATTTAGCAAATTATATGCACATTAAATGTGGACCTCTTCAAGGATTAAACAACTGCTCTGACTCGTCACATGTGAAATAGTTACATCTAAGAGTTTTTATCCCCCATGCAGACAAACTGACTGACTACAAATCTGCACTTTCATTAAACAAAACACACTCATGGCTTCAGTCAAACTCTTAATTCTAGTTTAACTTCAACTTCCCCTCACCATAATGAGGTCCAAGTTCAAACAAAGAGGTGAAGGAGGAGGAGGAGGAGGAGGATGAGTAAGGCTATGACTAGAGCAAGCAGTGGTAGGTGAAAAACATGTTTTGACATATTTTGTCATCTCACTTGGTTGCAAATTCACTAAAGGCCCGACACCCACTCAGCAATTATCAGCATAGCTCGCAGCCAAAGGTAACATTCATGTTGCAATACATGGCCTTGTCTGTACAGTAAATGATGTCCCCCAGGACAGAACAGACTACAATACATTACAGTACAATTTTGTAATTATAATTCACCATCTGTATAAACAAGTAATGTCTCACTGAGATTACAAATCTTTTTACACAAGAGTGACATGGCCAAAGGGGCAGCATACAAAGATGTAACATACAAATACAAACTAAAACATCCTGTTAATAAATGTTGAAACACAAACAGATCTTTAGAGCAAGTATACAGTAACCACTCAAGTCAGTGAAGCAGCACAGAGACATTGATAAATGCAGTTACATTCCAGCTCCGTTACAATCGATGTGAATTCTCCAAGAGAGATCCACTCAGTCAATTTGAAGTCACTCCTTAATGAGTTACATGCTGAAGGGGCAGAGGACTTAAAGGATTTTTAACCAAACACAGTGCAAAGAACGTCTGTAAAACATCCTACGAGTGCAGGCCACAATGACCACAGCTTCAGGACAGATATGTATCCGCACAGGTGAGAAGGAATCCTCCCCTGGGACGGATTTGTAAATGAAACTATACCTGTGGATACACCCACGTGCAGACAAAGGAGGTCACTCAGGTCTGGCATACAGGGTTACAGTGGTGCGTTGGAAATTTACAGCCAGTCATAAAACATAAGGCACCATGACAGGCAGTATTTTAACTCTGTAAGCACTGAGCAGATGCATTTTTATGTACGAAGGTCATAATGAAGCAATAAAGGGAACTTTTTAGATGGAAAGCAGAAGCAAAGTTTTGAAACTCAAATTAGAATTGAACAGAATAAAAAAGAATATGATTCATGACATTTAAAATATGATTCATAAGGAACAATAATATCACCTGTCAGAATGCAAAAAGATAAACCAAAGAAAACAAAACCTAACAAACAGTGAACAAAACCTGACAAATCATTATACGAACCAGCCTATGATACAACTCTTGAGACACAGACTTTAATCTGTAGAGCAGCGGAGCATTAAATGTGTGATCAGTGAAGTGATGTTACACTTTGGTGGAACATTTTAACTGCACTGGAGGCACAGGGATGTGACAAGGGAGGCTCCAAAGCAGCAAGGCAACAGTACCAGAGAGAATATAAAAAAGGCAGTGATGACGGATTCCTCAGCCAGTAGTGACAGGCGACGGCGCGTCTTCACTATACATCAAAGATCTCAGAGGTTGGAGAGATTTCAAGTATTTCTACTCAAGGACTGCGTATTTCTGACCAGTTTCAGGAGGCGACTTTCTGTGTTTCTGCTCTATTAAGAAACATGTTTGACCTAATGTTTACACCTGAGTAAATATCCTGTCTGGTGTTTTCTAGGTTTAGGAAACACATTACAAGTTACTCTGATCAAAAGGTTTTCTTGCACAAAATATCAGGTCCAACCTCCAGTAATCAAGATTCTGAATTGAATATGTGTAATACCTGAGCACATACATACTGTACACAGCACATATCCTACTGTATATATAATTACTTTTACTTAATAGAATTTTAAATGAGGGAGATTTGCCTTTAAAACTAGTACTAAATCAGGATACAATATGTATTATTTTACACAAGGAAGTAATTTCCACTGGGTAATAAAAATATGTTTTCTTCCCGATTGTTACTGTTTCAGTTTGAATGACTCACTTGAATCTCTGAACAGCGTCCTCTTACTGTCCAGCTACTAAAATCCAGATGAGAGAAGAGAGGAGTTCATAAACATGTTTATAACATTCATCTTTGTTGGCTTTAATTATTACCGCACAGTCCTAGCAATATTAAAGGTTATATTCATGGTTCTGATTATGGGTCATGATAACTTTGCACTCGCCACCTCCATTGCAGAGATTCGGGAAACACGACTCCGGTAAAACAACGTATATTCAATATACTCAAGCAGCAAAACCTTTTAAAGCTTTTCAAATAACCTTCAATTTTACATAAATCATAGTTTTTGCCCCTTAAGTAGATCCCTGTGCAGTCACATTTCTAATTCTTTCATTTCTAATTCGTTTGTTAGATGTATGGAAGACACATGGACCAATGTCATTATTATTATTTGCTGAAGGTTAAGGGTTCCCTGTGAAGTTTTATGGAGTCTTTTCATTAGTGAGTCCCCATTTTGTTTGTCTCATGCATGTGCACGAGGACACACATGCACTGGTGCTTATGACGTGAGATCCAGTCCTGCCAATGGTTTCACACTATTCCAGTGATCTACAGGTAGTGATAATGTGCCAACAAATGCAGCAGGGCGTCAGCAAAGGCAGGGAAGAAGAACACTACAAGCTAGTAAACATGAATGCAAACAATGCGGAAAACTCGAAAGGGCGCCTTTAATATAAATGTATGTAAATTAATAGCTTTGTTCTTCTTTTTTATGTCTGGTTGAACAACCACAGACTTCATTGTGTCTGAAACCAAAACCAGACTCTTGATTTTCCATATGTAAAGCAGTGAGCATTAAGCGCTCCCTCCTCTCTATCATTTTGTTGCCGACTGTAGCCACCGTCACATCTCACGTACCAATACCAGACATTTCTGATGCGCTCATAATTCTCACTTTGTCACATCTGACAGCTGAGTTATTCCTCTGTTCCTGTGCTCGAGGCACGTTTCTACACAGAGTCATTTGAGACGCACACTGACGGCACAAAATTTTTTAATGAACAGTAATACTTCAAGCATCTCTATCACTGCAATCATCAAAAATTACACAATGCGCCCACAGAGAGACAGAGTGTGTGGGTGGACAGAGTACACTGTTTTTTATTAATCATCAAAACCTCCGTAGGTTGATAGATGATACAAGTGTTAATTAATTTCTCATAATTATACATAGGGAGATCATCATTGATAAAGTGTAAAACATTTCACAGTGGAATGTAAGAGTACAGTGTTTCATACCAGGTCAACCTCAGGGGGATTTAACATCAATAATGCTGAAATATTTTCATCACTGGTGTTATTTTCTTGCCTGTTTTCACCCGTGAATGCTGCTGCAACTTAAGAAGATATTTTTACACTGCTGTGGCTGAGAGCTATCTGAATTTAATGAGGAATGCATTTGGCTCCTTCTTAGGCATGACAATGGATACTAGTTACTGTTATTACACAAACAAGTTTTACCCGGCCTTCAACAACAACCACCTCACCTGCCAATATAACAGAGGGAGAGGAAGAGGATAGAACAGTAACAGAATCACAGAGAGAGAAAGCAGTAAACACCACTGAGCAGCGAGAGCGACAATTTAAATTTTTCACCGGTGTTCAGAGTTAGTGAACAGTGGTGTGTTTGGAGAGAGCACCTGTATCAGGAACTCTTGTCCTGACTACTGACACGCAGAATATCACTGTAATACAAGGCTATTAGAGCATGTGCCTGAGTAAGAGGCAGGGATTAGTCCGGCTTGTTACTGAAAGCGCTCTAACAACAGTCCCGCGAGGTGCAGCCGACTCATCCGCAAGTCCTTCAACAGCTTCTTGTAAACAGGTCTGTCTTCCTAACCACACAGCACCTTGATTTACTCTGCTTCAAAATCTCTTTTAAAAGGGCAAGTCAACCCAAATTAAATTATCTTTTTGTTTGTTTTTCATATCTCAAAACCTAATTGGTTCGGGTTTTGAGATATCTGTCTCTGAGATTTCCTGACGTCAATATAACGGAGGCTAATTGAATTTTGCTTGTGAGGCTCACAGCAGTGAAAAATTGCATTTAAAACTGCACTAATTGATTTTTTTTAGAGGCAGCACAAAATTGTTATGGGAAAGTTGTTCGTAAACAACAGTTTCACATACAGCAATATTAGCAATCATTTGAAATTGCATTTGCTGTAGTGTAAGTCAAGAATTCAGTCTACTTACTCGGTCTGGTCTTGATTAACTCCTGAGGGAAATATCTGGCTCTGTAGCTGCTATACGCTCCACTATGTTCACCAGCTAGCTGCTAACTTTGTCTGTCTGCTGTTTGGTGCTGAGCAGGTGGTGTACAGTGGGTTTGTCAGAGCTTTTTGTCTGGAAACAGCTGCCTGCTGCGGCTGGAAACGAGGCTGATGACAGCATAGAGACTGAAACGAAACAGTAAAGTTGTGGGTTGTAAAACCAAAACAATGCGCTGAAAGACACTAAAAGGCTGAAGGGAACTGTAGAGTCAGGTGATAATTCTCACTGTGAGGTCACGGTCCCTTTCATATTACACAGCCATTTGATCCATTGTTAATATGCAAATATTGATTAGCGCAGTTTTAAACAAACAAACGTGTCCAAAATGTTTCCAAAATTTATTGGAGCTACTTTCTATCAAAGAAACGACTCCCCCAGTTGGATTATCCAGAGTAACAAAGACACTGTTTCTGAAAAAAGATGCTGCTGATGAATTTTATGGGGTGGAGAGAGAACCCCCTGAACGAATAAAACCAAAACTATCTGCATGGCTAGATACCACTGGTGGTAAGTGAAAAAAAGATTTATTTTTGTAATTTGGTTGGACCTCTCCTTTAATAAAACTTACTCGCTCTAATGGACACCCATGCATGTGTTCAGTATGAATTTATAAATATACTGACACTGCAAGACAGGAATCCATGGGAGATTTTCTGGTCTGTGGAGATCTCCACCAGATCTCCTCTCCTTGTTGCAACAGCTCTGACATCTCGTTCCACTCTATTTCCCAAACCCATCATTTCCTATACAAATACTGCATTATATCGGCTACAGTCTGTTTTTATTTTCCTCAAAGACGATTCCCCTTAGCTGGCTGACTGACAGCTGTGTGTGCATGCATCATTATCTCCTTCACAGAGCCTGTCTGTTGCCTTAGCCTGTGGCGGACCTCAATCACACAGTATTAGAAATGACTTCGGTTTCCACGGAGCGCTGCGCTTTTGCCTGCTGCAGGTACGCCATAAATTAAATAAACCAATGGGATATAGGTGAACAAGTTGTCCTGCCCATCTGGAACTACAGACATGTAAAATCAGGTACTAATAAGTTCATTTAATTTAGCTCGCGGAAGCCAAGACAAGATAATGAGTGTGAGAGTTGCTGATAATGTTCCTGTTCCTGGAAGCGGAGGTCATTGGGGCCAATAAACTGTTTGGATAAATGAAAGACAAATACATTTTTTTTAAAAACTAAGTAAAATGAATGTAAATGTGCTCATACTGAGAGCCAGCTCAAACTGAAGCTCAAAATCAAGAAAAACAGCAGCCATTATCTCCTTTTTGTCATATAAACTTATCTAAACTGCCCCAATGATGTCGGTTTTACAGGTGCAATTAAGTGAAACCTTAAGAGGAATACTAAGTCACTTCAATCTTTAATTTGAGTTTGGTTGAGGTTTAAAATGCTGGTCAGGTCTGAGGTTTCAGCATACAGTCAGGTAATAAGATCCACAATAGAGGGTCTATGCTAATGCCTTGGTAGATAGTGTGCAGCAGATAAATCATGTTTACAGACTGATGTCCTCGTCTATGGCCTCTGTGAATATAACAAGATTGCTTCCAATTTAATCTAAATATGAGCTTTATGCATGCAAACACACTGCATAATAAAATACTGCGTACATGGATATGGAATAAAGAGTCTCGCTTGCCATTTTAAACCACAGCCCACCACATCGGCTATTATCTGGTGTTTATATTCTAATATGTGACTATACTGTAAAAAATGCTGCTTCTTTGTGTTGATCCTGACAATTTGTCAAATTTAAATTCAGCAGCACTGGGAGGAACACATCAATTCAAAGTGAAATCAATTCTATCCCCCCTCCCTTCTCCGCCTCTTTTTGACTTTCTCCCACTCTCCTGCTTCTCCTATCTATTTCTCTTTCCTTTCTGTAATAATTATGTGAGCTGCAGCAAATGTAATTACAAAGGGGTGGGGTTGGGGGGGATCGTGTGTGTGTGTGTGTGTGTGTGTGTGTGTGTGTGTGTGTGTGTGTGTGTGTGTGTGCGCGTGCGCTGGCGGGGAGGAGGGGGAGGGGGAGTGATTGCTACGCATGCACAACAAAATGCAACATTAAAAAGCTATTATCAGAAAAGGGAACATTTTGGCAGATATATGGCGGAGGGCAGCTCCCGCCATATGTTTGTGGAGACGGGGACAACAAGTCAGGTAGTAATTATCAATCATCATCAGGAGAACCTGTCAAAACGCTAGGCCGGGCACGCTCTGACTAGCGTTGCCATGGAGACAAGCCCACGTCCCTGCATGTGTGTGTTTACCAGGACATTAAAAATACACTCCCATATTTTTATCTCGCACTTATATCGTGTAAATCGTTCTTTTAGTTTCTTCGGGCCACTGTTAAAATGTGTGTGTGTGTGTGTGTGTGTGTGTGTGTGTGTGTGTGTGTGTGTGTGTGTGTGTTAGGATTTCCTGCCAAGCCAAACTAGGGAAAGAGATTTTTCAGGGATACAATTGAGGATAATTTCGGTTGAGGTTATGGTTTTGCTTTTACACACATTTCCTTGCCTTCAGGATCAGGCATGTTAGGGGTTACAGTTAGCAGCTGGATATGTAAATGGAATATTCTCACCATAGTAATATTAAGATAAATGTGTGTACGTGTGTGTGTGTGTGTGCACATACATAATGTATTTGCCAGTAATGAGCTCATTTCTGTGACCATACTGTAGCTGTACACAGACTCTCCATTCAGACTGTCATTGTTAATATTCCTCAGCTGAGGAAAGAGGACATTCTCCCAAACCATCACGACTTTGTCAGTTTCAATTTTTACATATTCCTTTTTTCCTTTTTTGCATAGCCTGCTTCAGTTTCCATTTTACATACACCAAATGCCTTCAAATCAAATTTCACTCCTTGCCATACAGGCTATTCAAAGTACTAGCATTTCCAGAACAGTGGACAGCAAGTGTGACTTTCCACAGAATCACACACGAGGAATGTTTCTGGAACCTTTCCAATATCTCGAACGTCAATGGTGCTTTCAGGTGACAATCAATTTCCATGTGACCTCAATCCATTACCCTTCCAGGAATCAGGATTATTTTCACTTAAAACAAGCTCTGAAAATTAAATACATAAGCAAGTAAACATGAAAGCAATTTAGGGGGAAATTGGTGTAAGTGCAGTATGAATTTTCCCTGCTTTATTAAGGCAGTCATTTGGAGAAAAAAAAAAAAGGTAGTGCTCTTAATTCATTATTTGTGCGCTGTGTGCATGCTCCCCCTGGGGAGAAGCAACATTACTCTTTCATCAGATCAAATGAAGCGAAGCCGTGCCGTTCCAGGAAGAGCCAATTAAACTGTTCAAAGAAGTTTATTATTGCGACGGATTATGAAATCATTCTCATCAGATTCATTGGGGTGTGTGTTTCGACAGGGGTGTGAATGTGTGTACTCTACCACTGCGCAAACTCATAAAGGCTGTCGACTCAAGCTTTCCATTTGCAGAGTAAATAGAAAATGATGGTACGCCGTCACTGTTACATGTTTTACAAGAGAAATTTCACAAACGTAATTTATTGTCAAACTGAGCTGTAATTATAGGGAGAAATCATTCATTTCTTCCGTCTTTCTCTCTCTTCCTTTCATGCTGTCCACCTCATGTGATCGCCTCATGATGGTAGCGTCACCAGTTAAGTACTTATTAACACACATCACATTTGAGACATGGCTGGGTTTAATCTTAACCCAGATCCAATGGCTGACACATACACTGAGGAATGCAATGACCTCTGACCTTGGAGAACTTAATACTATCACCAAGTATTTAGCTCAAGACACACACACACACACACACACACACACACACACACACACACACACGCACATGCTCAGTGTAATTATACAAGAAAAAACATATTTTGGCTAAAGTCCAACAAGTCACACTATCTTTCCGTGTGTATTTAATCCGTAATAACTAACAGCGCTGCTTAGCTGCCGGGACAAAAATAAACATATACACCACAACACAATACAGGCTGTAAATATCTGCTGTAAATAAATAAGTGAACAAGTCAATTCAGGTTTTGCTTGTACCCAAGTGTTGGCAAGTAGCTCTTAATGGCTATTGTTCCAGGAGAGGAAATTGAAAAATAAATCCCATTTTGCACAGAAATGTTAAGAGCACGCAGAGGGGCTGTCCCAAATACACACCCTGTAGTTCCAAGAGTGCCAAATGTAAAACAGAGTCAAAGTTACATAATGTGGAGGATTTGCTAAAAACGGGATAACCTTCAAACGCTTCCACATCATTGATACTGACAGACTGCAGCAACTACTCGGTAGGACTGGGGCTTTAAAAATACAGTATTTCAATTTGGCTTTTGGAGAGAGAGAGAGAGAGAGAGAGAGAAGAGAGAGAAAGAGAGAGAGGGAGATGAAAGGGAGCAGTGGATAAGCTTCAAGGCTTATCCTATTCATTACTGGAGGAAAAAAAAAAATCACAGCATCGACCTATAAATAAATGAATGCCAGGATAAACACGGAGCCCATACATCAATAAAACATATGTATTCTAATAGATCACGCTCTAGTTACACTTGATGGGATTGAGTCGGCCAATGAGCCCAATCATAGGGACTTTATCATTTTGAAAAGCTGCGCAGCATTAAGCTATGGTGATTATAAATAATCATCATTCCCATTACAAAATAGGCCGATGGATACTTGTATCTTTCTGTTCATTTTTTTTTTTAAATTTTGTTTACGTGTTTTGTATTTTAGGGATTTAAGAAGTTTATTCCAGTAATCTACAAATAAGCTACAAGCTCTCTCCTGCTCTTTGTATTTTCAGTTTTTATGAACATGAATGTAGTTTTTGTAAACAAATGTCTAACGCAGCTGCCAGCAGTGACACTGTTGAGGTAGGCGTTGTCTGGCTCATTTTGGGAAAAAAAATAAAAAATTAATCATAATCATCACATACAGTATAATCCTCCCTCTGTTACTGTCATGTATCAGTGGTGTAACAATGATTTTTTGACGCCACTTAAGTTACACAAGCTCTTTTTCAGAAACAACAACCGGTAACAAGCCTCTGCCTGCAGACGCTGTGAAAGATGCTCGACATTTAACCCAGCAACATGGCTTGAAGGCTGCATTCATGAGCTGTTTCTACACCAGCCTCACTGGCAGAGACAGACTTTGTAAACAGCATCTACAGTTACACTGATGAGTCAGACGTGTTCACTCCAGGTTGCAACATGCTGTTCTGTAATTTTTATTAGGACATTCAGGAGTTGTATCACAACTCACATCTGATATTTTGTGAAATTCGACTCGTGAAGTGTGTAGTCCTTTACAGCTACAAACCTACCACGTCTTTTTTTTTTTATCATGTAAATATAACCTTGCTTGATTTAAACCCTGCTCACCCCCAGTGCTTCTTCCACATTTGACAAGTGTATTAATGGAATAATCATGTAAGCCATTATGAATGAGGTCAAGCTGGGCTGGTCAGCTGAAGTGTAAAGTAATTAATAACATGCTCCGGCAGTTTATCAGAGTTTCAAATTACACAACTGCTTTAAAAAAAAAAAAAAAAAGAATTTTTTTTTTTTATCTCCAAGCCTGATAATGACCTGACCAGATTATTTGTAACCATCATACCAAAGTAGTTAATCACTTGCCTTAGAAGAACAAGTTGGGGCCCAAAACCTTACATTTTCAGTTTTCTATGAAAATCAACATGCAGAGACATGAAATGTACTTGATGAGTGATCCTTCACAGTCAACATTTTAACGCCTTTATTATTTTTTTTGTCAGTGTTAACATCTTGTGGTACCGCAGATGCAAGCAAGAGCTAGTCTGAAAATGATCTTTGGTGGTGCATCCAAGGACACTCCGACACCCAATGTTTGAAAGTCTGCCATAAAAATAAAAAAATAAACCCCACTGCATTCATGATCTACAATGTGTTGACAGAAACCCCCACATCAAATAAAATAATGTGAATTTGGTTGTTACTTTCATTTAAAATGGTTCCTGTTTGGCAGATAACTCTTCAATCTCGGATGTCGGAGTATCCATAAATGCAGCAACAGGGAGAGATTTCAAAACAGTCACTACAAACAGCTGCAATAACATGTGATGATAGTGTGACAACGAAAAGGTGACTAAATGTTTCATCGTGTTGGATCAACTAGATAAAGTAGATTTCATATAACTGCAAACAGATTCTCAGTGAAATGGAAATAAAAAATACACCCAGCTGCTTGAAAGGAAGGAAATCTCTAAATCTAAAAACTTTTGGTTATCTTTGTAATATAAATATGTAAACTATTTAAGGGCGTAGGTTTTAGGTCTAAAAGCATGTGAATGCTATTTCCTGCACATGATTATATCAATCAAGACAACAATGACATTGGTAATACCCTGCTTTAGTCTAATAAAAGAAAAAATACAAATGCTGTGTAAATTGCTGTATTATTAATACATTATCCCTACTTAAAATTACATAATATTGTACGGGGAACTTCACTAAAAGAGCACTGTCCTTTACTGCCTTATCTAGTATTTAATATAATTTGATTTGATTCTAGCATCTTTTCAGAAAAATATTGATTATTATTTTTGTTTTACCTGAAAAAACATGCAGACGGGCCTAGTCTTCAGCCTAGACTAGTGCAGTCTCTGTCCCAGGCTACAGGCACATCCTCTGCTTATCAGAGGGTTGAGAGTATGTAGCCTGACAGGCAAAACCCAGGGCATATAAATGTAAGAAAATTACTTCCTGCTCTCTTTAGCTTATTGCTGTCAGCGCACAGTAATAATTCAAATGTATTGAAACTGAAGTGTTTCAACATTTTGATCGACTCCTCTCTTCTCTCATCTGGATTTTTACAACTGGACAGTCAGAGGACTCTGTTTAGAGAGATTTTAGTGAGGAAATAAAACTGAAACTGTAAAAGTGGGGGAGACAAAATAGATTTTGAGAGGTGTTATAACCCTTTAACTAAGTACTTAGTTACATTCCACCACTGTACCTGGGTGCTTACTTTTGATCAGCACTGCTTCTCTGACAAACCTTTGCAATGTAAATAACAAGTCCAGACCTCTGAAAAGCTTGTCGTCTATAGCCAGATGCTTATTTATCTCTCTGTGCTGTTTGCTAAAAATAGATAAACAGCAATGCAAAGCAATATGTGTAGAGCTGGTGTGTTGCTCATGACATAATAGGGATAATCAGGAAGATTGCGCCTTATTCAGCCCAAAAATCACGTGCTTTTAGTTAAAATAGCACTGTGGCATCGATCCTGCCTGTGCATACCAGGTACATTAGAGCAACAAATAATAATTTATTTCTTGTAAAGACATAATTTTACAGATATGTAAGGACATGACAATGTACTATATAAGTGGCCTTTCACCAGATTAACAGCTCATTGTTATAGAAAGTCCATGCCCTGATTATAAAATCCGACTATACAGCTACAACATTCTCTTTTCTCCTCCAAATTTCTCCTCTATGGCCTCTGTATACCATGACATATGGACGATGAAAAATTCATGGGCCGGTGGTTAACACAAATCTGCAGAGGAGATGGGAAAACATGAGCTTAGCAAGCAGTTTGCCTATTATTATATTGGCGTATGCATATTTCATCTAATCTGATTTCATGTTTAAAGAGGGAGCGAGAAAGTGGTTCAAGTTGTGGAAACAGTGACATCATATTGTATGCTCATCTGGTGACCCAACCCAATCAAGCTAGCAGGACTGCATGTTTTTAAAGATATTATCTCAAAGATAAAATCTCAGATTTCCCTTTCCCCTGTCTCTCCTTCTCTAGTACAGTATATTTCAGTTTCAGTGAGAAGACGAGTGACAGGAAATCACAGGAAATCTTTTTTTCCGTCAAACACGGATGCAAGTAACTCAGACATGCAGAAACGGCCTCATAAACACACACCAAGCACGACCAAATTCAGCCACAGATGTACAAAACTAGCACACACGCACCACATTACAAAAATAGACTGCAGAATCCTGTTTATGATCAGTGCATCTGGACAATGTTAATATATTGAAGCAATAAATAGTGTCCCACCCCGGAGGATTACAAAAAAGGATTCCAAAGGATTGCACTCAAAATGTTTCTTTTTAATAAAAATCAAACCAGCACCGAGTGAGAGATATTTCAAACAAACACACACTGAGCTGAGCATGAAATATATCGTTTCTGTGCCAAGGAAAGAGACCTGGGGAATATAGGACAAAATGAGAAAGAAAGGGAGGAGGGGAGGGGGGCAGCTCCTTTCAACTGCTTTGCCTCAAACATGATTGCCTCACTAACTTTCAAAATGCTGTTGATTTAAGAAATGTGCACACAAGGAGTGTTAGGTTTCCGAAGGGGCGGAGGGAGGGAGGCGAGAGGAAGGTCAGCAGTTTGGGAGCATAACTTCAGAATCAGAGAAAATGGGGAAAAATGTTGGTCATAATATTTTCCTTAACAGACGCCCAAATGAGTAGCTGTCAAGGTGCTGCGATGTACATCTTGTTTACATATATCATACACAGCACCTCTAGGTCGAGCTTACACATATTTATGTTACTGCTTTGTAGCACATGCTGTATCCATGCCAAATGAATGTGAGTAATACTCAACAGAACCATGACAGCTAATAACAAAACCTTGAACCTTGTCATCTGTCATTCAGCGCTGCAAAGGCCTGGCCCACTCACACTATTTGTTTTTTTCTCACAGTGGAGGAGCCTCAGTCATGACAATATTATTATAGTACAGTAAAGTATATAAGCCCTTCTTTATTCTTAGGTTTATATAAGAGCTTGTTTATCATTCAGCACGTCAGTGTGCACACAATACAGCGAGGTCTTCCGCACAACTTATATATATTTCCTTTTCTGTGACAGTGCAGTGGTAGCAGGACATTCCTCCTGGCAAGAAATTAAATCGGGGACACAAAGTAGCATGGGTATAATCAATCCACGCTGGCAAAGAATGCATGATAATTATAAACAAAAACTGTGTCATTCCCCGTGAGGAAAGCAGCTGCAGGGGTGACAGGCGATGCTGAACATAAATACGGATCACAGGACTAAAGATCTGGTAACTGCAATCGCGGTTTTGCTCAGGCTGTCACTGTCATACCAGGGACGACCTTACATCATCGGGTAAAGTCAGACCAAATACTGAAGATATCAAAGTCATTATGTACGCGGGAGCAGCCAGAACGTGCTGATGTTTCATTACCCACCTCCAAAAATACAGATAAATCAGAATAAGAGTACACTGGACATGTTTATGCTGTACATACACCTACTATAATGCTGTGTTGAAATCGTAACCAGGCTACCAATAATAGACTGGATTTCACTACCAGGCTTTCATCTGATGGCTACATTTCACACAATACTGTACCAACAGCCTTGCTGAAAATCTGCAATAGCACTTTTTTTTTTCCTGAGGCCTCTCGTCTTCTCTACCCCCTGAGGTAGCCTGACACACTTTCATGAATTAGCCTAGACAAGACGGACGGCTATTAGAGCTGCCACAGCAGATTTGGCTGAATCTAAAAGGTCAGAATTAGCATTGAGAGAAGCATAGAAGAAAGTCCTAAAATTGTTCCCCAGATCAATTTTTAACTTTTAATATTTCACAGCTGCACAGTATTACTTCTTACGTGTCCAGAGCGCTGGTATTTATCCTAATAAAGGTGAATTTAATATGGCGTTTATTGCTGCTTTTTTGATACGGAGCCTGTAAATGGCAGGAGAACTTTACTCAGCAGTTGTGTATGTTTCTGTGTGCATATGTGCAAACATTCACGTGTGTGTTTGTGCCTATAAGTAAGACGCCCTTGAGGCCTAAGTTCACTTGGCAGTTATGGAAATTACTTGGCTCTGCTGTTTTGAAACAAATCACAAACAAGTCTCCTAGCAGCAATTCAAGCAGAAATAAAAGCCTGCTTCAAACCTAGTAAACCTTCATGTGAATAACATTAGAAATCTGGTTGCCTTAGTCAAAAAAAAAGTAGAACTCCCTTAGGCTCTGAAAATAAACCTTTAGCTTAAATGTGGCTCACAGAGGAATGGCATTATTGAGCCAAGTGAATGAGCAACAGCAGCCACAGGATGTTAGCGTTACTATTCATAACTTATTTTCCTATGCCTAAAACCGTTTTCCCTTCTGGTCTCACCTCTGCTGCTCTCTTAAAATGCAATTACCTACTGGCAAATTTACAGGAAAAGAAAAACAATGACTTTTGACCAGAGGAGCCGTTACTGTAAATGTCAAATTGATGCTGCACAAGAGCCCGCTGTGCTACCGAGCAGAGGAAATATAAAAGAGAGATGAATCACATTATTCCTTTGTTTTAGCCCAGCTCGGGGTTAATAAAATGTGTAGATTCATGAGCAGCAGGGAAAGCATAGTGAATGGCAAATAGACATGTTCCAACACTTCAGAATTCCTCACTGGAACCACAGAATGCTTTTCATAGGTGTGACTGGTGAGGGTGTTTGAATGGCGGTCACTTGTGTTCGTAAACAGAAAGACCCATCTGGGGACAAACGAACTGAGACTAAATGAAAAACATATTGAAAAACAAATGATGGTCAATTGTATTGTACTGAATTTTAGTCTTAATTAACTAAGCTAAAAGAGCATTGATCCAAAGCATGTTCAGTGAAGATGGCTTTAATTCATTTGGGCAATGAAAGGTCAAAAGGGACAAACGGAAGAGTTATGACAGAAACAAAGTAGTGGCGAGTGAAATGAGACCACAGCACTAATGATCTCCACACAAATCCAAATGACAAGCTATGGAAAATGTAGCATAGACATGACTCACGATGGACAGTTTAAGAAAAAAGGATAAAAATAGATGCATAGATATTGGCTTTTTTATTTCATGCATTCTTCTTCCTTGTCCAAACCTGCCGCCTACATCACCCACAATGCAACTCGACCACCAACAGCTCGGTCTGAGATTCAGGTGAGTTGTGCTAGTAGCGGCTAATGTTGCCTCGAGCCACTAGCCTCAAGCAGAGATGAGGAGCGGGCTGCAGAGGTGTGGTAAGCTCACTTCCCTCTAACTCCACTCCCCCAGATTTTTTTCATTTTCAAACTTGTAGTCTTCAGACCCAACCAACGCTGACTCAAAGCGACATCACTTGAGGCATTTATCAGACCTCACACAGCTCCGTCTGGAGCCACAAAAAGCTTTATACAACTTTCACAGACCTGTAAACAGACTGTGTAAAATCAGTGCACTTGACAACCGTAGACTTAAACAAATTACATTTTTAAATGGACTCAAGTACATTTTCTGGGATTTCACACAATGGAACTAAATAGCTTGGCCCAAAAAGTGCAAACACTGTCCCTTTCCAAAAGCAGACTTGAACAAATGGTCAGGGTAACCAAAATGACATAATTGAAAGTTTGGGATGAACCGTACTGTGAGAATGAATTTTAAGTGCATGCTTACGTTCAGAGCTCAGGACATGAGGAGTTTGATGTTTCATGGGGCAATACGCAACACTCCAGATGAGCTAATATGATAACTCATCTGAAGGCTACAATCCAGCTGCCACACTCACCAAACTCATCACAGATGCTCTCGTTCTGCAGCAGGGCGGGGTGTTCGAAGGTGTCCCGACAGTACAGGATCCTCGTGCTCCCGCCCAACGCAGCGATGCCGCCCAGCGCCAGCACTGTGTGGTCTATGAGCAGAGAGGACGGCTGCTCTCTGAGCCGCGCCAAAACTGAGCGGTAGCGGCAATACTGGGGGTAACTGAGGACCAAAACCTTCCGCCCATCCTCCTCCTGGCCTGAAAAACACACAAAATACAGACACACAGTTAGAAGGTCCACCGATTTTATACATAGTTAAATTTGACATTCAATAGGGACATTTGCAGGGAAATAGAGAATGTTTTGTTCTTCAAGTGCTCCTGTAAGATTTGTAGTGAATGGCAGCACTTAATTTTACAGGACACATTGACTCTACCATTTCTCTTCAGGTTTTTACTACTTTATTCTCTCTCATGCATCATTCTTTGGTTACTGTTATATTCTGGCACATCTGCTGCCAGTGTGCCATCTGCTTTTACTATTGGCCTTAACTTGCAAGGTTGCCTGTAATGTTTGAGGTCTTAGACTTTAGGGTTGTCCTACTGTATCTTCTGGTGAGTACCACATAAATTTCAAGAAGGTAAATATGTGATGAAAAAAATCCAGCAACACAGAAACTTTTCATGTGCATATTGCTTTGTGAAATCATATTGTTGAACAGCTCTGTCTCACATACAAATATATTCATCGCTCTTGTTACCTGATCTCTGTGTGTTAATGTTGCATCACATTAAGGAAGCAACCTGCTCTATTGTTACTGTTCCATTTGTGACTTTAAATAGTTTTCATAAAAACTTTCCTACAGTAATAATACATTTCACCAAACTGACACAACACCCTTTCATGTCTGCTGTACAAACACATTACGTTGTTGGGCTGCATGTTTGAAATGCATGACATGCATCGCTGTTTGGGTGACAAGAGGAGCAACTCTAGTCGCTTGCTACTTTGATGAGGTTTTTTAACAAGCCAGTTCGAGGTGGAAAATCTGAGCAATTTAGACAAGGTAAAGGCGAGTGGGTGTTTGGGTACATGCATGTGTGTGTGTGGCCATTGGCGGCCTGGGTAAGTGTGGTTTTCTTCCTCATTGCTGACCTTGTTACCCTACAACCATCTAAATGTATGAATCTAGTTATACCTGCTGGAAAAATCAAAGAAATAATAATTTATGAGAACAACAATCTTAAATGCAAACTATGAGCGTACATTGCAGTTTTCCATCTTGCTTTAAGATGTACGGCCTCTAGTTTGATGGCAGTAATCTGGCACAGTTGGTTGATACAAAGCTCACTGTTTTACTCAGGCAGTAGTGAAAACTCCCATTAGAGACACACTTTACCACCACATTGGGTGTTATGTTTCTGATGTGGGTGTGTAATTAATATTCCAATGACAGTGTGTACGTGAGTAATGCATCTTCACCTGCGACAACTAACTGCCAAAGAAATCTCTTCTGTTATTTGGAGAACTTTTGGACAGGAAGTACAGACTGAGTTGACACAATAAACTGCCATAAAAGCCAGGAAATAGACAACTGATAGACAACTCAAACTGTTAACATTATACTTATACCATGTAAGAAGAAGACTAAGAGTCTACAGCTACATAGCCGTTCCAGCCTGCTAATATACTCAGTGACAACATGCTGATGTTTAGTAGGTATGTTTACCATGTTCACCAACATAGTTTAGTGTGTTAGCATGCTAACATTTGCTAATTAGCACAAAACAAAAATTACAGCTAAAGCTGATGGGAATGTCATTAGTTTTGCAGGTATTTGGTCATAAACAAAAGAAATTTTGTCCTGATGATGGAGCTAGATGAATGTTAACGGATCACTAAAGTTTTTATAGTTCATCCTGAGGGGGACATGAATGTCTGTACAAAAATTTGTGGCAATCCATCTAATTGTAATAGATATTTCAGTCTGGGCCAAAGTGGTGGTCCAACTGACAGTCTGCCATCCCTGGCTTAGAAAAATACCATAAGCTTACTGTTGAATTGTCAAACCAGAAAGTATATCATGAAAAGTACGATAGAGTCATACAAATACAATGCTGAGTGTCAGAGAAATATCAGGAGTCACTACAGGAACATGTTTAAACTATAGTGAGAAGTCAGAAACTAGAAAACAGAACTCAAATATGTTAAGGTGGCTGTAAAGTGACTAAAACCTACCAGATATACTATATATATATACACACACACACACAGGACCTGACATGATAAACAGTGCTCTGGAATGCTTTTTTTTGTATTTATTAACAATATCTGTAACAATATCTCTATATGACATTTTCCCTACACAATACTTGCCTCTAACACGCAAACTGAACCAGCAGACTATACATTTTATTAAATGTAGACTCTTTATTTTGTGTCTATAAAAACCTCTTCTTACAGTACATCTTCTTCTATATGTGGATGTTGTGCAAATAACAGACCGTTAGCTGATTAAAATTACAGTTTTTACGCAGTCCTGCTTAATTACAACAGAACATCTCCTGCCAGCAGCATAACAGAAATTTAATAATCTATAACTAATTACATGCTCAATTATTATTTTTTTATGCAGCAGGATATGGAACTGGATAAATAAGGCACTTTAGGAGAGAAACAAATTTAATGAGCCAATTTGAAGGCGTAGAAGAGACATTTCACAATTTTTAAAGATGATACTGGACCCAGTGTTTCCCCTGTTTTACTTTGCAGGAGCTCTATGTTCTGCTAAATCTGATTAGTTTTGTCAACCTTTAATGTTTAAGGCTCTCGCCATAAAACAGGCCTAAATCTTACCCACCATAAACACTGAGAGGAAATGATCTGGAGTATTGACATTATGCATTATGACTTGACATGAGATATAACATCACACAAAGACATATTTTTCATAATATAATGTAGGTCTGCAACTTGTGACTTATTTGTCTGTCAATTAATTTCTTGATTAATTGTTTAGTCCATAAAATATCAGAAAGTAGTAAAACATGTCCATAACAATTTCCCAGAGCTCAAGCAGACATATTTAAACGTCTCGTTTTGTCCAACTAAAAGTTCAAAACCCCAAAGTGTTCAGTTTAATATCATAGAAAAGTATAAGAAACTGTAAATATTGACATTTTAAAAGCTGAAACCACTTAATTTTTTTGCATTTTTGCTTAAAAAATGACTCGCAAAGTTAATTATAAAAATAGTTGCCAATTCATTTTCTGTTGATCGACTACTTGATTAACTGACTAATTGTTTCAGCTCTAATATAATATGATAATGAGTGAATATGAGGTGACTTTCTATGACAAAATACAGTCTGATGAAATATGGTGTCTCTGGTCTAAAGCTCCCTTGGGTTTACCTGAGAATCGGATCTTCTACTATGGCGATTAAATAGGTATAAAATGACACTCAGCAGAGGTAATACGACACAGTACAGCACTGCACAATGACATGAAATTGGCCAAATCATAATACATAGACAAATTGTGCATGTGCATTGCCCCTTAAGGCTTCAGTCAATGTCACATTTTGTAGACTCACTTGCTCTTATGGAGTGTTGTTTGAAAGTAGAGTGCTAATATTTTTCTAGCTTACAAAGCTGACTCCACGGTTCAACAGTTGATGAAGCAGAGTCAGGCAGTTTGAAACACAATTTTTACATGAATTATTCACTATCCTGTCTGCTTTGACAAAGCCCTTGGACATGACATTCATGGGAATTTCTACTGGTAAGTTAATGTTTCAAGGGTGGCTAACTAGCGAGCTTTTCACCTTGCCTTCCTAAAGACAAAACAGGCAGATTTAAAAATGCATTTTTCCCTTTTTGCTGTTATTTTATCAAGCTGGAGGCTGATAGCAGCATTGAAATGTGCAGCAGAAATAGGGCAGGAAGGACACCATTCATAACATATTTACAGCAGCTGCATTCCCGACAATCAGCGTAATTAGTTCCACTGTACTCCAATATGACGACCACTTCAAAAGAAATTATTAAAACCATTCAACCAACACACACACACACACACAGTAGTTGCCACAAAGCCCACAGATGTATAAACACACATATTCCTGCATACATGCACATGCATATCCCACAGCAGACACACACATTCATCAAAGATTGCGGCAGTTGTCGTACTCAGTTACAGCTCAGAGGTAGAGCAGGCTTTGTTTCCAAATGTCAGGGATTTTATTGTAAGCGGTCACCGTCAGACTCTGCTCTTTCTCCCAGGGACCCTCACAGCATTTCACTTGATTAGATTCAATTTGGAGAGAAAGCTGCAGGGCATTAATAACTGTACAAAGCCGTTGTAAAGTATGCATGGCGGTGTGTGTGTGTTGGTGCGTGTAATGTACATTGAGTGTGCGTACACTTTTAAAATTCCTTTTGTTCTTTCAGCCCGACCTTTCAAAATAAAGGACGTCCTTATCTTGACGTAAGCTTTCTAATTGGTTGGGGCTGTGGCCGCATCACTTGAGAGACGAAGACATTATGTGAGAAAGTTATGCAATTTGTTTCTCTCTCTCTGGATCTCTTTTCTATTTTCTCTGTCTGTCTGTCTGTCTGTCTGTCTGTCCTCTCCTGGTGGTAGTATAGCGTGTTGATCAAACAGCTGTGGCGTGGCAGATTATTTTCAGAACGCGCTGTAAAGGTCCTGACCTCAAACTACAATAATGTCAGGGTCATAACTGCTCTACAGGACAGCTGACGTTATAAACAGTCAGTACAGCACTCAATAAACTCTAATACAATACAATGATAATGTACACAAATGGTTCAGTACAATATTCAGTATTATACATTTGATGCCCTTTACAAATCTATTACACTCCACATCTTTTACACACCAACTCGTGGAGTGCTACTCAGCCTGTGAAAGCAGTTGTAAAATGTCTTCTGCAGCTCTGGAGGTGCTTTCCAAAGTCTGAAAACATAACCCTGATTATGTCATAGTGATGTCATCAGGGTTGGGTTTGCACACTACACATTTATAACAGAAAGCCTGTGTTACAAACTGGGGGGGGGGGGGGAGACATGGGGGTTTACGAGCCAAGAGAGTCCTATTGAAACAAACCGTCAAGTTGCATTGTGGGAATTGTAGGATCCAGTGTTTTCTGAGCTTTGTATAAGTGTAATGCTAAATTGCTGGAGTACCTCCCTTAATTTGTGCTGCACTTGTATTGTCTTAAATCCCCCAAAACAATAGTTTATAAAGAACTGAACAAAGGAGAAAATACAAATAGATACAGATATATAAAACAATCAGAGCACTACAATACAGAACAGGTTAAGAAGATGAACAATCTGTTCTATACGGCTGAGTTTTCGTACTGTGACTTTAAAGACCTGACAGATTTCTGACATTATACTGGTGCATAGTTTGGGAGCCATAAATAGAAATGCTTGTTCTCCTTTTGAAATGCTTTTGACAGCTGAAAGACCTTGATCAGTTTTGTTATGGCTTGTTTTTACTGCTTCTACTTCTAACTTTTATTATTGTTGTTAGAATAGCAGCAGCAGCAGCAGTAGCAGTAGTAATAGTAGCAGTAGTAGCAGTAGTAGTACTAGCTAGTTGAGGACACCTATAACAAAATACTGTAGAGTGGAGCTCTGCCATGCCAGGTCTAAAAAGTCATAAAAGTAAATTTAAAGTCAGTGAGTGGTGTGTGGAGTGATATTAGCATACGTCTAGTGTTATTTAGGAGTCTGGCAGCAGAACTTTGTTCAAGCTCTAGACACTTCAAGGGTGAGTGACTTATGCAAGTAAAAAGTGCATTACAATAATGTAACCAGGATGTGAGAAAGGCACAGATAAGTTTCACTGTGTCCTGAGATGACAGGATGTGGCTGATTTCACTAACATTCCCGAGATTAAAAGAAGCATGACTGAACCGGTTTTGTAACATGCAAATTGAAATGCAAACAGGAATCAAATTCTTACATTTTCAGACACAGGCATTACATGACTACAGCAAGAGTCCGCACATTATTGAACTACTTGTGCAAATGTGGTCGGGACCAATCATTAAAATGTATGTTTCAACTTAAGGTTTGAGCCATCCACCCCCTGATGTGGGGAAGACAACTATGTAAAATTGGACGGTCTGCTAAACTCATTTGTGGCCTGGAATACCTTAAAAATGACATCACTCACAAGGAAGTTTTACACTGCAACGCTTTCTTTCTTTATTTATAGAAACATACTAGTGTTTCAGGTATTATTTTGACCAAAGATGTCGTGGTGAGCCATATAGGCAGCAGGGAGAGGACCCAAACGCAGACAGGCGGGGAGGCTGAATAAGTCCAAAGATTTATTTAACTACAAAATAAACTTACAAAATACAGGAATTGACGCGAAGAGATCACCAAGAACATCGAGAACAACAGCAACATAAACCACATCAATGACACGACAGAGAACACAGGGAGAGGACCGGTATATATAGGGAAGGAGTTAACGAGGGAAACAGAAACAGGTGAGAACAAGACACAGGTGACCCTAATCAAACTGGAGGGAAAACAAAGACAGGAAACACCAAGGCACACAAGGAAACACGAACAGGGATTTCAACATAAAACAGGAAACAAGACCAAAATACAAAGTCCAAACAAGAGTCCTTCGTGGACCATGACAAAAGAATCTGTACAGTGAATCAATACGATACGTTACTTGTGTGGCTTTGTAGGATTGTGTTTTGTTATGAATCATGACCCAAGGGATAAGACAGATGCCACTGCGACACAAATGAAAAGGGAACTGAACTCAAAGAAAGCCGTATCTGTTGATTTTCTGAAGACAAAAGCATACAAACATCTGTCACTCAGGTGCAGCAATATTATTCTTTTAATCAAAAACTTTACAAGCAGAGATCGGGAGCAAAGCACTAACAGTGAAGAGGAGTGCAGAGGTTCTGTTTTTATACTTACTAATTTGAAGATGTGAAATAAAACAACTGAACAGGAGAAAAAATGTCAAAGGCTTCTTTTTCTGAGCTGCAGTATTTCCTTCTTAAAGGAACACACTGCTACATTTGATTGTATTGATTTCCTGGCTTCCAGGCAGCCATTGTTTTCTATTCATAACAGTATGAAAATCAACTTGCAGAGAGCTTAAAGTCGCTAATAATACATTTGCTCATCCATCATAGAATAAGTGAAATTCCTTCTTTGATGTTGTGTTTAAGGAAACAAGGAAATTTGAGAGTCGTCTGCCAAACAGCAACTTTTTAATGCAAAACATGATGAAATTCATATTCTTTTTGCAACATCTGTGCCTGCTTCCTGTCTGTCGTCCTCTCAAAATCACTGCTTTTAGCAGTTGGCTCTTCTTTCTTGGACACTGAATCAGTGCATATCAATAATAGCAGGTTTTAAGTCTTTTTTAGTTGATTTACTTGCTGCGCTGACATGAAATGAAACTGGTTCTGAAACAACCAGTCAATTAATCAGTTAGTCGACTGACAGAAAAGTAACTGTCAACAATTTTGATTGCACATGTAAACACCTGTTTCCAGCTTCTTAAATGTGACAACTTGCTGCTTTTCTCATAATTGAATAGCTGGACTATGAAAGTCTTTTGCATTTTGGTCAGACAAAACAGGCAAACTGACTTGGGGTCGAAATCGTGATGCGCATTTTAGACTATTTTATGAGTTAATGACACGATTTTTCGATTCATCATAGAAATAATCAACAGAATAATTTATAATGAAAAGTATCATTAGTTGTAGCCCTGAATGAAACCACCTAAAAAAGAGGAGAATACATCTAAAATCTTGTTGGTGCAGCATGTTTAGGAAAATATCTGTGATGTCAAGTACAAGGGATTCATAGTTAATGTGCTAAAACGTGCAAAAGTAACAATATAGTCCTTTAAAAAACACAAATATTGCAGTACTGTATCACACTACACTGTAAGCGACACTGCTGCAGTCCACAGCAGACTGGTAAAGTCATTAGCTACAGTAGCTGTCATGAGACACTCTGCACAGTAAAATACAGAACTCAATCTACTCCAACGTAGTAAAAGCAACATGCTGTAATATATGCGCACAATATTTGGTTCATAAATATGACAAAATTATATTTAACAACTCAGGATAGATTTGATATTTGTGGGGGAAATATTCGAGTGAGCCAGCACTACCTTTGAGGAAAAACGTTAATAAAAAATGGAAGAGAGGAGACTGAACTGTAATGCAGCCACACTGTATACGCGAGAAACAGGAGTAGAAATAAATTTGATGGGAACAAGCTCTGACAGTGCATTACAGCAGAAAGAATTAAAGAATATTTTGTGTAATTACACCAAAGGAAACATTTCTGCTTCTCTTCCATAACAAGCATGATAAATTACTCGTCGTAATCAAAATCTCAGAAATGCCGCATACAACATGAAACTCATTAGCTGGGGTTGAAGCAGCTGCTCCGCTGGATGAATAGCTATTGCAATGTTAGATGAAACATCATTGATATCACTGAATTTCAAATCAGAAAAATAGAAAAAGGGTGATCTACTGCTGCATCTCTGAGATCCTCTGCTTTTATTGGGAGAATTTCTGTAGCGGCTTTGGAAGTTGGGAATAAAACTAGTCGTAATATGAGGGCTGCTGACAGTTAAAAGCAGATCTGCGCTGGCTAATTAAAACCCAAATGTGACTCATGCAAACTGTGTCATTTACATTCAACCAAGCTTAAAAATATTCAAACTGTCCACAAGCTCCGACAAGATCTTTCAGGCAAGTGTGCTCATTTATCTTGTCGCGGACGAGCAGGAAAAAGCTGAAAACCATTACTCTCATGCTCTCTGTCACCCGCTGTAGTCCTTAAATCACTCACTCGGCTCAAATTTGCTGTTGTCAACATTTCCACATTATCTGCTCGGCCAAGGAATTTACTGGATCCCCCTGCTGCTTTTGTGGGGTTGGCGAGAAAGGCATGTAACCCAGAGCCAATAATGTCACTTTCATATTTGATGGGGGGTTTTTTTTGGGTTTTTTTTTGGTTGTTGTTGCTTTTTTTAAGCACCAAAACAAGTCTGAAAGCTGAAAGTAATACATTGGTGAAGAAAAGAGGGAGAGAAGAGAAAGAAAGAGGGAAAAGGAGAGAAGAGAGAGGAGAAGATTCTTGTTTGGTATTCTCAGTCCATCCTGCAGGCTCTCTGCTCCATGCTCTGTATTGATCTCCGAGGTTGCCCTGTTTCCATTTAGCCTCTTCTCATAATATATAACACATCTCTCTGATTCATCCGCCTTCTCTCTCTCTCTTTCTCTTACTTCTCAATGAGGGGACATGACACTGAGAGGGGGCTATATAAGCAGCAGCAGGCGCCCGATCTGGCTATTGGTTTCATGTTATTGAAACCTGACCAAATAAAGAGGGAACAGCATCTGTCAATGACACCGAATGGAAATGATGCATAGGGAGGAGGAGGAGGAGGAGGAGGGGTCACATTTTTTACTAGCCGCCACCTTGTGTTTCCTACAAAGAGAGAATTACATGAAACAGTGGAATAAATTAATTTGCATGATTCAACGCTCGTCCAATCTGTGAATGACTACACTATCGTGGATAAAACAAAATGTGCTAGAACATTTTGCTAATTACAAGCTAGTCTGTACTGTAAACAAAATCACATTCATTATGCAGAGGATGCGGAATCAATAAATCACTGTATCAGAGTAAAACAAAGCAAAGCCATCAGCCAGTGTGTCACTAACACTCCGCTTATTTGGTTCAAAGGGAGTAGAAATTGGAATAATATTTCAAATTTATTTAACGGCTCGGCATTGAGTAACACACTGCGTTTGCAAATGACTCAGTGGCTGTCCTTCATCAACATCACAAGCCACAGACACTGACTCGCCTTTCCCCTGCTCGTCATATCAACTGCAAGCTGCGTGTGCTCTCACACACAAACACACATTCAGCCCTTTAAAAGGATACTCCATCTAAAATATATCTTTTGAGGATCATGATACTATTATTTTTCTTCTGAATTTCCCCCTGGGGATCAATAAACTCTTATCCTATTAAGAAGGTTTTTTCCTTTGTCAGTATATCAAAATATGCCAAATGTCAGATATAAAATGGTCAAATTGATGATCCAGCTGCACTAATATTTTTACTAACAACGGATTAAATGACTATGTGTAATGTCTCTTGTACTGACAAACAAATCTTCAACTGACTCTTTATTTCCCCTCAGCTCTACGGAAGGTTTCAGTACCTTCAGCTTTATTGTTTCGTGTTTCGGTTTAACAGTTCACAGCATCACTGTTTTGGTTCACTTTCACTCATCAGCGTCATTTTCAAGACCTAAAAACCCACCGTACGTTACATATTGACGTTAGAAAATGATGACATGTTAGTGTTGTGTTCACAGATTGTTCAGCCGCCACCATGCTGCCAAAAAGATCAATGAATAAGGTTTAAACAAAAACATTTTAATTACAAAAACAGCATTCTGTAACAATAACTACACTAAAACTCAACAGACTCCAATGATGAGTTCTCAGGGTGGAAATAAAGTATCAAGTGTCCATAGAAAACTTCTCAGCAGCATAATCCACTTCTTGCTGTCCATTTGTAAACTCAGTATGTTCCAAACATTCATACTTTCAACAACATATTAAAATTCTAACACACAACTCTGTCAAGCATGGCAGTGTTGAGTCTGGCGTTTTGCTTATTCAGAAAGTAACTGTGCCCAGGAGCACCCTAGCAGTGTATTTAGATGTATTTGGTGAAAATATGACTATTTGGACCACACTGAGCTTACAAATGGACAGGGGAGAGGTGGTTTAAGCTGCAGGACTGGTCTGAGAAGTTTCTATGGAGGTAAATCAATCGTATGCATCATGAATTCAAGTTGATCACCTCTGCCGCGCTCTGTGATGGACAAACTTTCATAACGGTAAATGTTGAAGAGTTCTCAGATATGGGTGGAGTATGACTTTAGGCGATATCTGGCTTTTACATTCACAGGCCATGTCCGTGCGCTAAGTCTTCTAAGATAATCATATTCCCATAAAAGGGCAATAACACCCAGAGGAAATGTCCTATTGAAACTGTACAGAGAGTAACACACAGAGAGAGTAATACATAGAAAGAGAGAGAAAGAGAGCCCTACATGCATGCTGGCTCCTGTTCTTAATTATAGTAAAGTACTAAAGTGCCTCATTCATTTCAGCAGGGTGGGGCAGTGGCCTGTGACAAAAAACAAAAAATAAAAAAATAAAAACAAAGAAACATTTATATAATTTTCACCTCAATTTATTCAAGTGTAAGGGCACAAGTATTGAGGACACACAGCTATGCCTGCAAAAAGAAGTACACACACACACACACTGGTAGTCACACTCACGCACACATAAACACAGAGAAAATTCAACTTCCCTCAGCTTAATTCCATCCCAGATGTTCTTGCGGTTGACAGAGGGGGGGGAGAGAAAAAAAAATGGCTGTACCACATTTTCAGAAAACACACACCCATATTAAATGTTTTCAGTTAAACAGAGAGAGAGAGAGAGAGAGAAAGAGAGAGAAGAGAAGAAACAACACAAGCACTTTCCTCCAGTTGATTTATGTGATTCTATTACATTAAACATTCTTTCCCCTAAGCAGGCTCAGCTCCCTAGCAACCATCACTCGCAGCCCTAATGTGTCTGGCACAGGGCCAGGGAAAAGCTGACTGCCTTATTGATTGCCAGATTGAAAAGTTTGCATTTAATAGGTCCTGTAATACATGAAGGAATTATTTCAGAGGGGCTCCTTGTCAAAAACCCAAATTGGTTCTTTTGACTATCAAATAAACAACAGGGGCCTCGTAACAAATGAGCTATCAGGAAGCTCCAAAGGGCCCCTTTTGTGCCGGAGATGAAATTATACGTAGCTTTGGTCCCTCAGAGTTATCAGAGTCATGAGGAGGAAAAGTTGAAACCGTGATTACTACGAGGTTAGAGGCCACGTTGTCACTTAAGACAAGTTTGTGCCATGTTGATCCCCTTTTGTGTAGTGATGGATTGGCCCTAAACACTGTTTCGCTGTCTGGTCCCCGGCTGCATCCTGACTAATGAAAGACTACTGCTGGGTTTTGGGGGTCAATCCACTTATGGCGCAGTCAATTCTGAGAGTAAAAACAAACTGCTCTGCAAGAACCCGAAATGTGCAAATACCACAGGGAGCAAATTTAATCAACTATCTTTGGTTGCAGAATCACAGCTGCCTTTAGACTACACAAACAAGTGAAACCCCTCTCCATGTCTCTTTCCCTCTCCTCAAACGAGCCTAAAAGCTTTTACACCCAGGTGATGATACTCTATCTACTATGACGGCCACTCTCATTTGTCACGCGGTTCTGTCCGACACAAACTCAATTGAGCAGCTGTGATCAGAGATCTCAGAGGTTGTCACCGACAGAGAGAAAGAGGGCTACATAGAGAGTTTCCTCGGCTCAGCCTGTAGCAGACAGCATTTCCAACCTCACATATCCTCTCTCCTGCAGAATGAAATGGATGACATGTTTGTCTTTAAATGTATCTTTAATGGGACAGCAAGTTCCCATTTGAGCGAGTTCTACGGAAAGGTTAGAGCAAAGGAGGGAGAGGGAGAGAGAGAGAGAGAGAAAAAAAAACATCTTATCAGAAGATTGGGAATTGGGTCAGGCAAGGAATTACATGCCATTCTAGATCAAAGTTGCCGTGTGTATTTCCTCAAAGAAGGGCCCCTCATTATCAACTCAGACTTATTTCTCAGGGTGTATAATGTGTAAAAGGTAACATGATTTAATATGTTTTCAGTACAAGAATGAAGCAAAAAAAAAGAGCAGGAGGGAGAAAAAGAGGAATAATACTAGAGGCTATTTGGGACAGGCATGTTTCCCAATGGTAAAACTGTAATGAGAAAGAGAAGGGGGTTGTTGGACATGTTGGGGTTGTCATTCAGCATGGCTCCATTGTGAATTCCTGTCATTATATAAGAACCTCTCTTTCTCCCTCTCTCTATCACCAGATCTGTACGGAGGAGGAAGCCTTTAAATAAACAGCCCGTTGAGTTAAGCCAACTGGAACCCTTTTCAATAATTACATCCAGCACAATACTCAATTTACATTGCATTTATTTAGCTGGAGGACCTGACAATGTGGCAAAGAAAAGAGTGACATTAGCGGCGGATGATAACAACTAGAGCGGTGCGCTCCCCAAGGGGAGACGTTTTAGTCTGTGGCTTAGAGGGAGACTTTACAGATAGCAATATGTCATTAAAAACCAGTGCCATCTGTTCAGATTTCTTGTTTATGTGCTGTCATTGGTGTAAAGCATATTGAAGATACAAAAGCAAATCCCAGAAATGCAAACTGTAGGATTTTCTCTTGCATATTTTGGTGTGCAATTAGTTGTGATTACACATTCTAACAGCCA
Organism: Macquaria australasica; assembly: GCA_005408345.1. Taxonomy (NCBI): domain Eukaryota; kingdom Metazoa; phylum Chordata; class Actinopteri; order Centrarchiformes; family Percichthyidae; genus Macquaria; species Macquaria australasica. The sequence continues at coordinate 3,057,735 of SEMN01000012.1, read as the reverse complement.
CCACAAAAAAGAAAAGAAAACAACAACCACTAACAATTGTTTTCCCCCCAGAAGCCCTAATGATCTCCGTTCCCCAGCTTCGGTCCTGCACAAACTGTTTTCACGAGACTGCTGTGTTAATCATGTGACATACGCAGTATCTGGCTAAACAAGCAGGTAATTTCTGATAAACTGCTACCATCTTGGCTTTAAACTCATTAATTCCAGATTACAGAACACGACCTCTGATGTGGCAAACCTCCGCTTTACCAACAGAGCTGTAATCACTGTAATGCAGCACATACAATGTTTGTAGCTGCTTGTCTCACGTTGCACAGGAAAGATAAGAACTTCAATGGAGAACATCTACTAGCTCTGATAACAAGTTTATGTTCACTGGTCATGCCATGCCAAAATATGCTTTTCATTTCTCTCTGTAATATTGCTGTATTTTATTTATTTATTTTTTTACAACCACTCGCAATGAATCAAGTCCAATATGAGTTGAACATGACAGTGGGAGATGTTTTTGTTTATGTGCTGCTTTTTGTTTATTTTGTGAAACCCATCCACGGACTGCTGTGTATTTTGTATACAGTATAATAACACAGTGAGAGGAGACATGAAACGATAACAACGTGAATCATAGAAATTATCTGGCTAAGGCTTCTGTTGTCTAAGAAGTCACAGCGCTGACTGGCAACATGTGTGTGTCATAAGACAGAGGCGATAAATGATAAAAGCTATTGGAGTCAATTTGCTCCTCATGAAAAGCCAAATACCGAAACAGCAGGTTAGTTTACTGCACATGTATCTAGCTTTGTCTATGCGCAGCCCTCCACCTACTCAGCGTGTGCTTTCTCACGTTCAATAATTATCTTCAGCAAGATAAAATTAAAGTCACACCTACTACATTGGAACATAGTGATTCTGTGACTCGGTTATTGTTAACTTTAGATATTATCCTCTGATGCGTCGAATGAAACAACAGCTTTCCCTAAGTTATGGCTGAGGGGAAAATCAGGGGAAAAAACAAGACTGGCTGAATGCCTCTCATTTTGCCAAGTCCTCCTCAGGCCAGTACATAACAAGGAAACGGACTGACAGGTTGAGAAAGAGGACAGAGAGGCATCAATGATCTATTGTTTGCAGCCAAGGCGCTCCTTCCAACTCCTCTGGCAGCCAATACATCAAAGAAACCAAAATATATTACACCATCTGCACCGAGATATTTTACAAATACAAATTACGTCATTTGTATTTCTTTGGCTTAATAAAAGCATTAAGAGCAGTTATGTGCCCAAGCAAGTATGTGCGAGCGTGCAGTGCACGCGCACACACAAACACAGCTCCCACCAAAGGTCTGGAATCTATCAAAGCCCCCATTGCAATTACCTTTCAATGCGGGTAAAATGCATTACCTCTGCGCTGTGAAATGAACACTATGTTATTCTTACAAGGCTAGAAGTCTATCTTCCATACTGTGTACTACAGTATATATCCTGCAGCCCAGCTCTGTGACCCTCTTGCAACAGTTCTGCCTTACAGATTATGACAGATATTAAGTGGATGGTGAAAAGCTGATCTGCAATCAGCGGCGAGAGGTTTTTGTAAATGTTTTTTTTTTTTTTTTACACCTTGGCACAGGTCAGACTGAAAGTGTTTTTCCAACACTGTCATGCTAAGGTAGAATTAAATGGGTATTTAATGTGAGAGCACCCTCACATACTGTAGAGTTCCAGTTATTACTATCAACGTGCACAGTTTGGTCCTATTAAATCATGAAACCACAAAGCTTGAAAAAAGCAAAAAATTGGATCAGAATGAAGTGTACGACAGTAACAACAAAAGATAATCAACCTGTGACCCGTCACTAAGTAAATATTTTGTTGGGGGTTTTTTTTTGACGTCAGTATCAAATGAAATGTTTCTCCACTTTCCAGTTTCACTCCCAAGATAATGTAATCATCTGAATCACATTCATGTGCCTTTATCAGAAATAGTTCAGTCCAGTATTACAAGCAAAATGTACTTAGAGTATCACAATTAAAAGTCCTCGTGGCATACTCAGTGAGTATACTCTTATATTACTGGATTATTATTACTGATGCATTAATATACAAGTAGCATTTTACTGTTGTAGCTGGTTGAAGTGGAGCTAATTTATACTAATACTGTTGGGTAGTTTAATATGTAAAAAAAAATCATCATATTTGACAAACTCATGTGTTTTGAAAGTGCAATCTTAATCTGTGAAGAAACTGTCAAATAAAGGTGGAGTAAAAAGTGCAATATTTCCCTCAGAATTGTAGTGAAGTAGAAGTATGAAGTAGCATAAAATACTCAGGTACCTCAAATCTGCACATTCCATCACAATGCTATGTCCCCCTTGTGTTTTTCTTAATGTTTATTTGAACTTGAAGTCCTTTTGATACGCACAACAGGGCGTCCAGAAGAGGACAGTTTTACATGCATTCATAAAGCAGATGGACCGGCATGCTCATAAAATATGCAGAGTTATTAATTGTACAATCTGTGATGTCTAGAATGCCTCCTGAGCAGCAGCACAGAATCATCCGCATCCATCTATCTGAAGGCAGAACGTGAAACTGCCAGGAAGAAATAAACATAACAGGGAGACATGTACAAAAGGCAGTTCTGCACTGAAATATTAATGTTGCTGTAATACTCGAAATGAGCATCACTTTGACAAAGACGAATATAGAAATCTCTCCAGAAAGGCTGCTGGTTGGGTAACACTTAAGCGTGAGTCAGAGTGTAACTGGTACTGGCAGTCAATTTGTTTAAGAGAAGAAAGCAAATGTGTCTCAATCAACACACAATCTCAGATAAAACCTCCTGATCCATGTGATTTCAAGGCTTTTCATAACAAAAGAATCATAAGACAAATAATTTAATCTAGAATAAATCTATCAGGAAGATGTGTGAGTGTATTATGAGAGAACCTCACTCCCTTTCTGTCTATTTAAGATGTCTGGCAGAGGTCACATCAATAGCGTCTATGTTGTTCCAGACCTGACTAATGGAGAGAAGAGAGACACAACTGCTGTAATGGAGAGACAGAGCTCTTCATTTCCTCTGAGGCCGTTCTCATTGTTTAACCATCCAGCAGCCTTCAGCCTCCTCCCTTCGCGCAAGTCGGAAAACACATTATGTGACATTCCAGAAATAAAATAACACAAATTATTAATGAATATAGCTATACAAAGAAACTGAATTTGATTACGGTGTGAGCCATAACAGGATACGGCTCGGGTGTTGGGTGGTCTCCCTCTCTGTCTCTCTCTCACAGTGTGTCTTTCTCTCTCTTTCTCCCATTCAAATTCGAGGCATGCTCAAACATCTAATAGATTTTTCCACTCCGGCACACAATTTACTGCTTACAGATTTAGAATTCTTTGGCTTCCGGCCAGTCAGAAGTGAATTAATGATATGAGCACATCAGTGAGGAAAAACAGCTTGTGATTCTCTCTCCTACAGGTCTGAGCATAATGAAGAAGATACATAAACCCCCCCCCCACCCCCCTGGCCCAACACCACCAAAACGAGAGAAAAAAAACATACCAGAGGAGAGAAAGAGGGGAGGGGGGGGGTGAGAGAGGCACATAATCAATACAAACACTCCATTAAATTACTTCAAAAGGGATTTTGGACAGTTTGTAGAATTAGTTCTGTGGAAAAAAGCAGAAGGGGAAGCAAATATGTTTGAGGGGTGGAAAGCAAACAAGTGCAAACGATACAATCTGTCACATACTCTCAATGGAGGAGTACAGTGTGGTGTGTCTTACAGAAGCGTTGCATTCTTTCTCTGTCTGAGTCACAACATGCCATTACTCTTGTAACACCGCGACACGTTCCCTTTATCTTTTCCAAGAAACCGCTTACTCCTTCCCACGTCGCAGTCGAAACATAAAACATTTTCATGTGTGATAGTGAGTCAAAGTCCCAAACATTGTTCTGTATTGTCACCAAGACAAATCAACCATGAGAAGACAGCATCTGTCTGTTTCCTTATCACCAGTTCCTACCCACATAAACATTCGGTGACGCTCTGAACATTCTCTGAAAAGGGACAGAATCTACCCTCTACATCAAATTGAAATGTTCCGACTGAAATATTGTCGGGATATCAACTCGGGTATATGTGCCAAGCCTGGCATACAGATCAGATGTTGCATCAGAGGGAAATACAGTGGCTCTATCCCCCGAGCGGGCGAGGCTGTAAAGAATCTTGAAATGCAGCGATATCGCTCCGTGTCTCACTGGTCTACTGCACCTTCCAGCTCCATCAATGTATGTTTAGCTCTGATCACATACAGTGATGTATTAGTGTGTCCCAATTCCAGACTACACACTAATTCTAAGCAGGTTTTGAGTATAAAGTGTGTTCACACTATAAAAGCGACAAAATCTATAAAAAAATACTCAAAAAAGGTAAGTATTTAGACTTAAAAAAAGGCTTGATTTTTGAGTGTGCTGTTAATGTACACTATTGTCCCACAATGCAATGCACAAAGGGAATTAAGGAAGCTGTTCACAGCTGAAAACATTTTTAATTATTAGGCAATTTTGCAGCTCAGTTGGAAGAGAAGGTCGGCCATTTATCGTAGGGTTGGTGGTTTGATCCCAAACTGCTCCTGATGTATGTGTATGGAAATAAATATAAGGCGCTCTGGATAAATGAATGTAATGTACTTAACCTAAAATATACAACACGCACAGTAAAAAAAAGTAAGTTATTATGTATTATATGGAGAAAAAATCAATAATGTCATTCTTTTTATATATACAACTCACAAAGTGCATTTCAATTAAATCTATCACGTCAAATTTTACTCTGGACATTGATGGAGATATTGGATGGAAAACATCAATCAAAGCACACCATTTGCAGCTTTTCATACAGCAAAGAGATGCATGATGAACATGTCTTTCCTTGAATAATAACTGACCTTCATTACCATCACTAACTGAATATTCCATGAAAATGCTCACATTTTCTGATATCTAATGTGTCATGCACCCTCGACTTTAGTGTGATCCACAATCCACAGTATAAATTTGTTGGGCCAAATGGCAGAATTACAACAGTTTTAATATGCAGCACTGCAGAAAGCATCTAATATCTTAAACAAATATTTGTCAGAGATAACAATACACCCAATAATATTATTTTCGGAACTTTATGGCTCTTTAAGGTGCTGCAGCACAAATATAATATAAAAAGTCAAAGGGAAGGGTGACTGCTTTTGCAATACTGTATATTTTTTTTCCGCTTGCATGGTTACTTTTCCCTGTCAGGTTGTTTTCTCATAGAGCCCTGATCCTTTCAGCGCTGAGGGATGAACCAGCTACAGATGATACTATACAGTATGTGAGGGCAGGAGTCAGGAACGCCATCTATGTTCTTTGAATGCAGGAGTCACAAACTATGACCTTGTATAATCCACCACAACATCTCAACTCACAATCTGCTCACTGGTTTCCGCACTGAAGGCTTGAACTGAAGAAAGACAAGATAGTGAACCTATTGAGAGCTATTTTGTGAGCAAGAGCCATCCTTTGTGTGTGTGTGTTTTTTTTTTTAATTTTTTTATTATTTTTCTTATACAGCTCTCTGTTTCTCCCAGTACAAGCCAACAAACTGTATCAGCAGATACAGCTCTCCAACACTCGGCCTCCTAGTATACGACCAGAAACCAATTTCGGCAGGCAGCCATGAAAAAAAAAGAAGAAAAAAAAAAGAATCAGGCCAGTTCTCTGGGGAGAGATAGAGGGGCAGAATGTAAACTTCCCTGGCAAGCCATCCCTGGTGGATTGAACTGTAAAAAGAAGCTCTAATGCTCACTTCAATACAAGATAAACTGAGTGGACAGTTTGCATTACCTGATTAAGTGAATTACATTACAGATTATGTAAGGACTGCAAAATACAATACATCACTCTTCATGCACTCGTAGAAATGTTATTACTGTCCTCTTGGCCACTGTATGTGGGAAACCTATACAGTATGTTTAATTAAATGTCTTTTGTGTTATTATGTGGGCCGCAAGAAGACTGATTGCTGATTTTTTTCATACACACTTAAAGGAAAAATTCAACATTTTTGCTATCTTGCCGAGAGTTAGATGAGGAGATCGATACCACTCCGGTAAATATGAAGCTACTGTCAGCAGCTGGTTAGCGTAGCTTAGCACAAAGAAAAACAACAAAAGGAAACAGCCTGCCTGGCTCTGCGGCAACCTGACAGTGACAACAAGGGGAAGAAGATAGGAAGAAATAACATTACCTGTGTAAAACCACAAAGTGTCTTTTTTATACTTCACTTTTTATAGGGATTAAACAAACAGAATATAACATGTTGATTAGTTTAGCTGTTTCCCCCTGTTTCCAGTCATTATGCTAAGCTAAGCGGCTTCTGGCGGTAGCATCATATTTACTACACAGACATGGGAGTCGTATCAATCTTATCATCTGAACTCAGGTCGAGAACAGACTGGGTGTCAGTTGTTTCTTTAACTGTGCATTTTTTTCCCCTTTAGTTTTAAAGGAAAGTTGCATTATTCTCGAGGCCCTGTTATGCTGCTCTTTTGAAACACTGCGTTTCAAAGCCTGGCTAAAGCTGGAATTTGAATTATGATACCAACTGTCTCTCTGCCTCACAGGTTTTAAAATCACAGCTGTCGAGGCTGCAGGACAGCAGCAAAGGTCACTTGTTTCTCTAATTAATTACTTTACTTTGTGCAGGCATCTTTGGTTTCACTCTTTATGCATTTCTGAGGTCAGAACAGAGCTTTGTTCATCAAACCATAACGCTCAATGCAAATCAAGAACAATACAATTGCCATTCTGCTATTTGAGACACATTTGTCTCGTAGTATTTTTCATATGTTGCCAGTGAGACACAAATCCATAACAGTGCACTTAATTCACATTGGCAGTGTACCAGGAAAAGTTAGGATATGCACTTGGAAAAAAAAAAAAAAAAGAACAGCTTCCCTCTATAACAATGGCACATTTTATTGCTCTTTAGCTCACAATGGTTTTCTGTGTAGCTTGTGGTATTGCTGCGGTATCCTGTTATGGGGAACAATCCAATTCCTCTAACATAGTTAGATCAGCCCGAGAATAACAATCAGCAAATACATCATTCAAGTAATACAGCGAACAGCCACCTCAGGCTATTCTGTTTATAAATACAACCCCAAAAAGAGAGTATAGCTATATCATGAAAAAAAGTCAGTTTAGTCAATGAGCCAACATATTACACAGAATTACAGATATTCAGCTGCAGGACGCTTTAAGGATATGTTTATATCTGATCTGCTGCTGCTTTGGCATGAATATTTCATTCCGGTAGTCAGCAGCGTTGCAGTGGCATATTTCATAGTTCTATGCAAACCCGTGCTCAGACTAACATGCATTTGCCTTGATGAATAAGTGATCTCTCTCCCAAACTCTCTCTGCCGGTCTCATATTGTTAGACCGTCAACAACTGACACAAGCCAAAGATGTAGTGAACAAACAAACAAACGGATAAGTGAGTGCACACCACTGAATGTCGAGGTGTAGCATGTGTGCATGTGTCCATCTGTGTGTGTGTGTGTGTGTGTGTGTGTGTGTGTGTGTGTGTGTGTGTGTCAAAGTGTGTCTCTGGTGCCCTGCCAGAGTCTGAGCCCGTTCTGCTGAGTGGGCAGATTCTCTGGCGGAGTGTCCCATCGGAGTGACAAGTGCATTTAGAAACAGCCTGATGGAGTCATTAACGGCAGCGCTGCTCATTAGCAACACACGCACGCACAAACACACATTCACACACACACACACACCCCACCCCTCAGTAACAATAGCGTCATCGTCAGGTTATTACACTGACAACAGATAGATCTATAAAATCTGGACGATACAGCACATTTATAGAAAGCTGTCATATGGAACACAATATCATTTAAGAAGCAGGCTGACACACCTCATTATGGAAGCAAGCAATCTCACACACACACACACACACACCCACAAGCACGATCAAACTATATTGATTACTGGAATAACAACAAAGCATCCATTATTGATCTTCTTGTCCTTTTTTGCGTATGAGATTCAAGCAAAGTTGAGCAATCAAGGGCATTACAGCATTCCTGGAAGATCCCGAGCAGAAAACAGTCATCAATAAACCACCCGTTTCTATAGAAAAAAGGCTCATGTTTTTAAGCCTATAGCAGTTTCAATTCCACATGGGCTTTAGGCATGAAATGATTATTAAAGATGAATTAATAGAGGTTTGTAAAGCTAAAAAATCTGGCTTTAATCACCAGGATACATTCTTACAACCTGACAAGACGCACTGTAATTGTGATGGTATTTTTAGCATGTTTGCTAAGCTACATTATACCATTATAATCAGCATTAGGCATTACATCACAGCCATGTGAGAGAGAGGCAAATAAGTGGGAAACGGCTTCAAAGGGAACATTATGTTCTTTCTGATTATTAGGCTCAAATGCCAGAGTTTCCTATTTGCATCGGATGAGTCATCCGCAGACACATCCAGAATTATGTTGGGCCTGATTCATGGGTAGTGCTGTACTGAGACCCAAAGAGCCCGGTGCAGGAATTAAACAATCACTGACACTTAATGGCATCGTGTACATGATGAATGCGCCAGACAACCACTGGCATCCTGTACATGATGAATACACCAGACAACCATTCAGACATACACAGCAATGATCCTTAAAGCTCCTGAGATACACAGCCAATTACGATCTGAACTCAGGGATAAGAAGGTGTCCGAGGTGCTGTGGACTGCAGTTTGATGTGACTCAATTATTTAAAGATATTACCAGCTGAATTGTGTGATTTTTTTTGTTGTTGTTTTTTTTTGCAATGCTGCCTTGTTGTCACACTCGGAAAACAGAGCTGTTCTACTGTAGGATGATAATGCGTTGGCAAACATACTGCCATTACCTCTAGCCTGCCTCTATTAGTGTGAATCTCAGCTCATTATATCGGGAGGAATTCCAACTACATACTGATGAATTACTCCAGTCAAGACAACACTTGTTAAACCAACCAAAGGACAATAAACATAAGCTGATTTATGGCAGAGACAGGACACAAATACATAAACATTCAACACAGCAGCCCAGAGAAATTGGAAATACGGCATGTAACCTTTTGGAATAAAGAAATGCTTTAAAAATAACCACAAAAAAGACTAAGAAATTGAGGTTTCTGCTGGCGCTCACCTAGCTGTGCCCTCTCCCTCTGGACATCCTTGAAGTTGAGTCCGCTGGTCAGGGTGCTTTCTCTGTAGCGGTGGAGGGCCTCCCGCCTCCCGTTGGTCCCCAGCTCCCGGAGCACAGAGGGTTTGAGAGGCTCGGCCTTCAGACAGTGGGCCCATCCTGAGAAGTCTGGTACAGTCCACTTCACCAGGTCCTCCAGCCGCACAATCACCTTCTCAGACACTGCAATTACCTCATGCTGAAAGGAAGCAGGGCAGAATCCCAATTACAATCAGAAGCACATAAAAGGAGTTACATAAACGCAACATTGCCAAGGTCATGTATCATTCACTTGTGCCACAATTTTATGACTGTCTGAAACAGTTTTGTTGAACAGACACAAATAAACATTTCAAATACAGCACACCTGCAGGTATGCATGATAGCAATTGAAATTTTGAAATTGAAAACGATTTTTGCTCTGTAAATAATTTCACAAACAATTTGGGATTAAGATAATAGGGGAAAAAAACAATTACTCCCCAAAAAACAGTACATTAGAAAACTACTACTATGCAACTTAGCAGAAAGACTTTTTTTCTACAGACAAAAAAGGTGTAGGCTGAAGCTACAGTTTATTACGCCTACAAAGTATCATACCATTTTATTATTACTATCCCTACTGTACTAATGCCAACATGCCACTCTGATCATACAGTTTTATAGTTGTCCATAAACATATAAAAGTGTGCAACACATTTTCAGTTACTCACTGCAACTGTTGCACAATGAATTTTTGTGTATACTACTGGGTAGATTAATAGTATAGTACAGCATCATACCATATACGTGTATCATATGTTTTTATGTAAAACCCTAATCAGCAAAGCAAGTGTCAAATAAATGTAGTGGAGTAAAAGTACATGTAGTAGTGGAGTAGAAGTATAAAGTAGCACAAAATGGAAATACTCAAGTAAAGTTCAAGTACCTCAAATTTGTACTTAATTACTGTACTTGAGTAAATGCACTTAGTTACATTCCACCAGTGGTAAGTAGTGTATGGCAGTATAAGGTGATCATACACAAAACAGCATTGAAGTACAAAGATCAGAATCAGAATCAGAGCTAGTAGAGGAAACAGGACAAACAACAGGACGTCCTTATTTATCAACTAAATTGGTATGTGCGTCAAGTAGCATTACGGCTGTGGATGCACATTAATGTAAGTAAATTACAGCACCATGAATATGGATGATGTGGATGATTGCTGAATTGAATTTATGCCAGCAGTTAAATCAATGTCAATGAGGACGTAGATGTTTTGGACTTTTTGATTAGCATTTAGGAAGTCGGGCTCCTGATATTCACCATGAATGTTGAGATGTTACGCTTTTTAAAATCACAAGTCACACTCTGTGCTTATGATTACGTCTTCAGTGTGTGTGTGTGTGTGTGTGTGTGTGTGTGTGTGTGTGTGTGTGTGTGTGTGTGTGTGTGTGTAGAGGAGAAGAAGAAATGTAATTTGTTGCAGTGAGAGTGTAATTAATGAACAGGAGTCGGTAAAACTAATGTGACACTGTCAGGAAACTATAAATGTAAATCTATAGCTGTGATGTAAGCTGAGGTAAGATGAATAAAGCTGTGGTGGCTTTATGTACAAACTTTAGTCTGTTCAGTTGGCCTACTTAATAAGATTTGCTCTCTCTCCAGTATGTGCCTCCTAAGGTTGATTCAATCCCTTTTAATAGTCCAATGCAGAGGTAAGGACGCAGAGATGCTTAAATGTGTTTCCATTTGAAGGGCTAATGGCTGAAGTGCTTGTTACCAACAGAGTGGAGTGTTGCGCTGGAAGATGGCTATTACAGAAACAGGGAAATCTGGAGGACAGATGTGTACAGGCAGAAATGCAGACACTCCGAGTAGGTCTCTGATGTTTACCTTGGTTATCGCCAATTTACCAGGCATCTGTCTGCTTGTACACATTTCCCCTCAAAGAGCCTGTATATTACTGACATTAACGTAACATTTGTTTACTTTATATTGACATTTTTATGCACAGTGTGTATGAATGTAGAGAGGGTGGACGCTATAAAAGCTACACCTATGCGATCTAATAAAATCCTAAAGAACAACTCCGCAGTAAATCCTTCCTTTGTGAAGCTTAAAATGTCAAGTTTTTTTGTTTAAGCTGCATTTCCCGTGTTTTAATGGATTATTTCTAAGGGTTCCTGTTATTTTGTCGCCATATTCTAAAAACAAACACATGACTTTTCAGCATTTCAGATTCTCTCTGAGTGCTCTGTCTATACAATTACCCACATTCAGCTCTCAAATCATCTGCAACTACAGGCATATCAAATCCCTACCAGTTGGAGACAGTATTTCCTTATAAAGGAAAAGCCTGCGAGGGATAGCTTGATATAGCTGTGCCTCCCTCACTAAGTAGAAACATCAAACATGGGTTTTCGGTCTTCTTATAATGAGCTGTCTTCAGCTGTCAAGTGGTGGCGGGTGGTTGTAACCGGCTTTCCATGCAATGAAAAACTGACTGCTGTTTCTGCCTTCAGAAAAGCAGGCCATTTGAATAATGTAGAGCAACAGTAAATAGCATTCAGCCTGCAGCCAAAAACCACATTGTACTCCATCTCCACAGAATTAGCTACTGTACTTTGATGCGATCTACTGACAGCACATGCAGAGACAAAACCATGAAATATTTCAGTTGAGTCCATTCGAAACACAAATAATGCACTGAATGTTATGCTGCTGATGTATGAGTCAAACAGCAATACTTCAAGTAATTCAATAGCACACCAGAGCATACACACGGCAACAGCAAACCTTAAAAACACACAGCCATTCCCTCTATATCAATCAGCTGAATGACACGGTGCCTTGTGTGAGTGTCAACAGATCCTGTTTGGGGACTTGTTCGGCTCGAGAGCGAAACAACACGTGAGAGCAATTCAGCAGCTGTCAACATAGTCAAGAATATAATCAGTCTATGAACGTAGCCACAAACTACATCCATTTTTATTTATTTATTTTTTTACTTTACCAGCCAACTTTATACCTCCTGAAGTCTGTGGGCTGCTGTGTGATGCTGCACATAAAGTCAGGAAGCCGAATACTGGCTTGTGGTTTGCATAAGTCGCGATATTTGATTGAGAAATGTTTATGCAAATACAGTAGAATTAGGAAACGAGCTGTGTTTCCATGAAAGGAGTTTCTGAGAACCAGCCAACCCAGTTGGTTATTGAGAAATGATCACAACAACAGCATTGCGCCAGCCTGGTATGCCACTATGAAATAGAAGACAGAAGAATTTCTACCACTACTATAGAGCTGCTACCAATGATTGTTTTCACTTTTGTATAATCTGTTGATTCAATTCATCTTTTAGTCTATAGAGAGCCAGAAAACAGTGAAAAATGAACCGAAAGAGACAACTTCAAATTACTTCTTTCTGTCCACTTTTCTAGCATTTTATAAACAAATCAATGAATGTAGAAAAGAATTGGCAGATTGACTGATAATAAAACGAATCATTAACTGTAGCCCTATATATTTTGCTAGTACCAAAAGTGCTGTCGATTCATTTTCTGTCAAATCAATTAATCCACCAAGTGATTCAGCACCAGACAAAACTCTACCAAGATGAATCACTCCAGCGGCATCCAGGGGTCATCTACTCACTGCTTGGATTTTCGGTTTCAAAGATGTGCTTTAGAAACTTGCTCTTCTGGAAATGCCACCCATCCACACTGTCCTGTCATTTCGAGTTAGGCAGCTGATAGCTTAGCAAAGCGGCAGACACAGCCAGCAGGCCACTTGATAATATAGGTCAGAGGACTGCAAGCCCACAGCCAAGAGGTGACACTCCACATCAGCAACATACCAAAACAGCCTGGTGTCAGCTCAGAGACACTTCCTACACAGATGCATTAAGAGCATTTATACACTCTGAATCCTGCACTAAACATCTTAATGTACAACCATAATTTTACCTCGGGTACGTCAATAAACGCACATACTCTCTAACTGCTCATTTTATGATTTAGTTCAAATGCAAGGTAACACATTAACAGCCGAATGTTACATTCTGTCTCCGGTCTTCTATCAATAATTCATGTTATTACTGCAGCTGCATGATATCTCCAAAAACATTACTGAGGGAATTTATTGCTATGACTGCACATAATGGACTGAAAGTGGAGAAAGGGGGGGGGGGGGACTTCTGCTGTGAAACTGTAGATAACTCTTTTCCAGCAACCCATGACTCCAGCAATCTCATTGAAATTAAACTCGCTAAAATCCATATCATTCAATTTATATGGATGCGGCGGTGTATTGGTGGCAAACAGCACATAAGGGACATTCCCAATTCTATATTCGGTGATCCAATTAGAAACAATGCACCCTGAAATATTCCATATCACTCCAAACAATTCCCTGCGAGAAATCCACGCCACTGTGCGCCAACAGTGAGGGAGACATTCCTGACTGTCAGCGTTCTGCGGCGGAGCGTCTCATCGCTCGGACAGGACTTTCAGCTTGGGAGTCGAGGGGTGCACGCTCCCTGTGGGTGGGTGTCTTTCTATACTGTGGGTGCACTCACACGCACGCACGCGCACACACACACACACACACACACACACACAGTGCTCCTGTCATGCTGGGAAGGTTTCAGCCTGCTGCCTCAGAGAGGTCAGCACTGGAATTCCTAAGGCCAAAGGAGATTAGTAATTGAGTAATGGACATGGTGACATGGACAATGAGGAGACAGAGAGGGAGAGAGGGGAGGAGGAGAAGAGGAAGAAGGAGAGAGAGAGAACGAGGGTATGAAACACAATAGGAGTTCATTATCTACCTGCCCTCCCCATGACTGACCTTGGCTTCAGTGTCCCAAAACAAACTTATCTGGGAATTAAAAAGGAGCTCTGGGGAGTAAGCCAGGGACAATTGAATTAGAATGTGTTTTTTCAGACTGCCTCAAGACTAGAAAGAGTTCAAGGTACAACATTTAAAAGGTGAGAATTATTGTACATAATGTTCTGCCACTTAATGCATGCAGTTTATTCATATGCATAAAAGTTGCTGTAATATCTGCGGGGTGCTGAACTCATCTTTTATTCACTGATTCCATTATGAGATTGCTCTTACATGAGCCAGGGTGATATATGAACTTAGCATTCTTTCACGGTTATAATGACAGAGAAAAATAGCGAGATAACAGGAGTTTTCGAAGCCTTTCTGAAAGTGGGTGAGGCATCCATCATGTAAGGTGACACCACAAAAAAGCTGCGTCAGCTCCCTGCATCACTGCATCTTTGTACTCTTTGTATTTTAGCAAATGCACACACAGACTATTTAAAAAAAAAAGGCTAAATGTATGATGATTCCACATGCTCTATCTAAGAAACCGCCGTTAAGAATGAAAAATATTGGCCGGAGTATTAAGCAAGAGCTTCTCATCTGCGGCTGCATTCTCCTCAAAGGTTATAATAACGATCCGCTGTAGCTGGGGGCACTGGAGTCATGCATCAAGGCAAATGTTTGCCTGTTCAAGTGGTTAGTCAATGATAAAGTGGAAAAAACTGACTAAAGAGCATCAAAAGCCTCTTGTGTGTTGACAAACCGAGAAATGTTGTAACATATCATTACTTAGGCGGCAAAGACACAAAACAGTTTGGGGAAATGAATCAGAAGATTGCGAAGGACGAGAATGACAACTCCTAAACCAATGGGAAATGTTAGTGGGGTTTTTTAAAGCCTTTGAAGTCCAGGGTATTCCATTTTAAAGGTTTTAAATTACACTATCCTAAAAAGCTGGTAATAATTTACATGCTATTTCAGCAATGGTGAGGAATTCACTGGAGGGCAGTGTTCAGACTTAATGACTTGTTCTGCAGCAGGAGGAGGCACACATGCGCGCACGCCACACATGCACACTAAAAGCCCCCCACCCCCTCCTTCCCCACCACCTCTAAATTCCTGCCATTGTTGTGTGAATGGGGAGATTTGGTATAATGCACAGACTGGCCAAGACAAGGCAGTCGTATGGATGTTCTAAAAATCACTGTAAAAATATGCCATATCACATTTACACTCAAGTCATTCAGCAGAATGACCTTATCCATCAAAATGCTGGTCGCATATCTAAGCCACTTACACTTAATTCAACTAGCATCCCAGATGCCTGAATTACCCATTCAGGGTTTTTCCCTTAGGAAAAATCAAAGAAGCAGCAAATGAATACAATCTAATTTCCCTACAAGCTGGCTTTCCAAGCACTGAAACACATGCATGGACTACTGCCATGTACTGAAGAAATGGCTCTGGATGCATGCCAAAGTGTTTTCCACAGCAATCAATACTGGCCTACTGCTGCAGTCCCCAGCCTGTCAGTGTGTGTGTGTGTGTGTGTGTGTGTGTGTGTGGGTGTGTGTGTATGTGTGTGTGCGCGCCAAAGCCTTGTCAGCTAGAGGGACAGAATAGAGGAGAAGAGAGGTCAGATGAAATCAGAGGTGATGATAATAGCACATTAATATAACATGATCCAGAAATATTCTCCGCGGTTGTGAATTCCCATTAAGAGTGCCTTGCTGTATTTGCACTGAAGTGGGATATATAGTATAAGATAAGCATAAGCAATTAACCGCCTGAAGCAGAGTGTACAATAAGTGGGTGTTGTGCGGGGTGAGCTGTTATCTACTCACGCAGTACAACAGCTCTCTCCTGAAATGGGGAGTCCAAAAACAGAAAGTATTACAGCCGGCGAGCTGTACCAGCAGGAGAGGCAGGCCATTTGGAGTGAGAAGAAATAATGTGTCACTCAATGAGTTTTAAAAACACATGTGACGGTTTAGTCGGTGGCAGTTTGCAGGCAGACAAATAGAGCAGAGGCCCCAATAGAGGGTTTGTCATAATGGGTGAGCAACTCGACACAAAGCCTGTTTAAAGAGCAAGCAGAGCTCAACTGGTGGGGGTAAACACTGCTTGTCAGGCTGAGATACAATGAAAAATAGAGCTTCCTCCACATATGGACTTAATAATTAACTCACAATAAATAGATTCATAAATTGTCTCTGGATCTGTTTATCAACTATTCAGCAAACACAGGCGCAGAGAGTTAGATTTATTCAATTAATCGTTATTTCTATTTCCAGCCAAAAGCTGACTGGATTTTAAAGCTGGCTGCGTTTAAAAAGGAATTGACCTCCAACCCTGTGACAGAAGAAAAACAAGCACAGTGGGTCATGGGTTGGTTCCTCCTGTCAATGCACAGCGCAGCAAAACACACCAAACGCTGTGCAGGAGAGGCTGAAAGCAAACAAATACCTGAGAAATAACCAGGAAATTACATCATACCTCTGCGCTGAGAACACAAGTGAATCAGTAATCCAATTCCAGTGAGTTTGTCCAACAGAAGACTGTTCATGATGTCTTGAAAAAGCCGTGCCTTTTGGTATTTGGAGGATATTGGCTTCAGGCTTAAGATAACAGCTATCTACAAGATATGAGGTGTGATCTCACTGAGAAAGGGAGCAACAAAGCACTGGCTGTTTACATGTCAAATGTCAAACACTATGTCTTGTTTAATGTCGTGTGAAAGCATTGCAGAGTAAACCTAAGGGGATCTAAGAATAAATGTCATGAGTCTCAATGACACCAAGTTGTGGCTTTACCTCACGATGCTGCCTGTGCTCGTTTAGCACTAAAACCTGTGTGAAAATAACACTTCCTGAGAGCTGTAAGTTATCAAGTTCATATCTGTATGAGTCACTAAGCTAATTTGAACTCCTGATTCTCAGTCAATTACAGATTTACAGTTCAGAGTAGCTCCACAGCCATTAATCTGTCTTTACAAGCTACCAGAGTCCTGAAGAAAAATGACTAATGTGAGGTTTATAAACTCCACTTCCGAGTGTAGCTTAAAAATGAACTCCTCTCTAATGTTTACATTCTAAAAACAAACACTTACATCACTCGGGCGCAGAATTTATCAGCCAATGAGCTCTAACATCACAGCCTATTGTGAGGCTGGTTTACCCTTCCTGTTTGTTTTTTGGATTATGGGTTGCATCTGTAAGCGCTCCTAGCTGACTCATGCAGTGCAGATTAGTGTTATGGGGCAAAGTCAGCGAGAATCTGAATGGGCTCAGTGAAGGTCATAAACTGACTTGAAGTTGTCAGGGCAATTTCCACTGTGTAATATACAGTAAGTAGTCCGATTTGCTGAGAGCAGGAGGTTTGACAAGCCCTTTAATTGAGGTCAGCCTGCAGGCACCTACACTGCACTTAAACATATCATCCCCAAATTATATCATTTCATAGTCTGGTTTATTCTATAATCAGACTGCAACTTCAAAGCAAGTGCATCTGTCTCTGGTGGTGCTTGCAGGATTTGGTGCTGTGATGCAAGTTGCTGCATAATTCATGGAGGGAAATTGCTTTAATTCCTCTTGTGATTTTACTCTGTTATCAAACACACAAACTGTGTTTCACTTTATGTCCCAATTTTTTTTTTTGTTTGTTTGTTTGTTTTTTGGAGATTTGATTTGCATTAGCAGTGCAGCCCTCCTGGTAGTTAATATAATATTTTCCAGATCTACCCAATGAACTGGAATGTAAGCACTTTGCAATGCAAATAAGTCTTTGGGAAAGGGGCGGAGCTGATGTGTCGTTGCGCAAGTGTGGCCTCAGAATCGGCGATGCATGCACTCAAAGTAATTACTAAATAATTGCAGCGTGTTAAAGGCTAAAGCGAAAGGGCTTCAGGAGATGATACTCGTTCATAGAAGAATTCTGCCCCAAAGATGATAGCTTGTCTAAGCGGCAGGCCATAAATAGCCACCTTTCTCATGAAAGGGAAATGTGATAGCCACTCTATTACTCAAGAGGAAAGAATGTAAGTAAACCATCAGCGGAAGAGTCGAGTACAAACACGGCTTTGTCCTTCCCTATAAACAATATAACAGCAGCAGAGAATAATTTCCATCCAGCCGCAAGTGATCAAAAGCAGAGAGTAGTAATTAAAGTGCTGTTGTCGCACGCTGAGGAATATCAGAGAGAAAACAACACATCATTTGTTTTACAGCCGGTGAGAAAATAAAAGTCACTATCAGAGTAATGCCATTCAGTGCAACGATGTAACCGGATCACAAGCGCCACATATGGCCACAGTCAATCATAACTATTGCTTTTCTGTGCCAACAACGGCGTAATGTAACACAGAGGCGATTTTTTTAAGTACTGCCTCAAATGTGAGCTGACAACATCACATTGTCGAAGATGGAAATGTCCACATGGAAAATTATGCAAAGCTTGGAGAGTAGTTAAAACGTGTCAGCGCTGGCGTTGCTCTGCCTCTTTCGACATCAGGCGGCATTACAAAATATCTAATAACTATCGTACCGAACGATCTGCGCCAGGTTGACCCCGTGCATTCATTACCGTTTCGCAATTTCCGCCCATATGTCAGTATTTGACACGCTTTACCACGAAATGAAATGACGGAGCCTAGGCGCAGGATTCTTGCGGATTTTCCCCTTTATAACACAATTAACCCCATAGAGCGCAGCGGCAGCCTTATTGAGCGCAGCTGGACAAGTGCACATTCAGCAGTTGACACCACAATAGGCAAATAGGCTAAAGTAAAACTAGAGAACAAACACCGCTGTAGGTCAATCCTTTTACTGCTCGGATACACCAATGTCAGTATCAATACATGCGTTTATGAATGCCTGCCACCGGAGTACACGTCCACTGCCAACTCCTAATGCAGTAAAGATGCTGTTTAATAAAATGCTCGCGAACAAGGGAGAACACAGAACAAACACGGGAAATAAATCACCAGTGATTTATAATTATTCATCAGGCGATTGATGTTCCTACCTCTCCATGGGTGACTGTCCGTCCCTGGGGAGTATCCTCGGGTAGAAAATAAAGTTTGGAGCTTGATAAAAGTTGCTTGCTTGTTCTTTCTTCCCAGAGCAGCTGAAGCTCCGCTATGCAAATAGGATCCTCCGGTTTACATCTGACGAAGAAAAAGTCTCCGAGAGACAGAATCCTCGGTTTGCCGTCCCCGTGAAATTTAAAGGCTTTATAGAATATATATGGTCCATGTAAACCGCAAGACGAGCCCACCCACTGTAGAGGAAAAACACAAATGAAGAAATTAATGAATGGCTTATCACATCATTTGGTAAACAAATCGAAGCTAAGTGGACACAAACATTTCAAACACCCCTGCGTAATTACGCACGGTTGGCAAAGATCACATTAGGATATCTCTGTTTTCTGCACACAATTAGTATCGTGTAACTATTTTTAGATGTTCAACATGACACAGAGGTGGTCATACTAAATGCAATGTGACAAAGTTTTGTGGATTAGGCACGTGAGTACAGTTTACAGTCGGTGGCGATTAGCGCAATGCGAAAATAAAATAAATAGACGGTTGATAACAAACGTTACCTTCAGTGAGTTCGGCTCCATCTCGACGTTATGAATTGATTAAACTCAACACGCTCTCCAAACTTGCTGGCTTGAATGGATTGCCGAAGGTCCTGCAAGATACATATTTCTGTAGAGTTTAAAACATCGTGTATTAGTCGATAAAGAGTCGTGAAAAAATACGTTTTGTGGTGAATGCACTGTAGGAGATCTTGTGCAAGTCTGAGTATTTATTTATTGAAGTAAATTTATGATAGTGATTTTTTGACGAATTTCTATTAAGCGTAATCACGCGTTTCGACAGAATATTAACATATAACTATAAACACATCACGAATTTTCAATCATCAGTGAGTAATAGTTGTATATAAAAACATAAAATATAATTTGCGCAAAATAATCTGCCTACAGAAGCTTAATTTGCGCCGATATTCTGTGTTTATAGGCTTTTCCTGGCTGTGCGTCTTCCAGGACTTCTGTAAAAGACGTTCAGTATGAAAGCACATTTCTCACAGTAATGACACTGAGGCGCTTGCTGTGGATGCCTTCAAGAAACAATGTTACATGAAAGTTAATAGGGCTATCAAATGATTCCTCAAAAGGTAATGTGGGACCCGTGAGGTGCCGGTTTTGCTTTGAGCGGAACTTGCAAACGCGTTATGGCTCAGGCGCGCAGGTTGGCTCTGATGCTGAAAATAATGGCCTTTATATATTTTGAGGCGAGCATGAAAAGACAAAAATTGGCCGAGTTAGAAAGCGGGGCGTCACGAGACAGATTTCACGAGGCGGTCCATTATCCGGACATAAATAATCTTAAAACGCTGCGCTGACCTTGTGAAGACAGCGGGATATATTTGACACGGGTTAACACATTTGCACGATCAAAGCCTCTTATATAATTATGTTGATGAATATTTATTACTATAAACACCGGAGAATTACAAAGGCATTAGGAAACCGTTATTAAACTATGAATTATTAATTATATATGTGATATTTATACGAAGTTACACAAACTTCTTGTTTCTATTTACATCTGTGGACTCATTGTCCTTTCAGTCTCCGCTTCTGAATGTGTCAGCTGTATTTTATCGGCTGTCTGGAATTATTCATGTCTACTGAAAAGTACCCGCTCAGTCCACAGCGCTGTGCTGTTTCTCCGCTGCCGTCCACCCTTTGCCCTGCATTTATCCACCACTCAGATCACAGAGCATGCAACAGCGACATAGGCCTACTTCTGACACCAGCTATTTCAAGTACAGTATTACGCAATGCGCTTTTTCCACCCCTGAAATGACGGGCAGAGCATACAGGCGCACTGATTCACATCCAGTAAAGTGTTTTCCTGTCTACCAAACGGACATGTTTTCTTATTCTGCTTCTGCTGCTGTTGTTAATGGCTGTCTGGCAGTTATCATAAAGACATACAGGGGCAAATGATGAAGAATCAGTGGCATAAAGGCTCATTCCACCTGTTATATCAATGGGGTTCAATATATCTATATAATGTAATATAATATAATATAGAATATTTAGGAACAAGATCATAATTTCAGTCATCTAAATTGTACTATCAGAGTTTCTCTCCACTGCCCTCTCTTCAAAGAAGCAGCCGAACATAATGTATTCATATTAAAATAGCTGAGGCAATGTTCTGCGACACTCAGATATTTTAAGTACCAGTTTAGTGCATGGGTTCGGAGTAAAAGGTGGATTACACAGAGGCTCATTGTCTTAAATGCGGCTGCAGCAGTGTTGGGATCCTGCAGTGAATCTAATATAAACCGCCGCTCTTAGTGTTATCTTTCCTGATTTCTCTCCCAGCCATTTCGGTGGCTGAATCAATGGGGTTGCATTGTTAATGGCAGCCACTATAATGAAGTCCCTGGTTAATCAATGGCACCACTCGAGCTCTTATCTGGCAATTGCAAGTGTTGGCTTGTCAACAGCCAGAGAGCCCAGCAGCGACTGCAACATTGTGATGCAGTCATTGATGTGAATTGGTGTGAATGGAGCTTCATGTTGATAAATCTTTATTGGAAACTAAAACTAAAAAAAGAAGGGTGTTCAAAGAGAGAGGTGGTGCTGGACAAATGTGATGCTGCATAATACACGTTGAGTTTAAAAAAATCTAAATTTACAATCTCACCTGCTTCTCTTTATCTCAACATGTCTTTGGGATTAGAGAAGGAAATCAGTAAGATATATTTACATGGTGAATGAATGAACATGAAGGAGAAGAATAAGGGTCTCAAATATTTTCTACATTAGTCTATAGACAAATGAGTAGCTTGAGGAAGCCATATTGAACAGTTGAACATTAATTTCAGGCACACTGGTAAGAATTAAATTAAACAGTATCCACGCTGAAGTGTGGCAGCTCAATTCCCCTTAGTAAAATTGAAAGTAACCCCCTTTAAGTCCAGCTTCGCATGTGGGCTGTGAATCTTTTAACGTCAAACTCAGCTTACGTTCTCAAGCAGTTTTTTTTTTTTTTCCAATTTTGCAATCACTGCTCGCTCGTTTGTTTATTGGGGCATTTTGTTGAGTGGCTGAGGGAAATAAGGTCACTCGCTATATAAATATTCGTTGTTTCATTTTCAAAGCTCTGACACAAAACTGTTCTTACCACCATGTGCTGACTGCATGAGTGAGCAAAGAAGCCTGACAAAAAAAAATCTCCACAGATGAAGGCACTAAAAAGGCAGGATAACTATGTTTCAGGCAGATACTTGCTTATTTGTTGCCTATAGCAGAAACGTACAATGAGTGGATAAGTGGTAAAAAAAAAACCTCTTAGCACAGGTGTTCCACATTCCACATAATGAGGCAGCCTCAGCAGGGAGCCACAAATGTGGTTGGAAAGGCACCTCAATATGCAGCGCTGGAGTTACAGTTTCAACCACAGCAAAGCGATACAAAAGCCATTAAAATAGCATATCCCTACATAATTCTGACCATATGTTGACATCTTAATGATGAATATCAATTTTAGTTAGCATGGCTTAAAAATAAAATTGACTATTTAACCACCACAGAGCTACAGGTAAGAAATCAACCTGCAGACAGCAGCAGAGATACATTTAAATCAACCCTTTCACAGTCCCACACAGAAGAAAGCAATGGAAAAATTATTTATTTGCATTTCTTTCTTTTTCAACTGACCACGCAGATTTTTATTTAGACCTATGAGTCCCTATTAAAGTACACTTTTAACAATCTTCATATACTTTATAAATAAATAAAACATGAAGACATTAACTAATAGTCCTATAAAAACAACAAAAAGTCATTTAATATGCAGTGCAATATTTGTAGATTGCTGGCTTGTATTCAAACACAAGAAAAGTCTGTATTTCCTATGTAGTTCAATCTGGACACACCCTTTGACAGAAGCTGCAGCGCACCCAGTGATCCGATAGGTCAGTATCCACAACTGTTATTGTGCTTATGGTCAATATTTAATATTTTTATATTAACAATGGATCACATGACTATATGTATTTGAAAGGGGTCGCCTGTAGTGTTGAACTACAACTGAACTGAGAATTATCACTTGACTCTGCAGCAATTTAGCTTCTTCAAACTAACTGTTTTGGTTTTCTGCTCACACCTTTACCGTTTTTGCTCTCATTTCGTTTTTGTCCGCAGCAGGCAGCTGTTCTCGGAGGAAAAGCTCTGATAATAAACCTACTGTACACCACCTGCCCAGCATGACAGACAGATACAGTTAGCCAGTTAGCTGCTAAAGGGCCAGGAACTTCCCTTAGAGTGGGAACTGGACTTGAATTTGTCAGATGGCCAGAAACACGACTCCAAATGAATGATAATGTCGTTCCTAATCTGACGTGAAAATAGGCGACGGCCGGTTTGCTAGCAAGTTTGCCATATTAACTGAAAAAGTGGATGTCATTGTTGTGTTTACAGCTTGTTTTTGCTGCCCCTCAATGGCCATGGAATCAGTTATTGCAGGTTTAAATGAGGCTTTGTTGAATAATTATCACCAGTATTAGCAGTATCACCCTGGATTTAATTATCACTGTATATTTATTCAATACATCTTAAAAATGTCCAAAGAATCATATTGATATAATAATTTCAACAAATATGCAATGGAATAATGTTGGAAGAATCATGTTTTTATATGTTTATCATCAGAAAACGTTGTTTTCTAGTAATATTCAGTACCATTAATGGACATTTGTACTGCTTGGTAGATTATAAATTTTTTTAAAGTTTGTGGGTTTTCATTTTCATCCCTCTGTTCAGTGAGCCTGGGAATATTTGTGGGCCTAATACACCTCAACCAAGTGCTAGAGATGTCTCAAACATTATACCTAAAGTTACTTTCCACCACTGTTTTTCAGCAAGATATCACAACTCAAAATATGCTCTACCAAAAGAAGAGAAGATCATTAAAGGGCAAAAACACCTAAAGCCTTGTCATTTACTAAATTAGTAATCTAATAAAGTGTTGGAAATAGACTTATTCAGCAGAATTGGGCAGTAAGGGGATATATGTACATGGCCAAACATCACTTTTACTGTAAGTAAAAGCTCTCAATGTGATATTAGGATCCACATTTATAAATCACACTGCCAGGCATTATGAAAATCTACAGATGACTAAAGCAAGAAAGCTTCTAAGAAATTAGGGCAACACACTATCTCCTACTCATTCCACATGCACAATTGCATTACCCTGTGGATAACCATCTATCATCAATGGAAAGCTCTGGGACATTAAAAATCCATCAAGTAAATTTGTCCACAGGAACACGTTTCAATAGTAACTTTACACCTGGGTCTTTGTGCTGCTGTAATCACATGACAATGGCCCCCGTCTGCAGCATGGCTTTAGGAAAATTAACAGGAGATCTCAGTGATGTTGCTGGGCTAATTTTAGCCTCTTAGACTCATTATAACGGGGTGTTACATTTCTCTCCATTCAATCACATGTGCGTCCGCCTACAGTGGACAACACATGCACAAGAAATCCAATTAGTTTATTGAAAGGATCACTTTTAATCAGGACTTAAGTTCGATATGTTCACCTGGAGGCTATTTAAGATGACTTCTGTGTATATTTGCAGGTGTCAGCCGCTGAATATTAACTGACTGGGCTCATAAATATCTGTGATGCAGTGATATCTTCAGAACATCAAAGGAGTTACCTCATGCAGTGAGCTGTGTGGATTATTACTGTCCACAGCAGAATAGAAGAGATACATTTCTCTTTTTTTGTTCTTATCTAATATCACACTTGTTTATCTGAGTGACCATACCTCATCATGTTTTATGCATAATTTGTTTTCTGCAATCCTTCTTTTCAATTACCAATATTCAACATTGAGGTCCCTCATTTCCAACAAACCAGTTATTGTATCTATTCATGGCTGCGGCCACTGATCATACCTAATACCATATATTTATATGTGTGTTAGTCAGAGTAATTCATTGGTTGGCCCTGTCTGAATGACTGCCATGACAATGAACTAATTGCCTGCAAAACACAATCTCACGTTCATGGGCCACTATTACAGCTGAATTGTTTGATAATGTCAAGTGAGTCATTTTATTAAGCGCCACACAAATGTAATCATGCGGCAGGGCAACGTGAATTCGAGTGTATACAAGTGTTAACATCACTATGGGTTTTAGGTTATTACTGCCGCAGCGAATGTAAATTTGGCTCATTGATGGAGAGTGCTCAGCTGAATCAGAAATGTGCAAACCACAAACAAAATAGGCTGCTTCATTCCCCCGCCATCTGCATACACATCAGGACTCACACACACAGTCACATTTTATATCTCCCCATCTGAAACCGGGATTAGAACCATGAATAATGTATTTATGTAAATGTCTGATGGGCATAACTATAAAAGATGAGAGTGATTGAAAAGGCATTTTGTTAGATTGAGTTACAGCTGCCTGTGAGTTATGGATGTTTTCAGTGCAGGAAGAGAGGCGAACCACTGCTGAATCTAAAAAAAAAAGTAAATAAAAAAAATTGATGTATTTTTGAAGCAAAGAGGTCACAGTGTCACCTCCACATCTGAGGAACACATTAATACACAACCCGATCTCACTGAGCGCATTTACGATTCGCTCAGTGCTTTTCAAACATCAGTCAGGTTATTACACCCAGTGGTCAAACCATCATTGACTATGAAGTCGCTGAGGACTGTGACCTCAGCGTTTACCATCTGTGTAATGCATCACCGCTGCCTTTTCTGTCAAACACTGAATTGTTATAAAACGGGCATAAATGTCAGCAGACATCTATGATCAGATTATTCACTGGTGCGTGTCACCCTCCCATCTGGGCTGAGAGTACTGCATTATGTATATGTCAAATAAATGTGTGTGTAGGCAATTACAAAGCAGCCAGTTTTCAGGATTTGTCATGAGGTATTCTATTTGAATAACAGCTTCAGTTGTCATGTGTGCAATACTGTTGTAATCTGTGTAATCCCTGCGATATATCTGCAAACCAGGACACAGCAATCAGCCTATTCAAGAATGGAGACAATGGATAGGGTTTTGAAATATTACTGGCAACTGCTGAATTGTTCCATTACAGCAGCGCAGGAAAGGAAATGTAGTATTTTGTTCAGAGCTCAGAGCCTGAGCACACATATTAAAGAAAAAAAAACCTCTCAGCATTAATAATTTATCTCATTTTATAAGGCAATTTAGCAGTCACTTGAAGTTGCTATAGTGACAGGGGGGTATTTTGAGACAACTAATGACCTATGCAAAACCCACTCACTGTAAACTTCACTCAAGCTAAATGAGATTGCTGTCTGTGCTGTGTGTGATACATGGCTGAGAACTTAATCCCCACGCTATGCTTGGCCTTTTTCTGCACAGGACAAATTAAGGTTCTTAATATCAATGTAAAACATCTGTGGGCTGTTTACTGTACAGGGAATATGAGCCAAGTAGCAACCGGGGGCCAGCACTGCCCTGCATAATAGTCTTTTGTTTTGATTGCTAATGCAGAATTCATAACAGTTCTCAGGTTAAGGTCAGAAAAAAAAATTCCAGCAAGTGAAAGGAAAATGAATACTCATGATATGGTTTGAATGTAACTCAATATGTTTCACACTAAATCCCCTTCAGTGTCTCTTTATTTTTCGGCTTACGTCAAAGATTCCACATTGGAAAAGCTTTGAAGACTCGCTCTGTTCTGAGGCAAATCATATTTGTCCAATAACCGCTTGGCCTGTTGCAGCTGTCGGGGCTGAGACAGAATGAGTCATGTGTTACCCATTTAAGTCCAGTTTCTCCCATGCAAATGCCTGACATGTGTGACTCTGCAGGGCCCTGAGTTGAAACGGTATTTTTGAAACAAGGAGAGAGAATCAAGGCCAGAGCTGTGTGACCATTTAGCCACCTGCTTCACCCGTGACCTGTGCTGTTTAAAGAAAGTTTATATTTATGAAACAATCCACTTGTGTTGTTTCTGACATGGCTTTTAAGCAGGCGCAGCTGCCATGAAATTAAATGAATAAGCAAAGGAGGAATGGATTCTGTGGTTTCTCCTTAAAAGGAGCTCTCTCCTGGAAAATATGAGTTATATCCTAGTGAAAACATTTCTCATCCCTAAAAATAAATTGACATACATGGAGGGATGGCTGCTAATCTTAATAACACCTCCTTAGTCTCCCCACTCCCCCTCCTTTTTACATAGTGTGCTGAAGCTTTGCCCATTAGCATAAATGGCAAGTTGACTAATAAAACGTGTGACTTTTAGAGCTGTTTTGCTCTGCTGCATCAGGAAGCTGTGGTGTTGAGTGCCACCTGTTGGGATACAGCAGTAATTACATGGAGCTGGTGACAGCTGTATTACACAGGATTACAGAGGGCAATTTACAGTGTAACATAATAGCCAAGTCATTAATTAGCCAGTCTTGAGAGGTATAGCTGTTGGTCACACACTGATAAAAGCTGCCCTGTGGCTTTCTACATTATATTAATAATAAGGGCAGGTTGCAGCTTTGAATGCAACCTGAAATATCTCTAATGCCTCTAATATTCTGCTAATAGCCGATGTTCTTTTAATATTATTATTTTAATGCTTGAACCTTCAGTGTTTCTACTTGAATTTTCTTCTCATCATACGGTGGGAAAAAAAACCTTTAAACAGCTGTTCAGGCACACGACATTTAAACTGTTAGCTGAAACCTGAACAAAAGAAAATCTCTGAGGGTTAGCAGATTTGTAAAGCAGAAGGACTCGAACACATCCATTGAACCGCAGGGAAAACTCAAGGCTGTAGAGGCCTTTACACCAAGAGCTCATTTATATATAGAAATATATATACACTATGAGGTGACAACAATGCAAAAATACATTCCTTTGCGTACCTCAAACACTTGAAGTCATGGAATTGAAGCAAACACACAACGTATGAAGCATGTAGGGCAGTGATGCACCAATAATACTATATACTGGTTCGGTATTGACACCAGCTATATGGATCAGCCAGACATGACAGATTTTTGTCAATGTGATAACAAAATTTTGGCCATGCAAAAGATAAAGAACTTAGAAGAATATCAATAAAGTTTGCACAATGCTAAAGAGAATATAGGTGTGTAAATGCCATCAACTCTTCTCCACTGCACCATAATTTATTAACCAATCATTTCTGGCTATCTTAGACGATAGATAGACAAAAACATTTGGTGAATAAAGCACAATGTACCGTAAAAGAGTTGTGCAATGTGTTTTTTTTAATTTTATTTATTTTGATGGACTGTTCTGCACCTTGCTGCGTGTATGAAGGCCAACACAACCAGTATGTAAACCGTGAGTTTAGGTATCATTCTGGGTGAGAAAAAGTGGAATCATGCATTCCTAATACAGGACTACATGACCTTTTTTGTGGGTATGTAAACACAAGTTTCACTGAACCAATTTGTTTTGTATTTTTGCCTTAATTTGATTTTAGTTGTTTTTTTATATATCTAATAGTCATCATCCTTTGTAGCAATATTTCAAACACTGATGTCACCGCTGTTACAGATCATTGCTCCACTGTGGTCTATTTTATTCTATTGTACATTACAAAGATTATTTGTTGTGCTGACACAGCGAGCAGCTTTGTGGCGGTGCTGACTGAAGAAGCAGCATAGAGGGAATCGCTGTTCTGTGATCAGTGAGCACAGCCCCTCGGCCACTTCTGTCATCATCGTCATCATCTCCACACAGCCAAGAACCGAGTCTTGAACAGCACCCGCACACAGAATCACTGGGTAACAGCAGGCCGGGGGGTATGACTCTGGATGGCCTTTCTGTCTCAGTCAACAGAGGAGGGTTTGTTTCCCTTCATGACTGACTGACTCTCACTCTCTGACAGAACAAGTTGCTGTAGTCAAGAGGGAACACTCGACTAAAATTGGTTTGATTTTTGTTTCAGTGCCACTTTTTTTTGTTTACAGTTTATTCTAGACTTCAATAGCTTGGAAACCAGGAAACGGGATAAATACAAAGGACATGTTTCGCAAATACACCAGTGGTTTCTTAAAAAACTCAACCCGCAATGTTTTTTGAAGCAGGATGCAACAGAACTCTTTTTTTCCCCTCTACTTTGTCTTTTTTTTTTTTTTTTACACTGTCTGTAATTCTCATTGTGATTTCATGTGATGCAAACCGAGAGATGATGATTGACAATTTGGAACAAAGACAGGAAATGTCTGTCTCCTTTCCAGGTTACAGGCCTTTCTACTGTTTCCTCTCTCCTGCACTGGCTGGCCAGATTGATTTGAATAGAAGTCCACTCAACATGCAGCCAAGCAGGGCAAAATGACTCGTGTGTGTGTGTGTGTGTGTGTGTGTGTGTGTGTGTGTGTGTGTGTGTGTGTGTGTGTGTGTGTGTGTGTGTGTGTGTGTGTGTGTTTTAGCCAGGGTATAAGTTTGGTCTGACTTGTTTCTTGCATGGCGAGATAATAAGATATGTGACTAGACTAGGTGATTGTGGTTTTATGTTGAACAAATCGTAATGACTGATGAGAAATGTTAAGAACCGAGTTGTGTACATTTACTGTAAATCTTAGCTGTTGTTCAATTTAAAACTCTTTAATTTTCAAAAACATAAAAGAATGGATAGATACTGTATGTTGGTTAAAATGACATCATTTGTGTTTTGTGCATTTTTGTTAAACTGCTTTTATTGTTTTTGTATGGTCTCATGTTTCTGTATGCGTGTATGTGTATACAGTATGTTGTATGTATAGTGAAATTTAAACATTTTTGCATGTTTGCAGGGTTTTACATATAAGAACATAGTTCAGGCCCACTACTAAAAAAAATCTTTATGCATCCATAATTACAGTATAGTTATACAGTTTACAACAGTAAATTAAACTACCCAACAGTCTATAAAAGAAGTAATAGTGTAAGAGTGACAATTTTGATGATTGATACATTATCAGAGAGCATCAATCTTCCACAAAATAGGAAACCATAATGTGTGCAGTAGAGGGATATATAGTAATGTAACAGACTATTTACCTTTGGTACTTTAAGTACATTATGCTGCTAAGGCTTCTGTACTTTAAGATTTTTAATTCAGGACTTTTACTTGCATTGGAAGATTTTGACATTCTGGGATTTCAATTTACAGGAACTTCATACTTCTCCCACCACTGTCTTCACTGAAAATGGAAATGTGCTGCCTTTTAGTCAGTCATTCAGTTTGTGGTTGTACTTTACAGATTCCTGGAATAAAGACAGCAGAGGAAGTGCGCTTCATGCTGTTATTCCTGGTGAATGAACAGATGATGTGTTGCTGCCCTCTCCTGTGCAGTGATGGACTCATTATGTCATCCATTAATCACTGAATAATTCTGAATGACCTCTCTGTGCAGCGTGCTTTGTCATGTATTCAGCAGTAGCTCACTGGGTCCGGATTTATGTAGCAGCGCCATAACTCTTCACAATCTGACTCCCGGTCAGGTAACCGGATGGGACTTTCTAGGCGGGGCTTAAACTTTAGGGACTTTGTTCGAAAAACTTCGCCCAACAGTGTTTTTTTCCCTCACTGTTGAAGCAGCGGCTCTCCAGGATCTTAACTTTGAAGTGCAACCAGCCAGCGCGATGGGCCTGTTCAAGTTTATATGTGCGATTATTACTAGAGCGTTATTTATCCTCGTCTCTCTGGTCGGGGTCTGGAGGGTGACATGGGTGAAGAAAGATCACAACTACTGGTTCCTGACTTTCCTCTTTGTGCCGCTTGTCGTTGAAATGATAATAACACTGAAGAGCCGAAAGGGAAAAGATTACAAATGGTAAGATGAGGCGCATGCATGCAAATATTTGTAAATTCAAGATGCAACTTAACCCAATTTATTTATTTACTTTTTAGTGCAAAACTAATCTCAGCTGCATGTTGTTGTTTTATCTATTAACATTTCTTGTTCTTGAATACATTTACAGTAGAATATTAAGCTGTAGTCATCTTCCCCCTGCTTTCAACCCTTCCCCCACCTCCCTAGATGCCCTGCATCCTGCTTGTCCCTCCGCTGCTATTGTTAACTGGTCCTGGGACAGTGGGGATGGGGTGGTTCCCCTTACTCCTGCTCCAGGGTCTCAACTGCAAACAGTCTTCTTCCACGTCTACACTTAACCTGTAAACAATATTCTCCATTTCATTTTCTTGAGGTGTATAGTTTTCTTTTTTTTGCTGAACTTTCAACAACAGCAGATATTGTAATAGGCTATAACATACAATAAACACCAGTCCTATACAGTAGTTATCCTGTTTAATTATTAAGCCTTACAAGAAGCAGTGTGTGGGAGTATCTTGATGCACTGAACTGAACTGAAAGCAAAGGGATTCAAATTGGGAATTGGGGATAAACTGTAGGGCTGCAACTAACGATTATTTTCATTATCAGTGAATGATGATTTTATCGTCAAATGTCAACAATCAACAGTCCAAAATCCAAACAAAAGTAGCACATCTTCACATTTCAAAAGCTGGCATTTTTACTTGGAAAAACTGTTAACATGATTACTGAATTGCAGATAAATTTTCTGTCAGTGCACTAATTGATAAATCGACTAATTGATTCAACTCCAAACAATTGTATAATGTATTAACCAGTATTAGATAAGTGTAGGCTTTAAAAGTATATAACCTCTCAATGTGGGACTTTTTAAATTTAGAATTAAGGTTTGCATTACATTATTTTTTCCCCCATGCGTCTTTATGAAGTTTTGTTGATAAAGTGCTTTTTGTTGTATTGCAGGTTTTCTCCTCCAATCTTTCTGTTTCTCATCAGTATCATTCCCTCCATCTGGATCCTGGAGCTCCACCACCAGCAGGACAAAGTCAGCGACCCTCAGGTATTCTCCGCTCCAGAAAAACAGTAACGCTGAGTCAGTGTCTAACTGCTTAAAACAGCACTTCTTGTGCTTTCCAAACATGTAATGGAATGACAGATGTTGGGCGGGAGGGTTGCAAAACTCTAGCTCTTTGCACATGAAGCTACAGCTCATCACTTATTCATTTATTGATTCCATCAAATAGTACATTTGCTTTTAAACTCAAAGCTTTTAAGCTTTAATAACGGTGAAAAGTACAAATAGTCTGTGAAATTCAGTCTGTAAAAAACATCTTTCAACTGTTTTCAGTGCAAAAAGCTGGACTCTTGGGAGAACGTACGTCGAGTGATCACTCTGAACGAGACTCTGGGAAACATCACATACCAGAACTACCTGAAGGTAAGAGTGACAGACTGAAAAATTTATTTAATTTCACATGCTTCTTATAGTACTTTTATGATATGCCTGCAAAGAATGGAAATGAACAAGTGTCACAAAGATGATCCAGTTTTTTTTCTTCAATGATGCATTTCTTGGAAACCACTTACACTGCGGTATGGATTATACACAATATGGTAGTGAAACTAACAAAAGCTCCAAAATAAAGCAACAGACTAATTCTCAAGATTTCTCAAGAAGTTCACAGGAAAATTGCTTACTCACTTTTTCATTCATTTCATCCATTCGTTGTCGCTCTCTTTTACTGTGATTCACAGTTTAATAACAACTGTCTCGTCATTACCGTGAGGCTGCCCAGCAATCACACTCCAGGAAGCCACTGCACCCGACCGCAAAATAGTCAGGCACATAACCCCCCCATAAAAAAAACACAACTTGACTTTTTTACTCTTCAGTTTTTGTATGGATTAAACAAACAAGATTTTAAAGTGTTAAATAGTGAACTGTAGAGATGCTGACCTTTCTACAGAGCCAGGCTAACTGTTACCCCCTGCTTCCAGTCTTTGTGCTAAGCTAAGCTAACTGAATAATGCATCACGCCTGTAATTTGCTGTAGAAAAGAAATTATAAAAATGATACTGTTACACTGTCAAAAATGTAAAACGTTCTAACTGTATCCTCATTTTAAGCAACACCAACTCCTCTCAACCACAGAGTAAAAGACTGTGGTTTTGAGAGGTGGTTATCTAAATCCTAAATCTGATTGGAAGCCAGCACTTGGGTCATATGGGATCCCTGAGGAGACTTACTTGGTAATTGAGGAGCAGAGTTACGGACAGATTCCCCGATTTGGAGTGTTGTTTGGAGTGAATGCAGAAGAGAAAAAAGATGAACATCAGATGTTTGGAAAGTTGGATGCAGCTCCAGGGCTTAAATAATTCAGAAAGAAGTCACCAGTGGGAGAGATAAAGAATCTTTCCACAGATTCTGGGAAGAGCCGTCCCCCTTCTGTCATCTCTGATCGAGATTTTGAGACAACGTCCGCAGAACTTCAAGAGTTGGTTAATTGTGCTAATAACTGGATCTGCGAGGGGTCTAAAGAATCTTAAATGCAGCCAGCAAGAAAATGAAATAAAAAATAATTTGTTGATCATAGGTTTGTTCAAACACCCTCCTCTGTTTGCATACAAGATAGACAAAAACCTACAAGACATTTTAGTTTCAGATTTGAGAAGTTTCTCCACAGTTGACAGTCCTTGTTATTTATTTGTCCATTATAATACACATTTAGGATGCAATGTAAATGCTCCTGTGGCATTGCTAACAATACTTTATAACTGGGAAAAACCAGAAGTGAATAAATGCTGCCAAATACTTTCAGAGGTGTGATCAGGGGCAAAGACAATTATTTCAGTTTTGCACTGAATTCAGCAAGACAATTATACAAAGTAGCACGTCATGAGAGGTTGCCAGGCTTTACAAATACCAAAGCAGAATATCACCAGAATTGGGAATGATAAGAGATGGATAATGTGCCCTAGAAACAGCATATAGAGTGACAATAAAAGAGGTCCAAGAATTGACCCCTGAGGAACTCCACAGGTCAGAAAAGCCCAATGAAACGTCAGAAATACATAGAGAACTTGCAAAGTCATAAATAGGAACTCACTGTACCAGATATCTCAGCACACTATCTCAGACAAACAAGTAAAATATTATGATCAACAGTACCAACAGCAGCACTTAAAATCAAGAAGTACCCAAATGCAACCTTCACCCTGATCTGACTGCAACAGAGCTGTCTTTTTGCTTTGCTTCAGATGAAGAGAGACAGACCTGAGATAAACCTAAGAATGCAGTGAGCCTTGCACTGCAAACATTAAAAAATGAAGCAACAGATTATAATATGAGTTCAGACATTAGCACCAACATCTACATGAAAACTAAAACAAACTACCATATTCACTTTGTTATTTTTACAACCACACCAGCAATAAAGTCATAGAATTGGGATGAAAGGTTTAGCTGAGATAGATAGATCACAATGCAACAGACAAAATGTCTGCAACAGATAACGAACATAAGAGCCTGAAAACCAGTGTGGCCAATAACAGTAAGAGGAGAACATTTGGAATAATTTATATAAACGACAGCTAGACCACCACCTCCAAAAGCTGGCTGCATGCCCCAGCTCTATTGTGTTTCAGTTAGAGAAACAGTCCAAGTTGTGCAACATAATGGAGTCATTAAAGGATAAGTCTGCTGATATTCTATTTTTTTTATTGTCAACATACCTCATTATAAAAAAACAACAATGAAGAATGAATTTATCCTGTATTGTCAGATCCTGATATAACTTATTTCTCTGTGCCATAGAGCTCCATTGTTATTTTGAACATAGGCACTGTAGTTTATTTTGAGTCAATCCCACATAAACCGTCCTGCTGCCTTAAATACTCACTAGCACAACAAATCCGCAGCTAAAAATAGTCCCAAACAAAAGCACCGTTTCAGTAACATTTACCAAAAACCACAGTGCCCAGCTGTTTCAGGAAATTGTTTATAATTATATAAGTATATAATTATGACTCGAAGATTTCCATCTTCAGTAGGAATGACTGTGATTGGGGCTGAGAACCAAAGACAGCGTAGGGAAGTTTGAAAGTATTGCGAGACGGATTAACACACAACGCAGTTTTGGTCTTTTCATTGGATTAGTTGACAATAAGAAAAATATAGAATACCTAAATAACTTGATTAGGGCTCAACATTTAGCAGACCAAATATTACAGGGTCCATTGTCATGGTGGGAAGTGCAGGCAGCAGGGGAAGGACCCAAACGCAGATGTAACAGGAAGACTGGTGCCGTTCAAAGATTTATTGTAATTAAATGAGCTTACAGGCAGGTACCGGAAGGTGGGAAGGCCGGCAGGTAGACAGGTAACAGGCAAGCAGGTCCAGGTTCAGGTGACAGAAGCTCGAAGGAACAAACATAAGGCAAGATAGCAACTAAAATGAACTGGCAAAGGAACAAAGGATCTGGGCTGGTATATGTGGTGAGTGGCTGATGAGGGAAGCGAGAACAGGTGAGCAGGTGAATGAGGAAGTCCGGTGGAAAAGTCTGAGCGCACCTGGTGGATGGCTCGAGGATGGCAGGTCTGGGGAGTTGGAAGAAAATACATGGCCTGGGAGAAGTGAGCAGAGGCTGGAGACCGGGACAGACAGAGAAAGTAATGCAGAGGGCGGGGGATGAGAGAGTGTGGCTGCAGGAAGGTACTGAGAGGCAAACTGTGACAACCATAAATGAGATTTGGACAGCAAGCATCACCCGGTTAGAGTAATATCTACTTACTTAAACAATGGGGATTTATTGCTAGAATTATATTTACCAGAAACTAGTAGCATTGATGATTAATGATGATTATCATGATGGTTTCTTACTGAAGAGATCCAGCCATGCCAGAAAAACTCTTAAGTTGTCGACAAAGAAATAACTTTCAATCTCTCTTCCTTCTCCAGAATATTAACGAGGTGTTATCAACGGTCTGTTCCAACGACTGGATCCTGGCTCTTCATCAGATCCTGCTCATCCTCCTCATCGTGGGGAAGTGGCTTCTCCCCCTGGGAGGCGGAGTCACACGTGACGAGCTCTCGCAGCTTCTCCTAATTTTTGTTGGCACTGCGGCAGACATCCTCGAATTTACCAGCGAGACGCTGTCAGATGTCAAGTGGGTGGCTAATCATGTTGCTTGTTGATTTTGTGTATGCTTCATAGTTTTATGTATGTCTGCTGAGCTCTGTGCATGCATATAAGTATGTTCACACTTATAACTGTATAACCAATAGACGCAAAGGTGTAGAAAACAAGAATTTTTAAGGTGAAGCTGCCTAATCTGTGTCCCCAAATCCCTGAGGTGTTGACATTTTATCAGTGCATTAACTGAAATAAGCAGCATCCCATTGAAATTAATTCAAACTATGCTATATTTTTGATGCGTCTTTTCCAGAGAGAACAGCCCTCAGCTGGTCTACATCATCTTAGCTGTATGGACTTGGAGTATGTTGCAGTTCCCTCTACATCTGGCCGGTCAGTGTGTGTTTGTGCGTTAAACCAACAACTTTGGTGCTTATTAAGCAGCTACAGTCATGTATTGTTGTGCACGACCTCTCCCCAGTGTGTGGAACAATCCAAACAATGTGTTTAGAAATTGGCAAAACATTAATTAAGTCATCAGCGTCCAGGCCACTGCTGTAGGTAAACAGTGAAAAGTAGTTCGGCTGAAATCACTTGCTCCTCTATCTCCAGCTTTGTCAAATTATTAACCAAAAATCTGTTTTCACTTGCCGGGCTTCGAATGCACCACAAGGGTTTTTATCAGAGACATGGTTATGTCCCTACTTTCAGTCATATAGTTCTAAAAACAGACTTACCACAAAAAGACAAATCACTAACAGGAAGGGTGTACTTAAGGAGTTTGTATAAATGCTGACAGTCTCACACATTCATCACATAAATAGATTTGGACTGACAAAGTCTCCACTTCTTAATGTGGCTGATAAGAGGAGCCCATTATGAGGCAAGGCCCAACTACCAGATGTCTTTCTGAAACTTATTACACTGAGCACAGAAAAGAATGTAAACCCGCCTGCTCAAATCTGAGGGAACAAAGGGTAGGGTTTCATGAAAGAAAGAAAGAAAGAACATTATAAAGTGATCAGAAACAGCACAACTTTGTTCTCGGAAAAGACAACCCCCACTAACGATCTCAATTATTCATAACCCAATTTTTAATAATTTACAAATGGATGAGATTCTTAATAATGATACTTTCATATGTAGCTTTACCGTCATAGAGCATTTAGAGCACTTAGAGCTTGACTGCACAGTGCTCTGTTGTGTTTACAAATTAAGCTGCCTCCCCTTCAGTGTGTACACAATGTGTTTGTGTCCGCTCATGTGGGTGTGTCTTTTTGTTAGTTTAAACCAGCAGTCATATCCAGTATGTTTGAATGCTGTGTAAACACAGAAAAGCGTTGACATACAGTTGCAACATGTTCCTACATCTGAGTTTCACAGTTCATTCCTTACGTTGGCAGTTGAGAAAAGTTAGGTCCATTTAGTAGCTGTTCTGGAGCACAATCACATGATCTTCACCAGCTGATGGAGTTTGCCCATGTTGACTTCTTAGCCATATTGGCTTAAAAGCTGAGGTTTAAAATTCAGTCTTGACCTTGGAAACAGCAGCTGAGAAAAAAAAAACTTGATATGATTGAAAGCTCCAGAGCAGCTACTAAATGGACCTTGTGATGGGATTGTGTTCTCGAATGTGCATCCATATTTTGTGTGTGGGCTCATGTTAAATTATGTCAGATAAACTGCATCCAACTAAAACAGATTTTTAGGATTTAAATATAAGAAAGCTATAGTAATGGATCATTGAATCTGTTTTTTTAACAGGCTTAAAGGGTTAGTTTACCCAAATCACAAAAATATATTATTCCAAATACCTCTATAGATTTGGATTAATTTGGCACAGTTTTGAGATATCCACTGAGACTTCAACCCCCACCACAATATAATGGAGGTAAATGGAAATGAATTTGGAGCTGTTGTGAAGCTTTCTATTGCATCACACAATCTTCCTTGAATGAATAAACTTTCAATCTCACCCTTTTAAGCCAACATGGACGATAAATGCCCAGGGCCGCCACTAAATTGACCTAGATCGTTTTGTCAACAACATTTGAAAAACCTAAAAAACCGAATGAAGTTCTGTTCAGCTTTGTTTTCCTGAAGTGGTGGCAGAGGTCTCAATTAAGGATATCTCCAAACTTCAGCAAAAAAGTAAAAAAAACTATCTGCATGGCTCAATACTACCATCAAAGAATTGTGGAAATGGAAATCACTCAAACAGAAGTTACAAGGACTCCTTGATACAACTCATATTTTTTATAGTATTTGTTAGTTTATTTAACAGAGACAATACAGATATACACTGTCACATAGGGAGAAGCAATGCAACAGATGTAATGTATATAGGGCATCTAGCTGAAGCTAGCCAGCCCCCGTGCCTGGTTAGGCTTTTAAATTCAGGTTAAAACAACTAAACAAATAAAAATGGATACAACAGATTGTTCCTTCATCTCTGACCTCCTGTATTTTGTCTCTTTATTTTCAAAAGTGGTGAACTCCAAGAAGGACAGTGAGGGTGAGCAGGGGGTCCAGGAGGTGTCCCTCTTCACTAAATACAGCAAGGACATGTGGAGCACCGTGGAGGCCTTGTTTATCCAGGACGGGCCTTTCTTGGTGGTCAGGCTCACCGTCATGACCTACTACGATGTCTTCCACCAGATGCTGGTTTTCTTCGCCATCAAGAACTTCCTGGTGGTCATACTGAACTTGTACAGGTTGACTGTTATATGCCAGGACTTCAGATCCTCCAGTAGGACCGACAGGGGCAGCGCTGTCCCTTGTGTTTTATGAATGAGCTCATAGGGAATCTGGGAAATGGAGAGATGTTACACCCAAAGTTTTACTGTTACAGTAGATTGCTAAAACTGCAATTGGGGCAGGAAAAGAAGGAAATGCTTGCTTTCTATTTTCCTCTCACAATTAACTCTGTGGAATTGATTGCGCATAATAAATGCAGTTGGGAGCAGAAAAGTGTGAGCAACCATTTTCTTACACTTTCTGACTTTGTGACTATGTGTGCATGAACATGCTGGGCTAAAATCTGGTTTTAGTCACGTATAAAGAGGCCTTTTTGTTCAGCTGAGAGATTGTAGTTGGTTTGACTGAATGACTGATATGACGTTAAAATAAAACACAGAGGAAAAGAAGGAAGCAGAGCAGAACAGGAAAAAGGTGTGGGGGTCTAATTGAAAAATATCCTGATAGGATCACATGTAAACAGTTAATGCACATTACTAAGCCCGTCAGCAAAATAAACCAAATGAAAGTAGTCCCAAAGCACAACCTCTGCTTTTCAACACAGCATCAAACAGTAACTGAAGTCAGGCTACTGCTTAGATAAGGATTGGACAGATTTGTCACAGTGGGATGCCTGGCGTCTTGTCGAGCGGAAGTGAGGACATGGAGGACAGGAAGAGAGGAAGACAGCGGGATAAACTAGATGACACAACGGCTGTGAAGTTGACAAATGCTGAGATCAAGGATGCACAATTTTCCTGTCTTAACCCAGACAGGAAGTTAGTTGAAAATATCCTATCCTATGGTAGTTGGTGCTCTGAATAAAACCACTATATCAACACTG
Organism: Macquaria australasica; assembly: GCA_005408345.1. Taxonomy (NCBI): domain Eukaryota; kingdom Metazoa; phylum Chordata; class Actinopteri; order Centrarchiformes; family Percichthyidae; genus Macquaria; species Macquaria australasica. The sequence goes on along the minus strand of SEMN01000012.1, from coordinate 3,018,044 downwards.
GATGAGGAAGACCATGAATTATGATTATTTTTTACATTTGAATGGGCAAGAAATCAGGAAGGAAAGTAGAAAATCAGTATCTTGCCAAAATTTGGTTGATGTTATTTTGTACCCCCTGAACAAACTGCCTCTAACAAAGGAGAGAAATTCTATTCACAGGTCAAAGAATCTTTGTATTTGTTATCTCAATGTGATTCTGTCCTTTCTGTTATTGTTATTAAGCTTTGACTGATGGTTGTAACTCTGTGACATGCTAGAAATGTATTTGCATTTGTGCATTATCTTTAAAAACAAAGAGACTGAACACACGACATTGAACTCAGGAAAATCAACTCAGTTTTAGTTGTGTGTGTGTGTGTGGCATACCCTTTAAAACCATGAATTATTGTGGGCTTTATGATGCCAAAGAATCATTGTTATCACTCCCTGGTTTATGTGAAAATGTTTAGAAGACAACCTCAGCACAACTTGTCAAGGAGCAAAAAGGTATTATTGTTTTTGTTATGTTATCTTTTTTATTTTTTACCCCAAATGTTCCCAAAATAGCATTATATCCAGGTCTGTCCAAGTGTTATTTTTTACCATATTATATGTTCATTATTGGCATGACAAAGGCCAAATAAAACAATCCATACTATTGTCCTCATACTAGTGTACTCATATTTATTTCTCATTATTTCAAAAAATATGACCATAGACAGCACTTTATGATAAGATGTGTGGCATCCTGTATTATTATACAGTAGCATTTATTTATTCAACCTATATTGCCAGTGATGGAAAGTAACTAAATACTCAAGGACTATACTTAAGTGCAATTTTGAGGTACCAATTTATTCTACTTTATACTTGTACTTCATTACATTTCAGAGGGAAATGTACTTTTTATCTATAGCTATACTTTGATTTCACATACAAAACATATGATCAACTTACTAAATATGATTAAAGGCCCCACACACCCTCACAGGTGTTCTACTCAGGTTGAAGCTGTGAGAAGCTGTGCTGGGATTTACATGAGGTCACCATGTACTTATAGGAATGATAAAGTTGTGAATTGCTCCACAACAAAACTAACAGGAGATCCCCTAAAAGTCCCAAAATAAAAATTCTATTTTATCTGGTCCACACGATAATACCTTGTGTGTAAACATTTTTATCTCGTGTGCATAAGATTAAAAAAAAAAATAGATCATCTTTCAAGGCGCCATAATTTAACACTCTGAAAGGGGCCATCTTGCAGGGATTGTATCTATGTTCCCAGGGTCCTATGTTCCCCAGCTCAACATCCTCTTAATGTGACCTTTCACCGGGTTTCATGTTCTCAGCAATGTTTTTTCCCTAGGTCAAATGTTCAGTGTATGTTTCCCTGGCTCAGTATGTTCAAATCACCCACCTACAGCTTAAAGTCTACTAACCTACACTCTCAAATTTGCGAGCAAGACAGTTTTCTTGACTTCAGACGTTGATATCTCCAACAGATTTTTACCATGTTGGGAAAAACTCTTCCTCTCAGTTCTCATTGCACTTTGTTCCCTCAGCATAGCTTTTGTATCTATATTTGTACAATCTGTTTTCCGTCCCCTGCTCATCCCATCTTTTTGTAACCTTGACATATTATATTATAAATGCCTCTTTGTTTCCAGGTGCTTCTTTCTTATCTGTTCTCCTGAAATGTATCCGCTCGAGCCTTGTGTAAGTTGTATGCTTCTGATTCTAAATATTTGTACTTTTGTAATTTAAACTGCAAAGGTAGCCCTTACCAGTCTCTTGCAATGTCAGTTTATATCAAGAGACACACGTGCACGTGCACAACTCAACACAAGGCAACTCAAAACAGAAGAGCAACAGTGCAACTTTGAGAGGGCAAAATCGTGTGAGACTCCTCTCTCAACCCATAATTTGAAACTCTGTGACAAAGTCATGGTTATTAGTGGGTAAAGCCACTTGACTCACACATTTATGAATGGAGTTTGAAGAACATTGCCCAATCCAAAGTTAGAATATGGCACATTTGAACATACTCTTTTTGGGGTGGACTTGGGATCCTGGGAACATAGGGATGAGCCCATTTTTGCATAGTGAGTAATTCTAGTTTTTTTATGCTTTAAGTACATTTTGATAATACTTATGTACTTTTACTCAAGTTTACTCAAATTTTGAATGCAGGACTTTTACTTGAGTATTTTAACACTGTTGTTGTGTTACTTTTACTTAAATAGGCCTAAAGGATCTGAATACTTCCTCCAAGCAAAGGTCAGTATCTCCGATTTATATGGTCAAAAATATATCTGTGCCTTTACTGTAAAGAGAAGGAACAATGAAGGATGCTGGAGAAATACAATAGTTATGTTTTTTCTCTCTCTAACTATAGTTTTCCTTGGGATGCCATCTTGTGGCACCTTTATTTACTGCATCATCTCACTATCTTTCATTTCTCTCCTTTTCTGCCTTACCTCTCACACCTCGCCCACTCACAGCCCAGTCCATAGCTACCTGTTGTAACTGTAAAACCTATAAATGACCAAGTTAACTATTAGAAGTCATTGCCTTTGCATTGGGCGCCAGCACTGAGGTGAAACATGCGCCTCAACAGTTGGGTGTAATATGACACAGTGAATGGGGATAGGCCTGATTCAGCTTTTACAGTCAGACAAGCCCAACCCTTCAGGTCCCAAAACAGGTTGCATTGCATACTCGGGTGGGGCTTTTATTTGGTGTCCACACCCTCTGACACCCTCTTTGCACAAAGACGCACAGGAAGCTATATAATCGGGCGGAGTACACCGCGCTCACACCACTGCTTGTCCTTCTCTTTAATCGCGCAACACACACCCCAGTCGTCGGTCATGTTTCGCTGTGGGATCGCCTACCCCCGATGCAGGTGGATCGTGCCCCTGCTGCTGCTCTTCGCCATTATTTTTGACATTATCGCCATCGCCGCTACCTCGGGATGGGTCGAGGACGAGGACGCCAAGTCTCACTACGCCAGTATGTGGGAACAGTGCCGAGGCAGGAACAACGAATGGAACTGCAAGTCGCTCATGGAGTTCTGTAAGTGTCTGTTCATTTACTACACATGAATAGGTCCAAAACAACCAGACTGGAGCGAATGGCATGAAAATAGAAGAAATGCATGACTTAATACAGCCAACAACATGACCTAACTCAGTGTATGTGTCGCGGGGGTGTCAAATTCCACACTGACATATTGTAACTTGAAGGACTCGACCTCTGATAACAACTAAAAACTCCAGGCTGAGGGGAGGAGGGAGGCCTACAACTCTCTCTCTCTCAGTCAGTCAGGCGGACTGAACTTTGGCCTTCACTCATCATATTTATTATTTCCAGCCTGTTCATATACAGGAGGTTTCATGCGGTGCCGTATAAAAAGCCCTAACAGCCGAGTTAAAATCTCTTTTTAAGTCAAGTTTATTATTATGTGTAGCCCAATAGCGCATAAAGTGCTTCAATGGGCTTTACAGGCACACAACATCAATGTTTCCAACAAGGAAAAACTGAAAAAAGAAACATAAGAAACCGTCAAAGAAGCAATTCAAAGAGAGGTTCCCCCTTCCTCATATGACCTACTGTGCAATAAGGTGGAAAAAGACAATTAAAGATCAGAAAATTTTAACATTTGTAAGAAAAACTCAAGTTTGTGATACAGAGATTGGATCATTATTCAGTGTTTCCCTTTAATTTGACACCTGTCTACACCTGTCAAAATACTTTGGTCCTATTAAGAAGGTCTAAAGGTCATCCTGTAGAACAGGTTGTAACACCAATCATAGCAGCTCTGTAACCTGTGGCTTCTTCTAAAACCTGCTACCGCTGCCAGGAAATGCGGCACATTTTCTTCTTTAACCTGACTTTAACATACATAGTGACTTAATATGAGCTGCAGGCCAGTGTCATATCAGAATGATTCAATGATACGCCGGATAAAATCTTATGAAACAGAAAGTGGCAGTGCATTCCCAGCCACTACAGCTCCATCCATTGTCAACAGGCAAGAAAGCAGAAGACGTATGCTGCTACTGCAACAACTACTTCTAATACCACTGACAATAATAATAACATCTGAGCTCTATGGATACTTGCGAGGGAGTCGTTAGAGAAACAGAGTTAATTAAAGTTAATTCTCGTAAAACTGCTCTGAGTGTAGTCTGTATCGGTTTGCTGGGGGGCAAACGTTCAGCAAGTTTTAAAACCACAAATTCACACAACACCTCAGGCAGATTGGGAGCATTTAAATAGTTTGTGACCTACACTCCAGAAAAAAAATGCATGAGAAGCAGATTTTAACATGGCTATATATAGAGAAGCTGTTAATGAGTTTTTCCTTCAGTGTAGAGGTCCAACCAAAGACACACAAACTCACTGTGAGACACAGATACACTCAACTGATGTTGAACAATAACTGTGAACAGAACAGACTGTCTGTCCTTCCTCCTCTCTCCCTTCTCAGGTTGTATTTGTGTTATTCCACACCCACAGTCGCCAACAAAGACAGTATTGTTGACCTTATCAGACTCATGGAAGCCGCCTATAGCACAGCCAATGGCACGTAGCTCCATATTGTGATCTGCAAAACATATATATGTTCCCTGAGACATGGGCAACATTAAACATTTTCTATCCTTCATCTTATCAGTGATTTTTGACTAGTTTGCTCACTCCTCTTGCTGACAGCATGTTGTCCCTCAACATTCACTTGTATCAAAAGAGGCCATGTTACTGGTTAAAGGTATAAATCCTTCTTGATCAGAGCTCTAATGACCCAATATTTATTCCCACTATATAGTATTTATGGCTGCTAGACTGTTTTAGGTCATTACTACATAACCCGAGTGCTAACCTCAAATCTCAAGGTTGAATTGAAGGGAGGCTTTGTTTAACCCCTGACAACCTCTGGTACACAGTTATCTGATATGGTGCAGTGTAGGGCTGCAGCGATTACTTGATTACTTGATCGAAAGAAAATTAATCTGCAAATATTTTGATAATCGATTAATCATTTGTCATTTTTGAAACAAAAATGGCAAAGTTTTGATGGTTCCAGGTTCTCAAATGTGATAATTTGCTGTTTTTCTTGGTCTTGTATGGTAGTAAATTGAATTTTTGTTGATCGGACAAAACAAGACATTTAATGACGTCACACATTGTGATGTCATTTTTACTGTTCTGTTCTGACATTTTATTGACCAAAGGATTCATCAAGAAAATAATCAGCAGATTGATCGATAATGAAAATAATCATTAGTTGTCTCATCTAGATGTGAATTCGTAAACATATTCTTTTTCTCTTTTTGTGTTTCATTGTATGCATGTGTTCCTGTGTGTTTGTTAATGTTTAGACAGTGGTTCGATGGGAACTTGCAGTGACATTTTTGCTATGGGATGAAGTCCAGACCTTCACTTTTTTCACTCCATCTTGGCTCAGTGACCGCAGCAGTAGAGAGTCCTAGTAGAGACGCTGATGAGTGGGAACTACACAAATGTTTTTATTTAGTTCTCATAATGCAAACTGTCATGAAGGCGGTACCATAGATCCAGTCTCTGAGTAGTGAAAGAACAGGTTGCTGTTTTCTGGTCTCGGTTGAAGTTCCAGGTAAATAGTCTTGTTCTTTGTCTGAACTGTGCGCTGCTACTGTGTCTCCTTTAGTCTCAGCAGGACTGAAGTGGTTAAACAAAAGACGGCCACAGCTGCCAGAGGACTACTGGCTGGATCCAGGACACATTTTGGCCCTGAGTTTCCTCTGAGCATTCTTGTGTCACGGCTCTGGCCAAATACTTGTGGGGATATGTTGGTGAATTGAAGACTGAGGAAACAAACTTAACCAGCACAGCCGATGTGTGCGGATGTCGGGAATATTGGCATCGGACTAAACAGACTCCCTGTCATGGTGTTTAGGCTGCTCCCTGAATAGATGGGAAGGCGGTTTTTTCAGGAACTGCAGCTTTCCTGTGGACTACAGGAACAAACATGTTTTGGCATGTGCATGTCGTTGGCAAAAGATATTAAAAGCAGATAATTACTGGTTTGATATGAATCATCGAACAAGAGTAGGGTGAGATGACAATATTTACCATGAGACAATAAGAAATTTGTCCGTACCAATTACAGCAACGTTCAGCTTTATGATTTTTGCATCAATGCGATGAAATACTTTAATTTAAATTGCTGGATTGGTCAAAAACAGACATTCCGGTCTGTGTATTTTATCCATGAACAACTTTTCAATTGATTTTCCTGAAAGTTTACCATATCCCACAATATACTGATATATAAAATTACTAGGGCTGCAACTAACTGTTATTTTCATTATCGATTGATCTGCCAGTTATTTTCTCAATTAATCGTTTTGTCTAGAAAATGTCAGAATATAATGACAAATGCCCTGTATAATCTCCCAGAGCTCAAAGTGCTTATTTCATCAGACCAAAACCCAAAGATATTCAGTTTATTTATTATGTATGACAAAAAGAGTAGCAAATCCTTATAGTTGAGAGGCTGAAACCAGAGAATGTTTGTCATTTTTGCTTGTAAAATTACTTCAAATGATTAATGGATTAACAATATAGTTGCCAATTAATTTTCTGTCGATCGACTAAACGATTAATTGGGTAATCATTTCAGCTCTGAAAACTACTGTATACCATTCCTACATGAATGAACAAATGGTCATCACTCCCTTTCTAGCACCTCTACTGCTGAATTCCAATAACATGATTTTAAACTGAAAGGTTTTCGTTTTTTACCAAGCAAGTAGTTACCAAAAAAAAAACAAAGAAGCACTTTCTAAAGCATGAATTAAAACATTGGCACTGTGTTCCCAGCACCAAGAGCTGCTGGCTGGGCAGATGTCCCATTAAAATCTTTTCAAGGAAAGTGCAGGGTGCCGAGTTTATCCCTGCTGCCTGCATGAAAGCCTTTTTCTAAGAGGTTTGATGAATATTATTCTTGACTGTAAGACCAGGGCTGGTCTGAATACAAGCTTTCAAACCCCCCTCCAGTTTTAGAGCAAACAGATTTGTCATGGCCAAGGATTTATGCGATGTATAAGTTTGTGTCCAAGTGTGTATTAACTTGTACAATTCATAGGTGTGTTTTTAATGAAAAAGCTACAGTTAAGAACATGCTCCCGTGTGTATGTAGTCACAGTGTAAAAGTGTAGGAGTGAAGCCTGATCTCTTTTAGTTTTGATCAGAAGAGGAAAACAGATGTGGAACAGCTGGATGGCATTAAATAGAAAGAGTGATCGGGACAGGCAGTTCTAGTGTTCACACACAGGCACACACCCAGTGTTTTTTAAAGAGGTACTGCATGCTTAAACTTGTTTTTTGAGCCGTAACCTAAATGATACGACTCTACTGTGATGAAACACTTAAATGCTGGTGTTAATATTGACATTTCTTACCAAATATAGTATAAAAATCAGCATTTCATGGGTTGAAAAAGGCTCAACACGCCATCTACGGTTTTAAATCAGCCCTAAACCTGCGAGGCCAGTGCTGACATAGAGTCAACTGGTTGGGACCTGTCTACGTCATGAAATTAATATTAAAAAAAGACTAATCAGTGTCAGTCAGTCTTCCCCATGTCTCCGGGTGTGTAAGTGGACTGTTGCTAATGGTTTAATAACAAGAACTATGTTAGAAGAAAATTTGGTAGCACCCTAAAGCTCCTTCCTTCCTTTGTTTTGTGCATGAATATGTGCATTTAAATTTGAAAAACAATCCCGGGCTCATCTGCAAAGTGTATAGAAGCAATCCACATATCCACATGCATGTTGCTTAAGTGAAGTTCAAACCACTGTGTCACGAAACCACAGAATGCTGGAATGCTGAGCTAATTACGTTCAGCATTTTGTTTTCATTTTCATGCTCCTTTTGGGAGAACAACAACCTTATGCTTGAAAGTTTACATGATACTTATAATGCAGCAAGCTGATTTCTGCCATTATATGATTGTTTTTAGCCTTTACTTACTATTATGTGGTGTTCGTGTTTTGTGGGAAAGTCTAGGGTGGCTGATATCATTCACATACTATGTTGATGGACTAATCTAATCTGGAAGAGGGATGAATAAAGCAAACTATGCTGGAGGCTGCAGTTTTTCAAATTATAGAGGGTTTTTGTGTGTTGGTGCATGGCTTTGCTTGAGTTTACTCTGGTGTGATGATATTAATTTGTATTCTAATACGCAGAATTATAGAGTAACAGTGTTTTTATGCACACAAGAAAGTTTTGAAACATCAGTATTTCAGTGTTTGAATGTGTTCCCTTTGTCTTTGTTTCTCTCCCCTACGTGAAAACTGTAGTAACACATTTGTATGTCTTTAATTCATTATTTCATGACAGTGTTAAAGAATCCACTGTGAGGAACATGGTGGTGTTAGTGAGCTTGAATGCCGCCCATTTAACATTATTAGGCGTATGGGGAAAAATTTAACCAGTCGAACAAGTCTGGTGTGTCAGTGTGTGCATGATGAGAGGAATACCTCAGGCTGAGGCGGGTAGGGCATTACCTGAACACACACACAGGTATGAATAATTTAGGGTGTGATCCAGTAACAGTGAATTGGGTGTGACAGGTGTTGAAAATCCACACAGTGTGCTTGGCTGTAGTCTTACCATATAGAAACATGTTAGGATTATCTGCATTGCTTGTTTGATTGATCCTCATTTTGTATGTTGAAATTTAACCTGCATGTTTACATGAAGCTTAATGCGTAGCCAGGTTTTTATTTTAATCCTTGAGGGCATGTCAGACCTGTTCAGAACAAAATGAACACTTTAAAAATGTGTTTTTAGTAACAGAGATTATTATTATACACAGTAAAAGCTTCTCTACATACAGCAGCAACTTCCCCACTTTCTTGTCTCTTATGACGATTTGTAAAAAGAGTGTAGTACACTTAAAATATGTTGAGCATTTCATACTGTTTTTGACCCAAACATCTACATCCACACACGATGGGAGTTGCGTGTTTTAGACTGTATCAACGCCACAAGTTCCTTATAATTATAGAAACCATGTGCGTAGAATGTCACAGAGTGACACAGAGAGCGAAAGTGTTGTTAAGGGTGTGGCGTGTGTGTGTGTGGCAAACAGACAGCTTGTTGTCTCCCTCTCTCTCGATATCAGCTCAAACCTCGCTAACCTTGTGGACTGTGCCAAGTGCCGTCATGTGTTGAGTGGTGAGAGAGAGAGAGAGAGAGAGAGAGAGAGCGAGAGCTGCAACGATGACTGAAGTCATTTATTTCCAGAGACAAAGCTAAAAAACAAAAACTGCATATCTAAATTTACTAACAACCTACATACTGATCAGTTAGAAATAATTACGTTTTGACCAATGTTATAATTATATCATTCATAAAATATAATGTAATAAGCAGTTACTGCTTTAAATTCTGTGCTTCTTCACAAGGTTTGGTTTCAGAAGTAGGGGCACAATGAAGTAAGACATGGTAGTGGTAGTATAATAGAGAGAGAAAGAAATGCTATGTAGACATCTGTATTAGTAATGCACTGACCCTAAAATCATCTTAATTTCCTTTAACAGATACCTGATACTTTCTGTAAAATAATGCGTTTGCATCTTTACCCCAAAGAGCACTGTTCTTATCTGTCTTGTCAGATGTTCATTTCTGGCATCTTTTTGGGAGAATATTAACTGTAAATACAAATATATTACCTGAAAAACAAAAAAGTCCACAAAGCATTCACTGCAGTGATAACTGAAGGCATCTCATACCAACATTTTTATCACCTCAGATCTTCTCTCTTCTGGATAATGGTGGCAGGGCAGTCAGAAAACAATGTTCAGAGGGACTTTAGGAAAAAAAAACAATAAATGTGTTTGTGTTTGTGTGTTTCGTCATGAGAACTGTGAAATTCTTTCGTTTGTGAGCATGTAATTAATCTGTGTGTCTGTTTGTGTTGGACTCCAGCTTGGGCCTCAGCAGTCGCTGCTCTCATGATCATCGGCCTCATCATCCTCATCATTGCCTTCATCATCTCCTGTGTAGCTCTGTGCTGCACGCTCAACATCACACTTCTGCCCTTCATAGGAGCACTGTGCATCATTGTTGGTAAGATTCACACACACACACACACTAACAAGAACATGTAACTCCATCATCAGAGAACATGTTTATTCTCGCATGTGTAGCCTTTTAAAGGGGTTCACTTTAACTGCAATTTTGGGGAACAGCCTCAGGTCAATGCCTGGATGGATTAAAGAGTCAAGCTATTTTCTCACTTAACCCTAGTGGTATTAAGCTAAGTTTTTAGATATGACAGCCTCTGAGTCTTTAGACTTCAGCCCTCGCTGTGGACAGTTGTCGTTGGGACTGCTCTTTACTGAAGAAATAGTCCCTTCACAGCAAGGTCTGTGGATTCCACTGAGTGGTCGGGATGTTGTTCCTAGACGGACATACTGTTGTTGAATTATTCAAAACTGATTTTTAAATGTTTTGAGCCACACAAACTACAGTTGGTTGACCTCAGTTGTACAGTGGTGGTGGCAGAAATCTAAGAGGCAGATATCTCAAAACCTAAGTACGTAAAAACCAAAAATTGTTTTTTGCTGTGCTGGTACTGCCTGAGTTTGGTACTAATACCAAAACAATACCTTACTTAAAAGAATATAAACATGTTTTTCCACAAAACCCTTTTTTCATTGAACAGAAGAAGCCAAAGTTCTCAAAATGTTAAATGCTGTCTAAACACAAGCAGCCATACAAGAAGTTCACCTAAATAAAATCGTCTAAAATCGACATAATTATGATTTTAAATCAGTAAATATCTGATTAAAGAATAAGTAAACAAGATTATGAATCTGATCAGTCATTTGATGCCAACTTTCTCTACTTAAAAGTTCAATACTTGTTGCTGCATGCACATTTTGATTGTACCTAGTGTCAAGTGAGAATTTTATGATAATATTTTGTGATTTGCTGAACTTAATTATTTAATGTATTGATTTTACAAGACCATGTGGAAGGTAGTTTTGTTGCTGATCATGGTCCAGCTGAAAAAATACAGATTTTCATTAAATTTGAGAAATTGAAAGGTCCTTAAAAGATTAGGGTTTTCCATCTTGGAAATGTGTGTGTGTGTGGGAGTTTCAACAGACTGAGAGGGAGTATGAGACATTAAGGTCAGGCAGAGAGACAAAGGTTAAGGGTATGTGAAAAAGCAGAGGAGTTAAAGTGGAAGCCAGAAAATGTAAAAATCACGCTTTCTTTAGAAGGGATAGGTTTTAAGTGGGAGTTATAAAAGGGGGGGAAACCTTACCTGAATCCCGAAGAAAAAGATTGAACATGATGACGTGTGCATGTTTTTGACGTAAAAAGGAGACTTAGTAATAGAGAGAGAGAAAGGGAGTGGAGAAAGCAGAATGTGAGTTAGACGTTCGGTACGGGGGAGGGAAGGGCGAGGTTTTGGTGTGACATTACCATGGGAACAGCTGGTTTAGTGTGTTTATCTGACTGACTCACCCCACAGAAAGTCTGACAACATGGGACAGAGCCAGACAAAGACACACAAACACACACACAGTCCTACAGCTTTTCACTGCCAAACTCACAGGTGAAACAATTCACAGGTGCTGTGGTGACTGCTTTAAATGTGCCGGAGGGAGTTCAGTATAGTTTGCATTGGCTTCACACTGCTGTAGCTACAAAGAAACTTGGCACTTGGCTCCCACAGGTGACACAAAATAACTGTTGTATCAGTCACAGGCTTGGAAGAAAAAGAAAGAGTAGAAAAGAATAATTAGATTACAAATACACTTACAGTAATCCCTCTGTAGTGCTTTTATCTCACCAGCACAACAGTTATTTAATATAATACCCGTGTCTTTGATCTGTGGATCATACGAATCATCTGAGATCACTGTACCACACTTTTTAATGTAATCTTACAGTCACTTTGTGATTATTAATTTGATGAAAGTGCAGAGCAACAAGTGCCATAACACAGACAGTGATGAAAACCATCTTCTTACGCCCTCGTAGTCCCTTAACATCTAGTTTTCCCCTTTTATTTCCCCTTAAGTATCTTTTAAGGGGGACTTATCTTCCCACTGTTTGACAGTATCACATACAGTATATTCTGCATGTGCTTGTTCCAGCTCTTCATTGAAGCTATAGGATGGTTACATTGAATTAAATATTCAAACCCAAGGCTCAATGTTGAAATCTTGCACATAGTTTTATACACATTTCCAAACTTCACCCAGACATAATAGCTATCTTTGAAAAGTTTGAGATCTCCACTAGAATTTAAATTAAAGTTGTGTGCATTTGGACAAACTCTGGCTGCACAGCACAAGTTTGTAACGACTGACCTACTGGCACGTCAGCGGGGTTAAGAAGTTTGATGGTTAACGTCAGTGCTGTTTGGCAACAATCCCTCAAACTTCAGGCATCAAAATGGCCCATGAACTCTACAGAATATTTGTGGCGATAGATACCTCTGTAGGGCATCTTTTAAATCTCTGCAAGTTGCTTTTCATACCACACTGATATGAACTGAAAGCAATAGCTGCCTGCTACTCTTAACCCATAAGTTATGCATTGGAAGGTAGTGAGCAGTAATGTGAAGTATTTGGTGCAAATGGACTAAAACAAAGTCAGTATAGTTTTTTAACTCCTGTCGGGTCACTAGAGACATACTCCTGACCTCACAGGGAAAAAAAGACAATAAAGTTCTTTGAGTAAAATTCAGAAATTGTCAGGGTGTTTCTGAACAAATCAAACTGGCCCTCTGTGATTAATAGATTAATAGTTGCCTGCCCTGCCTCTGCCTGAGGGCCTAAAGAGCAACACAAAATAAATTTACGATGACTGTCACAGAAAAGTGCATCACAGGACAAAAGAAATGTCGCACCTTTCTGGAGAATAAGTCTGGAAATTCTGACAGGCAACCATCAGTGCCAGCGCTGTGTTTCGGGGACAGATGCGATCACTGTCTGCAAATACTGACTCACCTCGATCTCACAGATGTCGATACGCTGATGTAACACGTACACACTCTTGTGAAGATATTTTCCACATTCTGCTGTTACTGTCAGTGTAGTCTGTTTGTCCAACTGGCTGCATGACGGACTATACGGTTTTTCTGTTTCCTTGTTCTGTCAAGTGGTTTTGTATCTCTGTTTGTTTAGCTTATAAGTAATTTTTTAATGAATTTTTTGTGAGTTCTACCTCCATGGCAAAAACGAACCTATCAGAAGAGATACTGTTCACTCTGTCTGCAGTTCAGATTTCATTAATAAGCTATCTGACTTTACTGCATCTATCAGTTGTTCTCTCCTGTGTTGGGCAATAATTCAATACATCCATTTATCATCTTTCAAGTTGACTTTGAGCTATAAAGTTCTGTTGATTAATTAATGAAGGAATCATCCATGGGATTAGATATCTAATAAATGATCAAGTGTATTAATAATTTATCATTATCACACTTAATAAATTCACCATACAATTAAATGGAGTGAGCCTCAGTTTTAATATCTAAGTGATTATGCAATGAATACATAGCATCATATACATAAGTCTTAAAATAAAAATTATATATTAACTTTTTCCACATTACTAAGTAATGCCAGTTGACGGATTTTTATTTTATTGCTGTTGTGATGTAATTTTCATAATTTAAAGGCGATAAAAAACTATTTTCTCAATCAGCTTCTAAGTGTGAGCGATGAGTTTCTACATGAACACAAAACTTTCTGCCAAAGTAAGAACAGTTTTGTTTATTTCACATGAGAGGGTTCAGCTTTTAAATTCAATTCTGATGACAGTTGTGGGGATGTTTGCTTATGTTTGTTTTCCACTGTGAATCAAATGTGACCAAACCTCACCCACACAGCCCTGATGAAGCAGATTAACTGAGTTTTTGAGTGTTAAACTCTAAATAACTCTTAATAAATTATAACTCAGGACCACCAAGTTTTTAGCGTGTGGATGGCTGCTGCAACTCAATGAACACAAAGAAAAAAAATGTGTGTTGTACTCCCATTTTCTTAGCTCACTGAGCTGTACATAGATGTGTGTTACAAACCTTTTCACCTCTCTCTCTCTCTTTCTCTCTCTCTGCAGTGATTCTCCAGGTCATCGCTCTGATCATCTACCCCATCAAATTCAACGAGCTGATCTTCGAGGGCAACTATTACTACACCTGGGCCTACGGCTTCGGCTGGGGTGCCACCATCCTCTGCATCGGCTGTGCCGTCCTCTTCTGCTGCCTGCCGCGCTATGAGGATGAGCTGACCGGCCTGGCCAAGACCAAATACATCTATTCCTCTGCTTAAAGACAAAACCTGCACACTGTGTGCACTCTGTGCTGGCTAACATTTTTACACTTTACCATTTCACCAAAGATCCACGATGGCTCAGTTCAGTTAAATTTGGTTTGGCAGTGGAAAACCACTCCTCCACCATCCAAGATTGAAGTTGGGAGCAAGGGGTGATTCTTACTGGAAGTGGACTGTGATTGGATGTCGCCTCTGCTTTAATGTACAGACCTCTAGTTTAGATTAAGTCAGCATCATAAAAAATGTTTTTTACCATGGTGTTTTTTCACATTCTGCATTTGAGTGAAACATTTTCCTAATTTTATCTGTACTTTTTACCTGTAATTCTCAATGCAAGATTACCCAAGTGCACTTAACCTGAGGGATGTAATTTTTTGCCTGATTTATTTTAGATCTCCTAAAAACGTGGTAGAAGATCAATTCACACTAAAATATTTGCACAGGACGCAAAATGAATCATTAATTAAAAAAAAAACGACAATTTGTGGTTGAGTGAGTTATGAGGTCTAACAGTTTCCATGTGTTATAGTTTGTTTTCCTCAGTTCTTCAATGTGTGTCTCTTATTCTGTATGTTGCTGTGCATAAGGTAAGAAGAAGCAAAGGCTTGGACTAAGAAGCTGAATGTAATCTATCTACTTATAGAAATGTACGTGTAGTTTAACAAACTTTAACAAACTAAATTTATGCATTTTTTGATAAGTCTTATCTGCTGTTTGTCTCCAGAATTTTTTATTCTTATTTACATATTACCAAAGGGGTATAACTGAGGGAGTTTGCTGTGCAGTCTTTGTATCTGTTCTGAACACTTACTAATAATACACTTTGTGAGTGGACACAGCGGTGTGATTGTTGATTGACTTAGCTGCAGTTGTTGCGTCTCTGTCACTCTAAACTGGAAGCAAATTAAGATGAATTTCCATTGAGCTTGATAATTAATGTGTCATGCAAATTTAGAAAGCATAGTCTTATTTAGAAGTTTTCTTGAGTACTTTTTTCCCCCATTTTGACGCAGACTTTTTATAATATTCCAGTTATTTTACAATCAGTGGCTAAAATGGCAAAAATATCAAGAAATCTGCCTCAATCTTCTGTAGAAGTTCTACCCTCTATTTTTCAAACAGTCCAAACTCGTGAGCTGCCTTGTTTAATAATGATGTCAACATTTTGGTTTAAAGTGAACAATATAAATGTGTTTTTCATGTCTTGTTGAATCAAAGTAGTGCATTTAGAGAGAATAAACCATTTTTCACTTGAGTTCCTTGAAAGATTAAAAGATTTTTTCAGTCACAGACAAACGACCAATCGTGTGTTTTCTAAAAGCCTTCATAAGTTGTAATAACGCTCTTTGGCTTTGATGAGACACTGAGACCAAGGTGTACAATCTTATATCTGACATACTGTGTGTACAACATGTGCCTTAGCTTCTTCAGTGCTGTGTTGTAGAATCGTTGAAGGTCCTATCAAACTAGTCAGTCTGGTTTTACTGACTCACACTTAATCCAAGTCGCCATTCACATGTCTGTTCATGTCAAGACCAAATCCGTGCCCTAATAAGACCAAATATATGAGAGAGTTCTGAGGAAAGATCATTTGTGAGATGAGAGAGACGTGAAGATTGACTTTAGATTAGTAGTCAACTTCTGGAGTATTTCAAGTTGTTAATTGTGCAAATTGCTGCATAAATAACTGGTATAAATTTAGAATTTGGCAGAAGTTGTAACTGAGAATGAGGACAGATTCAGGCAGGTTTACACTTGAAGAAACTGCCTGCATGCCTCGAAGGTGAGGTGAAAAACATGTTTTTACTTACGGGCATGAATCTGTTTTCAATGCCAGCTTTTTCAGTCATTTGTCACTATAGGGGTATAAACTTTACTATAGAGAATGTCTTATTAACATTCATCCACTTCTGGAAATCACCCAATTGTTTTTCTGCTGTAGTATTGTGTAAGTCTGTGTATTTTTATGCAATAAAGAGTTTCTTTTTTTGAAGCGGTTACATTTCCTGACCATTTTTTCTTTTTACAATGTAGTGACCATGTTTATGTTTGGAGGGATAAAGAAGAAGAAGAAGCTGGAGGAAGAAAAATATTAGAAGGAGGAGAAAACAATAAAGGGAAAAAAGGGATTTTCATTCATCGTGTGCATATATCAAATGTTTCATAATCCTGTCTTCACTTTGCAGTAGGCAATAAAGATGATCAAATTCCTCAAGGGCCACTGCAGATGCACCGATCCAAACCTATATGCGAGTTTGAACTTTTATTTACAAAGTCAGTGAGGTCGAGCAGAAAATCCAGACGCAGACTGCATGTTAATGATGTTCCTGTCTCAGTGTTCAGCCACCACACACAAAAAGGCATGCACGAAGTGGATAAACAGCAAACAGATCCACAGATATGAGTCATGAATTATGACATGCACACACCCAGAGAGCCCCACCCCGCGACAAGCCTGAGTGAGAATTAGACTTTGCTCAGCATGCCTTGACAGCCCTGGTTTCTCTGAAAAGGGTGGAGAGAAAAGAGTGCAGAGGGGACGGGAAAGAGAGAAAATGACATGAGGGTGAGACATCCAATGTGAGGGAGAGGAGGACCGTAAGGGACGGTAAATGAAAGATTTGGGTGAGTCAGAGAGAGAGTAACTGGTATAAAGTTAAAAAACAAGCAAGAACAAGATAGACACTAAAGCGGATACTCTACTTTTCCCCCTCATTGCACGTGTTCCTGTCGTGTCCTGTCTCATTTTACTTTAAGGTAATCACAGGGTCTGTGCTCCATTGTTTTCTATAAAGATTGACATGTTAAAGCATGAAGCACCTCTTGCAACCACAGGTATATTGTTAATATTTACCCCTACTAGAGATGTGGTGAGCCAGAAGAAAATCCCCACAAAAAAGGTCAACAACCTATGGGCAAAACCAGTTCAGCTCAGATCACTCATAATCCTCAAACATGAGTATTTACATTATATTTTACTGAAAAGTCCTGTGTTCAAAATCCCACTTAAGTAAAAATACAGAAGTATTATCAGCAAAATTTACTTAAAGTATAAAAAGTAAAATGACTCAATCTACCAAAAAATGGCCCCTGTGACTAATACATTATTATGACATTATTAGTATTATGTTAATACTGATGCATCAATGAATAAGTAGCATTTTACTGTTGTAGCTGGTTGAGGTTGGGTAGTTTAATCCTGTGGTTACCCTTTAAAAGGGTCACAAGATACATCATGACATGATTAATGAGGTAGGGCAGAAGAAACAAAGTTCTGCAACACAAATTTATATTATTTTTTTCTTTAACTTTTCTCTAAGCTTTGCTTTTTTTGAGAAATATTGATAATTTTACCTATTTGGGCCTCAAACAGTAATTTAAATTAAACCATCTGAGAAGTTTAGAGGGGAAATGTCTCTTTGGTGGAACTGCTAACTAGACACAAGCCAAAAAGATTAGGCCACTGGTTTAATCCTTTTTAAGCTGCTCATATGTTTGTTAACGTCAAATCTTAATTACAAAAGTATCTATTAACTATAGCTGTCAGATAAGTGTAGTAGAGTAGAAGTAAAAAGTGGCATTAA
Organism: Macquaria australasica; assembly: GCA_005408345.1. NCBI lineage: Eukaryota > Metazoa > Chordata > Actinopteri > Centrarchiformes > Percichthyidae > Macquaria > Macquaria australasica. Next base: position 3,000,127 of record SEMN01000012.1, on the reverse strand, counting down.
ATGGAAATACTCAAGTAAAGCACAACAAAACTGTACTTAAATACAGTACTTGAGTTACTAGTTACTTTTCACCACTGCTTAATCGTATATCAGTCTCTATCTTGAGGTAGTCATTATTGACTCATCTGCTGACAGTTTTCCACCAGTACTTGTCATGTAGTGGCCAACTGTTGAAGGAAATATCAAAGTAAAATTTAACTTTCCAGTTTCAGATGAGCTATTTTTGGAGAAGGGTGGGATGATGACTTCCACTACAAAAGAATTTCCCTATAATTTAAAATGAGTATTTGTGTGTGTGTGTGTGTGTGTGTGTGTGTGTGTGTGTGTGTGTGTGTGTGTGTGTGTGTATAGCAACATAAAACAGAAAGAGATCCACATATTCAGGACTTTTCTGACTCATTGCTGTTGAGCTTTGAACCACATTGTGCTATTTGGTGAAAATAGCACTGATTCAAGTATTCATTACATTTTTTCTTTCATGCACTCTTTGATATGAGATCAGGCCTATCCTGGCAGCTCAATATTCAGTCTTATGTTTTGGTCAGTGTTTGCGTTCCATTTATGTGTGTTTCTGTGTGAATGCCACTAGAGGTCAGGCTTGATCAGTAAATCATCTCCATCATCTTCCACCTGTCCAACCCACACTGCTTTCTCTCTCCAGGTTAACATGAACTATTAAAAAAAGACATATAAGACAATTAAACAATGTGAAGTTAATGTCAGCCCTTACCCCTACTCAAAGCTGTGCTAAGTGATTTTCAGTGGGGGTGGGTTTCGATCCACCTCCAGGGTGCTTTCCACCGAGAAGAAGAGCCAGAAGAACATTGAGATGTTCCCCTTAACAGTTCTCCTCAGGGTTCTCCCCGCTGTTCTGCCACCTCATACCAGGACGGGGCCCCGAGGCTTTTGGGGCTCTGATGGAACGATCTGGGTTCAGAAGTCACTCTGAGGGACTGGCCACACTGTCAGAACACAAGAGACGTATGACTCGGGAGGACGTATATAGATATGCATTATAAAGCTTATAGATTCATGCTAAGTACCTGGGTTACCAGTAGACAGCCATGTAAATGGCCAACATGCTTGCGATGATCATAAACCCCCAATTCCAGTTGTATTGTGCCTTTTTAAAATACAGGAGGGGACTGTGCTGTGCTCCTATATGCCAACATAAGATACTGTTTATTAAATTGTTTGTTTAAATTGTTTTGAATGTTTATTAAATACTTATAAGGTAGCCTACAGCAATTTATCAAGAGCTTAGACATATGTCTTTGGTTATTTTGTATACACAGTTGATATTACACAGTTGAGAGAGGATAGAGGAAGACATGTGACAATGGTCCCATGCTGGATTCAACCATACGTACATATGTTGCATTTACACTAACTGAGTCACAAGGTCACAGCAACTTTTTTTTTTAACACAGCACATTGCCAATTTGTGCAACATGAATGGCACTCAGGAGCAAAAGTTCATGTTACTGAAGGTTATGATCAGTCAAAGTCTCAGTGACTCAGGTTCCTCTTTCAACATGTTTCTCAACATCTTGCTGGTAACCTTCGTTTACTAGAGAAGGCAATGCATATTGAAAACATTTTATTTGATTTGATTAATATTTGTGATGTTTTTAAGCTTCAAGCCTTCTTATTATGGGAATCTAAATAAGCATTCAGTATGAATATGTTTAACAAAAAGTTGTTGTAAAACTGTTGTTGCACTCTTACACATGGCTCGACATTTAAAAGTGTACTTTCAGAATGGCAGTGGAAGTATTCAGATCCTGTACTTAAGTAAAAGTAGAAATACCACACTGTAAAAATACTCCATTACAAGTAAAAGTCCTGCATTGAAAATGTTACTTAGTAAGTAAAGTAGTAAGTATAATCTGCAATGTGTACTTAAAGTATCAGTATCAATAATCCCCTGTAAGTGTCATACCAATATCTATTTAATGAATACATTATTATCGATGTACTAATGTGAAATAGCATTTTACTGTTGCAGTTGGTCGAGGTGGAGTTAACAGATTACATTACATACTGTTGAGTAGTTTTATCTTTTCTTTTTTATAAGCGTATCATATGTTTTCTGTGTGAAATCTTAATTTATAAAATAACTACAGCTGTCAAATAAATATGGTGGAGTTAAAAAGTACAAAATTTCCCTCTCACTTGTAGTGAAGTAGAAGTATAAAGTGGCATGAAATGGAAATACTCAAGTAAAATACAAGTACCTCAGATTTGTACATAAGTACAGTACTAAAGTGCAGTAAATGTACTTATGTTACCTTCCACCACTGCAAAATAGTCATGTTGATTTAAAAGATAAGAATCTGCATCTGCGCTGCTGTAACTATGGTAACAAACCAGTTGTAGCGGCTTGTCAGAGGCCGTTTTAATGTGTGAAAGCAAAAATGTAATTTTCAAATTTGAGAGGAAAGTTTCCAAGAAAGTAAGTACTTGAACTTAAATCCTTTCATCTTTCTAAACTGACTAAATCTTTCCAGAATCTATAAGGACATTCACAGTAGCATGACTGATACAGGGCATAAATACTTGAGGGCACAGCTCTGATTTCTTAAGAGATACCTTCACACAATTAAGACCAATTGTTTCTGAGCATGTGTTGTATCTGACCATCCCATGCATGTACAGAAATGTTGTAAGAGATTTGGACAGCGAGGAACTTAGACGGTTGCTCATATTAAACCACCTACTGATTTGGAACAATGAAGTGGGCCAATTGTCTGTTCTGGGGTTTTCCATGTGCTGATGACTGTGGTGTTTGGCTTTCATCGCTTCCACAACCAGCTCATATTGATCATCCCAACCTGTGACTCAGCCAACACGTGACCCAGTGAGGAACCTGTAAAAAGTTTGGAGAATGAATTCTTATTATTATTTACACTAGTTCAAGCAGAGCACAGTCACATCATTTTAGGACCTCATCAAATGCTGAGTTACGGGCATTTGTGAAATCAGTAAAGGTGACATTAAGGTGTACTTTTTCAGTTTGATGTATGTGCTAAATGTCAACTTTGCAAGAGCATTGTTCCCGTTTGAACTTTAAAAGGTGAGGCTGACTCTGTGAGCTCATTCCTCATGAATCCATGCTGTCAGGTGATTGTTTAAGTTTCTGTTCCCTGCATGAGTAGGTAGGAAAGTAACTGTGGTTTCCAGGGTTTTAGTCACAACACAGAACGAGGAGCCCTTCCACAGGGAAGAGAAAAGAAAATAGAAAGTGAGGAGTGAATCAGCGCATGGGTTTGTCCCTTTTAGTTTGAAAACAACAGGTAAATAAGACGAAATGTACTTCTTTCGACAGCAGCAAATCTGGACATTTGTCCACAGTGAGGATGCAACACAAAGTTCAGAATCAAAATCGGAATTGGATTTATTGCCAAGTAGGTTTTCACATACAAGGAATTTGCTTTGGTATATTGGTGCATAAATACGCACAGTAGAGAAAAATAAAAAAATAAAATAAAATAAAAGCAAAGCAAAAATAAAAGTTGATTTACTTTTACCCCTTTTGTATGTCACATTCAAACATCTGGAAGTCAGATTGTTGGTAAATAATAACTCTGAGTTTGGCTAGATTATACTGTTTATGCTGATAGTAACATTCTTAGCACTGAAAAGATGAGCCGATTAATTGATTAATCTATTAGTCAATTGAGGGAAAAAATGTATAGACAAAATCTGTGAACAATTTCAGTCATTCAGAAAAGCAAAATAACAAATACTCACTGGGTTTCAGATTCTCAGATGGGAAGATTTGCTACTTTTCTCCATTTTCTATTGTTGGAAACTGAATACCTTTTTAACTTTTGTGGAATTCCACAGCTGAACGAATAATTATTTAATTGAAATATAATCCACAGATTTATGAGTACCAAAAATATACTGAATCAGTTGTAAAATGTGTCGCTATGGGCACAAACATGAGCTGCAAGAACCTATATACACTGACATGCACACACACTTACATATGCAAGCACACAAAGGCAACTGGTACTTGTCCATTCATGCCATCTAAATGTATCGTGCTTTCCTGTCTCACCTATTTTGCTCACACATGTAACAACAACAAGTCAAATGTGACAGTTGGAACAAAAGTACAGGGTTGTGACTGCTTTTCTGTTGTAGCCTCTATATTGGTAGACCGCAGTAGACAGTTGGTGTACTTTGCGACGCACTGGCTCAGTCACTGATAATACAACTTGTTAACCACCATAACCCACAGGTGCACAAAGGTTTGAACGTCTCTGACAGCCACAGACAGGCTGGTTGTTGGGTGACGGATGCTGTATATTTTTGCTATTTTGTCTGTTGATGATTGGTACAAACCTCAATGATGAAAAACAACTACATTGTAGAGCCGTATGTGAAGCAGAATCTATAGAAGCTATAGGAACATGTAGGTTTAATGGTTTCCCTGAAGAGAAAAGTCTTTCTTTGTTATGTGATTTAGCTGAGATTGAAGACAAACTCCATTTCATGTTTTATTGCTAATCATATGATTATTTATGGGCTACACTTTTAGTAAAATGTCCTTCATTTCTGATGAATTCTTCCGGTTGGATGGTTGTAAAAAAAACTTGATTGGCACACGAGACAAAATTATTTATTTGCAATGTAATGTAAGAAGTTATGTTCATGTCTGACACAATTAATGTTGAACCACTGCAACTGTATTTGTTGGTGTCTCCTAAGTCCATGCGGGCTGGGCACTTTAATGTGCATGACAAAACAAATAACATTTCACACAGAAAGAGAGAGAGGGAGAAACAGATTAGTTGAATGAACCTTGCACCCATGCATCCAACACTGCAGCAGAGCGCCCACATCTTCTTCTGAAGTGCCCTTGAGCAAGGCATCAAATCCCTCTGAGCAGCAGAAAGTCTGTCTTACAACCGCTGACAGTCAAAACTATATCAAATCATCATTGCAATACCTGTACTCACCCATGTATAGATACACAAATAAATACATACATTCAGTCAGCTAGTCAAAGTGTACTTATCATCAAGTGATGGGTTTTTCTGTCGTCTCCCTGACTCATTTGCTGAGACTGGACTCATTGCAGGATAATGATTTATTTCTAAGGCTGTCTCGTGAAATAGAGTATGACGCGACCTGTCCGTCTCCCTCAGTGACGCTCCTTTGTGCACAGTAGGTGGGATATGCTTTTCAGTATTGAGTCAGACAGATAGAGAGCCCCCTGGCGGCAGTGTGCTGCAACTTACCAGGTTGTGACACACACACACACACACACACAGAGAGAGAGAGAGAGAGAGAGAGAGGAAAATGGGTGGACGGAAAGTCCCAGTGTGGAAATCCCCTTGACTTGGCTTTTTCCTTTTTTTTAAAAACTATCCTTAGCGGACGTGCACTCTTTTGAAAGGCTTCGCAAGCTGCGAGGGCTCCAAAATACATCTGATACTGAAGGAAAGAGAAGGTTGAATGGCGCCGAGGACCGCTGCGGTGAGGCTGAGTGAAGTGGCTGAGAGAGGACTAGCCTGAGCATCCGGGAGGGCTTTGTTATTACCCCCGACATATTACACAGGTAAGACACCCGTCCTCCCTGCCCGTGCCTCCCCATGTGGACAACATTTCCTACCAAGGAGGGTGAGACTTGGCGGCTGCTTCACGTTTGGGCCTTGAGTAACGTATGGCCGTGTTTCTGGGGACACGGAGGAAGCTTGAAGCCTGCTCACGACAGCGGCTTTGACAGCCATTGTTTACAAAGACGTCACCCTCAAGCGGATAACGGGGCATTTAAAACGGCCAAATGTAGCATCGGCGCCGCGGTGCGAGACGCGATTGAAGGCTATTATTGTTTCAAAGGTAGTTGTCATCGGAATTACGTAAGCCTTTAACGTCGGTAAAGTCTCCTGTTATTGTGTTTCTGTGTAGCCAGCCATCCTAAACCGCAGCATCCACAGCTGTGCCACTGTCTGTCTGCCTGAAGTCTGCCAGCGGTGCCAACACACCAAACAGCGATTAATGACTAGTGTCGGCATGCTCACTGACATCCAGGTGTCTGTTGTCTACTCCCTTGTGTGACTGACTAGCCCTTTAGCATGGCCTAGTAGTCTGTTGTTGCACCTGCTGCTGTTTGGGTAGTAAAGGCACAGAGGCCACTATAAGCGAAGTATTCAGGTGGCTGTGATTGTGGACTTAACTTAAACACTGTCCACTGACTGGCAGCTTCTGAGCAGCTGATACGAGGATGTTGCTGGAAGTTAAAAAGTCAGCTGAACTTCAGGCCTACATGCTGACCACTTCTTTCTACTTCCTGTGAACCGAGAATGTGCTGACACTCTCTTCATTTTGGGGCAAAATATTCCTTTAAAAACCTCAAGAGTGGCGCACTTAAGCAAGCACTCTGCTCTTCCACAGTGCTTCTACTGTCAGGCTGTGGATTGAGCCATAATACTTTACCAACCAGAAAAAGACAGCAGCATTAAGTATCAAAAAAGTAGTGAACATTAGCATCAAATGTTTGGCCATATTATTAGTTTGGTTTGTTCGTCCTTCAATCGGACATTTCCTGACCTAAATCAGGAAACTTTATAACTTTAAGATGTATTTTTGTTTAGGCCAAAGTCTTGTACAGCTGCTTGTGTTAATGTTTACACACTTTGTAAAATGGAAAAATAAAAGTAATGTTTGTCTTCCTCAAACTATGGTGTTGAGAACAGAGTCATTTTGGTTTTGGTATCGAAATCGTTCTGATGATTCCTAGCCTTACTCTATGTTTAAAACAAAGACTTGACGCAGGTGTTTGTGAGGGAGGAGGCCTTGGGGGCAATCAGTGTGACCTTCCCAGCAGCCCGGGAAGCCCTGGGTGGCCTTCAGTTCAAGTCTGGAAAGCACCAGTTTATTGTTGGAAGGCTTTGAGCTCAGTGGGACACTGGGGCACCCTGTTTGGGGAAACTCAAAAACCATTGAAGACAAAAAGGAGAATTAAAAGAACAAACAAGAATACAAAGGGTTGTCTGTGTACTTTATTCCATTTGGCCCACCAGAATCTCCAGTGAAAAAGCACCAAACAGCCTTCACAGTGCGTTGATCCTGTGTGTTGGGTGGTTTCCCGAGCAAACTGTAAATTAAGTTGTGTCTTTGGGTCTCAATTAATAAGGAAGGGGAATCTCCACTGAAAATTTCCCACTAATCCCACCAGTCTATACTATTATTTTCTACTGTACTTTACTGTGAAATAACATATCCACTCCCCTTCTCTCCATCCAGTTTCCACGTTGTTCGGTCAGCGGTGGTTGGTGCCTCCTCCTCCTCCTCGTTCCTCTTCCTCCCCTTCTTCCATCCACCTGGCCACACATCCGCCATGTCGCAGGGTCAGAACTTCCTCCCCAAATTCCTGTTTGTCTCCAACCTGCTGAAGGCGGTGAAGATCCGTCAGCGAGTGCCCAACGACGTGGTGAAGCCGGCTGCCAGCGCCGGCCTGATGCACCACCTGCGGGGTATGCACCGTTACACGCTGGAGATGATCGCCATGAACCACTTCCCGCAGGCCTTCAGGGAGGTGGTGCAGGCCGCCATCCTGGACCGAGCCATGCAGGCCTCACTGGAGCAGGAGAAGAAGCTCAACTGGTGTCGGGAGGTGAAGAAGATGGTGCCCTTACGTACTAATGGTAAGAAAGATTTTGCGGATGTTTAGGAATTGTTCTGGAATCTGGAGTCTCCGGTAAAGCAGGTTTTTTATGATATACTTCAAGCTCCATGAAGTTGGGCGCATTTTGGGATGTTTTATGACAGGTTGGGAGTTTTGTGGTTTAGTAGTTGTGTATTTCTGGATTATTTTATGAACACATGCTGTTGGAGCAGGAAGTTGAGGTGACATTTAATCTAAAGTTCAACAACAGGAACAACAAGTTGATCACAGAGCTGATGTTTAATTTTTGTTCCTTGATTTCAGGAACTGTAGCGATTTTCATTGCTCGGGGCGGAGGATGTGTTTTGCTTTTGTTTCATTTTCTATGATAGTGGAGGTGCGTATTTATGAGTCAGGGCTATTTGATATGTAAATTCTGAGATGTCATTACTCACAAGCAGGGTTACTGTAAATGACAACAATGGAGGGACACGGTTCCGCTTTCACACACACTCATTTAGCAGCCCCCTTGGTTTTACTGTGCCGAGACGAGGGTTTGCGTTCAGTCAGCCCATTGCTAAGTCATGTTTTCTGTTACGTGGATGTTGTAACACGGGAACATCCCAGAGTAGGCAAACATTCAGACCTGGGCCTGATTACTTTTGATCATAGCTCTGTACTGGGAAATTCTCTGGTGTCACATGTAGGACTGTTATTTACTGTTGATGATGTTTCAGACCCGACTATTTCCACAGTTTTTCATTTACAACCTTAGGGGTATGTCCCCTCTGTTTCTGTGTAGGTGTGCATGTGTGTGTAAGGAGTGTGAAAGTCACTGGATCTTAAAACATCTCATGTAATTTTGCATTAAGTTCCCCACCTGTGTGACTGACTCAGCTTTAAGTCGTTGTCTTGTGACTGTCAGATGTGTCGCAGCTCACCGGGCCTTGCTAACTCAAACGTGACCGAATCCAACTGTGTCTCACTTTTACCTATACTGCAGTAACTTGAACACATCTGGTGTGTACATCAGACTCGGATCTATTTGTAGATGAGGGGAAAAAACAATCTCTGAAGGGAAACATCAGCCATAGCATTCACAACAGAAGAAGGAAGCGGAAATCGAGCTGTGTTACAAGCTTGTCTTAAACGTGTGAGTTTCCAGAGGAAATAGTTTCTTTCTAATAGGAAGCAATTCACAGAAATTCCTATTTCAATCTTATCTCAGAATTGACTTTGAACAGTTACTGGACGGATGAAGAATTTGCTGGATGTTTTGTGCGTTATGTCCTCATGCTTGGTTTTCATAAATAGTGAAACTCTTTGTGTGAGGGCCCCTGGTGATTCTGAAGTTTGTAATGACTAAAGGAGTTACTGTAACACTCATTGACGCATGGTTCCTCTTCAGAAAGACCCCCGAATTGATGACGGACTCTTTTGACTTTGGCTGCCAGTAACCTGGATGGAATTTCCTGGCTTGCAAAGATGATGTCATAAAGATGAGACAAAATTTAGAGCCCGATCGTCTAATTTTGAAGGACCCAGACGTGACTTTGAGCAGAGGACGGACAACACACACACACACTTGCGCACACACACACACACACACACACACACACACACACACACACAGAGGACTGACTGGCTGCTGAGTCACTGGAGCTCAGCAGCCACACAGACGGAGAGAGAACGTGAGAGAGCAGAAGTCCGTCAGTGAACGTCCAGTCAGAGCAGGTCATATTAATCAAGAGTCATAACACGATCAGTCTCCACATCGTCTGGGACCTAAATTTACCTGTTAGCCCAAAATCTTTTTCTCAGGTCATCATCTGTGTGAATTTACAAAAGAAAATAAGAACCTCTCGGCTCATTTCAATCTTCCCAAAACCCAACCTCATTCCCAGGCTTGCAAAAAATACAACTGACCATCATAACGGCTTCATAAATCATTCACTCCCCGGTGATTAAGACAACCGTCTTCCTGTTTCATGCAACTTCTCCATCCAGTGAAGAAATGCGTTATTGAAATTCAGTGCGTCTTCTGTCTTCAATGTCTAGGATGCAGCCGAGGGTTTTTCCCAAACAGCATCCCATGTCTGTCATGTGTCCCCAACAGGCAGGATTTGTTCAGCTACAATACACTGACTTTACATACTGTAGTAGCAGAGAGGACTCACACACACACACACACACTGCCGTAATATCTCCAGTTCTTATCAAAGCAGAAGCAAAAATAGTCTTGGCCAGGGCTTGTTTTGTTGGACTAGTCTCACTACACGGCTTTGCAGACAAAGAGTGGGATAGTGAGTTGATGATGTGTGACACAAACCTAGAATCTTATTGGAAAGCACAATATTGCAAACTTGTGGTGAGTATTACCTGGATGGCAACCAGATGAGGATTAAGTCTGGTCCTACACTGGTGTGTTTTCAGGAAGTGTCCCAGCTTGCCACAGAGGAAGTGTCTATATTTAGACAGATGGGACCAGCAGACCATCTTTCATCTTTAGTCATCAGGCATCGCAATTCAGGGTCAAAAGTCTGTGTTTTTGTGCACAAGAGGAACTGATTATACATGCGTGTTTGTGCCTATTCTTGTATGCCCCTGCATGTATCTCTTCTGAGGATGGTGCTGTTGCTGTTGAGGATGCCTTTTCTCACTAGAGAGCTGTGCATTTTATGTTTTTGTTGAGAGTGATGCAAGAGCGCCGAAATGCAACAACAGCTAGCTAGTCTGAAATAGGAGTGGATGTTTTTTTTGTTTTTTTCTCAAAGTACAGTGGGATGTTCCTTCGGTTGAATGAAAACAGACTGTATCTCACATTACAGTCGTCTCGCACCACAGATAATGTTATTTTGAGAAATGTGGCAGTTTGGCCTATGGCATGACACTTACACTGCCTAAACTCATTTTAGAATTTTTGTATTGTAGGCTAACCTTTTCTTAGCTGTGATTTAAATAACTTTTCCTGTACAAAGGTTAGCGCTTGTGATGTGAACAACTCTTAGATTAGGATTATCTTGGTCTGAAAGTTATGTTTTGATGCAGACATATTCTACAAAGAATTGTGTGCATGCTTCAGGTGTGTGAACTATTGCCAGGTAAACAGAGGAGGACAGATCATAAAGGTAGACATAATATGCACATGTTATCTAAGCGCTCATCAATCACAGCCATCATTGGGTGTTGATTGCAGTAGTTACAAAGATCACATTCCATCCTGTCCAAGCCACACCCCTATGGAAAGTCCAGGACCAGCTGAGTAGCATTGATGAGTTGGGATCACGCACAAAAGGCAGAAGTTAGCACAGGGAAATTCCTGTGTTTAGTGCAGCAACAGGGTTTTTTCATTGCTACACACATTGACAAACATGGTTTCTCCTGTTTCACAATGAGAAAAAGACCCAGCACCGCCATAAGAGACTAAATAAAATTCCAGGGTTTTTAGTTGCTCACGCTCACGCACACATATGCCTTTTGAGAAACCAACTTACTTTATCTTTATCTCTCCAGACGGTTGGTAGAATATAGAGGAAGCAGTTTTCTTTGACATAAAACGAGACAACAAATCTTTGCAGATTCTCCGGGCATATTAAGGCACTGGAGGAGTGGCATTTAATTTTTCAAAAATGTATTTCAAGTAAATTAAGGGCCATTTTTCTCAGGCCAGCTGGGTAAAAGCAGAGCTTTGTCTGTAGTATATGTGTACTTTCAGACATGTGAGGGTCATATAATAGTCTAGACACCAGATAGAGTAACAACGGGCCCGGCAGCCTGGAAATCCCCAGACTTTTGTTACGCTTGTGTGTGCGTGCACACTGCAATTTTCTGTTGTGTATGCTGTGTACTCACTGCATTTGCATGTGCGTGTGACCCTGCACAGTTTTAGAAGTTCCATGTGCAGAATCACCTGCCCGTAGTACTAATATCTTATGTGTTTGCCTGCCTCTTCTGTGTGTCTATAGGAGATGGGAACTGTTTGCTCCATGCGGCCTCTCAGTACATGCTGGGCGTTCAGGACACAGATCTGGTGCTTCGAAAAGCCCTCCATGGTGTTTTGAAAGAGACGGACACTGGCGTCTTTAGAGCTCGCTTCCAGGCAGAGCTGGTCCAGTCCCAGGAGTTCACCCAGACCGGACTCCGATACACCACCATGGTATGAAGATTAGACTAGGTCCATGTCAAAAGCCTTTTCCATTACTTTGCATTAAGATTATTGCTAGATGGCAGAAGCCTGAGCCAAAAAAGGCAACCTGTATGCTAGTGAGACAGTAAAATATAAATCCTTGGTTATGTCTTTTGCATCCTTGTATGCAAACTGCAAACAAATAAATATATTTTTGTTTTTATGAAATATTTCAAGCCAGAGTATAAGCATACGTCCTCCTTATTTTCCTACCTACAAAATATTTTATGGAATGATTTTACGCAAATTTAATCCATTACACAAGTGTGCACAAGTTTATATCTATAACTCTTTGGTGTGTGTGTGTGTGTGTCCCAGAACTGGGAGGAGGAGTGGGAAAAGATTGTGAAGATGGCGTCTCCAGTCTCCAGTAGCAACGGCCTCCAGTTTGACTCTCTGGAGGACATTCACATCTTCGTCCTCTCCAACATTCTCCGCAGACCCATCATCGTCATCGCAGGTACTCACTTTTTATCATCTCAAAGTATGTTTATCGCTCCTTGTTAGCCATCAAAGACTCACTGGTCTTGTTTCAACACGTCTTTTAGTGATAGGGTGAAGGTGTCTCCTACGCCACATGCCTCAACATTTTGCTGTTAGTTGTTTTGAAGTCTTCATAGTGTTTGGTTTCACTGTATCACCTCCCATCTATTTTTGTTAGCGGATGTGGAGAGGATATTGTATTTGAGTCTCCAAGGATGTTGTTTCAATACAGAAATATGAAATAGCAAAATATATCAATTTTCAAAGGGTGACCAGACATGCCTTTTGTGACTTAATCAAATGTTTTTGTATTGGCACTCTGCATAAGTGATAAGCATTGCTAGCAGCATTATTCATCAAAGTCCCCAAATTAGTTACCTCCTTCCAAAAGTCGAAAAGTTTGATCTCATTCATGAACATAAACTAACAATAAGTCCTATAAAACAATTCTTCTTGGACAATTATTTTTTAAATCTCTTAAATTGCTGTTTTTTTTAACAGACCAGGTGGTCAGGAGTATGAAATCTGGCTCCTCCATCTCTCCTCTGAATGTCGGTGGGATTTATCTGCCGCTACACTGGCCGCCCACAGAGTGCTACAAATACCCAATAGTGCTCGGCTATGACTCCCAGCACTTTGCACCCCTCATAACCATCAAAGACAGTGGTCCAGGTAGGAAACACTAAGAGACAGATGTTATGCAGCTGGCATGACAAAGGGAGAAAGAATGTGGCCTGATATGAAGTTGCTCATGTTTTTATTTCTATGTAACGTCTTGGTCTGAATTTCCCAGAGATCCGAGCAGTACCGCTGATCAACCCAGGACGGGGAGGCTTTGAGGAGCTGAAGGTTCACTTTCTGATGGAGAAAGAGCAGCAGCAGAGAGAGAGGCTTCTGAAAGACTACCTGCTACTGATAGAGATCCCCGTCATAGGCTTGGGCTACGACGCCACACGGATCATCAGTGCTGCACGGTACCTACAGATTATAAGCTCTGTGTAAAAGATTGATATCCCACATTGCAAATCAGTAATGAGTAAGAGGTTTATTTTTAGGTTGATGATCAGCACACGGATGACAATAGCTATATTAACTTTAAATTTTAATGAAAAAGTATAAAATCACAAAAAGTGCAGTTAAGTAAAGATCGCATTGTATGTCTCTGTTCAAAGGCTGGATGAGGGCAACCTCCCTGAAGACATGAACCTGATGGAGGACTACCTGCAGCTAGTCAACCATGAGTACCAGCGCTGGCAGGAGGACAAGGAGCAGGCATGGGCCGCCCAGCCGCAGCGCCCGCCACCCTTCTCCGTCTCCCAGCTCTCCCTCATCGAGATCCGCTGTGCCACACCACGATGCACCTTCTATGTCTCTGTGGACACGCAGCCTCATTGCCATGAGTGCTTTGAGAAGCGACAGGCCACTACCGGTGGAGGAGCGAGGATAGAAGGGGTGGTGCAAACCAAGGGAGGAGGGGTACAAGGTGGAGTGGGAGTGGTAGGGGGATCAGAGACTGAGGTGAGCTCCAGAGGAGCCCGAAGCAGCAGCCCCCCATCCTCCTCATCTGGGAGAGGGGTATCCAGCCCCCGCTCAGCCCCTCCCACCGCTCCCAGCCTCAGCCTGTACAGTGAAACTCATGCCATGAAGTGCAAGACACCTGGCTGCCTCTTCACCCTTAGCGTGGAGCATGATGGACTTTGTGAGCGCTGCTTCAACTCCAGGCAGAACCATGGACCCCCTGGAGCTGGAATGGCTGCTACAGGACTCCCAGGCCCCAATGGGGGGCCTACAGTCCCCCACCCGGCCCAGGGCTCCGGCTGGACCCAGTGGGGGGGCTGTGAGACAGAGACAGAGCGCTGCAGCATGTGCAGACAGGAGGCGTTCAGGATATTCAATGGCCTGTGTCCACCCTGCATGCAGAGACAGCAGGCTCCAGAGAGGGGAGAGCCCCAGCAGAACAACCCCAGGACTGAGGCCTCGTCTTCAGCTTGGAGCCAGGCCAGGGACGCTGAGCGGCCGTGTCTCACCCTAACCCCAGGGCACACCTCAGCCTGGCAAGCCCCTCTGGCCCGGCCCTGTAAAAGATCTGGCTGCCAGTTCTTTGGGACGCCAGAGAAGTTGGGTTTCTGCACTATTTGCTACGTAGACTATCAGACAAACCACCGTAAGTCCTGGAACCAAAATGGAAAACTTCTATCATGTTACAGGGTTTTCAGACATAGAAAATGTCTTAACAAGGCCTTAAAGTTATTTTAAACAAACATCTTTGTAATTTGTTTTGCATTGTATGAATTATTGTTGTGTAATGTTTAATTGGATTTGTATTTCTCTTTACTCAAATGTCAAATCATATGGGACATTGCTTATGTTGGCCACTGTCTGTTCCAGACCTGACCCCTCCCCCTGCCCCGGTCCAGAGCCGGCATGGTTTGGAGGCAGGCTTCCAGAACGCTTCACGGTGTCGCGGGCCTGGGTGTGGTGCGGTTGGCAAGGCAGTGCTGGAGGGCTACTGCGACAAGTGTTACGTCAAAGAGCAAAGCACACGGCTCAACCAAGTGGCACATCGCACACCACACTCACCTCCTCTGGTCATGGTAGGTGTCTGCCATACCTTCTTAACTCCTGTACTTCACCTTTGTCATCTGTTGTTTGTGTCTTATCCTTCCTTTATTTGTCTTTCTTTTTCTGTGATTCCCGCTGCCTATCATCTCAACTCTTCCACAGTTGCCTTTCAGTTATTGACCTTTCTCCTCTTTCTCTTTGCTCCCCCCCTCTTTCTCTGTACAAAAAGCGTGACCGAGCAGCCAAACCCAGATCTTCGCAGCAATCCCAGACCCAGACCCAGACTCAGTGCCGGCGGAGTGGCTGCAGTAATGTGTCCCCGGGTTGCACAGACCTCTGCCCAGAGTGCCACACGCGTGGCCAGGGCAGAGAGGCGGGCAGGCGGGCGCAGGCGCCCAAGGAAAAGTCCAAGCAGCGGTGCCGGACGCAGGGCTGCGACCACTACGCCAACCAAGAGAAACAGGGCTACTGCAATGAGTGCGACCACTTCAAACAGATTTACCGCGGCTGACCACACACACCCACGCATGCGACGACGATGACGATGACGCATCGCTAGCACGCTAGAGCCGCTGCCCTGCTGTGGGCGCCCCATGCCAGTCAATGCACCTCTGATACTAACTAACCAACTAACTAACTAGCTAGTGACTAACTAGTAACCTTATGGCCTGAAAATCAAACCCCCCATGTAGAATGTGAAGCGAGAGTATGTGTACGTGGGGGGTAGGGGTGGAGGGGTGAGTGAGTGTGTGTGTGTGTGTGTGTGTGTGTGTGTGTGTGTGTTTGCAGTAGACATGGCCTCCAGAATACCTCTTTGTGCAATTATTATCATCTGATGTGCCCTGTGCACTTACACGGTGAGAGGTTTGGCTACATGTCAGAGCAACTGACTTAACTCTTGTGTACAATATGTATTTATAGGTACGTAGTGAATCGTGCCGGACAAAATGATTGTATGTTGACATAACAAGAAGCATCTGACATTGCTTTCTAGACCACAGCCAAGGATTTATACCCCCCGTCTGTCTGTCTGTCTTAACCCATCTGTGTATCTGTCTGCCTGTCTGTCTAGCATTTGCTCTGTAGAGTGAGGGATGCAGCAGCTGGGGGAGCCCAGCAACAAATTTGTGGAAGTAGTAAGCAGAAGTGAGCTAAACTGGGCAGAAGCAAAGCAAATGAAGTGATTGAAAAGAAATTAAATGGTATATCCTCCCAAAATAGACAAAGATTAGTCAGTCAATAGCAGTGTTAGTTTATATTTTGAGGCAAATTAACCTTAGTATTGTTACATATCTGTTATATAAAGTTAACATTGTGAATTTCTAGATATGGAAAGTAAGAACGAACCATGTGTCTGAACAGTGCAAGACAGACAGGGCAGGCCCCTGCTAGTTTTGGTGCTACATGTACAGAAATACACGCCTCTCCATTGTAGCCAACATGCTGGCAGTGTCAGCGGACAGAAGGCAGAGAACACAGTAGAGACAGGACTCATTCTCTTTCTGTTCCTCCTGTCCTTCCTCTTGTTTCCCTTCTTCTCCTCCAAAACAGATCTGTTGCCTTGGACGTTGTTTTCCTGTTTACTGTACACTTAAGCACCTAGAAGTACCTACACGTGCACACACAAATGTAGTAGCTCCAGTTCTGTCAGAAGGGGATTGCCAACTGTAGAGAGAACTGAGAACATAATGACGGGTGAAGTCTGGATGATTATCCACCTTAACCACCACATACACACATATGTACACACATGCACATGCAAACACAGCTTTGTGAGATTGTATGTGCCCCACCCCAGCCTGAGGTGATGTGTAGGTAAATAAACCCACAGAGAAATGTATTCCTCTGTGCTCCACCCCACTGGATGTGCCAAGGTGACAATTTCAAAACTTCAGAGAGCAATCCCATTGCCTGCTTTGGCTAATCTTGTTTATCTGAATGTGTTTTGTGCTGCTGCTACAACAGCACAGTATTGGGGCTGATCCTCGATAAGTTTTGCCTTTAAGTAGTGATTGAAATTTTATGGACCAGAGGGGCCTGATCAGTGATCCTGGATCAGTGCTCCCACCTATAAAATGCTTTTGTGAATATGGATCTTGGTCCATATGGTAGGACCTTCCAACCCGATGCCTCATCTCCAACACACACACACACACACACACACACACACAAACACAACGCACGCATGTGTGCGTCTGGAATACGCAAAACTGACATTCCTGGTTTCTTTTATTTGTTTTTAATTTGTTTTGGGATTTTTTAATGTATTTTGATATATTTGGCTTTGTTTCTGCCAAAAAAATACATGTGCCATCAATCGCCAAACAGTTGTTGTTACCTCCTTAAAAATGGCCAGCCTGGACCATTCTAAACTAACTAGAGTGCCACAGATAGACATCTCCAATTTTGTGTAACCACAGACAAGAGCTTATCAGGCTCACTCATGTTGAAAATCCCCAAATTGGCGCTAGCTTTTCATGAGTATCTATTTTATCCAAATACAAAGAAATATTTATCTACAGAGATAACCTCAAGCGTAAAACATTTATCACACGAACTCAAATGTGATATCAACTGGAACAGTTATTCCCCTCATACTTCTGCTGAAGAGCTCCACTGCTGTAGGCAGATGTCCATCTGTGGCTCTAGTTAGAAAAGCATAGACAAACAGGCTCTCGGTCTGCCTTTTCATTCAACTGTATCAAAAGCTGTCGGGCCAGCCCACGTGTTGACGGCCTGTACGTAGATCTCTGTGTGCTTTAATCACCTCTAGACAAACCTTAAATTAAAGGCCAATTAGTGGTAAGCTCAGCAGGACTCCTTAACAACGTTTCGGGGCTCTGACTGGGTTTGACTGGGAGGAGATCACATAAGTTGCACATGACTTGTCTAAGCTGCTGAGGCATTTAGGAATGGTACTCCGACTTGCTTAGGGACATTCCAACAGTAGGAAGAGCATCCGCTTAAGAGCAGAAGGTGTAACAAAACATGCAAACTGTGTGGAAGTTTCTTTGTGTGACCTTTTGACAATAGGGTATTGTATGAAAAAAAGCCTGGTTTTATTTGTTAAGTATTTATTCATATCAAGATATCTGTATTGTGTGATTCAATAATTATTTATATGTCGTCCTGAAATGAATTATTTTTATTAAGAAATCTGAAATCTGTCTAATGTTGTTCTTGTCTCTCTAGTTATTGTGTGTGTGTGGTGTGGTGTGGTGTGGGGTGGGGTGGGCTGGGAAGGGGGGGGGGGGTGAGGAAAATGTGTGTGTGTACCATCACATATATGTATCACACATATATGTGTACCCTACAAGCACACAAGCAGTTTACTTGTGTGTGCTCTTTGAGTTTTCAACATTGCACTCTTATTACAGCATCCCTCTCTACTACGCTGTGTGTTGCCTAATACTGTTTCTGCTGAAAAGCAGTTGCTCACTATTGGCACTCAATCCATCTCCAGTGTAGGAAGTACAGTGGGTGCTGCAAAAGTCATCAGATAACTGATCACTGAGGCCTGGTTTAGCTGTGGCAGAGTGCACCATTTTCCCATGCTTAACTGGGTTAGCTCGTTTTCTCTTTTTCTTCTCTCCGCCTCCGTTGTTCTTATTTCTTTTCTCATTGTTACACATTTCCACACAAAAATCTTCAAATGATGAGGTTTTTCTTAGGTGCTTTTTTTTTGTCACTATTCAGTTATTTCCAGGCTTATGTTATGGTGTCATGCTTTTAAAAAATAAATGGGAACCCCCACCCTCATATAGAAAAACACAGTTCACTCAGGAGGGGTGGATCATGCAGTGGGAGGGGGGAGTTTGGAGTGAGGGGAGATATGGCAGTGACAGGTGGGGAATTGGTAATAATTATATATGGTAGGGCAGAGGTGACATTTAACAAGTGTGGGACTGCAGAGTTGTGCGTGGGCTTTCTCATCAACCTACAGCCTCTACCACAGTCAAATTGGCAGGCTGATGTGGTTTCCTGGAAATACCCCATCGTGCAAACACTCCCTTGTATAACTGTTCCTTTTGCAGATCAGCGATGTTTCGCTTGACGTCTGAGCACCTTACTGATGTGGTGCAGTAAACCTTCCCATGCAGAGTCTATAAAAATAATTATGTGAAGCAAACATGTTAGTTACAAGTGAAGAACTGAAATGTAATGGAGGTGCATCCAAAATTGCCTATTTTAATTACCAAAGATCTGCAGTTAAATGATGCTGACATGAGTTATCTAGTACACAGCAACAAGCAGTTGTAAGAAAAACAGAGCTGTGTGTCCAAGAAAAGATGCATTGCCTACAGATCCATGCGATATGGTTGAAATGAGTTTGAAGACAATAAGAATAATTTTCTGATATCAATAAATATCACTATGTATGCAAGATCATATATAAAACAGTCAAATTGATGTTCACTCTAATGGATTAGATCTGGCAAAACTCTTCACAGGTCTAAAACAAAAACAATAATTAATTTCTTCTTAACTTCTTAATTTCAATTTGCTTGGAATCAGTAATTTGGACTGAAGGGGTCAAAACTCCAGCAGCGTTTGTTGTATAAAGAGCAAATTTATTGTTCATCTAACATTCATTGTTCTTAAGGCAAGGCAAGGCAACTTTATTTGTGTGGCACATTTCATACACCAGGGCAATTCAATGTGCTTTACAGGGTAATAAAAATACAACGAGGTGAAAGAGTTACAGATATAAAAGTGCAAAAATACAGATAAGCGATACAAGAGATACTAGAGTTAAAAGTAAACAAGTACAGTTTAAAGGAAGTGAAAATACACAGAAAATACTCCCACATTAAGATGCACAATTAAATTAAATTAAAAACTGTTAAAATAATTAAAAAAAATAAAATGAATAATAATAAAAAGTTGTTCTTTATATTGCATGGTCCCTTCTCCATGCACCTTGGAAGTAGTAGCAGAAATCCCTGCTCTGTATCTAACCAGAGCCAATAGGGGAGTTCTTCTGGATGTGTAAATAAGCAACTGTTTGCTAACACGTTCACCATATGAACTTAATAAGCTCATAATATTTTAGTGTTGCGTTTACAGCTTGTTTCCACTCCCCCCAAGTGGCCAAAAATATCAGTTAATGCAGGTTAAACAAAATTACAGTTAATAAAATGACCAAAACCCCACTAACATGCAGTGAATGCGGAGCTTCCGGGGGCCCCTGGAGGTCTGGGGACTCAAGAATCAATGTTTTCAAAAAGGTTTTCAGGGCAAAAAGACTGCACTCGAATTTACACAACAATTGAACCAGCTGATTTAAAATCCATATGACCCAAAGTCTGTGTTTGAGCTGTCACAATAACCTGTGAATGAAAATGTCAAATCTAGATTACAACACAGCATCTGTTTATGAATGAACCCACCAATGTCTGACTCACCACCTCTTCTGTTGAAAACTAAAATGTCGCAAAAATCAAAAGTACAGTCGAGGCTCATTTGACAGGAAGTTATCCGTTATTATGTAATAGGAAGAGGGTGTATCCATGGTTACCTTTGTCTGAACCTTTTGTAAGCAGCCACAAACACAGATCTGAGATACACCCTTCCAATGAACAGTATCACACATACACACACAAACTAAAAATCATTATATAACTATGTCATTCAAAACTCCCCCGAGTCTGTGTCATTTTTGCCTGGAACTTTATACATTTGAAATTAACTAAACATAAAGCCTTATTTTGGTGGAGGACTAAGAGCAGTCTTAGTCTGTTAACATAATCTAACTCTATTTCATACTGTGTATTTTAAAGTACTTATATACAACTTTACCCCAGTTTGTTTAAAGTGTAAAGTGATTTACCCCTCTTATTTAGCCTTTTTATAAAAACTATATAAGCACTTACTAAATTGTTTATAACACACTGGTGTATAGTTGTAAACCGATATAAGGACATTTTAAATGTTTGTTGATGTATTCATCAATGATTATATCTTCTCTTATCCATAATCTGTGTTTAAACAGTAAATGAATGATTCACTACACAGTATAACATATCTGTAATTATATTATTGATAAAAAATTACACACGAGCAAATTCTTACAGTGTTTTGTGGGATTTGTTTACTGTTTTCTCATGAAGACATGCTGAGCTGGATTCTTGACCTGGGAAACTAAGTTAGTTTGTCAAAGAAATTCTTAACTCAAGGTCCTGTCAGAGTAGGCCGTTATGCAGCGGGGATAAGGACCCAAATGCAGACAGTTGAGGCAGCTCTAGCAGTTCAAAAGGTTTTATTAAATAACAAAAATGCTTACAGATCCGTGGAACAGAAACAAAAGGCAAAACAGTGCAGGCAACACGGACACCAGGAACTCTGGGAACCAGGGAAGCCGACACACAGGGAGAGACAGCCAACAATGAACCGACAAGGGACAAAGGAAAAGGACCGGTATATGTAGGGATGAGACAAGGAGGGAACCAGAAACAGGTGAAAAACAAGACACAGGTGAACCGAATCAAACTGGTGGGAAACAAACAAAGACAGGAAGTAAAGGGCGCACAAGAACACAAGACCAGGGATTACAAAATAAAACAGGAAACAAGACCAAAAAGCACAGAGTCCAAACAAAAATCCTTCATGGACCATGACAGGTCCACTTACTAGATTTCTTCCGGGGGGCTTTCAGCCACATCTCATGGCCTTCATCAGCGGATGGAGTTTGCTCAGTTCTCATGGAGAGTGAAGAAGAAGTGTTTATAAATGAATGAATACTTTGTTAATAAATACAGTAAAAACAAATACTTACAATACTTAATTAATAAATATAATAAACATACTTCATATCCATAAACATATTTTAACTGATTACATTATATTGTCATTCATTATCTGTTTATCATATAATAGTTAGTTGACGAATACATTAATAAACACTTAGAAATGTCCTTATATCTGTTTGCAATTACATTATAGTGTCTTATAAACCATTTATTATTTATATACTGCTTATAAATAATAAAAGGGGTTCAAAATAATTATACCCATTTCTTCATGTGAAATGTCCACAATTTCACAACCAAATGGCCTATTTTTGATCTGAAAATAATTCTGAGTAACCCCACGACTAGTTGTTCGTCTTTTATCAGCAATCCAATCTTTGTCTGCAAGTCTGTGCATGTGGGAGTGCCAAGTGGTGACTCACTGGATGGCCAAGATAAGATGATAGGGGAAGTGAAAGCGACACAGTGCAAAGAACAACACAACGGTGCAAAATAACCAGGATACCAGGTGAACTGTGACATTCCTGTAGCTGCAGGACTCTTAACTTTTGTTTTGTTTTCTTTGTACTCTTCAAGCTGTTTCTCTGCTTTAGTAACTAGTTATATTGCATTAATAGCTCAATAGTTGCTCATATTCTTATCTGCATCATATTCTCTGCTGCAGCAACAATTTCCCCATGGGGATCATTAAAGTGTTATCTTCAAAATTACCTGTGTGATTTTACTGTGTAAAATAATAACATGTATATATTCATGTTTTGAATGTTTTTCCTTAATCCTGCAGTAAGCAATTTTTGACCACTAGGGGACAGAGAGACTCAAAGAATACCTTTTAAAGAAATGCATCAGAGATCCTTTTAACTTGTTAGTGTGTTAGGGCTTGGTGGGGTTTTTTTCTGTACCAGTGCCTACAAAACCTGAGTTTCAGTGCAATTACCAAAACAATACTTAAAAAAATATGTTTTGATACTTACATGGAGTTTTTATTTTGTTTCATTTCTTTATATTTAACAAAATAATTCTTATTTGTCTTACTTGAGTATTTCCATTTTCTGCTGCTTTATACTTTTACTTTGCTACATGTCAGAGGGAAATATTGTAGGCTACTTTTTACTCCACTACATTTATTTGATATATTTAGTTACTTTGCAGATTCAGATTAATAATGCAAAATATAATCAACAAATAAATAATGATGTATTATCGATCCGCAGGGGGCAATTCACAAGCTACCCAGCCGTATACTGTATAAAATAATTAAAATTTAAATTAATGTATCAATAATTATAATCCAATAATTTTTCAAGTCAAATTTTGATTGCAGGCCTTTTACTTGTGGGCTGACAGAGTATTTACAAACTGTGGTACTACTACTTTTACTTAAGTACAGTACTTGAGCAAATGTACTTAGTTACATTCCACCACTGAGCGTAGTAGACGTTTCATTTTAAGGATATAACTTAAACTGCAGCATCACTTGTGATAGTCAAATTTGGTGTATTAAGTTGCAATACACCGTATTCACCACAGGGTCGCAGACGTGAAACTAGTAATTGTGCCTACAAACAATGACTACAACTCCCAGCGTCAGGCTGAGTTTACGGAAGTAGGAGCCGTTGGCAGGTTGCCTCGTTTTGACATACGGGGTACGCGGATTGGATTCAGCGCCGGGCGGTCACATAAAATGGCATTGTTAGAAACGAGAACTTCAACCTCGGGGCGCGCAGGTGTGGTTAAACAAACACAACACCGCCGACACTAGATGACCGTTGCGACGTGAGCGATGTTATGGTTGTTGTATTTATCCCAGCATGTTTATGTAGTAACATATCGCGATGTAACGTCGGTTAAACGTCGATGAAGCCGTTAGACTCGGATGAGGAAGAAGCGGAGCAGCTGGGTGCCTACCAAAAGGAGCTGAGACGTGAGTCTAACGCGCTAAATTTGCTAACGGCTAAGTGAAAGAGAGAGGCTTTAAATGGGTAGTTAATATACAGCAACCGCGCTACAGCTGGGTGTCTTAAAATGTGTTGTTTACAAAGTGCCCGTGGACTTATGTCACGTAAACTACGGTACCAAGAGGAGAGGGCGAGTAAAGTCGTGTCACTGCCACCTGTTGCTCTTCGGGCAGACGGTTCAGTCGTTTGGCTGTGCTGCGGCTACATTTCCAGGAAAACTAACACTAATGTGTCGCGCTTCAGTTTCAGACAGCTAACAATTACTTCCAAATTATTGACAAGACCTTCTAAAACAATTTTCCAGGACACCAGTGTCTAAATTGATGGTGTGCCGGCATGCACAGTATCAGTTAAATAGTATGCAGCCGTCATTAATTCGTGTTATTAATTGCACCTGTGCTTCTCCTACTGTGACATGCCAAAATATCTGCTGTGCAAAAAAGCCCTACATGTGTTTGTGTGGTCACTGGGACTGTCCTGTAGAAAGAAAATTATATGTGTGTGTGTGTGTGTGTTGTTTTTTAACCTGTATTGGTTTTGTGAATTCTTGATGATTCATGATGTGAAAACGGTCTCCACCAATTCAGTGTTCGGGTTAAATGTGTATGAAAAAATATCTTATTATACATCTCAGTGATTTCACACAGTGTTCTCATCTCTAATTGGTGGGCAAGTGTTTTCTTTTAATTCAGTAGTTATAAAATGAGTTCTGCAGGTTCACAGACACCACCTATCATGGGGCACAGAAATAATATACTGTATGAGACTGGTGTCTGTGTGTGTATATTGTTTTCAGAGCGAGCCAACCAGAGCATACAGCAGCTGAGCAGTACTCTGGAGCAGCTAGACCCTGATGGGGAAGAGGTGGAGGAGCTCAGAGGCAGTGATGGCAGTCTCTTCGCCACCATGGCTGAAGAGGACAAGGCTGCATGGAGCCAAAAGACACAGAGCGAAGCAGGTGACTCATTGATTAGTTGTGGGACGACTGTCTGACAAAGACATTGTAGCGCACCACCTTGAGATTTCCCTGGTCATAATCTTGTTGACACAAAGTTATAATAAAATGCTTCCTCTGTGTGTGTGTGTCTTTTTGCATTGTAGTTAATCAGCTGAAGAGCCTTCTACTGAAGCAGTGCAGAGAAACTCCCTCTCCTCTCTCTCCTTCAAAGAAACCGTCTCCATCCAAGGTAGAGTATGCAGCTTTTCGTGGCTAAACATTTAAATGCATTAGACCTCTAATACAGAAATATCTGTGAGGCTAGGATACATTCTCCATATTTAAATGTGGTAAATCATTCAGGCTTTTCCATTATATCAGTATTTTGCATGCCATTCTGCTGTGTTTTGCCTCATTTTTGATTGTCACTCTTCTTTCCTCTGTTAGAGAGTACAGCAGGAGGGAAGGTCCACTTTGCCTGCTTTTCAGGATTTGGTACCAATGATTCACAACCAGTCAGAGTACATCCAACACCTGGAAGCTGAGGTCAAGTTCTGCAAGGTATGTGCACAAATGTATGTATGTTTGTGTCCTTTTTACTGTTGTGCTGATTTGGAGACGTTTCGATTAATTTCTCTGTGTGCATGACTTCAGGAAGAGCTGCAGGGGATGAAACAGCGGATCAGAGTGGTGGTGGTGGAGAATGAGAAGTTGCATGCAGACCTCAAATCCAAAGCTGTGGATGAATCTCTGAAAGACTACACAATCCGAAACTCCATGGTAATGTGTGTGTTTGAAAGTCAGGTGTATGATTTTTGTGCTTGTGATAGTATGTGAAATGTATGTACATTCTTACCATATATATGAGGGCACATACATCATAGTATGTCAAATAAAGGATGAAATAGTTGTGATTGTTTTTTAAGGTTGTCTCTGTTCGTTACATTACTCTGCACAAATTCATGTGGCTCATCATCTGTCCTGATGTGTTCTTCAGGTGAACGAGAGTATGGCAGCCAGCAGCCACATAGCCTCCAATACAGGCCACAGCGTGCTGCAGAAAGCAGAACACACCACATGGAAAAATGAGCTGGTAGGGATGATGGATCTGTTCGGTTACTGTTCAGTTCTCCTCCTCCATCTCCAACCCACATGGTTCTCTGCAATATCATAGATTTTGTGTTGTGTATTCCAGACAAGAAAGGTTGAGCTAATTCTCTGGGGACAGCTGAAAATATCAAATAATGTTACAAATGTGTTCATTAAAGAATATATATGGCTTCAGATTGTATTTCCAACTTGTTTTGGGCATTCATTTGCATTATGCCCCCAGTGAAACTTTTAAGATGGAAAAACAACCATCAAACCAAAAAGGAATATATATGTCGAGTGCTCAAACATACAATCGTTATGGAAAATTGTGGCAAAATCAGAATCTCATCCCATCCTGTTTAATTCCACTCATTCACTGTGTTTCAAAAGTACATACATAGTCTGTTCTGTTCTGTTGTGTTGTGTTCATCAGGAACAATTGAAAGTGATCTACCAGGCACAGATTGAAAGCTTGGAGGCTCAGGTCATCTCCCTCAGGTCAGTGTAGCCAGTGATTACTCCTTTTTCTTTTCTTTTTTTATTGCTTCAGTATTAAAAAGCAATACTCATCTCCTTTCCTTCCCCTTTTCTCTCTCTGTTTCTCCATATCTCATCTTTTGTTCAATCTTCAGGAAGGATCTGTCGGTCAGTCAAAAGGAGTGTGAGGAGGTGAAGGTTCGTCTGAGACACAGGGAGAAACAGGCTGCAGATGCACTGAGGGCTGATGGAGCTCCCCGTGTGGCAGGATTGTGTCTGAAGTGTGCACAGCACGAAGCTATATTGGCTGGGACTCACACAAATCTGCATGTCCAGGCTATTGACAGGCTCACAAAGTCGGTGGTAACACACACACACACACACACAAATACATTTTGCTAATCAGTCACAAGTTAGCCACAGTGTATCATCTCTTCATACTCTGTAGATTAAGTGGTTGTATATGATTATGCGTTGACTTGGCAGTTATTTTGAGATTTTCTGATTGCTCATGTTTTTTATGACCAACTGTTTTTATTATTTGTTGCATGTGCATGGCTACAAAAAGAAACAAAATATACAAAGACTAAAATAATTTTTCCAATGTTTTTTTTTTACGCTGGTCGCACGTTTTCTTGTCTATCATCTATTTTTTAGGGAGCGAGATGAGTTGCTGGTTGCTCTGCGTGGCGTGCGGGCTAGTCAGCAGGAGGCGCAACAGAGGGAGTGGTCAGCCTGTCTTCAGGTCAAACAGGCTGTGGAGATGGCAGAAGAAGCAAATCTGTACAAAGCACGGGTCAGAGAAACATACACACACCTTTCCGAAATGTGTTCATTCATATTCATTTGTAAAGCTCTTTCACTCGGCTAAAAGATTCCTCCTACGTTGTCCTCTAAAATTGTGTTTTCTCTTCCTACTGGGGCTTCTTACCTCTGGCAAACCTACTGTTTGTACGCATGCAGGTGGAGGTGCAGTGTGAGCAGTTATCCCGGGAGCTGGCTCGACTGAGGGAACAGCTAGAACGAGAAGCACAGGCCCTGCAGAAGAGACTGGCTGAGGCCAGAGAGGAGGGCCGAGCTGAGGCCCACAAACAGAAAGAGGAGCTGGCACATACAGTAAATCTTGCTTATTCACTATTTGTGTGTGTAGAGAACTGTTGTATATGTATGTAGTTCCAATCCATAGTTTTGGTTGCTTTGAAATACTGAACTATACTTGAATATCAATGCACAAACTAAAAACCAGTCCACATACTTTTGATTGCATAGTACAAATAATAAAATATTTAACATTTTTTGCACTTAACTGTATGGGGTCCACGTATAATGGCAGTTCTTATCTCTTACAGTTGCTGTAAAGAATGAACACTGACAATCTTGTTTTTCAATGAAATGCCTATGGAAAAATTGTGTGTGTGTATCAGGTGTCCAGCCTCTCCCAGCGTGTTGCTGAGTTGGAAGGGCAGCTAGACAGAGCTCACAGGGACAAGAGCTCACTGACCAATCAGCTGGAAGATGCTCTTTGCAAACTTACCAGTCAGGAACACGACAATACCAAGGTACACTGCGTGCGTTGTGCAAGAAAACCTTAAGTCAACATGTATGTATTGTTACTTTTTATTGGTGCTTATTTTGCTCATAGTTTGCACTGAGCAGTTTGAATCAGCGTGATTCAGTACAACGGGTACGGCTGTCTTAGCTTCAGGAGAATATGGCTCCAGTATTGCAATGAAAGCTTCTGCTAAACCAGCACCTAAAAAAGATGGCTGTTGCTTTGAGGGAATAGAGGTAAAGAACACTCCTGATACTGAGATGCAGTCTGTCATGTCTACTTGTAATGCTTTTGTAAATCCACTGGATGGCAGCAAAGGTTTATCTATTTCAGTATTTATTTTCAGCTGTTGGAAGTGAGTGCATAAATATGTTTAAGGTAAGCTAAATAACCAAGCTTCATGTGAAGATGTTTAGTTCAGGTTTTAGTCATGTTGTATTGTAAAACTATATATACTGTATATATGCATGCAAATGATAGCAAAGCAATGACCCAATTGCCTGGTGGGCTGCAAGGTTTTGCTTAAACTGGGAGACTCAGGTTCACTCAGTGCTGCATGTCAGCAAATATTCACCCTGCTGAAGTGTCTTGAAGACGCTGAAACCTTACAAACTTTAGTTTCTGTTTTTATCTCGCTAATATTAATATGTATTATTAGTAATAAATGATTCTAGTTGACAAAAATGATAGTAGCACATAATGTAGTAATTTAAACATAAATAATATAGTAACAGTAACCATATAAATAGTAGAATGGGATTTTATTCACTTATATGGGTGCCTTCGGGAGGAAACTCTTAGTGAAATAGATCAGTATTACAACATACTGTATTTACATAAGTGAGCTTTAGCCTGGAAAAAGAAAGTCTCATTACATGGCAGAGGCTGATGATTCAAATGAAGGACCTTCCAAGATAAGGACGGGGTAAAACTGACAAATGATGAAGGAACGGACAGGAAGTAATATTTGTTAATCAAAGAACTGGCTGTTTTTAATCAGTCCTTGTCATCTCTAGGTGTGTGTGGATCTGCGATATCAGCTCAGCCATGCCCAACTAAAGAAAGAAGAGGCAGAGAGAGAGCTCAGAGAGCTCAACACCAAGACCAGCAGACTGATGGAAAAGGCTGCACAGGTACGTCTTCATTCAACCCATTGATTAGTTTAGATTTAATAGATTAATTAGATTAGTTCAGGAGCTTTTAACTCAGTTTAGTCGATAATTTAGTAAGCAGTCAACATTTTTTGAAGAAGCTGTACTGAGGTGTAATAAGCAAACTCCCTCAAATATTTATTTCCAAACTTCCAAATTTATCCCAAATCATCAGCATCAGTTATCCAGACTGTCTAGTGGATATAATGACCACATGTGCAATAGAGAGGGAAGACCTGGTTACACTTTGTTGAATAGAATGCCTCATAGAAAGTATGAATTGCCCTGATATTTCTAAATACTATTTTACCTTTTAGAATCAAACTATTTTGAATTTGATGATCAAATCATTTCCTTGTCCCACTCAACCTTTAGATTAGGTTGTAATCAGCCTTTAACGTTTTGTTTGTCTGAGGGCATAAGGTGCGTTGTTGTGAAAGATTTCCTCACGTCCTCTTCCCTCTCTCCTTCCATCTCTGCGGGACAGGAAGTGGAAAGGCTGAGCTCAGAGCTGGTTGGCTGTCAGCAGCATTTGGAGGCGGTCCAAAAGGACGGGAGCCAATGGCAGGCCGAAGCCCTGAGCCTAGCAGAACAGCTGGCAAATGCCCAGCGCCAACTGCACCTCACCAGGTAGTACCTAATCCTATTATACATGCCACCACACACAAACACACACACACACAAACACACAGCGCTCCCCTCTGCCCAGCTCCTGCCCAGCTCAGCCCAGTCCAGTCCAGTTCAGACCAGCACACCAACTGTACCGCACCAGGTAACAGCTAATCCTATTATACAAACCACACACACATAAACACACATGCACGCCGCTGTGCCATGGTCCTGGTACCAACTGGACCTCACCAGGTCACCTCTAATCCTGTTAAGCATGCCACAACATAATGCAACACACACACACACACACACACACACACACACACACATGCACACACGCACACAAACACACTGCCCACTCTGTGCCACCAGGCCAGTGCCCAGCCCAGCAACAGCTCCAGCAGAGCCAAAATGGCGCCTGAGCCTTTCTTCTGTCCCTGGCGCGCACACATACACACACACACAGAGAAAAGTGTGGCTGATGGTCACTGGACAGCCTGGCCTTAGTGCCACCTGCCAGTGCCCTGCACCCGTTCTCACGGCAGGCGCTACCGGCTCCCCTCCCTTTTACCTCTATCTTCTCTCTTTCTATCCATTTCTGCATCTTTCTATCCTATTTTTCCCTGGTACCCTGTATCACTTCCTCTGTTATTCTTTTATCCATTTATCCTGCCCATCCATACATTCATCTGTCTATCTTTTCTACCTGTTGTCCTTTTTTGCCATCCTCTATACTTTAAACATTTCCATTTCTTTTTCCTCTTCCATCATCCTCTCTTTTCCATTATACTTTTTTTCTCTCCTGTCCTCCTGCATTCCTCCCTTCTCCTCTCCTTCCCTCTGTCCCTCCTGTCATCCGCTGGCTGCTGTTCCTTTCCACACCAGCCACTGCCAGGGCCATGCCAGCCCATGCCAGCCGCCCAGGGCACTCTCTCACCCCCGCTGCCCACAGCCGAGGTGTCTGAGATGGGCACAGATGTGGCGGTGGTGCCCTGTGGTGCTGGAGGCTGCGGGATGCAAGTTTGTGTAATCTATGTGTGTGTGTATGCGTGTGTATTTGTGTTTATGTGTCTGTCAGCTTGGTGGTATGTGTGTGTGTGTGTTGTCCACTGCAGCTCCCGGCTTGATCTGTGTTTAAGTGTGTTTGTCTGTCAGCTGGCCAGCGCTAACACACTGGCTGCATGGCGGGCTGTCGTGTGTTTAAGGGATGAGGCAAGGAGTGTGTGTGTGTGTGTGTGTGTATATTTTGCAGCCAGCTGTGGAGAATGACATGCATATTAATATGGCAACATGATGACTTTGACCTGTACTAGAGGAGCCACTGGACTAAATCATTTTACTGCCATGTGTGCGGGTGTATGTGCATGAGAGAGTTTATAGTTTTATCTATCCGCAGATGCATACTAGATGTTTGACAGCTGTTGACTTGGCTGTGCATGTAGCCATTCAAATTCAATTTTGGTCATTAACAGTGAAAGCCATTTCTGATACTGATTTAATATGGATATTTATTTTCCTTCAGTAGTGCATGACAAGCAAGTTCACATTAAGTATCACAAAATCATATTTAAAGTCATGTTTAGAGCTAAAGCTTTTAAAAAGCAGTGTTGTCGTCATATAAGAAAACTGGAGGACACAAGTATAACAGTCATAAAAACTTTAAAATCCCGACAGTGATAAATCAAAGAAGCTTATGAAGACCTGCATGTCTGTGTCTGTGAGAGCCCAAACTATTGTCACAGGGTAGAAGAGCACAAAAACAGTCTGCAGGCCTACAGACTTAAGTTAGTAATACGAATCCATGATACAAATTTTTAAAGTATTGCCAGGTGTCTGAAACAGTTCTTTAAATGTTGTGAAGAACATAAATACCATCAGTGCTGGTCATACTCACAATTAAACACAAATTAAATTCACACCTCCAGCACTAGTTGGACACATGTTGGAAGACAAACATTTTGTTACACTATTAGCCCTCAACCAAAGTGAATCATCACATTTGACAAACTGGTATATTTCATTACTTTGTTACTTCGGTGCTGTGTTATAGTATTTCTATAATCCTGAACATTCACACTCGTGATACTAGGGAAGATAATCATAAAAAATGATGACTGGTTCATGATTTGTGGTGATCTTTTGGAAGAGTTAGAGTACTTGGTGTAAATGGGGATTGCTAAAATGTAAATATTAATATTTGAATGTGGAAGTATAAAAGTCATTGTACAATCCACTGACGTTGTAGAGAGGGGCGAGAAGTGATAATTGTTCAAATATGAGGATAATTGTGTTACAAACGGAGATTTTGAGAGAGAAGTTCGAACCCTGCTTACTTTCTCAGCTCTGCACACCTGGTCAGTCGCTGCGTAAAGTAGGCATGATTGGCGGTTTCAGATATTGTTGGACGCAGCTTCCCAATTCAGACAAAAGGTGTGGGCAGAAGGGGATTTTGACGATGTTTGACCATGTGACAAGCACCTCGGTTGAAGCATACTGACGCCTTCAGATACATAAAATACATACAAATTGTTTTTTAAGCCTTAGAGTTGCTACAGGTCATAATTATGTAACTTTTGATATTATGATCATCATTACATGTCGCTTAGTATTGTAAATACCGAAACAAGAACTTGGGAGCAAAAAGTCTTCTGAAGATACTGAGGATTTTGGTTTCTATTCTCATCACTCACAGTTAAGCTGTCCAGCAGGCTAGTTTTTCCAAACTTGGTGTTTTCTTAGAAGCCCATAAAGTCTTTCCATCTATCCATTGATCCATGTCTGTTGAAATAACATCATTGTATTTAAAGATGGGGTTATACAGTGTCTTTGAGATACCTACAGATGAAGGAGGTCATAACGGGGGAATTGGAAATTTTTGGAGCAGCGTAGAAACCAACCATCAAACACAGATACACACACATCCACATGTGACATACACACCTGCTGAGATTTGGTCACAGCCTTTGTCCATCCTCAGGCCAGCACTATGTGTTTTATGTTCCTTTTTTGTTTTTCCCTTTTTTCCTCACTTGTCATGTTCTCCGTTACTTTTTCTCATGCTGTTTCAAACTAAACAAATAAACCTCAAGCAATTGTCTCCCTCCCCTCCCTCCCTCTCTCTACCTCTGTCTCTTTCTCTCTCTGTCTATCTGTGGGCCTTCTGGGGTTATGCAGAACTACATGTAGTTCATTCGTAGTCATGTCTCTGTTTGCCCTCTCTTGTTCTTCACTACAGAGCCATGCATGAGTCTTTGTAAGTATTGTGGCCTGGTTTGTGTAACTGAGTTAGTGTGTGTTGAGTGTGAGATTCACAGTAGTGAGGCTGGAAGGCATTTTTATGACCAGCCTTGGAAGGCAGCTCTTTGATTCTCTCTCTGCAACTTGCTCGCTCCCCTCTTTCATTCTGTCCTCCTCTCGTGGCCCAAATGATCACAGCCCGTCTTCAAACAGGGGACATGAAGCACAGACAGCCTCTGTTTGATTTCTGATAGCCCTACCTTCCTTTCTGATAAACACATACGTATGCACACACATACACATACACACACACATACACATATTTGTTTGTACAACTGCATGCCTGCAAATGCGCACACTGATACGCACATCAGTCAAATCCACATGCCTGTACACACAGACACAAACACCCACTCACACACACACACAGATGCATGCACGCATCCGGGGGTCCCACGGCGGCTGGTGCGCTGCGCTGCGCTCCAGGATTGGATCATCAGCCAGCTGTGAGTTGGACAGCCCAGGATCTGTCCTAATCCCCGCCACTCTGTTCACATCGCCTCACATACACACACACGCACTCCAGTCCCGGCCCCAGCCCAGCAGAGGGCTTTACTAAGTTTGTTTTGTTTGTTTGCTCCTGTCTTTCTTCACTTTCTTTCTTTTCTTCTTTCCTTGTCTCCATCCGGCCTCATCTCTCCCTGTGTTGTGATCACAGATCCCAAAGGCCACAGTGAAAACTGCCCAGCATAACTTCTGTTTCAACACATGCCAGATAGGCATGAATGGCTAGATGTGTGTGTTTGCATGCGTTAGTGTATCCATGGTTAGTTGAGACCTGTGTGCCTGCTTTGTGGTTTGGACGAGTCGAATGTCTGCGAGGCCCCAAATCTTGCACCAGTTTTATTATGCCCATGAAATCAAGCATCCATGTTCATGAGGGTGCTTGCTTAGAGCTGTAGATGCACGTGGAGCTGAAAATACTTCGGTGAATAAGTTTACTTGCTGTCTCTTTCTCACCTAGAACTTGTGACTATGGCTTCCTGGGCCAGGAAATGTCCGAACATGACTGTTCATATAATCTGATCTGCGGCTGTATGTCATGAACACTTTCAGCCAAAAACCTCCTGTTAGTGACTTGGATCAGGAAGACGGACAGTGAGGCTCAACTGTGAATGTCTGGCTGAGGATCCTGTCAACTTCAGCTTCCATATCTGGAAAAAATATTCATGCATCTTGACAGAAGGCCATGGGTGCCTGCAGTGGCAGCAATCCAAGATCTCGCTGGTGGACACCAGCGGTGGAGGAAGCTGTGAGCTGAAGAAGGCCTTTGGGCTTGACTAGCCAAGGGGACTGAAGCTTCTGTGGCCTTTGAAGCAAAACCTCAGGTGTGGGAGCAGTATGGAGAGGCTATGAGGATGAACTTCCAGTTCCTCAAACTGTCCAGGCCTTGCCTAGAGTATTCTCAGCAAGGAGGAGAACTGTTAGGTGGTGAAACACTGTGAGGAACTCTTGAACCTACATGGGATAGAGGAGTCTGAAGACTCAGACAACTTTGCCCCATCTCTCAGGCGGAGATCACTGAGGTAGTCTTAAAGCCCGGAAGTGGCAAGGTGGGGCAGCTTATGCTGGAAAGGACAAAGTGAGGAGCTTGGACTCCTTCAAAATGAAAGCCAATTGAAGCCGTATAGGCATGTGATCAAGATGCCTCCTTGTGGAGGTATTCAGGGCATGTCCAACTGGGAGGAGACACCAGGGCAAATCTAGAACATGTTTGAGGGGATTTATGTCCTACCTGTCCTGGGAATGCCATTAGATCTGTGGTTGGGCAAGTTGAGACGTTTGGGCTACCTTGCTTAGCCTACTGCCACTAAAACCTGGACCCAGGTAAGTGGCAGTAAAGGGAATGGATATTGCAGAAACAAGAGCAGGGTGGACAGGCTGATTATACTAGATAATGTTTCATTGTATCAGAGCTTTTAAGATTGTGTGGAAGCTGTAAATTGGAATCTTTTTGATTGGATGCTGAGATCTTTACTCTCTTTGCCCTCACTGTATATTTGTTTGTGGCACACTATTTCACCCAGGTCTAGGTTAAGAGAGAAGAGATGAGGTATCATGGGTTGCCAACAATACAGAAATGCGACACTTATAGAACACACCAACACTTATAGAAAATGTTATGAGATGAGGGATAATGTAAATTGATCAATGTTGATAAAGCAATATGTGAAACATACAGGTAAGCAGGTAGACAGAGCTAGAGGGGGAGACAGAAAGCGTTCCTGTGTTTTAAAGCCACGTTCTCCTTTCTGTGACCCTGAAATCAGAAGATGAATGCACAGAGATGGAGGAATAAAAAGCTCCAGACCAACCGCTGTGACTCATACACAAAGTTCCCCAAACTCTATTAAACATGTCACGCTGCTTCTCTCTCGCTGTACCTCTACCTAGTTCTCTCTCTTTTTTTTTTTCTCCCCTCAGTTGTAGATCGTGATAGCAAGGTCTGGAAAGGCGGTGAACAGAACTGTGTGTGTGTGTGTGAGGGCGGAGAAGTGTAAATGAGGAAGGTGAGGCAGCAGATGCCGCGTCCCGCCAGAGGCTCGCTTTGAGCAGCGAGTGAAATCTGGGCGCGACAAAACTGCTGCAAACCAACTCGGCAGGAGGCCCTTGTCCAATCACGGCCCGGAATAAAAGGGCCGGGGCGCCACGCGGGCTGCAGTCGCTCAGGAGAGGTGGGGGCCATAATGAACCTTCAAGCGCTGCCAGCGAGCGCACACACACTTGAGCACAGCATCTTTCTTTCTACCTGGCATTAACAGTGCCTAACCACTGTCACCGCACACATGCATGCACACAACCTCTACAGCAACTGTGTACGTGACTTTTTGTGTGTGCGTGAACACGTGCGTGAAGTATCCTTTTTTCGTGATGCGTGTTGTTTGTGAGCGTGCAATTAGATGAGTCGGTGTGCATGCCTTTGTGCGAATGTTAAGTGTTGATACCTTTGGGCTACACCTGTGTCTGTGAAGTTTGATGTGTGTGTCTCTGTGTGACAGCAGCGGGGCAGTGCCAGGTATGAGGCTTGCTGTGTGTTTTTGTGTGTTTGCGTGTGTGTCTGTGTGTGCGTGTGCTTGTCTGGTCGGCAGCCATGTTGTTGGGTAGCAGATGGCACCATGGTTGGCAGGGGAGGGGCTGCTTAGCACAACTAATCAGACAGTTACGGATAGGGCAGCTGGGAGGGCCGTTGGCCAGCCGTGTGTGTGTGTGTGTGTGTGTGTGTGTGTGTGTGTGTGTGTGCCACAGAGTGCCATGATGTTGACAGTGGTGGGCCCGTTGGCCCGGTGACGAGACCTTGCCGCGTTCTTCTCTCCTCGCTGTCGGAGTGCCCTCTCTGCCATCCTGCCATCCTGCCTTCTCACCTCTCTCTCTCTTGCACTCGCGCCGTCTCTCTCGCTCAATCTGTTGAGACCTACTTGGTCTTTTATCTTCCTTTCAGTTTCTTTGACTCTTCATCTCCTTTTGTCTTTCTGTCACACTGTCTTACTGTCTTACTCTCTGCTGCATCTTCCTTTCTCTGGTCTTTAATCGTAAGTTCATCTGTGTTTAGTTGATGTGACAGTAATTAAAACAGGATGTGTTTTTTTGTAAAGCTGCATGCTAACAAATGGAAATGGAACCCATTTTAATACAGCTTAGTGGAATCAGCAATAAACACTTAAAAATGTGGCCTCTTGAGCGGTAACATTTCTTCTAACCGTAAACCTATCCTGTCCTCTTTTCATCACTTCTAAACCTGTCACTGTCGTACACATGTTGACATGTGTACAAAATGAAGCCACAGACTTATTGTGCTGTGACCCTTGATCTAAACAAATGCTCCCTCTCATTGTTTTGGTGTTTCCCTCCATCTGCTTATGATTCTTGTCTTCCACTATCACTTTCATCTTAGTGTAAATAGTGTTACAGAAAATACACTAAGCATAAGACATGTGGAAGCTAGGTCTAGATCTAACCTAGTTGTCAGTGCTGTGAGTGTTGCAGCTCATGCAGCTGCGTAGCTTCTCCAATTGACCTTCAGTACTAAGCATTGTATGCAACTCCAGGATGGACATTTCCTCAGCTCTTCCTCTTTATCTTTTGTGTTGTTTTTCCCTCTACTGTTCCTTCATGCAGGCCAGGTAGTAAAAGTAGATAGCTGCGAGGAGACGAGTTTTCTTTATCTCTCCACATCTCCTTCCATCCATCCATCCATCCATCCATCAGCACTCTGTTTCTTGCAGAGGATAAATGATACCATGAGCACCTGTAAGCACACCTCGCCAACTCTAACTCTGGAAAACCTTATTTACACTATACATATCATAAACGTTAAAATGTAGATACTATAAAATCAGCAGGGGACAATCACACATGATGAGTACCAGGATTATTAGGCAAAGCTGTAATCCTGCGGGGCTGGGAATGGATAGAATAGACAGATCGCTGACTGGGAGACCTCAGGCAAGATGGAGGCAAATCTGTCGGCTACAACTGTTGTCACCCCAGCCAAGTGTGCCCTGGGACACTGGCCTACATACACACACTACTGCTGGAGGACAGAACGAAAGGGAGAGCACCAGCCCTCTGCCATCCATCCACCATCCACTCTTCACCTCATTCTTTACTCGTCTTTTCTTGCCTCATACTTCAAACTATGTATCTGATGGGTTTTGGAACATCTTGAAATACTCTGGAAAATGTTCAGGTTCAGTGAGAAGTTTAGCATCGGTTTCATGTTAGAGGACTGCACTTATTGTTACTGTATTGTGAGTGCAGTGTATGGATCCTGTGCACCCTGAATGAAGTGTGTCTGTGTTTGTGTGTCAGTCAGTCAGTCAGTCATCTGGTCAACTTTGTGCCTTCACACACCCCTGCTGTGAGGGTGGCACCATCAGTGACTCTACACTGTGCCCACTGCCCAGTAGGCACAGCTTTCATCCAACATGACAGAACCCCTTTTTGCCTAATTTCTCTCTTTTACCTCTGTCACTCTCTTTTACCTGATTGATCTATCCTTTTATCTTTTCATCCTCTTCATTTTTATCCTTCATATAGCTGGTCTTTGTTCCTTTTTTCCCCTCTTGCCTTCAATCCATCCCTTTCTCTCTGTTGCCCTTTGTAGGCACAGCAGTGCCAAGCATTGCCTCGTAGGTAGCAGGGCATTGACCCCATTGGCAGATTTTATCAGGAGATGATCACAAAGACAGGAGCAAGAGATGGCAGGGAGGAGGATAAGATGGGTTCAAGGTAGCAGCTGAGTGGAGATGTTCTGGAAGATACAGAGGGAGGAATGTTGACGCTGTTTAGTGCAGTCTGTTAGGAAGGAGATATAAGCAAAGACACAAGCGATTAAGAATGGAGAAGATGATGCTGAGGCTGGAAATGGAAAGGAGCGCAAATGGATAAGATATAGATTGAAATGAAAGAGAAGAGGACATGTGGAAGTTGTAGGGAGAGTTTAAATGTAGAGAGAAGTGGGTGGGTGGCATAGAGGAGGCAGAGGGGAGCAGAGGAGGGAAGTAGCGAGCCTGGCGATGGTGTGTGTATATGAAGGCGGGCACCGGATGGGCACAAGCCCCCCTACAGTTCCTTCTCCAGCCCCAGTCCCCCCCACTGAGTTTAAAAAAGCCTCTCTTTGTTTTCCACCTCAATGGCTGCCTCTCTCTCGCTAGGCATCTGATCTAATGGCCCAGGAGCACAGAGACCGAGGAGAGGAGAGGAGAGGAGAGGAGAGGAGAGGAGAG
This sequence comes from Macquaria australasica, assembly GCA_005408345.1. Taxonomy (NCBI): domain Eukaryota; kingdom Metazoa; phylum Chordata; class Actinopteri; order Centrarchiformes; family Percichthyidae; genus Macquaria; species Macquaria australasica. Next base: position 2,961,724 of record SEMN01000012.1, on the reverse strand, counting down.
GAAGTAAAAAGATAATGGAGGAGTTCACTGAAGATTACTTGGGTGGGTTAGGAGAGAGAGATGGCACATATTCCTTCCTGCCAGTTGCCCCCAAGCTTATAACCAGATGGGAGGGGTGAGGGGCATTTGAACGACATCAGGTATGTCTCAGGTGTGAAGTGAATTTCTAACACGGGTGGATTGTGCTCACACTGGGAGAGAACACTGCATGTGGTACAAACTTTTAGTTTTGCACACCTTTCTCTCTCACAGTCTGTTGTTTTTCCTCTCCTGAAACATTCTGTCATGCCTCTTCTTTTTGTCTTTTAGAAAAATTGATTAAATATTTAACAATTAGAAATGTACACGTGTAAACATGGTAACCTTCCCTAATTCTACTTTTAATGTTACTTTACTTGCCATTTATACTATAACATTCACATGACATGTATTATACACTTCATTATCAAATGTCTAACGAGAAGTAACTTGAAGCTGGTATCTTGGTTGAAAAAATTAATTTTAGGCAATCATTTACCTCCTCAGCTGAAATTGATTCGTCCCCCAGCCCTGCCACATATGCTACCCACAACTATTTCTGTAGGGCACAGATTTGACACTGACGTTGAGTCCTGGGTTTCTGGATTGGGTCAGTATGGGAGCATATTGTACATATGCTGTGTGTTTATTTTTAAAAATCACAGATGCTTGCGCTGCCAGTCTACTCTTCCTGTGTTAAGACCATCAGTCATCTGTGCCAATTAAGACTTAAATTAAACTTCTCTCGCTCTGTTTTGTGAGCAGATAGATGATGACAGAGGCCAATCAGCAGCTAATTACTTCAATCTAGAGCTTGGTTTTTCTCTGAGGGAATGTGTGCTGTGTAGTGGTATTAGTCTTACACAGCAGCACCAAATACATGGGCCTTAATACTATGTGTACAAATTGAAGTAGAGCCATGACACTCAACTTTGGCTATCAGAAATAATCAATATTTATATTAAATAACAGAATTTAACTAACATTACCTCGGGGCACCACTGTTGAAAAAGCGAAAAAGATGGCCAATTAATTAATTCAGTCTCAGTCTAAAGGTTGCTACTAAGTTCTTGACTCGTGTACAGTGACCTTAATGCTAAAAACACACAAACCACATAGTAATCAAGTTCTTTATAAATGAAAGGTTTATTAAACTACTAACTACACACAACTATAACTACTAGACATACAAATGAATGAATAAATGCAACCATGAATAAATCCAATGAATACAGTGATGAACAATTAATAAATTCATGAATGAAATTATGAATACAACAACAAACAATTAATGTATGAAAAGAGGACCATTTTATACTGGATGACGCAGTGAACGATTATATTGGCAAGCTGTGTTAATTTGTGTAAACACAGGAAACCATTAAGTGAACAAAACTTAATATTGACCAGTGAAATCACCTTAATGCATCGTTCAGCAGCTGAGAGGTTATTAGGAAGCAGATTCTTTATCATGATTATATTGAAGGCAGATCCTATTTTTGATCTAACGCTGAATTACTTTAGGTAATCTATAGCATCAACCCCAATATCACAGGAAAAGTAAAGTTTCACCTGGTGCTTCAGATGGCCAGGGGAGAAGTCTCTCTGGAAGGGAGGAGGGAGATGTTTCTCGTGTGGGCCGTTCTGGAGCTTTCGGGCCTCCTCGGGTGTGCTCGTCCCCACGTGGCGACTCGGCTCGAGCCGCCGGTCAGGCATTTTGCTGCAGAACGATACCAAACACCTTTATAGAGACAGTCACAGACAGTGTTAACCCAGGTTTAAAGGTCAATTATACACACCATGTTATTATACCAACACACATATTTCCTACAGGTCATCCACTTCTGATCTCTCCTACAGGAATGTAGAAGGGGGGGGGGGGGGTGCAGAAGAAGGGGGCTAACACCCACACAGACACATCAGCACTCAGAGATTGCATCAGGCATTTAAGCTTAAATCTTATTTCATTACAAGCTATGATCAATTTATTTGTTATGTAAATGCATATTCACATTTCCCATTTCATTAGCTATTAAACAAAACCAGACATCCCATCTTTATCCTCATCTGGATTAGTGGATAGGTATAAACCATTACTGTTGGTTCAGTTTCCATTTTACCTGCATCAAAATCAGCATGTTAAACTGCAGTACCTTTCAGAGGGTTGGTTAAACATAGTATATTCATTAATATACATTTAATTCAGCATAGCAAAGTCAGTTCCTTTGTTCTTCAGCCCATATCCTGGAATGTGGGAGTATTAGGCTAGTTAACTACAGGCCTGTTGTAAATTGGGCAGTTGTCACTTAGCTTTCCCTTAATGTAATCCCTGAGTTCGGGTGGGTCATGTTTTATGGCCCATGCTACAGCTGTAACAGCAAATGTTTCTTTCTGTGAGGGTCGTGCATTTGTAGCTGTCTGTTTGTACATGCATGCATTTATTCATATGCATGAGAGAGTGAAAGACAAGAGAGTTAATGTCCGTACGTGTTTGTGTTGGGGGGAGGAGGGCAAATTTAATTTTTTGCTAATTTAACAGCCGCAGTTTTTTTGTTTTTTCGGGCACGATTGGCTCGCCACTGACCTTGGTGGCAGTGGGGGGGCTTTAGCGCTCCTTGAAGAAGAAAAGAGGCTTGGGCCGCCCGCTGTAAACAAAGTTGACTTGCCGACAGATGGATTGAATGACAGAGAGGCTAACTGAGCCAGGAACGGGCCTGGCAGTATCGCACTGAGCAGAGAGAGAGAGAGAGAGAGAGGGAGGGAGAGAGAAAGAAAGAGAGAGATAAAGGGGGGAGGGAGAGAGGGGAGAAGAGAGAAGAGGTGGCCAACAGGAGAGGAGGTGTGAACAGGTGCAGGGCCGCTGAAGGAAGAACCAGCAGATGGAGAGAGACACAGCCAGTTTAGTTACAGGAAAAAAAGGGTGGGAGGGAAAAGAGGAGGGAGGAGGGAGAGATGGAAACAGCAGAAAAAAGGATCGGAGCAGAGATGAGAACGCTCTGGACGGATAGATGGACAGATAGATGGAAAGATGGGCTGAGCACGGGGTAAACAAGCGGTGAGGCTGCACCAGGCCGCCTCTGTGTTTGATGTGTTTGTTTCATAAAGTAGAGCGGCGAGATGAAGGGAGGGGTGTCGGAAGAAAAATGTGGGAGCAGAGTGATTGACTTGCATCACCCCGAGGTTTAATAAAAATGTGCTAAAACACATTGAGGTGCGTGTGAGAGAAAATTGTGTGACACCGTGCGCGGCCTGCTACACGAAACAATTCAGATGTTTATTGTACGCAACATCAGTGATACGCAGCTCAACAAATGTTCAATATGTCACTTTATTTTCTCTGCGGCGCTCTCATCCTTTGTTGGCAGTATCAGTTAGATAGGCCTACACAAGGCCTCTGTCTCACTGTCTCTGCAGTACACACATAAACAAGCACTCACACATTAGCAGAAATCATCTTTGTAGTTCTGCGTATCAAACTGTTGAATATTAATGCAGTCTGATTGATGCAGTCTATCATAAATAGCTGTGGATCCGCTGGAATTCCTCCACAAAAATGAATCACCACGAGTGTCACCATTTTGAGCAGTTGAAATACGAGCAAATAGTTAACAGTTGTAATTTTATAGTAGAGTATCAGTTCATTTCAGTAAAATCCTCTCAAGATCGAGTCTTACAAATAACTGTTGGAGCTTTGGGGGCATCAGCTTGAATAACTGATGAAATGGAAATGCAGTTGATTTTTAGTTAAATGTATCAATTTAATTTCAAAAGTATCTTAAAAATATAATTCAGAGATTATTCATTTTTTATTTTGTTGATGCTGTTAATTAGATCTTAGTTACAAGCGGTCTAAGATATGATAGCTAACATACAAACCTGTAATTGTCTGATTATGAACGTTACATTTAAATGCTCAACAGCTCTTTGCAGAGATCATCAGTGTCTTGAAACAATCAGTCTTCTTTGTTACTTGTGTGTTTGCATGTTTGTGCTATAGGCTCGGTTCACAATCTGTTCACCTGTATGTTAATTTCACACCTGTTATTTTGAAACACAAACATGCAGAGCACAAATATGAATATGCATTCAGTTGAAGAATTGTTCTTTTTAGTTTTCCATTATTTATTACGTATATAATTTTCAATACTTGTCTTTACCTCTTGACTTTGCTTTTGGTAACTGGATGCTTCCAAAAAAGTACCTCAAGTTTGAAGAGGTAAGGATAAGGAACATCAATCATGTTGATGAAAATACAGTCATATATTTTGTGTATTTTACATGTATACATAGGTTTTAGTGTGTGTTCATATACTGTATGACTTCAGTTTGTGTGTATGTGTATCTGGGTGATAGTGTTTATTGGGAGAGTATAGTCTTTTACTTTAGTCCAAACAGCGGTCAGTGGTGTCTGGCGTTGGCGAATGTCTCCAATTCCTCCAAGTCCACCGTCTGACTCCAATTTGTGCTCGTTCTCTGATAAACCGCGGCATTTGGTGGTTCTGGCGTGGGATGCCGGCTGCACCATGGGGTGCTGCAAACTCCGTGCTTGGTCAGGCCCTGGCACCCCACATCTAATGGGCAACAGCTTGAATAGTGCCCACTTAGGCAGGCAGTGCAGACTGGGCCCCCTCTTCTTCCTCGCCGCTCCAGCCAGCTAGCCAGCCAGCCACCGCCTCTGCCACCTCCCACTTACCCAGCAGCCACTGTACCTGGCCGCAGCCCCAGAGCCATTCCAGCCTACCTTAGGCCCCTGGCCCATGCAGCTCTCGCCATACTTATCAAGCTGTCCTACAGTGCATCAGGCCAGGCATATACAAACAGGCCCAGCTATCCGCTAACTGAACATTCAGTCTATTGCCTCCTAGGCCCAAACAGGAGTTCCTGCCACAGGCAGCAACCCAGAGCCCATTCACCAATTAGCTGGAAGGCAGATTATTGTCCAGGGAGAATTATCCAGCTACAGCCCCACATATTCAGCCTCTGCTCTGCCCGTCGCCCTGAACGCTTGCTCCAGGGCTTGGCTCTCCACTGACATCGCTCGTTTGCTTTCTCTCTTTTTTTATGCTTTAATTTGACAGTGCTCATCAGCAGCCATTTTGTGACAGCATTTTGCAAGTAAACATGTTGCATTTGATTGTATTCAACAAAATGGTGCAGGGGAAAGAACCACATAACTTAGCCTGACTTCCCAGCTTTAATTAGATCCTTGATGAGACTTTCAGGGCCTTGTCACAGGGATTTGAAACCCTCAGGCCCAACTTATAGAACTGAAACTTAAAATCAGCAACTCTCCTCAAGATTGCCGAACTCCCACCCAGAAATGAAGACTTCTGTTGTGTACGACTTTATTAGGTTGTGCTTGTAAAATGTTGGTTCAGTAGATCAGCAAGACCAAACAGATGCCAAATGTATAGCTCTCTGTGTTTTTGCTTTTCTATCTTCTTCTGTTTTTCATCGCTCTCCTCTTCCTCACCACCACCACTCTATTGCTGACTGCTGGAACTTTCTGGCGGTCTGTCTGATGCTAATTGGTGGGTAAACAGGTCTGGTGTGAGTCCCCCCACACCCTCCCCTCCCCAATCGCACACAAACACACACACATAGACATACACAAATACACACGGCCCCCTGGAACCTCTTGCAGGACCAAATGGCTGGCAACGCCTGCCCGCCATCTCCCGCTGAGCCCTGGTGTGCGCTTTGGTGGCTCAGGCTGCTGTTCAAGCCCAGCGGGGGTTCATTCACTCACACACACACACACACACACACACTCTCTCGTACGTGTACAGACACACACAGTCTCCTTGTGTCCCCTGCACACCCGCCACCCGCTTTCACACCCCAGACAGCAGGACAGCAGGAGAACACACACACACACACGAAGGAACAGACAGACGCGGTCACTTTAGAGATGCAGGCCAAGCGCTGTAGGGGAGAAAAGTTTTCACTTAAACTGGAGAATTCTCTCTTCATTAGCGCCTTTGGACTTCAGGAAGAGTTCTGTTTATTTGTTCGTTTTTTCCTGTCTTTGTAGTTTTTCTTTTCTTTCCTTCTTTGTCTGTTCCTCTGTTGTTTGGCTACGTTTGGACTTAGCTGAGTTAGAAAGTTTGGTTCAAACAGGAGTAAAATGCAGCGTTGTTCAAAGCCCGCAGGGGATAAGCACCTTAGTTTGCGTCTTACCTGCACAACTGTGATATTGAGATGAATGAAAGTGGAGATTTAAGTGATTTGATCGCTACCAAATATGTCATGTTAGTCTGCATTTCTGTCAAGCTAAGAGCGGTGTGTGCTACGAAGTCCTATTCATATGTAGACCTTGTATAAGTACAACTGATGTTGCTGTAGTGTTATGTGTGTTTTGTTGTACAGGAAATGCACAGGATGATAAGTAATATCACAGAGCGGCGAAATCTTTTCTTTAATGTTTGTGTGTGTGTTTTGTAGACAGCTGCAGTATCACTCAGGGGTCTTCAAGCCGACAGTGGCCTGACGATTTTACCCGTCTACCCCCCCTCCCCTTCTCTTTTCATTCTCTCGTTGTACAGTATGTTCTCTCCTCTCTCTCACCTCTGCATTCATCCATCAGTCTCTTTTCCACATTATTGATTATCCTTCACACACATCAAAAACGTTTCCCCTATCTTGTACCAGAAACATACAGTCAAGTACGTTGGGAATGTGCTGATCAATCGGCTACTGATCCTATCTGATATTTTCTAAACAGGTTGCTGGTATTCGACTGACTGTTTTAAATTGATGGGCCTACATTTGTTTTTCATATTCACTGCTTTTAGCGCTGCTCATATGGAGTATATTATTGTATATGTGTTGTTAATGTAATAGTCTGTATAATTAGAAGCCACTTAAAGGCACAATCTGTGATCCAGAAGTAAACTAAGAGTAGCCCTACCACCAAAACACAAGACTGGAACCTACTAAAATTGACTGACATGTCTTTAAATTCATTGACTAACAGTGAATCCATGTGATTAAGTTGTTTACGTAAGTGTTCTTTGTAAACACGAGTAAAACAAGCCCATATTTTTAGTCATGGTCGGTTGAAAAACACATCAAACTCATGGTAAAAGAAATGATATATGTGTAAGACAGAAGTTGTAGCCTAGAAATGTTTTTCATGCTCCACCACTAGCAGAAGATGAGTAATCAGTCATCTCAAGTACAGACTAACATTTTGTGTCTCTGTTAGGATGAAAACTGATTTTACACATACTGTAGGTAGTCAGGCAAAGTTATGTAATGAAATTCTGATGAACACCATGTTATTTTGAAATGTCACGGCGTGCATATTTACATGATATGCTATTATTATGAGAAGGACTGTGGTTTAAATGTTCCTTTAACGTCCCGGTCCTTCTCCCCAGACAGGACAGAGAGAGTGCAGAACGGGCTCACGAGGAAGAAATGGCGTCTGCGATCCTTTCAGCGCGGGAAAGGGAGAGAGAGCTGGCTGTGCTGCTGGAGCGAACAGAGGCTCAACACCAGCAGAGAGGTCAGTGCTTCCACCCACAACGGCGGCTCTGGGCTTGGCTTCAGCCGTGGTCGGGACCAAAGTTACTGTCCACTTGTGTCATAGCTCACCGTCCCCTTCCTCACCTCTCTGACTCATCAAATACCTGTTTCAAAGATAGTTAAGTATCCTTCCTCGTTTACTTGGCGCCACAGCTCCGTCACAGTTCAAATATTCACTGGAAGCGTTTCAGAGGTGGATCGTCTTCGAGCAGTCTGTCCCTCAGCAGCCTAATTTTGTTTAGAGTTGTTTTGCCAACAGTTTTAGTTTTACAACCATATTGAGTTCACATAGATCATTTATGATTTATGATAACAGAAATTGTGTGAGTGAGTGTCTTAATTACTGTACGCAGCACTCTGTATTTCCCTCATAGTGTGTATTTGCAGAAGGAAAATCATAGCATCTCCTGCTGTACGGACTTTGTAGGAGAAGATATATAAACAAACAAGAAAAAGAAAATCCAATAACTAATGAATTGAATCATTAAATATTAAATTCATATCTATTGACAATAGATATCAGCTTCATTCACGAGTACATTTTACTCTTCAGAGATGCTCCAGTGCTGTGTCTGGAGGCCATTGGCCCACCAGCTACAGTAGAATGGCAGCAGATCGTGTCTGGCAGGTGTGGTGGAGCAACATCGGGTGGACATTGGAGGTCAGACTTCCCAAAGGGGCAGCATTAAAGGGTTTCCAGTGGAGAGGTGGACACACAACATCTCTACACAGCAGCAAGTCCTCAAATGAGCTATTTCAGTAGGTTTACTGTAGGCCACAGGCATATATTAGTTGTCTTACACAGAGGGGAGTTTGATGTGTGTGTGTGGAGAAAGCAGAACTGAATAGGATGAAGCACACAGAGTCAAAATATCCAGAACATCAAGGAACAAAACAGTAGAGTTGATCAGGGTCAGCTACAGAATCGCAGCTGAGCTGGGAGGTTTCTTCCTCAAGGACACTTCAGCAGGGTGGATCTTTGCTGGAACAGGGTCTTGAACCTGCATCTTCCAGCTGAAGGATGGTTTTTCCTTCTCACTGTGCCACCTTGCTCCCCACCAACACAGCATGGCCAGGAACACAAATCATTTGAGCTGAACAAGACTGAGCTGAAGTGACCTCAGAACAGAAGCCATAAGAGGAGAAGAGAGAATAGCAGGGCAGAGCAGAGGGAAGGTGATGGGAGCAGAGCAGAGAGACCCAGCTCAGAGCTCCCTGTCTGTCTGCACAGCAGAGCTGCTGCTGCTAGCACATCTGTTGCACCATCTGGATCCCCCCTCACACCACCCACCACCCACCCTCAACCACTCTCTCCCTCCCTCCCTCCCCTCTCCTATCTTTTTATTTACCTGTGGTTCCCTTCAACAACCAGGGAGCCTGCTGGTACGCAGAACAAAGATGGAGGGTATAGAGGGAGGAATGGATGGAGGGAGGGGAGGGGAGAGGGGGGTAAACAAAGGGTTTGTTTCTGGCGCGTGTCGGCAGCACACATGTTGTCTAAAGAGAGCTGACATCAGAGCACAGCAGGAAACTGTGGACGGGGAGGGGATGGAGGGGTGGACGTCCTTTAGTAGCTCGCATCACTTCCTCTCCCCGTGCAACCCAACAGACGAGCTGGATAATTAGCTTTCTTGCTCTCCAAATCCCGCCTCTCTGTCCATCCGTTTGTCCTTCCATCCATCCGTCCCCCCTCTCCCTTCTTCTCCGCTCCCTCCCACCTTTTTTTTTTTAGATTTTTTTTTCATGTTTCTTTTTTGAGTAAATGCGTACAGAGCAGCCTCTAGATGATATCAGATATTTGTTTCTCTCCGTCCCTCCCTCCCTGCCACGCTTCTTCTCTCCATCCCTCCCTCCCTCCCTCATTTTTTCTCTGTTTGTTTCCAGTGCCAGTTCTGCTGTGTTTCTGTGTCCCAGGGTTCTTTTTGGCCTACGCATGGCCAGACGTATTCAAAGCCTGTTCAGCTAATTAGCATTCTTCATGCAACTTTTCCAGCACTGACCAAACTTTGTTGGGTGTACGTGTGTGTGTTTGTGTAGTTTAGTTTCGTGCTCTGCAGCATCCAATTTCTGCCCTCCATGCATTATATATGGCAGTGATCTAAGGACAGAGACTGTATAGAGTGGTATGAAAAAAGGTTAGTGGTAACTTACTTTAAAGACACAATGTGCAGCCAGTAAAAAGTGAATAATATTACGTTCCAAGCTAGGAATGAAACATCAGTGGGCCTTTACACCCCTCCAAGTCATAATGTTCCTCCTTTATATTTTAAAAGCATTTCTGGAGCACATAAAGAGAGAAGAAGAGAGAAATCAGATTTCAGCCTCCAGGTAAATGGTATGTATCATGGCTCAGAGATCTTCCATCATGGCGCTTCCTCTTTCTTTCCCCCCAATATCTGTCTGCAAAAAAAAAAAAAAAAAAAAGTCTGAGCTACTTTTCAAAGACTGCGAGTCCTTGGTGTTTTTGGTTTCGGTTGACTGTAACAGAATGCCGGAGCAGGTGGATCATTCCCTCCATCCTAACGGCAGCCATTGTTATTTTAAAAGAGCAGACATATGTTGGAGAGCGGAACGTGGATCATTTCAAAGGAATGATGAAAGCCCAGTGTTGGATTGTTCAGAAAGAGGCCCCCATGAGCGGATGAGGACGTGGCAGGAAGGGTGGAAAGGAGAAAGAAAGCGCTTTTCAAACAACAATCCCTCCCTTTCTCCATGTCGTTTTACCCTTCTCACACACTTTATATGTCCATTCTCTTTACTTCTGTTTTTGCTCTGTACATCTCCGTCTGTTGTTTAAACAGTTTTGATTTTAATGAATGAATGTCGACAAAAGCATTTTTGGAAATACATTCAAAGAGACATATGTATCTCGCTCTTGCTGCGATATTTGTTACAATGGATTTCATTGCTCAGCTCTGTCCTTAAGGTAGATGTTTTCCTCTGGTATGTGAGGCCGTCTGGTTGGCCTGCTCTTGGAAATGTATTGCATGTGTTAATACAAGTAGCCATGATGCTCTCTAAGCACTTATACAGTATATCAGGTAGTCTGTTGAACCACAATAGCATGAAATTGAAGACATATTTGTTTTTTTTCTCCTGAATTATAACTTTAATTAAATGAAAGCATGACGAAAATGAACCTAACCAACCTTAAATTTTGAATTTTATTTAGTGATTTTTTTAAAGACACGTATTCTGTATACTACACTGAAATTAAGAGATAGGTATAAAGGTACGACAGATCACTCAAATCCTAGTCACAGTTTTAGTATTCTCACTGTGACGAAGAAACTGTTCATTACAGTCCTGCAATATACTGTGATTGATAACATTATTTCACTTTATAGGCTTGAGAAAAGTAAACCACCAATATTTTCTGTTCCAGTGCTTTACAATTTAACTGACTTGTTGGATTCATACATCTAATTTTAAATCTTTTTTTCATTACAGTCAGACAGTGTAGTCTTAATGGCAGAAATGTACTTGAGTTTGCGCTGACAAACGTGTGACTGGAGGAGGTCTCACATTTTCTATCTGTTTACTTATATCTATTTTGACATTCAGGATTTAACATTATTCTTGGAGGTGACAGTCAGAGATTCTGTGTCAGGCCTCCCTCCAGCCTTTTACCACGATCTCTTTTTGTACAGCATTAAAACCTTGCTAACCACTTGTTTTGTCAGGTTTTTAAAAAATTTGATTACACAGCTGACTGTCAAACGCAAATGTCACGTCCCTGTCTTTTTACTGAGGCTGTCTTTCTTACTGGGAGCAGCAGGTAATTTCAGGATGTGTTCAGCACGGATAAGAAGCAGGTATAGCAAACAACTGCAACCACAGTTTTAGAACGAGTTTCAGTTTGGTAATATTTAGACGGTAAGCTTAAAGATTGCATGTTTAAGTATTAGAGGGTTAGAGCGTGCTAGTTTACTCGGGGTTTGGCCCAGTTTTGTTTGGGTCAGGGTGAGGATTTACTAGACAGAGATAAAGATAGATACTGTATAGATATGCTGTTATAGATACTATACTATATACTATGTAGCCTGCTTTTTAAAATGGTTAGGGGAAGTGTAAACTGGACACACAGTAATACGTAGTGTCTGTAATGCAACTCCAAATGCTCTTAGCAGCTAAACAACACTTGGTGATAATTAATGGTTTCAGAAAATGTGATTCAACAGTCATTTGTGCTATTAAACTATGTGCTAGGAGCAACTGTATGTAAACATGGATTGATTATTAGAGAAACGGGGAGGTGGGTGATGGTGGCGGCCAGTGACAACAGATCCTCGAGGCAGGATTTTGAGTTTGACGGCATCTGATCTTCAGTGTAGGCGTGCGGGCTGAAAGTGTCTAACTGACGTGAGATATTGCTTGAACCCCTATCAGTTTCTGTGCAGCCAGGATCTCTGACAGCAGCTACTCAAAGTGCGTGATGGTTAGCCTCACAGTAACCGACAACTTTCCCGTGATCGGTTGCAGTTGGAGAGTTGGACGGTCTGCTGAGCTCCCAGAATTCCCTGATCAGGAAGCTGAAGGAGGAGTGCTGCACGCTGGGAGTCAAACTGGAAGAGCTGACAGAAAACAGCAGGTCAGTGTTTCCTCTTTGTTTGAACATTCAGTCACTCAATTATGCTTTCACTTTCTTTCACTCGCTCATTGTTTGCTTTCTAAGTCAGTGGCTTACATCCGAACGTATTCATTTATCTATTTTTCTCATGTTTTCATATGGTGAGTTAAAATTGACTTTACAGCTTCTTTTCCAGTTATTTGTTTACTCGCTCGGCTGTTTATCCCGTCTATCTGTTGGACTTCCACGTCATCATTTCATGAAGCATCATCTATCTTGTCTGTTTGGACAGAGAATGTCAACATACTACATACTGCTTCCCAGTCTGACCTGTTTTCTTGTTAACCTGATGCTACAGTAGTCACAGCAGGCCTGCACAGCTCTCCATCTGGGCTGCCCATGTGTGTGTGTTTCTGCGTGTGTGTGTGTGAGTGACCCTGGGCCCAGTGTCCTGTCAGCTGTTGGAGCTGTGCTGCACATTAGTCACATGATGGCCCCCAATCTGGCCCTGCCATACCGCACTGGCCTCACCAGCCACAGGACACGTGCACACAAATACACACACAACAAAGTACCATGTGTATTTTATTATGGATGGACATTAATGCCAAAATACCAAAAACACACATGTGCACAGTAATAAGTACCACCTTGACTGTGTTTTTTATTGGGTAGGAATTCACATACATGCTGACACGCTGGCTTGAAGGTTCATACCCTACATCTGCTGTATGTGTGTGTTATGTAGTTTAGCAGCAGTGTGGTGTTGGTGTGTTTTGAGCCTCGGGCTGTTTGAGCTCCTGGAGTCCAAGCCCAGTGTAGCGGTTAAAGTCCTGCTGGACGGCCTCAGTCGGGCTAAGTGAGGTGACACTGAAACAGTTGCAGCAAGATGAGAAAATAAAACTCTTGACGAATTGTTTTCAGTACTTAGTCTGACTATTATGAGGCCTACTCCTACTGATTGGCCAGTGTAATAATGTGTAGCAGACAATGAGGTTCAGGGCATCCGGTGGTTAAGACGCATACCACATAACTGTGACAGCCGGCCAGGGACCTTGTTGCATGTCAGTCCCCTCTTTCTTTCCCCGAACTTCCTGTCTGTATCTCTATTGTCGCTGTCAAATAAACAATAAATACAATTTAAAATAGTAAAAAGAAAAGTAAATCTAGCTTGTTTTCCATTAGTCGCTGTACAGTATTTAAAAAAATGCTCCTCGTCCTTTAAATAGTAGTGACTGGTCCCTGTATATGACATCACTCATCAATTCAAAGTGAGGATGCTGTTGAACTGTGTTGCATATATACAGAGTTGTTTCTGTTATTCAGTCTACCCTCATTGATATAAAAGGGGTGGACAAAATATTAGAAACACCTGTCAGTATAATGCAATACAGTTCAGCAGCACCACAAACTGCAGCCTCCAAAGTGACCTTACAGTTGTATCAAAACCTCTTTAAAACAGTTTCAACAAAAACTGAACATTACTAGCTTCATGAAGGCAGGATTTGTTGTTGAATTATACTGCATTTATTTTTGCTAATGTAAGTGTATCTAATAAACTGGCAACTAAGCGCACATGTAGGAAAGATTTATTGCATGTAAACAAGTTATAACTACAGTTCCCAGATCTTTGGATTTAACATCTGTGGACACTCCTTTTAAAATCAGCTCAAGACCCACCTGTTTAGAGTTGCCTTTGCTTAGTTTTATCCATTTGTATCTCTATTTTATATATTACATTTGTATTGTGTCTCTAATTTATATCTTTGTTTTGTCTTTTATTTTGAAGAACTTTGTGACGTCTGATCTAGAAAGTAAATAACGTTTACTTACAGCGTTACTACAAAGCAGTCATTTTTAATAAAACACAATTTATTGCATTGCATTGCTGTGTGATACATGGTCCATTGATCAGGTACATTTTCAGCTGTTACATGTGTATTAACTGTGCTGATGTGTGTGTGTGTGTGCAGAAGTGAGATGGAGCAGCTGGCCCTGGAGAAGCAACACCTAGAGGAGACAGTAAAGAGTCTGAGAGCTCGGTGCTCCGACATGGAGGAACAGTGTGTCCAGCACGGCCGCATGCACCAGCGCATGAAGGACAGGTACGCAAATACACATCCTGTAAATACATCTTTATCTCATTTTTTAGGGGTATTTTGGTTCTTTTTTAGGCAATGTTTGCATTGTTTACTAGCAAATAAACATTTGATTCATACAACTATGATTTGTTAGTTCCTCAGTCAAGAAGGTTTTGTTTTCAGAAATGTTTTTCCCTCTAAGAACTGCTGCACTTATTAGAATGAAAAACTGGCCCATGTATCTTACGATTGTCTATCACGGTGTGTATGTTGATGCAGGATCAATATCAAAACATTTTTTATTACTAAAATAACAGCAGCCCTGTTGGCGTTAAATGTTCCCAAAGTTTTAGTTTTAATTTCTCTTCATTTGCTGAATCTGGCAGCAGGACTTACAAAAGAAAGAATAAGTGCAGTTTTCTTCACAATCTGTCCCTAACCATCCGTCTAATGTTTCATTCTTACAAGAATTGTTTTATTTTTTGTTGACACAGTGGTTTTTGTGTCATCAGCAGTTTACTCTCCTGCTGTCTGCGCAGTGGCAACACTTTCTACTTAATCAGGCTTCACATCAAACTGTTCTCTGATCAAGAACCACAACTTTTGTTTCTTATATAATGCAACTGTAAAGAATAAACTAGTTAAAGACTCCCATGAATCACTTGTTGTGGTCCACGGACAGTGACTGCATTCATGTGTGAATATTTAACAGCCCAACAAGTATAACGTGCTCTAGGTGAAACGCAGAAAAGGGGATAGGGGTAGATTTTAAAATGAGGAATTTAGGTGCTTATACATCAGATTAATTATATGGATCCACAATTGCACAGCTGAGGTTGTTTTTGTTTTTTTGATCAATTAGCTGTTTGGCAACAATCCCCAATTCAGATATCAGACACTTAACTGTATGAATCATCATTTTGCACCATCATTGACAGCTGTAGTGTAGTCACATTGCATCTGAGTGCTTTTAAGTAGTGAAGAGCTGAAACAATTAGTTGATTAATCGATTAGTCGATCAAGAGAAAATTAATCTGCAGCTATTATGATTATTTAATATTCGTTTAAGACATTTTTTAAGTTAAAATGCCCAAAAGTCTCTGGTTCGAGCTTCTTAAATCTGAATATTTGCTGGTTTTCTTTGTCTTCCAAGATATTAAACTGAATATATTTGGACAAAACAAGCAGTTTGAAGCTGTGATGGGCTTTTTGTACTATTCTGATATTTCATGGACCAAACAATTAATCAGTTAATTGAGAAAAACATTAATTGTAGCCTTAAAGTAGCGCACAGGGAAATATTTAGTAAAGTGCATAATTTTACACTTTGAATTGTGAAACTCAATTACAAAGGCAAAAAAAGTAAATCTGTTGCTGAATGTAGCGTATAGGTAGTGATTTCTGAAACAGTGACTTACAAAAGCTGCAGCTAAAAGTGGGTCCATCTTTGGCTCATGCTACAGTATCTGTATGTACGTGTGTGTGTGTGTATATGTGTGAGATGCGGGGGTCTCTTCCTCTCTAAGTGTGGAGCCCAGTTGGTGTGTGTCTCCACAGGGCGTCTGGCATACAGCCTGGCTCTGCCAATGTGGGCGAGGGTGTGTGGGTGTTGTTGCCCCACTCTGCAGGATCTGTACCCCAGTGCCCCCCCCCCCACTCCCCACTCCACCTTCCTCTTACACAAAACACACACATACTCACCCTTTTCTCCTGCTCCATCACTGACACTACATATTGTCTACCACCCACCGGTGTTAACCTGTCGACAGTCAGTCGCTGCCAAAAAACAAAGTTTACCAAGTCACAGCTGTCTCCCGGGAGTGTGTGACTCTTTTTTTTGTGTGTTTCATAGAAAGAAAAACAATCTAAGTTGTCAAGGAGTGTGAAGTATGAATATTCTGTATGTTTCTGCGCATATGTTCTGGTGGTATTTTTATGTGTGTGTATGGGTTGCTATTGCATGTTCTCAGGAGGTTTAGCAGAGTAGGAATCTGGCTGCCAAAAGTGGATTGGCTGGGAAGTTGGCACCTAACTTCTCTCTTCTCCCAACTGAACCACGATAATCACTCTTGGCATTTAGTGAGTTTTATTTTCTGCTTTGACACTTACTGGGTTGATGAATCCTCCTGATATTTAAAAATCTCTTGAGTTCACTTGTACATGAGGTCACTTTTGGACTTACTGTCAAGCCGCTTGACCACATTTTTGTATTTTCGTTTTCGGAGATAATTCTTTTGGTAGAAAGCGAGTATGTTTGGGAATGCATTTATTAGTTTTGAGCAGTAATAACATAATATGCCAGTATTTCTGGCATATTATGTTTTGGGTGATTTATTGTAAGGAGGCACAGTACAGAGATAAGGGAGAGACAGGGAGGCGAGAGAGGTATGACTCACATTTACGGTGATCCACATTGCAGCTGGTACTTGGTTTTTCAGTATGTATTTCTGGTACTGATCGTACTCCGGGGGCAAAACTAGAAAACCTGCCATAAATATATTCTTATCATATTGGCTTTAGCTTAAAAAAAAAAAAAAAGAGATCTGCAGCATTTATCAGGGCTTTATTGCAGTCATGTCTTGCAGTTTGTGATGTCTGAATTCAGCGGTAGAGGCAGGACTGAACTTTGTAGATCTCTATTTTGTGTGTGTTCATGCAGTTATGTTGCATGTGTGCATATTTGTGTATAAGCGGGTAACGTCAGAGTCTCTACATATGGTAGGCTACTGTTCTCGTACTGAATTGCATGCATGTTCTTGTAATCCTCAGTGTGTGTGTCTGCGTCCGTACATCGGGTATACGTTAGTTGGTCCCTGCAGGCCCCGAGCGCTTGGTGGGCGCCCTGCCGCGCCGCTCGGGGGTTAAGGTGTACGTGTTAACAAGCCGGTGCAAGTGGGTTCAATATCCAGCGCCCCTCCCCTCCCCACAGCCTCTCCATCGGCCTGCAATCTGTGCTGCGAAGAGCGGCAACAGCGCACCACGCACAAAACATTTGGAAAATCAGCTTGATTTATTTTTACATGGGCAAGCTGATTGCCAAACTACACAGGGGTTTTAGCACACAATGTTTTGCTTCACCACTTAATTATTTATTTCACTATGTCTGTGTTGTTGTTTTTTGTGCCTGGAAATGAAGGGATAGAACGGAGGCTGGAGAGAGATGGAGCAGAGCACCGAGTTAGGGAAGATGCAAAGCCAGTTACTGTAAATTACTAATTTAAAGGTTATGTGTTTTTTTATGTGCGGTCTAATTCAAGAAATAACACGTTACATTTTGATTTATTAACTTAAATTGTGTATTTTACATGAGTGAGCACAACTGGAAATGTTTGCAACAGATTTAATTTTAACTCTTCAAGCCATTTACAACTTTAATTTCTTTCTATCTTTATTTGATCGGTGACATTTTACTTAGAAAAAACAAACAAAATAATAAATCTCTATTAATTTGATAGTAGTTTAAAGTGATGATTGCTTGTTTCTCAGTGAGGGCAGGTTATGTTTGTGAGAAAGCTAATATATATAATTTATACAAGCAACCAAATTACAGATGCAAAAAGAAAAAATGCAGGGGGTGGATGTGTGTTATTTTACAATTTATTTAAAGCTGAATTCAGAGATCTTAATAGCACAACTAACAAAGTCTGTTTTGTTATTTTCAAAGTAATGTTACTGGTCATTATATGATTTGTTTTAAGTAATTTAACATCTTGATAAAATTCTGACAAAAGCAAAAAGCTTCATGTCAATCAACCACAAGAGAAATGTGAGATGTTAGTGAGAACACCACTGTGAGGAAACAATCTAATAATAAATAACTGGAACGCTTGTGAAGGTCATTACGGCTCTTAAAATACTTCCTGCTCATGTACAGTTTTTAGTTAGCGTGAACAATCTCTAATTTTCTTTTATTTTTATAAATATTAAATATATGGTTTGCAGCAACAGACACTAGAGCGAGACTGTCCGTGACACTGCCGTACTTTTTTGACTGTTTGAAACCACAACTTTCTTTCTCAGGATTCACTTTGAAAAAATCAAAAAAAAAATTTTCCTTTTCTATGTATGTATATGTGTGTATATGTGTGTGTGTGTGTGTGTGTGTGTGTATATATATATATATATATATATATATATATATATATATATATATATATATATATATATATATATATTATATACTAATAAGAAAGACTGTTAGAAGTCCAATCCCTGGGTATAAAAAGGATTTTTTTTTTCTTCTGACGGATTGATGTTGGCGAGAAATAAAGAAAAATGTAGAGAAAAGTTTTGTTTTCTGTTCAAGCTTAAGATTTGCATCCACAGTTTCTCAACTGTAACTGTCCTCTCCTCTGTTTGTCTTCCCCACTTCTTCTTATCTCTTTTCACTTCCTCTTTGCCCTTCTCTTATTTTCCAACTTTACTCCTCTTTCTCCTCCTCCCCTCTGCATTCTGTACCAAACACCACGCAACCTTTTCTCACCTCACAGCTGTTCGCAGGCTGTTTCACCAATTATCACTATGCATGTACACACTGAGGTCACAGACTCTCTCACACACACAGACACACAACAGACCAACATAACACCAACGTTTGCTTAACCACACATAGTGACAGCAGAGTGTTTGTCAGCCCTGGGTGTGTGTGTGCGTGTACTGCATGGGTGTGTGAGTGCTTATGAGAGCACACAGCTCACTGTGCAGCCCTTTAAGGAGAGCAGCAACATATACGCAGATGTGCCTGTAGATCCACAGGCTTCACTGGGCCATATGGCCTCCACGAAGAAAGATGGTGCGTGCGTCTGGAGGAGAGCAGGGGAGGGAGGGAGGGATGGAGCGAAGGATGGAGGGCCATGTGTGGTATGAGCTGTGCAAGCAGTTGTTGAAGTATGTATGCCTGTGGATGTGTGTGTGTGTTTGCACCAGAGGCTCCAGGAGATTGGTTAATGGAACAAATGGTCGCGGCGGGCCGGGGAAGAAGGAACAGGCTTGCTGCTACCGCGGGCGGATAGCGAGCCCCGGGCGAGGGCTGCTTCATCTGGGCTCCTGCCACACACACACACACACACTCTGTCAAACCCTCTTCTCTCCTCACCCCCCACCCCCAAACACACAGTGTGCTGCCATGCCCCAGAAGCAAAAGGACGCTCCTTGCAAAACTTTTCATTTGCAAATTAAGTTGGCAGAGGCTGCGCAGAAGAAACGGGACAGCTTTCATTTGTCTCATCTGTGTGTGTGTGTGTGTGTGATCTGAGAGGTACTGAGAGATGGAGGATGATAAGAGTGAGATGTGCAGAAATCAGGGATAAAGAGGATAAAGAAGGCCCAGTGTGAGGTGCAGCGTTTACACGTACAATCGTTCATGTTAACGTCACTGCTGTCACCTCTTCACATTTCACAAATATGTTTTTACTGATCACATATGCACTGTTTTTTTTTTTCATTCCTTCATACGTTTTTAAAATTGGACATTTTTATTTTTCACAAAACGGCAGCCCCTCACTCTATCATTTTTTTTTTTCCCTGGAAGAAAAGTTGAGTGTTACAGAAATGACAGAAAAGGTTCAGGAATGATGTGATCGTAAAGGCGGTTAGAAGTATTCTCAGTGTGTGTGTATTTATTTTAGCTTCTACTGTACATTTGAGCATTCAGTCAAAGAAACCGATGTTAAACTTAAAAAAAAAATTTAAGAAATTTAAAGGTAACATTTATTTGCTATATAGTGCAAATGTGGAGAAATTTCAACCGTATCAAGACAGATTTAGTCCACTGTTCATTCTTTTGGTTTCTCTCTCACGCTCGTGTTCTCACCTCTGGATGGCGCTGATCGGTCGTCCACCCTTCTCCTTCATCTTCTCATCGTTTCTATCTCTGCATTGCCCAGCTGGCTTCTGTAGCCGGGAGCGACCGCAGGGCGGCCTGCTGAAAGAGCATTGTCAAACGGTGGCTTTACAGCTCTATCACACACACACACACACACACACACACACGCACACAGACGCACAGATTTGCAGCTCAGATGTCGGGCTGTAGCCAGAGGCTTGCAAGCTGGAGCGTTAACTGTGCAAAGCGTCACATCTCAAGCCCCAGTCAGTGACACTCGCTAACACTACTTCATAAAACTACAACTAGAAAACTAGTGCAGAAACACCTGCCCCTTCTTTAGAAAAATGTTAAAAGTAACAACAGCAGAAACACTTTAATGCCGGGAAAGCAAACATGGGACTTAAAAAGAGTCAGCAGACCTCACGGCAGCAAACACTTTGACGTTGAATAGATGAGCAGCCTGCAGCAGCACTGAAACCTCTGTTGAAATGAAAGCAGAGAAGCAGTTCTGTGCTCATCCAGAGCTGTTAACAGCTGAACAGATTAATATATTTCTGACGTCGCTCTTAAACACTCCAAATCTGTTTTAATACAACTCTTTGCCAAGGACATTTTATTTGACACTTTTTGATCTTGTGTGAGTTCAGGTTGAACTTGCCATCAACTCTCTCATGTGACACAAAACCAACAAATTCTAAAAATGTAAACCAACACTGGGCCGACCATTCAGGTTGCAAGAAGTCTCGTCAGCTCAAAGACTGACTTTGATCTTGTGTACCACCTTAAAAGCTTTCACACCTTTAATTATAATTTCTTTATTTAGACAGCAGAAAAGACAGATCTACATGTAGCTTAATGTTACAAAGCCAGTTTCTCACTTCTGGATGAATGTAGCCCATTATAATTGTGACCAAGAAGAAATTATATCAAATAAATATTAAAAAAAGGATAGCAGTTAAAGAGCTTTATCTTAGGTTCATGAGCACCTAAGAAATTTGCACACAGCATATTTGCATTATATTCTGGTGTGAAACGACTATGAAATAACTGATAAAAGAGTGTTATAACACCAGTGTTTTGGTTCTTGTAGCTTATTTATAACAAATCCTGTAACAATACCTCACATTGTTGGAAATTATACCATAGTGCTTTATATTTTTTAAATGTTTTATCTATCATTCAGGGATCAGTTGGCTTCATATCTTATTTTCAAAGTGACATCATTTTTTATTATTGAGTGCAGACTTCAAGTGTTTAAAATCACTGCAAGTTGATTTTTAAATAAATTTGAATTTTCAATTAAAAAAATGCAGCAGTAATGTAAAACGCGTGAGATTTTTAGCAAATGGGTGAAAACATTAGAAAAACACCGGTGTGATCTTTTAAAGATTTATATTCTAAAAATACTTTCACTCACATCAATCAGTAGTAGTTTCAGACGTGGAATATATAAGTAAATAAGTTAACATTTATTTATACTGTATAGCACTTTTCACAACAACAGTTACAAAGTGCTTCACAATAAAAGCATTTAGCACCAAATATTAAACAGGCAACAAAGTAGAAGTTTAAAACAGAAAAAAAAAATCAGGTAAGAGAAGCGAAGGAATAGAAGTGAGTCTTGAAAGATCAAATTCTTACAGGTACATTATTTCAAATTTAAGGGGCAAAAACAGCCAATGCATTCATCTCAAGCTCTGTGAGGTGCCCAATAGGTAATAACTACAGTTTATATTGCTTTATATAAGATTGCATGGTTCATCTGTAGGTTAAAGTTTTGGGTTTCACACACAGGTCTGTTATGGAAAAGTTCAACGTTGACTCAGTTCAAACTTGACAGGACTGTTACAGATGATAACATAACATCTAAAACCTTTTTTCTTCTTCTCACCACTGAAGGAAAAAGACGTTCTCACACAGGCTGCATCACAGATGAATTTTGAAACTGATTTATCAGTTGAATGATTGATTATCTCCAATGGTGTGTTTGCCTACTGTGATGCAGCACTAGGAGGTCACTGGGCCCCACTTCAGTAACCCTGCGTTTTTTCTAAGCACCAGTTTATTTTTGCATTACATTTAATAATTTATTAGATACGAATGTAGAATCCTGCTGCTTGTTTTTACACCCAAGCCACTCCAGTTAAAAAAACATATGTTAAAGTTAAGATTTAATTCATAATCTGCTCACATGATATCGACTTTGTAGTGTTTTACTGGATTTTTATCCTTTTAAGCAATTAACGTGAATGACTGTTGAATGTTTTTTTTTCTTAAGTAAAAAAAATCTCAATTATATCTCAATGAAAACACTTCTAAAAAACAATTGATTTTATCTTGTGCATTAGAAATAATTAAATGTGCAATTTATTACACTTCTGTGCTATCTTAAGAATGCAGCAAACAGCATATATATAATCTGTATAGCTGCGTATTCAGACATTTAGATTCTGATCTTGTGTGTGTCTGTTAGTGGGACTCCTCTGTATTCACACTTCAGCTGCGAAGGAAGAGTTGCAGAAATGTTAAGAGGTCCTGAGTGGGAAGATTAGCTTTAGTAAAATGTGACTTAGGGTCCTTTTCAAACGTGGTGCCGACATGTTAAATACAGAGTGAAGTACAAAAAGGGCCATTCGGTCAAATGTTTTGAAATGACCGGTCACAGTAAAACAGCACAAGAAAATAAAATAAAACAAAATAACTGAGGGAACACGTGTCGGTCTCATCAAAACACACAGTGTCACCAATCGTGTTCCCATGTCAAATGTGCATGTTAGCAAGAGCAACAACTGGCATGACAGGTTGGTGGAGGGGAGAGGGGCATGGCCTTGAGGCACACACGCACACACACACACACACACACACACACACACACACACACACACACTCTTGGGTGCAGTTGTGTGCTAGCCAAGATTTAGCTAGAGCGCTGGGGTGTGAGGGTGGTGATGGTGGGCATGGGATTGGGCGAAATATGGTTTTGTGTATGTGTGTGTGTGTGTGGCAGCTGCAGCCTTCATGCCCCTGGCAGTGTTGTTGTAACCAGGCAAGCCAAGGCCGTCTGCCTGCATTCTTCACCCCCCAGGCCCCCTGCCTGCTACACACAAACACGCACATGTACGCATGCAAGTTCAGTTAGTCAAACGCTTGTGTGTGTCGTGGTTGAGATTTTTCATTGTCTTTTAGGGTTAGAGTTACACTTTTTGTGTAAATGTGTGTGTGTGTGTTGTCCTGTGTGTCTTGTTGGAGATCTTCGAGAACAGTTGAAATTTGCTCTTTAATCATAGCCCACATTCATCTTCATACTATTTATACATATATTTTTCCGCAAATAAAGAAAAAAATCTCCATACGTAATCTTATAATGTACCTCGGTATAATCCATGCTGAGTGGTTATTTTTGGAAATACAGACAGAACGTCATTTTGATAATGTATGCACTGTCCAATAAATATTTTCTTTGAAGTGACACGCTCCACTAGCTGATTTGTTTAGTAATAAAAACACACACATTCATATGGGGCTGTTGAATGACAGACCTGAGCGCTGCTTCCAGATCTTCTTTTTCTATGACCGTCTCTCTGTTTCTCTAACATGACGTTAGCACTTTCCCTTTGGACCGTGCCTTTAGGACATATGCTCCCACCTGTAAATAAATATGCAAACACAGACAAACACACACACAGCAGAGTTTAGACACTAGCTGTGGGCTACGACTGATGTATACCACAGAGAGGTAACTGTGTCTGCGTGTGTGTTGTAATTAATCTCCTTAGTAGCAGCAGTCAATAGAGAGTGCGGCGATTGGAGGTGCAGATTGTGAGCAGAGTTTGATTATTGGGCTGTCAGGGGAAATTACTGCAAACTGCCTCCCAGCAAAACTTGCTTTTATTATGTCTGCTGGAGAGCAAAATACACGTGTACTACCACGACTGCTCTGGAAGCTGTTTCAGGTATTTTTGGAGGATAATTGATGAAATATTTCAGTGTAGGTGTTTGTCGTGTGTCAGTAAACCGTGGGATCCAGCAGGTGGTGTCCTTTCACCAGGTCAGTGGGGAGGCTCTCCTTCTCTAACCCCCACCACAACCCTCCGATCAGCCGTCAGCCAGGCCAGTAGCAGGCGGCAGGGAGCCTTCAGCCTCTTTGTTTCTCCATCCCTCCTCCACTCCGTCCCGCACCTCATCCGACACCACAAACTGTCAGCCCTCATTTTTCACCGACTGCAGATCCTCTTCACCTAAACATCCATTTATCTGTCTCGCCATCAGTCCATCCATGAATCCATCCAAGCCTCCTTCCTTCCTCAGCGGTTCCAGGCAGCGGGCAGAGGCGCGCCAGCCTGCTGTGTGTGTGTGTGAGTGTGTGTGGGTTAGTGTAGGGCAGTGCCCGAGCATTAAGCCGTATTAAGCCCTAATTAATGAGTGTGCCAGTCGATAGAGGCCAGTTATTGGATTTGCTGCTTTAGCTGCTGGAAGGAGCGCTGCCTTAATCACACACACACACACACACACACACACAGACGACCCCCCCCCCCCCTCTCTGAGGCAAGGTGAGACAAGGGGTGGATTAGAGAGAGAGAGAGAGTGTGTGTGTGTGTGTGTTGAATAAGAAGGCCAGAGGTTGCCGGCTCTCTGGCCAGACAAACTGAGTGTGTGTGGTTGTTTCTGTTTGTGCCAGAGTTCAAGCTTTACTTACTGCATTACATAAACCTTCAGCTTACGATCTGCAGCCGCTTCAAACATCTCAGGCCACGACCTGACCGACTGATTTACTGGCTTCCTGTTCAGCTCGCTCACTGTCGGACTGGTATGTGTGAGAGCCTGCTGGCATTTTGCAGCAGTGTTTGGACTTAAACTACAGAAAATTGTCTCACTTGCAGATAATTTTGTACAGTTTCTCCTAAATAACTGTTTTACTGCATAGTGCCTTCTCACTGGAAATGGAAAACCAGTGTTGCCAATAAAAACACCATAAAGACATGAAGACTTTATGTCTCGAAACATACTAGGGACTAAAGTCAGGATACTTCAGCCTCTGCTGCTTCAGTTTTGATCATTCAGTCTTTCACCTTTATGGAAGTGCCACATTAAATCACTGGAGTGCATCTTTAAATTAAACCCATTTCTCAAATTACATACTTTATTTTACTTGACGTTTTGGCAATTAAAGGGTCAGTTCAGCCAAATTACAAAACAAAAAAAAAAAACACGTTTGATCCTACTATATTATCTTATCAGGATGTTGTCAGCAAGTTGTGGTTCACCTCAGAGAAATAACTTCACAAACTCAATCAACAAGTGAATAAATCCTCTCCACAACGTCACATTTATCTCTACCAGCAGACAAAGTGTAAAACGCTTCTTGGCAAACAATGTTGACGCATCTTCTGCTTTACAAACCTGGAGTGGATTTCAATGCTGGCCAGCCATCACCACAAATCTCTAAAAGAGACTGCTGTGTATATATAAGGTTGTTTTGAAGCGTTTGGTGCATCTACACATACCAAGATCAGAGGTTGTGATTGGATAGGAATTGGCATTTTCTCAGCATGACTCAGATTAGTTTGCTGGTGTGGGGCTAAAGGCCTTCAGTCGACACATTCTCAACACTTCCCTCATCAAACATTTACAGCTTCAGAACAACAGGCTCTGTTTCTGACCTTTAGGTCCTCCGCTGTGTGTGTGTGTAGCTGATATCTCCCTCACTTTGCGTGTGGCACATCGGTCTGTATCTTGTGCCTTCGCTCACCACAGCGGGGCTCTTTCTGTGTGTGTTACTGCGTGACGTGGCGGTGGCCTGCTGTGTCGTGCTGTGTGACGGCGTAGGAGGGAGAGTGGGAGGCGGGAGAGAGGGGGTGGCTGGTCAGGACAGCTTGGCAGCCGGCTGCAGGAACACCAGGCAGGGAGGGGAGTCATCGCCCTCGGCCTCCAGGACTGGACAGAGCCTCCAGGTCTGAGATAAACCACCCAGCCAGCGGGCCTTCGGTCGGGCTGGAGGAGACAGGAAAGGAGAGAGGGTGGCTGAAGGAGGGCAGATCATAGCTGGATGTAAACAGGGAGGACTGATGGTGATGCAAAAGGATGCCGAGAAAGTTGATGATGATGGAGGAGGGGAGTTCCTAATGAAGAGGGATAGGCAGGAGCAGGATTAAACCCCGCGGTGGAAAAGGAGACAGCGCAGGGCAGAGTGAGGACAATGTGGGGGGGGGGGGGGGAGCAGATTGTAGAGGAGAGTTGGGATGTTCGCCTCCCCCGTCTGTCGCACACAGGCAGCCCTGCCACTGCCAACATGACCAGCAGGGCAGGGGCATCTGTCCCTCCCCCCAGCTACCTCTCGCTGTCTCTCTCTGCCCCGAGCCACAACTCTCTTCATTCTCCTCCTCCTCCTCTCTCTCCCTCTTATTTATATCATGCATCACTCCTGCCTTGTCGCCTTCTGAACTTGTTGAAACAGCGACAGACAAAGTGAAAGATGATTACCTTCATGTCAATACAGAGTGCAGTGGGGGTTTTTTGGGTTTTTTTTTTTGGCTTGTGATATTTTATATCCAAGGAACTCTTCCTTGCAATTCCTCGTCACAGGCTGCATATGAACTCTCAACCAGCGCGTGATGTTTCCTTCTCAGACTGTTTCATTTTAATTGTCTTTTGAGGCCTAAAGACCTAAAACTCTCCCGTATTTCATAAGAAAAAAGTAAACATTTTGGAAAAGACTCATTCTTAACTTATCATCTCACTACTCCTCAGACTTCTATTGTGACACTTTCAGGGTCCCAATCCCCATGTTGGGAACGACAGACACACTGCACTGTACTGTACTGTGATGTGTTTGTGAGACAGTGGTGGTGGAGTAAAAGTTTTGATGCCACAATATAAAATACTCCATTACAAGTAAAAGCCCTGTATGTAATATCCTACTTAAGTAAATGTACAGAAGTATCATCAGCAAAATATACACAAGTAAAAGTATTCATACTGGAAAAATGGCCCCTGTGAATGATATACTGTATAATCCTTTAATATAAATATGGACGACTGGTTGAGTATGCAAATGTCGGTTCGAGTGCTGAGAGTTTCCTCTGTCTCATTGTCGGGAGGGGAGGGGAGGGGAGGGGTGTGTGTGTTCACCGCTGCACTAGAGGAGGGGATGACTGACTGAAAGGATGAATGGATGAAATAATGGATTTGCTGGTGGGAAATCTCTTAACAGACATTCCACCCCCACCCCCCCCAAACACAGTCAACACACACACTATTCATACAACCTCACCCCCAAACCCCAGCTGGAAAACACCACCTCCCTACACACACACACACACACAGTGAAAGAGTTCACTGTTTGCAGGAGCGGCTGTGTCAGACGGGACACACTAATTGGGACGTCCCAGTAATGATCAACACTTTGCTTCATAACTGCACACACAACTTTCTCACCAGCCTGTTAACCTGCTACTACAGGATGACAATATGGTGATGTAATGACAGCTGTAGTTAGTTAGTTGTAGTTTCAAATTCATTAAAAACACATAAAAACAATACAAACACCGTTGTAAAAAAAGCAGTGTCTACTTGGTGCCCTAGTTTTCTTGTAAACAAACAAAAGTTGTTTACATTCACTGTTACTCACCAAAACAGTGTGTGTATCACTGAGGTCTAACAAATGTGTTGAAGGCATTTCCTTCCTCATGAAACATTTTAAATCCTGTATTGTTTTCATTTGTGTTTACTAGCTTGCGGTCTTCTTCTTCGCTGCCTTTGTTTGCACATTCCTACATTTTTTGGCGCGTTGCAGCCACCTGTTGATCAGTGGAATAGTGTGAAACCAGTGGCAGGATGTGTATCGCATCCTCGTTACGTTCGCGTCCTCGTGGAGGAAAAGCAGGTCCATAGTGCTACTAGAGGTCAAAACCTCCACAGGGAACCTTTAACACAGGTTTCAGATGTCTGAGTTGTTAGCAGTTCCACTGAAGAATGACTTCCCCATTAAACCTCTCATATGGTTTCATTTTAATAACTGTTTAATAACCCAAAGAAGGAAAATTGTTCAATATTTAACAAAAAGCAAAGATTAGAGAAAAATTCCAAAACATCACTACAAATTTATGTAGCAGACCTTTGATTTATTTCTGTCCAACACTAATAATCATCTCAACCCCCCAGATTTATCTTGTGAACCACTGAACTAAACTACCTAACTATATATGAAGTAGTTAAAACTAGCTGCACCGGGACCAGCTACAATAGATAAATTAAAAATTACATTATTAGTCACAGGGGCCAAGTACTTCTACTTTTGGTACTTTAAGTATATTTTTCTGATAATACTTTTACTTAAGTACACTTTTGAATGCAGGATTTTTACTTGTAAAATAATGTCCGATCTAGAGCTGCAACAGTTTTAGTTGTTGATTACTCGGTAGACAGAAAATTAATCGGCAACTATTTGGATACTCGAGTAATCATTTTAGACTTTTTTTTTTTTTAAGAAAAATGCCAAACATTTGCTGGTTCCAGCTTCTCAAATGTGAAGATTTGAGCTATTTCTTTCTCACACAGAAGAGTAAACTGAATATCTTTGAGCGCTGAACTGTTGATCTGACAAAACAAGACATTTGAAGACGTTACCTGATATTTTTCACTATTGGCTGACATTTTATAGACAAAACGACTGATTGATTTGTTGAGAAAATCATCAGCAGATGAATCGCTAATGAAAATAAATGGTAGTTGCAACCCTATTCTGATCCATTCATTGCGATCAGTATTGTCCGATACCATCACCTCCTCGTCTGCACTCTAATTATAAAACTAACACTGCTGTCACATTCATGTAAACAGTGTGGATTACTTGATCAACACAAAGTCCAGTGATATTAAAAGCTCTTTGTGGATCCAGCCTCTCTTTCAATATTTACAACATTTGGTTTTATATCAGCCAGGAGGATACGTTGCTCTCACAGTTTCAGTCAATATTGTGTGTGTGTGTGTGTGTGTGTTTTGCAGACTGCAGCAGTTGGACCGTCACTGTCAGAGCAGCGCCCAGCAGGTGTGTGAGCTGCTGGCCAAACAGAACCAGCTGATGCAGGAGAGAAACACACTTACCGAGGAGATGCACAACCTACACATAGAGGTACACACACACACACACACACACACACACACACACACACACACACACCACCTCTCATACACACAGCAGAGCGTGTGACTCACTGTTCTGTTACTAAATGAATTAGTGATGGTGTCTTTTCTCTCCAGGTGCACATAGTTGTTAGTTTACAAAAATAAAATCAGTAAGAAGACGTTTGTCCCTTCATGACTAATGATCGTGTCTGCTTCTGGATTTCCTGAAAAACATGTTGTATATATTCTGCTATGATTCATTATCAGAGATGATATGTGTGCGAGGTGTTCAGATATCGGTTTCATTGAATGCTGTGTGTGTGTGTGTGTGCGTGTGCGTTTGTCTTTCTAGCTCCCGAACACGAGACGAGTCGATACTCTGTCCACATGAGTCTGACCTGCCTGTGCTCGCCTCTTGTCTGTTTGGATCTGGATGTTTTCACTCAAATCTCCTGTCGACAAGAACATATTAAACATACATTATTTATGTTTTCACCCGGGGTGATGTGCAGGGAGACGGGTGTATTCATCCCTTTTGCATTAAGGTACACTGTCTACTCTTCATGCTGAGACATGTTTAAATCAGGTTTCCATGGTTCTAGGATGTTTCTTTGTTGTTTTACAGATTTAATAAGCAAAATCACTGGTGCACTAACTTTTGTGGAACTTTTAATACAAACTTTCTACGTTTTATTTTATTTTATTCAGAACAAATAGTTTTTCACATTTTTTATGGGAAAATAAAGCCTGAACTCTGAATAATATCTCTGCTTTTATGTTTCATTTTTTCTTTTAACATTTGAACTGAGCTGAAAGTTCAGAAGATAATAAATAGTATTTTTAGCCACAAAGCAAACAAGTCGACACCATTGCAGCAGATTGACATCGTGCTTTATTGAAGCTGTCTGTAAGAAGGAAAATAATGTGCATCCCTATCGTATACATTTTGTGTGTAAAAATACTAAGGATGTACAGTGTAAAAAACAGCTTCATGTTGATGGTAATTTGTTGTTTTCACATCCTCGCGGCCTCACTGGCCAGCAGCACTGCATCCTAACAGCATGAGGGACAGAAAAAGGCTGTTTGATCGATCTGCCGAGTTTCCCAACACTCTCTGAGTCGACATCGTCTCTGCTCCACTGACATGTCGTAGAGCAGAGCTCACTTCAGTATTACAGTGCTTCAGGGAAATACGGCCCACTCTGAACAGCTGGCAGCTGTCCAGAAAAATGTCTCACACAACTGTAAAGCTACAGTAGATGGACGTGGACGTGAAATTAAAACTCAATTACACTTTGTAATATTTGTACGTTTGCCGTTTATAAATAAATGCATCTCATGCTTGTTCATGTTAATAATCATTGATGATAGTAGACTAGTACCAGAGAGAGAAGAGAGGGGAGGAATTCTGTCGCAGACACGAGGTCAAATACTTTCAGAAATCCTTCCAAACACTGGAGCCATTTACTTATCTGCATTAAACGCCAGGCTGAGTGCGGCTTGTGATTTTTGGCTGACGCCGTCCGTTCATTAACAACGGGCGAGATCAATACCGAGCAGCTGAGGTCTTTGAAAGGATTTTACATATTATTCAAATACTATTGGAGTCAGATCTGGTATGTGATAGATGTACAGTACAAACAGCAGCAGCTTTAAGAGTGAACACTGTCAGTGCAGCGTCAGATATCTCACATACTGTAGGTTCACGCCAGTCGAGGGCACCAGTAAGCTGTGAGGAGGCTTAAACTGAACTTCAGCGTCCAGTTTAAGAACTTCTGTTTGGTGATAACAACCAAAGTTAAATTACTGACGCGTGCCCGCGACTGATTCAGTCTTTAAGGGGAAACCCACATTGATGAAGAGGATTACTAAGCTCCACCTTCTCCACTTGCAGTAGTTGAAGGAAAACGTTTATTTTTTTTATGATCTCTGACCTCAGAATCAGCCTCTGGCATTGTTGCTGCCAGTAAATGAACTTGAATCTGTGGAGGATTGAACAAGGAGAGTTGGAGGCTCACCGGAGGGAAAACCTTTCAAAACAGAAGACGAGAAGGAGTCAGTGACATCAGTGGAGTTTCACCGACTGCTCAGTGGATTTTTCCAAACGTTTTAGTTTATGAAGACTGACCAATTTATTGGAAATGTCCACTGAGCGTGATCCACAGCCCACTCTGCAGTGGCAACACTGACTCGTCTCTGGCATGTGGGACACAATCACCCAGGTTTTGCCAACTCTGGACATCAGAGCAACATCAAAGCTATCGGATCTATGTGGAGCGGAGATGTGCTTTACAAATCCTCATTTTCTTAAAAACATTAAAAAAAATCTAAAAATCTTCCTTTAAAGCAGGGCTGAATCAGATTCCTCTGAATCATATCAAAAGTGATGGATGTGAAAGTGCTGTGGCCAAAGCTACAAAGCGATATTTTATGAACTCTGGTTTCTAATGATTTTGGCGGTAAGCGTGCACACACAGCTAGAACTCCTCAGTCACTCGCAGACCTGGGTCAAATCAAAGCTGAAATCCTTCCAAATACTCGGGAGCGTTTGCTTGAGCCTGTCGCCGGTGCCAGCTGGGTGGGATTCGGCTGCTTCAGCTGTGCCAGACAGGCTCAATCGATCACAGAGAAGTATTTTTCATAAGAGTTTAGAGTGCCACTTTGACTCAGGACTGGTAGTGCGGACAGAGGAGGACTACAGCATGCAGGCCAGCGCCATCCTTTTATACTTTCTGCCATAAAGCGCCTTTGCTAGCTAATAGCAATTTGATGGATGTGCAAGAGTAAAGCATATGGACTTAAGAGCAGCGGAAAAAACAGGTAATGTGTCGTATAAGAGATTTCTGTAAAGAGAAAAAAAGAGGAGGCATTTATTTTTAGAACAAAGTCTGAAGACTTAAACTGCAGTGAAACACGACTACACCCCCTTACTGCTAAACTCCAAAACAAAATGACATCAAATAAATTAAATAGAAAAGAAATTCAAGTTATCCATCGATGATAATAATAAAAACATTCAAATAAATATATTGGAATACAATTTTCTATGCCTAATGAGCACATCCCCTGGTGCTCTCTTTCTAATCCGATATTGAAGGTGACGTCTTCCATGTGTTTTTTTTGTTGTTTTTTTGTTTTGTTTTTAAAGATGCAGTTGTGATTTTACATTTTTAAAAATATATTTCCTCACATCTGGTGATTATTTTTTGACTCTGAAGTGCTGGATGTCAAAGTCTTTTGACTTATTCGAAGCTAAACCGTAAGGCTTACTGGCGTTTGA
The DNA here is from genome assembly GCA_005408345.1 of Macquaria australasica. Lineage (NCBI taxonomy): Eukaryota > Metazoa > Chordata > Actinopteri > Centrarchiformes > Percichthyidae > Macquaria > Macquaria australasica. The sequence goes on along the minus strand of SEMN01000012.1, from coordinate 2,929,295 downwards.
AGACAAGAGAAATTGAGGGGATTTTAAATCTTGTTGGTCAGACTGGAAGACATGACGACGCAAACAAACAAAGCCCAGACCGGAGAAATGACAGCACACGTTAAAGACAAAGGAGAGTGCAGTGGTTTAGTGGTCGGGGGCCAACTCTGATCATCCCCACTCTTAAATAAAGGTAACGTTATCGGGGGGAAAATGCTCTCTCTCATCTAAAATCCAAAGACCTGACAGGAAAACACTGACCGACCTCACAAACTCACATTATGCCTCTTTTTCGACGCTCTCCTAGACTCTATCTCGACACACACTTGCAGTAAACAGTAGCACTTACAGCTCAGTATTGAATCTTTTCCATCCTTACCGCTTTACATTCAGACTTCTGTGCTGCACTTGTTTTCTTTCTGCTCAACTTCCACTTCGTCTTTCTCCCTGAACTCTGTCTCAGCCTTCACCAACACACACCTGTGGTAAGATTAAATATGGGGGACATTTGTGTCAATATCCAATCAGGTGAGATATTCCTTCATACTAAACACCTGTGGGATGAAGTTGAAGAAGAATAGGTGATTAAATAAATACATCTCTGGGTGTCTATCGCTGTCCCAATCTTCTTTAAGCTCACAGTAAGCTATCATTTGTCTTTAACGTGTCCCGTCACCTCTCAGCCGTCACATTTTGGTCACAAAACAACACAAAAACATCGTTAAAATAAACAATAATATGGAGCAGGAATGCTATCTGCTTTCCCTCCTACATTCTTCAGCCATTTTTGTTTCTTGAGGTGTCTTTTTTTTCTCTCTCAGCCCTAAGAAATAAATTTTTTTTCTAGAATAATGTAATAACAATAGAAAAAGTTAAATATAAAACTGATGAGTAGAACAATAAATAGAACATATATATATATTATAGCCATTGCTGTGATTGGTGTAAACCCATAACTGTTGATGCGTACCTCCTCACAGACCATAATGTCTTTTTTTTTTTTTAAATCCTTCATAAGAATCTCACAGGAAACAGGAAATCAGCTGTTACCTCACTCATCAATATGTCATAAATGATCACATTATAAATATTTCACCATTCTTGGAGCTTTTCACCTGTACACTCTCGCTCTCGCTCTCCCTCTCTCTTCATCACAATGCCCAACCTGCCATCCACTTCTCCTTTCACTCTGTGGTGAATCTGTTCCTGCTGCAGTTTCCCTTTCCTGCACAAACACAGAGAGGTACAGCCGTGTGGTTCCCAGGCCGTGACAACAACATGTCACAGTAAAGCTTTCCGTCATCGACACAAAGTACCGTTTCGGTTTTGTTTTCCCTTTTGGGACAGAAGAGATTTAAACTCACAGGGGTTTGTAGTTGAGGAATAAATAAATAAAAAACTTTGGGGGGAACATTCAAACCAACCGTTTCCTCTCATTTTCACCTCCGCAGTGATGGATATATCAACCACCTTGCACTGCATTGTGGGTAACGTAGTAAAGCTCATGGTTGGGGAGCTTCATCCTTCTGAACTGCTGTGCTTTGAGGTGCGTTCTTAAACACAAACCCATAATAGTACCTCGCGCACACACACACACACACACAACCATGACATCCCATCATCATCTTAATCTACAGAGTTGACGTGTAATAGCAGTACATTAGGAGTAATAGCAACACCTGTTCTGCAGCTGTACAAGCATAGACGTAAATACAGGTGGTTGATGTGTTGCTGGCGCCTGTATAATGATCTGCAGCATTAAGCTAATAGTGTAGCACCGGGTTTTAGTAGTAGCAGTAAGTAGTAGTATAGTAGTGGTAGGAGTAGTAGTACCTGTAGTAGTTGAAATAGCAGCAACAACAATACTGAATTGCACAGAGCAAAACCTGAGTCAAATCCTGCTTGACAACATGAGGTGTGCATATTCTGCTCACTGATGACAACTGCTTCCTCAATGCCAGGCAGCCTCAATCAATCCCAGAATTATTTACGCCAGGATTCGAACTCAGATCCAAGTCTCTCTAAGTCTGAGCATCCGTCTGTCTGTAAAAGCCTGAGATACAATCGTTAACGGCAGTTTGGGTTTGAATGACCTAAAATGCTGTATCTCCATCTTACAGATAAGAAGCCGCAAAAATGTCTCCTTAAAAACGCACCAGCTGTTGTCTAACTTGATCACAAGTGTTTTTTGTTGTTTTTTAGAGTTTGGCAGGACCGACACATGTCAAAGCACAGCAGGCCACCGGTGATGCTCCTGTCATTAAAGGGACATTACATAGTAACTGATCACATCACAGTTCGGATCACCTAGGGTTGCAGTGCAGGATTAGAAAGTAATTTTGCCTGGAAGTTCTCTTTAAAAAGGGATTCACAAAAATTAAAAATTAAAAAAAAAGCAGACTGGAGAGGTGAAAAAGAGGAGGAAGAGGAGAGAAAGAGAAGGGCAAAGTCTGGTCCTTCAAGTCTGGGTCGTTCTGGGTCGGTCCAAAGCTGTGGGTCTTTTTGTCCCACTTTGATGACCTCAGAGACCAGCTGTGATGATGTCACCATGATGGACAGTTCATTCCCGCCCACTGGCAGAGTAAGAGAACTGAGGGAAGTGCGGCCTTCTCTCGTTGTCCAGACAGTCCATCCCGTCCTCGTCAACTAAAGAAAAATGTGGATTCAGAGGTAATTAATGACCTGATTACTTACCATTAACAGTCACTTTTCAGTTAATATAAACACATAAAATCCAACAGAAAACGTATAAAATTACCAAGTTGATTTCATCATCTCAAAATATAATCAAACATTACAAAGCACTGTGTTTGTGGTACGTTATTGTACTGTGGATTTTAACAGAACACGATTCAATTAACGAGTGTGTCTTTGATGTGCCAATCTCCTGCTAACTAACTGATGTGCGACCTACAAAACAAGTGGAACCTCACATTAGCGCAGAGAAACACATCGGATCCACTCATGCATAATTCAGTGCCAAACATTTTGAAACCGGCGTCTTTATTTCAAAAAGCCTGTGAAGAGATGCAGAGAGGCCCGAGGACTATTACAGAGACACTTGAATAAACAGACAACGGCACTTTTGAGGGTTTGTTCCCTCGGTTAATTCAAGTGGAAATGTCTCACCTGAAGAAAGAGAGGAAGAACTGATAAATTGTCTCAAAACTGCAATTATGAAAGTAATCCATACAAGTAAAAAAGCTGAATTTGATCTGCTGAGGTGCTTTACAAATGCATATTATAATCAAGGTGCAGCCAAATAGTTTTATTAACACCATGATCCTCTGCAGAAATTATTCCAAGTATAACGACTCAAACATATATAGCACATACATTTTTTGGTGGGATGTGTGCTATTTTACCAGTAACATGTAATATTTAACTCCCCAACGCTTGATACACACACACTCAAACCTCTCTCCACTGAGAATATTTGCAGCTATGTAAAAAAATGAAAGTGAGATTTCGTCAAGTTTTAATGGGGGCATACGTTTGTGCGTACATGTGTGAGAAAGAGAATCAGAGAGAGACAGAAGAGACTCACATTTCTCTGGTGGAGTGATTGTGATGGTCTGGGCTGTAAACTCCTCGTCAAAGTATCTGGTGTCCGTCTCCGACGTCACCTGAGGCTTGAAGGGAGGGACCAGCTGAGGCAGAGACATGAGGAGGACACAAACAAGAAAGATTAGATTGTACAATAACAGTGGTTACTTCTGTTCCAAACTACAAAGCAGCTGCTTGAAGGACATCAAACTCTGGATGTCACAAAACGTCATGCAGTTGGGGTGGACGAATGGTTAAAGCGCATATCACATTACTGCAACATCCACAGTTTGACTCCCAGCTGGAGGACCTTTGTTGCATGTCATACCCCTCTCTCTCTCCCCACATTTCCTGTCGCTCTCTGCATTGACAGTTAGAAAAAGAATAATCTAAAAAATCTAAAAAAAGTTGAACAGAAAAAAGGCACAAAAGCAGCAGGTCTGAGGGCTTTCTTTTTCTCAATCCCGTAGAACCACTGACCAAGTGAAAAACCTCAGTTATTATTGATCCTGACCTCAACTTTTATTCACAAAATATTTAAAAAATGTGATGCTTTCTATCTCAGTCAGCATTAGAGACATTTTCATCAGCAGACTAGATGACAGCAATGTCCTCTAAATGTCTGTAAAAGCCAATGAACAGCTTCAAAATACAGCCGCAGATATCTTGAGTAGGATGAAAAAATTCAGTCATATCGTATCACTCTGTGTGTGAATATCTTTCTGACTTAGGCTACCTTCGGAGACACATTTCAGACTAATTGGGGACGGCTTGTCCATTTTGGGACAAAAGCTGATTTTTGGGTCAGTGGTTAGGGGTAGTTTAAGGGATAGGCTAAGTCTCCAGGAAATAAATGTAAATCTATGTAATGTCTCCAAAATTGACCTAAGTCAACAAGTGTGTGTTGTCTCTCTACTTTTACATTTCAACTTTTGAGTTGCTTTACCACAAAGGAGGGAGGAGAGGGGGAGGAAAGGAAGGGGAGAGAAGAGGAAAGGAAAGGAGAGAGGAGAGGAAAGGAGGATGTGAAGAACAGGAGAGCTGGAAAGTGATCCAGAGGGAAGAGAAGAGACCAAAGTGGAGGGAGGAAGCTCAGTACCAGTCTAACATGCTGTAAGTGTTGCCACACCGGACCTGACTTACACTTGGTGGTGTTATACGAGCAAACACATGCACAGACTGACAGACCTTGAGGATACACGGTCTCACTTCTCCATAATGCCTTGTGCTTTATACTGCTGCCTGTGTGTTGATGCACACACCATGTGTGTTCATGTGTGATATGTGCGTGCTTACATGTGTTACATGAGTTAACCCCAAACCTCTGTACAAATACAATTCATCACACAATTACAATACATAAAATTTGAACATGAGAAAATGCAGAGTTAAATAACTTAAGTACATATCTTTATAGTGGTTATAGTAGTTATTTTCCGCCATCCTACTATGCTTTATTAGACAGTACAAAACAATGTACAGTACACTACAGTAATACGGTTTTACCATCATGTTGCTCCATACCTTTTTATCGTAGACATCCTGCCAGTCAACGCCAGAGAAGAAACTGTGTCTCATTATTTCTTTAGCGTCATCTGGTCCTCCACCGAGCCTAAAGGAGAGGACAGGAGAGGAATTTTATAAAAAAAACAGAGATCAGTAGAAGCAACATGAACAAACAAGCTAAACAGAAAGTAATCAAAAGTCATCAGAAGTGATGAAGATATATTTATTACTTTCTTTAGCAAAATAACTTGATTAAAAGTGAAAGAACTCCTACACACTGTCTCTATTATTGCTGTCATATACATAGATGAGGGGTTAATTATCCAGAAGACCACAGAAATTAGGTCAATTGGTGAATTAAACACCATGAGAAACACACACATCCAAGTAATTAAGTAAAGAACAGTATTTTTTTCTTACAAAATAGATATACCAGCAGTAAGCGAGACAGTGTGTGAAAATTTTACATTTTTATTCAAGCTGTGCTCCCTTCCTTCAGGAATGCAATAAATAAAATGAATCACTGTGTGCCCAAAATGTAGCAACCAAGAGATGATTTTAAATGTAAGGGACATAAATTATTCACGTGCAAACCTCTTCCATGACCCTCAATTTGTTTGTATGGTACATCTGTAAACATCTCTGTTTTCACACACACAGTTACCTACATTAACCTCGACACACACCGTTTGTTAGGGTCTTTGATGAGCAAGCCGGACAGCAGGGACTTGGCGTCGGCCGACAGAGTGCGCGGGAACTTGATGTCCTCCATGAGGATTAGTTCAAACAGCTTCTCGTGGTCCTGGTTGTAGAATGGCAGTCGGCCACACATCATCTCGTACGTCACCACACCCAAACCCCACCAGTCCACCGCCCGACCATAGTCGTTGTCCTCCAGGACCTGAGGAGAGCAGAGAGAGACAGACACACAATTTCAGCTTTTTCAAATGGGACCGTTTGTTTTATTGGACATCTGCTTTTATTCTGCATTTCTGCATTTATTTTATTGGACAATACAGACTGCCCAAGGTATTCGACGAAGAGACAGATGAGTGAGGAAAGACAGCAAAGTTGAGTCAATATGCCATTTTGCTCAAGGGAAAAATAAAAAACAGTAAAAGTTGTTGGAGATGAACAGAAGTAGCTGCACAGATAACAAGGGCTGAGGTGAAGACGGTAGCCCCCCTCTCTCTCCATACACAGACACACACATACAGAGGCAAACACCATGGGATGGCAGGTCTTCAGAGGCCCCTGTTACAGTAAGGGAGTCAGCGTGGCCCACCAGATGCCTCCTCTGGTCCCTGCCAGCTCTCTTTGGCACACTGATCCTCTCCTGGCAGGGACAGAGAGGAACGTCCCTGGATGGAAAAGGCAACATGGGTCAGGGCCAGTCCAACCTTCAAGCTGGCTAGCACAGGTACAGTACTGTGAGCTGCTGTGTTATGTGTGTAAGTGTGTGGAAGGGAAAGAGGTCCTGTGAAAGAAGTCACTACCGTATCAAAGTCTTGTGTCTGGGCTGCCTTCCTACTCCTATTTCCTGCCTGCTCTCCTTGAGCTGTCCTGTCTTATCCTGCAGTCTCCGTCCTCTAATCATGTCTTCCCTCGCTCGTTCCTTCTCTTTCATCCTCTCATATGCCCGTGCGCTCACCTCTGGAAGAGCGAGGAAGAGGAGGAAAGGGGAGGCAGACGCAGAAAGAGAGGTATTTCAGGTGCTGTTGAGGCCCTCATTAACATAATAAGCTTATTAACATGAGTGTACATGTGTGCTTGTGTTGCATGTGTGTGTGTGTGTGTGTGTGTGTGTGACTGACAGACAGACAGGCAGGGCTGGAGAGCAGCCAGAACAGCATATGTTGTACATCTCGCCAATAATAATAACATCTCACTCACTGTTAATAATGGACCAGGCAGGGTGGACGTGAGCACACGCTAACAGACACAAATACATGAATGCAAACATGCACAAAAGTACTCACACAAAAACATGCTTTTGACACAACCTTTGTATAAATTACACAATAAAACTATATAGCAAATATCAAAATATCAGACTATTATTTTAAACTCTTTAAGAGTTTAAAATATACTTTAACGCTGAACTAATATCTGCCATTAGCAGTAGCGAGATGGGTGGCAGATGCAGATAGCGTCAAGTGTCATTAATACATAAATAGCTTAGCTTGATTAGAATAGAGACTTGTTTATCCAAACTGCAGACTGACAAGACTGAAAATACATAACCAACAAACTATAATTGTAATTATTATACATATAATAATTACTTTATGGGCACTTTAACAAAAGGTGAACACCTCTCACTCAGGAGCCAAAAAATTCTTGTTTCAGTCAGTGGTAAGTATTCAATCTTATCTTGATATTGCACATCAGGAATCCTGCATCTTAAAGCCCACAATTCTGCGAGAGAGTTGCTGTAATTTACACTCACCACATAATGAAAGGTTTCTAAAAGTAGTCCTATTGTTGTAACATTTTACTTGGCAGTTTTTCCTAATAAGTGTCAGATGAAGGTTCAGATGAGGTTCTGTTGTACAATCCCAACTGTAAACGATGTTAAATGTCATGGCGCACTGAGACCAGGTGAGAGAAAACACCAGACTGCTGCCTGCGAGTTTCCACAGCAGCTCAATACCACAGAAAGCTGGTCATTAACTGAACTGAGCTCACACACTCGACACTAAACTGCTAATGATGCAGGCGGCTGCTTCAGTGTGTGCAAGTCAACATGTGCGTGGAAGTGAATAAGAGAGTTATGAGTGCTGTTTTATGTGTGTGTGTGCGTTTGTGTGAGAATTAAGCTGGTCACCCTGTTGGCAGCTGCAGAGAAGAGCTGGGGGAACGAAGCGTGCAGCCAGCTCCAGATATACTATTGATTGGTACGGCTGGAGGGATAACACTGGCTTAGACTGCTGGGAGACTGTCAGGCGCACACACACACGCACACGCACACACCAGATGGAATATTTATCCGTCCTCATCAAATTCATAAAGTTTTGAGAGTGAGGCAAACTAGGAGATGTTTGGCGTTATTTCAGTCTCTGCACCTTGAGGAGGGGGACACACACACACACACAGTGTGCGGTTTATGAAATTCAGAGCAGCTTTTTGCAGGCTGTTTTTGATGCTGATCTACAGGGCTGTGTGTCGAGTCTTTGTACAAAAAGGTACAGAAATGTATACAAATGCAAGCTGTCCAGTTGGGCATGTTTATGTATGTGCATGTCAGTAGGGGAGGGGGAGAGAGGGAGGGGGAGAGAGAGAGAGAGAGAGAGAGAGAGAGAGAGTGTGTGTGTGTGTGTGTGTGTGTGTCCTGGGACCAAAGAAAGTGGTGGCAGCTCGGTTGCAGGCAGGGAGCAGATTAATCCACACAGAGCCAGAATGCTGCCCCACAGCCCTAGGCATGGAGGCATGAGGCATGGGAGTGTGTATGTGTACAGTATGTGTGTATATTTTAGAAAACGACAGGACAAATAAATAGGACAAGACAGAAGAAGTAACAAATGAGATAAATCAGCAGGAGAGGAGAGGACAAGAGAGGAGAGGACAAGAGAGGAGAGGAGAGGAGAGGAGAGGAGAGGAGAGGAGAGCTCTGATTAAAAGCAGCCATGAGGGAGAAGGTCTTGTCCTGTCCTGGTCCCTGTTGGGGCAGCCATGTGGCAGCTAGATGCTGCTCGCGGGACGGGGGCTTTGGCAGCCTGGACAGGACTAGATGGGACGGGCCGGGCACACACAGCCTGTGGCTGTACCAGCCCAGATACCCAGCAGGCTACAGGGAACACACACACACACACACACACACACACACACACACACACACACACACACACACACACACACACACACCCCTCTCATATACTCGGCACAGTGAACATACACTCACATATTGTTGGTGTCACACAGAGACCTTCTATCTCTAAAGTGTCATCATTTGGAAATCGGTTTATGTTGACACTGTTGTGACATTTTGCAATGTTTTACTAATGGATGACTGTGGTGTTATGTTTATGAAACATTTACAGTTACAGTAAAAAATCATAATGACCAACATACACAACATACAAATAAAATAAAAACAAACAGATACAAACAAATGGAAAAAAGCCCAAATCCATCCCCTTTTAACACTTATAAAAAAATAAAAAATAGCCACGAGGAAATGTGTCAAACACAAAAAATGAGAAAACCACTCTCCATGTGTTTTCACTGATCCTGTTCCATCCCTTTACAAGGACCGTACATTGCTTATTGTTCATTAATTTCATATTAATCTTTTGTTTTTGACTATCCTTGAAACAAACAATAACATTTCAAGCTAATGCTTTACAAGTTCGGCTGAAGAATTATTCACTTTACAGCGTTGTGTTGCTCAAGTATCTGTGTATGAGTTCCTTCAGGCACGCAGCAGACACAAACCATTTTTATTCACTTCTCATCTGCCCTTTTCACTGACAGCAAACATGGGAGCTGTCTGAATTTCACTCCCATAACCCTGAAATATTTTCTCTCCCTTCTCATCTTCCTCTGTCTTCAACCCCCACCTCCCCCTTTCTCTTTTTAATCCCGGCTACTTTGCATCTCTGTAACTTGGCTCTGAGCAAACTGTGTTATTTTTACACGCGGGCGGGCGAGCAGAGCGTGCGGGCGGGTGAGTGGCGGCGGCGGTGGTGTAGATTTCCAGGTTTTTTCCGAGCACCTTCCTCCAACCTCGCCCATCTGCCGCCATCTGCCTCGCTTTAGCCCGCACTTTCTACTGCAATCACACACACAGCACACACGCGCGCACACGCACACACACACACACACACACACACACACACACACACACACACACACACACACAAATGCACACAGACGCACATCCTGTGAAAAATAACCAACAGCCTCCAATCAGCTTTTGGCACGCAAAGGAAGGGACTCTAAAAAAAAAAAAGAAGCACAAAATGCTGCGCCAAATTGTCCTCCATACTTTTTCAAGTGGGATATACACTATGCCTCTCCCCTCCTGCCTTCATCTCCACATCTACATCGCTCTGTCTCCACCACCCACGGTCCTGCAACACTCTCGCCAGTTGATCTGCTAGCCTTCGAGTGAAGCAGCGCTGATGGCTGGACAGCGGATGACTACAAAAAAAAAAAAAAAACTATTACAAGAATGTAGTGTGTGTGTGTTTGTGTTTATGTGTGTAAGCGCTGTGCTGTGCCCTTTTCCAATTCAACCAACACCCTCATTCACACGCATAAGCTGTATATTTACTGTTCATGCTGATATTATGGAAAGTGTTCGCCTGTGAAATCTGCAACTGAAATGTACATACATAAATTCCACTGTAAGAAGGTTTCAAACATCAGAGTACTTACGAAAAGCAAGGTATTATGGGTAAGGGGTTGCGAGAGAGTACCTGGATCATCCCTTCATGAGTTGGATGCCACAGATGCTTTTACATACTACAAAGCCTCAGTCAATCTGCTCAGTTTAAAGAATTCAACATACAGACCCTGAATTTTCTGTCATTTATCAGTTGACTGGTGCAATTTATAAAGAGTCTACATTGTGTGGTGGATGTGGTCATTAAATCCATCACCATCTGGCCACATTGGACACTTCACATGTTCATAATGTAACCAAAATACCCGTACTGTACAGTCTCACATGTGTTTAAACACACTAAATTCAGCAATCATGTCTTCTTAGGTCATCTATGATATACTGTAAGCAGAATATCATCGAACACACCTATTCAAGTTCAATGTGAATTTTGAGTTGTATCATATTGTTTGGAGGTGACTGACAAGTATTTAGGTTGACCTTGGTAAGCAGGGGATGGACTAATGCTATATAACTTACTTGACCTGACAGTATATTGTTGTACCTGTACATGATGCATGGAACTACCATTCTGTACAAAATATATCCTGCAGTAGTCAGTGAAAGTAATGTGAATTGATTCTGAGAAATGTGCCTTTTGATTTGATGCTCATATTTTTTGCTAAATAAAAAGGAACAAAAAGTTGCACTGGCACATACATGTGTTGCATCTAGTATTGTAGTAGATGCTGTGGCATTATATTTTGCATTATACTTCAAACCTTACTTTTGGTTTGTAAAGTTAGAGACCCAAGAATTGAAGGTTATTCTACTGTTGCACTCCTAACTTACAGCACAACAGGTCTGCATAGTGTACAGACAGGTAAAATGGTGGTGAGGATCAAAGCAAGAAGGGAGAGGGAGACTGAAGAAGTGGGAAAAACACTGATCATTACTTTACATCATGAAAGAAACATCTTAGAGGATAAAGATAAAGAATAGGAAAAGAAAGAGGGTGTAGAGGTTCAAGGCTAGAGAGAGAGAAACAGAAAGAAAATAATCAATGAAATCAAAAGAAAACCAGAGAAAAAAGAAAACAGATAAGAAAAAAACAAAAAAGTTACCTCAGGTGCGAGGTACTCTGGCGTGCCACAGAAGGTCTTCATAGTAGCAGCGTCTGTGATTCCCTCCTTGCAGAGGCCAAAATCAGTGATCTTCATATGGCCATCTTTATCTAGCATCAGGTTTTCCAACTGGAAGGGAAACAAAACACACAGCAATTCCCACAATGCAACTTTCACCACCGGAATCTAATCAGTGGAAGAGGAAGAGGAAACTGTGATCCTGACGATGCATTTCTTGGAGTTACATGAAGAAGGGAAGTGGGCTGAATTCATCTTTTTTGTCAAAGGTTTTGAATAATATTTCAATCTCATCATTTGTAACTGAGATTCAACACAATACTTCTTTGTTAATTGACTAAAATACAATTTCCGTATGGTGGAGTCAGACAGGTAAGGAAAACCATACTGTATTACCCCACATAGTGGCAGTAAACACACACTCAGACACACAAACTCCAAGCAAAGGAGGGAAATAAACTTCAGGCGTGTAGTGAAGCCACTCAACCTTTTAATTTTAATGGCTGAAGTGTTTTTCTCGCTCTCTGTCTGCTTTTTCTCTGTTTTCTTGGCTGCTGTGAGCAGGGCTGGGGCCAAGGCTGCCAGGCAGACGCTCAGACAGAGCCATCTACCTCTCTACCTCTGTGGCATCAGCACCCCCTCCCTCCCTGCCTCCCTCCCATATCCTCCGCCTCCCACGCTTCTTTACTGCTTTATGTCTGTGTGAGCCTGTCCCTCTCTTTAATTACTACACATCCTGAGCCACTCCTCTCCTCCTGGATGAAAAAATAAATAAATAACTGTGGAACACAGGAGTTGGGGGGGCTAAAAGTTTTCCCTCAAATATCTCATCACTCTCATCCATGCCCCCCAACCAGCCTCCGCTCTCTGTTTCTGTTTACCTTGAGGTCCCGGTACACAATCTTGGCTGAATGCAGGTAGTCGAGAGCCGAGACGATCTCTGCGCCGTAGAAGCGCGTGCGCTCCTCTGAGAACACCCGCTCTCTGGACAAATGGAAAAACAGCTGCGGGAGAAGGAGGGAGGAAGAGAGAGGGTGAGAGGGAGAGAGGGCGGGGGAGAGAGAGAGAGGGGAGAGACAGCAGGGACGGCACAGCAATAATTACTGATTTATTGGAGGAAATTAGCACAACACAAACTGGCTGCCCGCACCATATTGAGATGATAGATAGCGGAGGGGAGGGTGAGCGGGGGGTGTGTGTGTGAGGGGTGCGCATGGAGAGGGGTTGGGTGGGGAGGGGGGGACGTCTCGGAGGAGGGCGGGTGGAGGCGCTCGGCAGCTGGCGCCTCATCTAGCAACCCCCCCTTCACCACACACGCACACTCACATACCTCTTCCACGTTACCCTCTGGGCGAGGTTGGCACGGTGCTGGCGTGGAGTTTGGCGACGGGGGCCAAATCAAGGCTTTAATCAATACACCAGTCTAGTTAAAGACAGGCCGACCGCCACTGCCGCCGACCGCCACTGCCCCCCCCCATCCCAACAGCCTCCAGTGTAGCACTCATTAGTGGCCTAACTGGCCTTGCCCCCTGAGCTTCCGTCTTCATTTACTCCATTCTCATATCCATCCCTCTCCGTTTTTGGCAAGAAGCTCATCTTCATACTTTAAAGACGACACAACTTGTTTTTTTTCTCCCAGGTGGCTTGACCTCCCGTTTCTCCTCCGTCTTGCTTTTTTTCCCGCTCACCTCACATTCCCTTCATCTGTCTCTCTCTCTCTTCCTAGCCGTCAGTTGTCAAGTTATCACTGTCACACAGCTACACATGTGGCACCAAAATGACACCAGCCTGCTGCGGCGCACCAGTCAAGTCGTACAAATTACCCATGAGGCCAAGGGGCACACATCTCCCCATTAATTGTTCAGGGAGGTTTGCATATGGCCGCTGGAGTGATGCTCACAGACCACATTGCTAAAATGGTGTCCATGCGTAATGTGTGTGTGTGTGTGGGGGGGGGTAACACGACAGGTGGGCCTTCATCAGTGTACTGGCAGCTGTGACTGTGGCAGGTTTGTAATGGGTTGTGTGTGTGTGTGTGTGTGTGTGTGTGCCTGTTTGTGAGGCATGTTTGGTCACAATTTGTCCGTTGAGGTAAAAATTTGCTGTGTGTGTGTTTGTCTAAGTATGAGTGTGTTTTTGCTGGTGTTTTCTGTGAGTGAGTGTGTGTGTGTGTGTGTGTGTGTGTGTGTGTGTGTGTGTTGCTCAGGCCTGGTGCTGGCTGAACTGCCTAACTAACTGGGAGGGGAGCAGGTGACAGTTACACTGAGGGAATGAACCAAGATTGCAAAAAACGGCCCGATTAAAAATCTGAGAAGTGGAGAAGTGGGGGAATCCAAACTCATTTCGTCTCCGACTGTCATTCTGGCTATATCTGCCCCATAGGTGTGTTCATAAATAGACACAAGCAGGAGATGGCTGGAACGGAAAAGAGAGACGAGAAGGCAAGCGAGAGGCCAGTTGGTTGGCAAATTAACTGTGTTAGAAAGCAATCGAACAGTCAAACTTCTTCAGTGTCTGCACGTCTTAACATTCCTTTGCTGCATTGCTGTCGCAGACTCACACACCCCCAATTACACTATAATGTCCCATGTGAAAATTGTGTATTTATCTGTGAGAGACATTTATAAACCCAGACAAATGTTTAGGTGATAATTTTTGAAATAATATCTAAAACAACCAATTTAAACCTGGAGTACAGTCTATTTTAGTTGGTTTAACACTGGCATCTGCAGCAATAGAAAGTGATAAATTATTATTAAAAACGCCTGTTAGAAATTAGAAATGTATCATTTAAGTAGAGTAAATATGTAGCCATGGCCAATTTTATGTCGTTTTAGTTTCAACACAGCTTTGAGCTCACAGTCAAATAGGTGGAGTGCCTAATCGCTGTCAGTTAGTGTGGTGGGGTTGTGGTTTAACTGGCTGTTTAAAGCAGTAACACAAAGGGTAACCACATACAACACAAGCATGATGAAAGTGTGTGTGTGTGTGTGTGTGTGTGTGTGTGTGTGTGTGTGTGTGTGTCTTACCTCTCCTCCATTCACATACTCCATGACGAAACAGAGGCGGTCTTTAGTTTGGAATGAATACTTCAGCGACTGAAACGAGACATAAACACAATTTATATGACTGAATAAATTCATGTGTGTGTGTCACAAACATAACACCATTTAGTGGACAATTTCATCCACTGTTATTATCCACTTTACAGCCCATTGTTTATCATGTCTGTCGTTTTGTTTTGCCCACGTGTAGTCAGATGTATTAAATCTTACAGTTTATAGTGGACTCAAATTATCCCACATTGCAATGGAAAAAGTAGTGTACAAGTGATTGTTACTAATCAAGTGCTAAATACCATGACACATTTACTGACACAATAGCCTCCTCTTTAATTTCTATAACAGAACAGACATAATCAGTTGCATGGAGCGATGACTTGAATAGCATAAAATATTGTTTTTTGATTTTGCCAAATAATACATTATGTACTCGTCTTCTACACGCACTCTCTATACAGAGCACAGTGAAGTGAATGAGTGAACGTTTTTGTACGCAGCGAGAAGTCTGGTCTCATTCTAGCTAAAACAGCAGGAGCAGCAAAACGTGATCTTTCATAGCTTCAAACAGTTTGTGTCTGTGTGTGCTTATTCAAAGCAAGTAGGTGTGTGTGTGTCTTTTCTTTATTGAGGGAGAAAGCTGCTAAACAAAAGAACAGTTGGTCGGAGTCTCTTTGTGGCTGCAGGTGTGACGGGGTAAACTCGGATGTGAAATGTAATTGCTCTCACGACAGCGTGTGTGTGAACTTTCATATATATATGTGAATGCGTGTGTTTCCAGGGTGATAGAAATGAGTAGTGGCTGATGTGTGTATGTGTACATCAAAGACAGAGTGTATAGCTAACAGGTGCAGCCGTTAATGTACAACAATTTGGTGTCTAACTCATAATTAGCCTTGAGAAACTCAGGTATGTATAGGATCAATATGCCATCAGTGTGTGTGTGCGCGGCATGTGCACATATGTTTGAATTTAAACCATGTGTACATGAGGTACTTACAGTGAGAAAGGGGTGTCTGGTGTTTTTCAGTACTCTGCTCTCTGTGAGTGTGTGAGCCACTTCATCCTGCACAGACACAGTAAAAACCTTTTCAATCAAACAACTAAGTAAGGAGGCAGTTGAAGAGCACTCCATGAAATGCATTAAAAACATCAGATACTGACATATGACATTGCATTCAAAATTGAAAATAGAAAAAAAGGCTTTAGTGCCACAAACTTCAGTTTTATGTGGTTCATTTAAAACACAGCAAAAAAGATATAAAGATTGATCAATAGATGAACAGTCTCTGCCAGACTAACCTTGGCTATGATGACTTCTTTTTTAAGGATTTTCATAGCATAGTATTTCCCGCTGGCCTTTTCTCGGACAAGAATCACTTTACCAAAGGTTCCCTTTCCCAACAGCTTCAGGTAATCAAAGTCACTCATTGTCTTGGGGAGGGAAACACAGAAGAAGTAATGTCAGCGATTCATTTATGCTGCACGTTGAATAGTTGATATGTTATGGCCTTATCCCACTAGGAGTGTAGGGCTGTGTCTCGTTTGAAATGTTTCAATACTATTGCCAATACAACACCTTGCATTGAGGATTATAATCATGTTTTTCTACAAAACCCTTTTTTCATTTACAAAAGAAGCTTTTCAAAAGTTAAATGTTATCTAAACACAAGCAGAACTCTGTCTGAATTAAAATACAACCTAAAATTCACAAAGTTTTGATTTAAATCTTGAACTATTTGATCAAGTCAACAAGATTACTAATCTGACCATACATCTGATGCCAACCTTCTGTACTTCATAGATTTCAATACTTAGTGCTGCGGACACATTTTGGTCTGTAGCAAGAAAGTATAAAGTTTCGACAGTGCCTCAGCATGGCAATTGTTGTTTATTTCGTTGCTCTGTCCAACACTTTGTCTCATAGAAACAAATATTGACAGCTATTGGCCAGAACGCCATGAAATTTAGTAGGGATGTTAATGGTCCCTGTTGGATGACACCTATCGATCTTCACGACCCCGACTCTGATATTTCGTCTAGTGCCACTGTCACGTCACAACTTCCCCTTGACAATCCCTTTGGTCTTTGACAAGATATACATTGAAAAATAGATTTTTACTGAGCCACTGACATTTCTAACATTAATGCACTTGTGCAAAATTACACCCTGCAAAACCTTTATAGTGTGGTGTGTAATTTAGTTTACCTGATATATCTAGTATACATTTTAGTGTAGCCTTTGCCTTTGATACCAACTACATTTACAATAGTTATTTTGCATGACTGCTTTTACTTGCACTTACTCACTTTAATTTGGGAAAACCAATTTACAACCTTGTTGTTACAGGTGATATTTCATGTTGACACAAACCTGTGACTGAGAGGACCATTTTTAAAATTGCAAGCAGTCAAAAGTAATAACCCATTACATGACAATGAACAGCAATAGTACAGATGGAATTATTTCTGTATTTTGAGTATAGTGTGTGAGAGTGAGAATGTGTTTGTATGTATGTGTGCTCGTCTGTTGTCGTGTGTTACCTTGCGTTTGTGGTGTGTGGTGGAGATGTCCATCTCCTCCTCGACCATGTTGTCGATGTTGGAGGTGGGGCTGCACTGGATCCTTTCCTCCTCTTGTCTCTGCAGCTTGTCTGCCACCATCTGGATGGCCTCTGTCCACTCATCTCTGAGTTTACAACATACAATAAGATAAAGTTTAGGGAAGCACTAATACCCATAGCTACTGTATCCCATCCACTGTTTCTGACACACATTACGGTTTAATTGGACGAAAAAGACATGATCCTTTATTTCCGTTTCATGAAATCCAGTGTTCTTCAGTTTGGAAGATCATGTTTAGAGCTCTGGGCTGTGGGTTTGAACCCACTGGCCGGCTGGGGCCTTTCTGTGTTGAGGTTGCATGTTCTACCCGTGCCTTCGTGGATTCTCTCCGGGCACTCTGGCTTCCTCCCACACTCCAAAAACATACAGGTTAGGTTATTTGGCGGTCAAAATTGCCCGTAGGTGTGACTGTGAGCATGAATGGTTGGCTGTCTTTATGTGTCAGCCCTGTGATTGACTGGCGACCTGTCCAAAGTGTACCCCGCCTCTCGCCCAATGTCAGCTGGGATCAGCTCCAGCCCCCCGTGACCCTCTAAGGATAAGTGGTTATAGATAATCGATGGATGGATGGATGTTTTGAGCTGCAACAATCAGTCGTTTAGTCGCAGCCCTAGTCATCTTGTTTGGCTTTCACTCAATGAATCAATATTCAAAGGTTAGAGGCAAAGCTATTAAAGGGCTATCATATTATATAAGATGATATAGTACAACTGTTCAAGGTATTGTTGTTGTTGTTATTGCCCTTGTTCCCTGTCTAGCGTTGGCCCGACTTAACTGATCGAACAGCGTAGTACATACATACAGTAATACATAATTGAAACCAGCCAAGGTAACAATACATTACACAGTTGTAAAATATAATATTGATGATATTCTCCAATAGGATGGGTAGTTCACTACCTTAACCAGGTTTTTAAAGGCACTAAAGTGTTTTCAATTAACATAAACACCTATTTGTTCAACAGAGAGGAAACACGGTCAACTAGAGAATCAACCAAATGAGCAATGATCATGGGGCAGAACTAATGCCTACCAGTCTGTGAGAGAGTGTGTGTTTGTGTGTATGTGTGTGAGGGTGAATAAGTGTGTTCACAAACACACACCCGTGCATTGGAGGGAACAATGCATTGTTGTTTGCTAACATTGTTCCTCCCCACTGACTTTCCATTAGCGGTATTGTTCAACATCTGTTGAGAGAAAGTGTGTGAGTTTTATTGTGTGTGTATGTGTATGTGTGATCATCATCTGTAGCAGAAGGCCAGCCATGCATCAGGATGTGTAGACAAGTTAACTGTATTTAATGATGATGAATATTATGGGTTATACACAGGGCCAAGCTTCCCTCTGCTCTAATAAACGAGAAGAGAAGAGAGGAGAAGAGAAAGAATAGAGTAAATGAGACAAACAGAACATTAAGCTATTTCTAAGGTTTTATCAGTGTCCTGAAATTGTAAATCTGGTTAATTTCATATAAAGAGAATCACGTTTTTTATCAATAATATTTCTGATTTTAAACATGAAAGGAAAATGCTGAAAATGTTGTTTCCTCAGGACTGAACTGGGTTCAGAAAGATTTTTTTCCCACTGATCTTCATTCAAACAGTGTTTATCCTGTGCTACTTGCAGGGGTTACATGTTAGCAGAAAACACTATAGAGCTCGAACTGAGGTGAACTAAAGATGATATTCAAATATTCAGAAATCCTCAGGACTCCGAGGAAGCAAGTCGGGATTTACGAGTGAGCACTTTCAAATACACTTACCCAGTGTAAGCAGACAGGAGATCATAATAATGAAACCTGTTTGACTCCCAGACGATCACCCCTGTGTCTTTTGTTTTGTTTTGAGTTAGATGTCCATATGTTTCCTTGAGGGATCTGGAATAACATCCAGCTGAACCTAAACAGAGCTGTGTGTGTGTGTGTGTGTTTTTAAGATCTGAATCCCTTTATACTGCAAAGACTTCTGAGTGTACCCTACACACTCCAAAACAAGGGCAAACTCAAGTTACTCTCCATCTACAACAATGGAGCACTCAATTTGTGACACCCATGATGTGTGTGTGCGTGTAGCTACATGAAAAGCAATGGGAACTCTCTCAAGGTCAGGCAGCAGATAAATGCTCCCTCTCTTGGTTAGAGTGTTTTTTGTATAATGAGTTTTTTTTTTTTTTTGCTAATGAGAGATAATGGGCCTGCCTACAGTCGGGCACCATGCCAACATGTGCCACCCTCTCTGCTCACGGCTGGGGCTGTGGTAGCTGGAGCCCTGCCAGCACTGATACAGTACAACAGATACAGTAAAACACACACAGTAACACAGACACCCAGTTGTGGCATACGCACACTTCTTTCAAACCCACTTAAACTTCAGTGATGCACACATTTCTACAGCGAAACATACGCACATCTGGAGCTTACAGTCGTCCACTTATAGACTCGCATATTGTTCACACTTGACTTTATAAAATAATCGATAGAAAGTTATTAGTTTTATGTTAACTCTGAAATGTCTATTTGATTATCTAGAGGCAAAACTATTATAAAGCAACATATAACAGACAAAGTTGGACAGACAGCTGCAACACACACTCACACACACACATAAAAACACACAAACTCAAAGGATGCACAGAAGCATCTGTGGTCTTCTGGGCAAAGCTGTTCATTTTCTGGAGATAAACACCTCAGCTCCTCAGAAAGGAACTGAGCAGCTGGAGAATTTATGCCAACGCTACTTGAAAGGTCTCCTTTCCACTCTGTCTCTCTCACCCTCTCTCTTTCCCTCAGACACACACACCAGAAAGAAAAAAACAACATAAACTCTCTACAGTACAAACCTCCTCACACACACATGATACTTTTACGCACATGAGATATATATATGTTTAGTCTAATGTTATGGGAGCTTTTAAGTTTGGCATGTTTATTTCTTTTTCTTTTTTTACTTGAACAGAAATTGTACATAAACTTTTGGTATTTTTCTTGCATGTATTAAGTTTTTGAGTTGAACTGAAACAGAATAAAGTTCAAGTATTTGAAAAAAAAAAAAAGTCGGACTTGTGAGCATTTGGGTGTTTTAACTGGCAGGATTTAACTAACTTAAATGTCAATTTTCATCCAAACTTCTGCTGTGAGAGAAATGTCAGACAGTCTTCGGTATTACAGGCAGTATGCATTCAATCACCTGTTTTGTACAAAAGCATATTAGTGCTAAGACACTACCTGTACATAAAGAGTTTATTTTTCACTTCTGGCTTTAAAGAAAGCTCTGGCTAAATAATGTTAGTAGCATCTAAATTTGAATCAAGCCAGACTCGGCCTGATATATATGATTAAAGCTCTCTTTTGACAGATTCAGGTGGACACTGTGCTTGACATCTTCGTTGTTCACTAACCAAAAATGACTGGGGGATGCTCTAAGAAGGGGGAGTCTTTGGGGAACTGACCTCTCATCAGGCGAGTCCACGTGGAAGGTCCTCTCGATGACAGTGGTCCACTGGAGGCAGCGTATGATGAAGGTGTTTGGCTTTGGCCTCTCCGTCTTCATCAGCTGACATTCTGAAACAGGCAGCCAGAGGTTCAGTGCTGTCTTTTCAGTACAATTACAACAATGTTTCACAAAGAGGGAGAAAGACAGCAGACCTTGAATGTACCTAGAATAAGATTCAGAACTGGTGAGTATGCTTTTAGTTACATGCAGTTTGGTCCTGCACTGATGAGCTGATATCAATAACAACTGTGTCCATGTAAAAGTAAACCTTTCTGTTTTCTCAGGCTTATGAGTGGTTACAGTGCATGTGTGTGTATGAGAGGTTTGTCAATGTCTTTTCTCTGGGTTGGTGGTTTTGTTATTCTTCACCACATGCTGTATTTATTTTAATATAAGTCTCATTGAATTTTGTAATACAATATGATATGTAAATCATTGTCTTATGTCTTGAATTGAGCAACAATTAACTATGTTTGAAAGAATCTGAGCAAAATCAGGGCCCTCCCCTTTTTATTGGATAAGATATTTTTGACATGTCACAGTAGGAAAGCACAGGTGTAAATAATAAAATGTAGTTGCTTCAGTTTCAGCGTCCTGGTATTGTACATGCTGGCTTACTGTCACTGTTAGCTCATGTTAAATATCAAGTTGCTATTAACTCTTCAATTAAGAAAAAAATGCAGCTTGGTTTTTGTTAGTTTAAAAATAGGCCATAACTGCAGGCACCGATGATTCCAATAAAGGTGCTTTCCTGTGCCAAGGGATATTATGTGTTGCGGCACATATGCATCTGGCAAATATCCGAAGAGACACATTTCTGTGAAAATGGGCAATACAGTAGGCCATTATTACACAAATGCGTAATACAGTACACAAATGCAGAAACGTACGCACACATAGCCAGATGGGGCTGTGATATCGCTGTGGGAAGGAATGCATCTTCATTGTTCCTCAGCAGTCTCTGTGGTTATTGGGGACGAGCATAATGATCCATCCTCTGACCTTTCATCTCCCCCACTTCTTCTTTGTTCTACATATATCACCCTTCATCTCTCTCTGCTGTCTTCTCCTCCCCTCTGTTCTCCTTGTTGTCTCCTGTCATTCTCTCCTGCCCTCAACTCTCCTCCACCCGTTTCCTCTCCTCTTCCCTCCTCTCCTTTCCTCCCACCTCCCGTCCTCGGTTATCCCTTCTTCCAATTACTTTCTGTTTAAGTGTGGCACAGCACAGCATGTCATGGCTCAGCCTAAATATAGACAGGAAGGTTAATGACAACACCACTCAGGTTGTACACACGGCAGAGTTTCAATGTAAATTCACAGACACACACACATACATACACACACACAGACACACAAGTTACTACCTGACTCGTGAACATGGCCTGCTGTGCTGCCAGACAACAAGGTCATGCTATGGGTTGATGCCAAAAAACACTCACACTCACGCATGGACAAATACACACACACACTCAGACGTAAAAGTGACAGTGAAGTTTGAATGTTAGCTGAAATTGGGTTGTTTGCCACAGCAGGCAATTGTGAAATCTGTGTAGCGGTTTAGTGGGTGTATGTGTGTGCATGCATCAGTGTGTGTGTGTGTGTGTGTGAGCGACAGGCTTGTATGTATGAGTCCCTCTGCAGGGAACAGGCCTGTACCATCTCTGTTCCATCTGACCACTTCTGTTGTTCACACACACACACACACACACACACACAAATAAACAAACACACACACACACGCATACACACACACACACACACACACACACGCCACCTGGCCTCCCAGCTTTGGGCAACAGATGTGGCAGTGCCAGTGCTGTGCCAAGCAGCCGGGGCCGGATGTATGGCCTGGCTTGTCCTCCTCACAAACTCTTTTCCTCTCCCCTTTTTCCTCGTTCTCCAATCCTGTCTTCGTCTCCTCCTCCCTGTCTGTTCAGCGCTAACGGTCCTCCTCTCCTCCCTCATCCTCCCTTCCTCTCCCCCATATTTCATCCATAAAGGCCTCACTCTCCAATCCCTCCATCCCTCTCTCATCCGTTGCTCTCCACCCTAATCATCCTTCCATGTCTGTCCTCGCTCTTCTTCCTTTCTCCTCCCCACATCTCCAATTTTCTCTTCCTCTGCCCCCTCCGATCGACTCTCATCGCTCATTCCCCATACTTGTCCTCCCTTCCGGACTCCTATCTTTCTTTCTCCTCCTCCGTCCTTCGATGTACCATTCTTTATCGTTTTCTGTGAGGTATCAGCTTGGATTCTACCATTCGTCATCATTTTCTTTTCTGTTTTCGCCCTGATCTTGCACCTATTCTCCTGTACTCTCCTCTGCCTCTCCTATCGCCCCCTCCATCACCAATCCTCCATGCACTGCTCTGCAGATACTTCACATAGTGCTCTTCCAAAGCCATTCAACTAAAACATCTGACAAGATTTAGATGACTAAAACTTTTCAGTTTTGTTTTGATTATACATTTTGATTGATGGCATGTCCAAAATCTAAGGTCCTGTGCAGTATTACAATGTTAACTACGAATACATGCAAGTAACTACAGTGGCATCTGAATTAGGCCTCGTGCCAAGAGGTGAAATACCAGCTTAGCTCCTATCAGATTATGTTATGTTATTTTCTTGCCCTGTCTCTCTCTTATGGACAGGTGTTAACATATTCATGTGGATTTATGTAGTTGGCATATGTTTTATTGTTTGCTCATTTGACTTTATCTGCTGTAGTGCACTGCACACATTGTTTTTATTAAAGGAATTTGTTAAAAAAAAGTTATTATCTGATTGATATGATTACCCGATGCCAAAAGAGACAGTAGTACTGTATATGGTGTTCAAATAAGGTCAGCTAAATCCACTTTTGGGTCTTCAAGAATCACCATTGTTACTGACATATCTAATCTGAATCAGTGATCAAAGAGTCTGCAGAGAATAAAAAACAAAAACGTCTTCAAACATATTAAATGCATTGATTTAGGAATCAGTTCTACTGTAAATAGGAAAGAATTCAACAGCGATGTGCTGGCTTGACCAGCCTTATTGTCTTTAATGTACTCAGCAACATACAGTAATGTCAAATTGAAAAGGTTTTGTCTTAAAAAGTAAAATATATGTCAGCCTAAATGTCAAAAACCATCTTGTGAGTACTATAAATTAGTAGTAAGTCAGTCTTCTGTCAGATTATGGGATCATGGGTGACCAGTTTTTATTCCAAAGCTAAAACGCCTGGAAAAGCAGACACAAAGTTTAACTGCCAATCTGCATTTATTGTATGAACAATGAGAGGTGATGGTGGTAATGAGACTGAGACGCATTAAAATTAATCTTGTTAACTCATTAGCTGGTTAATTACACATGTCAACGACGCTGTGGAGCTTGTTAACCAGGTGCAGACAGATGATATACTGATAAATGGTTAATTAGAGCCTGCAGTGAATTCTGTAAAGCATACCAATGCTGTGAAGACTGATGACTGACAAGATGCTTTGACACGCCATGAGTGAAACTGATGCAATAACTGATGTATCATTTCATTGTGGCTCTGTGTGATGAAACCACAAGAACATTTCGGCAACATCTCACGCCACTTTACATGACAGAGGTGATTCGCATTGGCATTTAAGAAATATAAAAAATATTATCAATTAGAGGATGTAGGCTATTATATGTCCTTCAACTGGAAGACATGGGTTCAATTGCCTGATGAAGTGTCCTAGAGCAAGACACTGAGTCCCTACCACCTATAAAAGGTCCTGCTCTAAACTGAACTGTTCCCTGCAGGGGTTAATTACAGCAGGTGTTACAGTATCATCATCACTGTTAATTATGAGCCTACAGAGAAGTATGCAGAGTACATGGGTGCAGTATATACGGAAAAGATGCAGGTACTTGGACACATTGCTATTACTCTCTCTGTATACCTGTTAGGATTAAAAAGCTGTGTTTTACAGTAAAGGTAGTAAAATCTGAGTTGACATAACTAAATTATAACAAGACAGCAAAAACAAAAAGATGCTCAAAATTAGTGCATCAGAGATCTATAAGCTGAATCCTTGAGATGGAAATCTGTAAGCATGGGATGGACAATGTAAAGATGCAGGTACAGTAGGATTTAGAGCACAGTCAGTGCCAAGAGGCTATTTTGATATATGTATGGTAGGTAACGTACTTGCTACAGAGAAGTTATTTAGGGGGTAGGGCAGGTCGGCATCCTGAGGTTTCTCTTTGTAGCCGATGAAAGAGCCGTCCGTCTTCAACAGGAAGTAACGCGGCCGCCAGTTCTTTATGTATTCACCTGAAGAAAAAGATGGATACAAAAAGAGGGAGGAAAATTTAAGTCAAATACGTTCAACCTGACTCTTGGTGCAAACACAACTGAATTCAGATCATGAGGGCAATAGTGCACTCAGGGGGTTTAAGATGATTATGATGATATATGGAAAGCATTAATAGCAATAATGACGATTTTAAATACAGATTTTATTCCCTAGACAGATCTGTCCAAAGGATATCACTCACATATACACACTGTAGTGTTTACACACACACACACACACACACACACACAGAGTATCTCTATGACTGCCACAGTGCTTGCCAGATTCAGACCGGATTATCATGTAAAAAATGACAAAAACATGTTTACCAGCACAACAACCAAACTATCCATGCCAGAAACATCATCTGGCTGATACATGGGCAGGTGTCGAGGTGATGATCCCTCTACCAAACACACACACACACACACACACGCACAGACAAGCATACTGCACACACATATAAACACACATATGAACTCACAATTTAAACACACACATACACACAAACCACTGGTCGCCAGCAAAGGGGGAAGAAGAGAAGAGGGGTGAGATAAGATGAGACGAGATGACATGAGATAAGATTACACATTGAGAATAACCCTTATTAGACCGCAGCAATAAATAACAACATCTGCTGAGCAGCTGGTGGCAGAGTATTACCCAACTGGCTAGCACAGACTGGCACTAAGGTGGCACCACAGCTTTATCAGATGACCCGCTGCAGGATTACATGAGTGTCAAACATTTCCACACCACAGAGGCGGATAACACTTCCTGGAAACAGCATGGATACACACATGGATTAAAGTACACACGTGTGGATTCACACATAGTTGGACAATGAGTACAAATACAGGGATGAAACTGTGTGCACACATGCACGAACGTGCAGAGTACACGGCTGAAGTAATACTGGGACACACAGCTCCTGATGAAAGAAACTGACAATCTCAACACTTTCCAAAGCCGGGAGCTGTGTAAACAATTCACTTTCTCATTTCAAACAACAGAAATAAAAACCACAGAAGGACACAAATGTTCCCTACTTCTCAACCCCTTTTAATTAACCAGCCGTTCCTTGACATGCACACACACGCACACACTTTTACACACCTTGTGAAGATGTGCATGCAGGCATAAACACACTCGTAGCCGACACGCACACACACACAAGCTCGGTAACAGCTCTGATCACCTTTCTTAGGCTGATTCTCTGGGAGAGGAGAATAGGCAGCGTGTGCATGTGTGTGTGTTCTATTTGTGACATCCATTTAAAGCGGAAATGACAGCAGGCCGTGCTCGTTAACACGTCGCAGAAAAACACCTGCTCCGCCGAAGGGACCATGCGACTGTGGGGCCTGCCGGTACCTCTGAGTGCTACTGGTGGAGGTGTGTGTGTGTGGTGGGGGTGTAGCGGCTGATTTGAACCACCACACAGGGACAGAGAGAGACACGTAAGAAAATGCTGTTGGGTGCCAGTGCGTCATCAGGATTACCAAATCACACCTCTCTCTCAGTCTCTATTTTTCTCTTTTTCACAAATCCACCCACTCTCCCCTCCTCTCCCATTTCCTTCTCCTGTTCTTTCAGAAACAAAGCATCTTCTTTGGATCACTTGCTACTGATAAACAGAGTGCTGGGTGAGGGGCTGAATGGGAGGAGGGATGGAGGGAGGCTGTAAGTGAGCGGAAAGAGAATATCTCATCAATTCCAACCAAACCAATACCGTATATAAAACTAGGGATCAAGGTTGCATGTAATCCGTTCAGCCTTTTGATGTGCATTGTGGGTTTTTACTTTCCTGGAGAGAGAATGAATGTTAGCAAGCCTAATGAGCTTAAATTCTACCAGAAAGATACTTTCATTAGTACTTTGTAAATGAATGTAAGTGAACTTAATGTTTAATGCACATATGATCTTTATTTAGAAAACCTGCAAAGAGATTTTTCAAATCCAAACTACAGGGGATGGACACAACACCAAAAGCTATACAATATAATGCAAGCCATTAAAAACTGAGGATTATAATGTTACATTGGTGTGTCAGGAAGGTCATGATTCAACTTTATGGAAATATCTGAGGCTGGTGTTGGTTAGTATTGTATTGTACAGGTGTTTCTGTTATTGCTGGTTCACATCAAACAAAATATATAACTAATAAAAACTAATGATGGAAAAAAAAAACTGATCATCTGGAAAAGAGAAACTCTGGTTGACTTCAAAGTGGATCGTAGAAAGAGATGTATTTACTGAAAAAAATGGATGAGGATAAACAGAAAGTTAAACTGATAAAACTATTATAAACTGGCAGTGATGACTGGCTCGCTGGTCCAAGTCCAGTCATTTCTCTGAGTCAGTTTCTAGATGAAGTGTCCAGCCAATGGAAGCCTGTGGCTGGCCACTTCATCGCTCAGCTGTCCAGTACGACTGAAAACATTTAAGCAATCCTTCTGGCCGGGCCTAGACAGCGTGTGTGTGTGTGTGTGTGTGTGTGTACACGTCCACTGGGGGGCGGGGGAGGGGGCAGCCAGGGGTGGCACAGACGGAGAGAGGAGATGGACAGTTGTCCACACATGCCGTTCCAAACAAACACAGGCATGCGCACGCATATACACGCACACACAGACTAACACAATTCAGTTTCGACCGTTCCAATTCTCCGAATGATCCAATGGTGTTCTGTCAAGCTATCCCGTCTTGGCCCTGCCTGTAATGAGTCCAGCGAGCTCTCCCACTCTGGACAGCTTGTCTGGGGAGCCACATGTCTCTGGTTTGGACTGCTGGAGAAAACAGAACAGCCGGTCTCCTTCCCACACCATCTCTCTCGGACTCCTCACTTCAGTTTCATTTAGTTTTTTGCACAACTTTACTTTTCCCTTAAGGCCAATTAGTAAATACTACACTATACAGTGCTTAAGACAACAGGAGTCTCTTGTTTCTTGTTAGAACGACAGGATATCAGTAAAAAGGATAACGTGGGTGATCTGAAAGATCTAAGGAGCAGAGGATATTTAGGAGGATAAGATAAACCATTCTGAAGTGTATTTAAATTCCGGGCTAAATTTGTTCAAAACAGAGAAAATATAGACATGTGCAGCAGTTCTAAAGTGCTCTCTTCCATTGAATTTGATGTCTTAATTGGATGTATACTTTCTGAACTCTTTCTGTTCCTTTTTCTTTTATTGTTAGGAAAGTATTAAATAAAATTGTGACTGATTCAAAAGGTCTAAAATAATTAAAGAATACACTACAAACAACCACATCCACTGTTTGACTAAAGAAGGGCCTGCTGAAAACAAAACCAGAATGAGTAAAGGTGGCAAACTTTCCCCAAGTCTCTACCCCTCAAGACCTTTTGTTTTCAGCTTTTTTGGTATGAGTCACAAACTAAGGATTAAAAAAGAAACTAGACTTTTTAAAAGTTATTTTGGAATTTCTAGGATAAATAAATCTTGTTGGCACATCCTCCAGTTGCAGCTTGTGGATTTAGCAGTAAGAGACAGAGATGAATCAGCTGTGACTGTGTCCGTTCCAAGCTTTCTGATTGGACAATTACAACAACGCACTGACTAACTGTCACTCAATTAGCGGACTGATTAACTATTCATTTCGGGACAGAGGGGGAAAGG
The DNA here is from genome assembly GCA_005408345.1 of Macquaria australasica. Taxonomy (NCBI): domain Eukaryota; kingdom Metazoa; phylum Chordata; class Actinopteri; order Centrarchiformes; family Percichthyidae; genus Macquaria; species Macquaria australasica. The sequence continues at coordinate 2,900,673 of SEMN01000012.1, read as the reverse complement.
GGAGAGAATGAGAGAGAGAGAAATGCAGAGAGTAAAAATAGGAGACAGGTACAAATGGAAAGGCTGAACTTCAGCCAGCAAAACAGACATGAGACACACAAACTCGCACAAACTTTACAGTCTGTCTCCATCTCTCTGTCTCGCACTCACTCCTTCAGGACACCAGCACACCTCTGCTCTTCTGCTTTGCCGGATGCCACATTTCAGCACAGACCGAGACAGACGAAAAAGCAGGAAAAACCTTGATGACAATTAAATAAATAACTCTGTAACTATGTGAGCTCACCAGCCATTTGTTAATCAACTCAAACAGGGATTTAATTTAATGCTTTGGCCGAGGCTGGAGCTGATATGCAGATGGCGCAGAGACGGGGCTGTGTGACTGGCACTCTGGGAGCTGGAGGGGTGGTGGTGTATAGAGGTAGGGGGAGGCGGACGGAGAGGGTGGAGGGGAGGTTCTGCCACGTTCCAGCACATAAACAGCAGCTCACCGGCAGGGAGAGGAATGTGTCATCTGGCCACATAACAACAAACACACACACACAAACTCTCACATACATCCATGCACACACTTTCAGTGTTCAGAGCAGTAACACAGAGTTTGGCTAAAATGGGACAGACTACTATCTTGCCTGTAGGTGGACGGGCAGGTTGTGAGTGTGCTGACTGGATAACCGACTAAACTACATCATGTTTTAGTGCTAAAATGAGTCGATTAACTGATTAGTTGATCGAAAGATAATAAATCAACATCAGTTTTGAAAATAGACTAATCATTTAACCATTTATCATTAACTAAGTCATTCAGAAAGCAAAAATGCCAAACATTTGCTGGTTGAAGCTTCTAAAATGCAACAATTTTCTGCTTTTCTGTTTTATATGATCGAATATCTAATAATATATCACAATATTTACAATATCTTCACTCTTCTGACATTTTATAGACCAGACTTTTGACAGATTAATCGACAATAAAAATAATCTTATCCTAATCTATCACGTTTCAACAACATTAAAGTACAAAAGTATCTCAACTTTGTTCAAAGTTCAATGAAATGCAAATCACTAATGCACAATGTAGCAGTACGCCGTCAAACCGATGGGTTGGTTTGAGCTGAAATGATTGGCCAGCTGCTTGAGCTGATCTCCTTATAAACGAAGGACAAGACACCTCCAGACACAACAGTGTGGGGAGGGGTTTCAGCGGCTGATACTTGAGTAAAAGCAGTAATACATAGGGAGGAGGAGGAGGCGATTAGCTGAACATCAGGCACGTAACTAGTGGGTAAAGGAAGTGAGGGAAAGGTGGAGGTGACTGTGTGCAGCAGAGAGGGCACTGGGGGTTAAAAAAGTGAGGAATTGTGCGGTAAGACGCTTGAAGAGGACATCTCTCTGAGTCCGTCCATGAGCGGAGGAGCAAGCAAGAACGCATGTTGCAGAGCTGCACAGGACACTTGAAGGCACTCTTACTGGTCCAATAAAAAAAGACTTGTTTAAGACTTTTTGCACAATCTGTACAGTCTATTTCATTGTCCATGTGTGTTTATGAGGATACGGCTGTGTGCGTGACACCGACCCAAGCAGTTCTAACTCCAGTCTGCTCAGACATCTTAAGGCGAATCCAGGCTCTTCAAAGCCAATCCACTTACAGTGTATTAGGCTCATTACCACATGGGGACTGGACTGGTGTGCGTGTGTGTGTGCGTGCGTGCTTTAAATACAGCCACCATCACTGATGACATGATAAAAGTGATGCTGTGTGCTACCTGTAAAAGTTGAGAAGGCATTTTTTGCCACTTGTGTAATGAGCACAGAAGACTAGAACAAGGGGGAAAAAAGATTTGAAGAATCAAAGAATTAAATTCAGTTTGAAGCTGGGGCTGCAGCTGGGTTTAAAGGTTTAGTGCTGGAGTAATTGTACAAGCCTGTGGCTCAGTCAGTGGAAGGAGACCACATGGAGGCTACAGCAGCCTAGAGATGAAGAGGATGCTAGAGTGAAGGATGAGGGTAAAGAAGAGGGCTGAGCAAGAGACTGAACGAGAGCGAGAGAGAGACAGACAGACAAACAGACAGAGAGCGAGAGAGAAGGGCCGGTGTATGCGGTTAAGGCTATGACAGTGACAGAGAGTTGGGACAGGACAGGGCAGCCACAAGGCGGCCAGATTGAGTGGAAACCCATGGGAGTGTGGCCATCCCTTGGGGGGCACTAGGAGATTTCACCCAGCCAGCTGCACACAGCCAGAGCCTCCTGGTAGGCTGTGCTGGATGCACAAACACACACACACACACACACACACACACACACACACACACAGGCTGCCCTGGTGCCCCTCTTCTCCCTCAGCTGGTGCAGAAGAAAGCACATGCACATACAAAACACTCATACACATACACACACAGGCAACACACTGCAGGAAAAAATGACTTCACTAATAAAACATATTTTTTTCTTTAAATTTCCCTTTTCCTCTTCCTTTTTCCTCCTGTACTTCTTATAGTCCCCCCCCCTCCTCCTCCTGCAGTACCACTACAGTCCAGTAGATGGTGGTGGCTCCCTGGAGCATGGTGGCCACCGCTGTGATGCTGACACAGAACTGGAGAGTGACTGACAGACACACCGCAGCCAAGACGCCTCTAGTCCTAATCACCCTCTCAGCACTGATATGTGTGTGTGTGTGTGTGTGTACATATATATAAGATAGAGGATGTGTGATATGTCAGTTGGTGTGAGTGTGTGTATTTCTGCATGCAGGGATTCGGTCAGCTTAAATCTCTGTGTGTGTGTGTGTGTTTGTACATGAGTGTTTGTTCATGTGTGTTGTTGGGGAGGAGGCAGGGTCCGTTGCTTCCTAAAGCACCCTAGGATTAGTGCGGTGTTAGCATATTAGCATCTTAGCTGGAGGGCTGCTGCTCAACACCACCTGTGCCAAACAGGAGGCTGTGGCGTGAGGAGGCTGTTTAGAAATTTAGAAAGTGTACAGCTAAAGATAACCTTTCCACCTTAATGATGTAATTCAAAGGATTTTGTGATGGCTCCTTTGCCCTGCTTGCTGGTTTCCTGCTCTGTGCTCTTCTGTTTGCAGAGGCCTGTCCTATGAAGCAGGACCATTAGCGACAGGAGACACACCTGGGACCAGTATGACCTCCTGTACAGTACATAAGGCCGGGTCAGCCTCCAGTCCAGTAAGAACTCTTCTACTCACACAATATAGAGTGGTGCCGTCTGTTTTTGTTTTTTTCCCCAGATAACAGCCCACTTCTACTCATCCAACCACCACAATAACGATTCTACAGAAGTCCTGTTCTTTATGCTGATCTCTTACAAATACATGTAGCATAGACGTCACATGCTACAGTTCAATGAGTTAAGCTATACAGTAGGAGGCATATATAATGTTATTTTATTATTAACCAGACAGGGCAAACTCAGGTTTATGTCACAGTAAATGCCATCAGGAATTTTAAAAACACAGCTCAGTTAGATGGTCTATTTCCCCTACATCCACACATATCCATCCACCCACACATACACACAAAGGCACACACAACTACCGAGGCATAACATGCCATTGAAAACACAAAGACTGATCTTTTTGGATGTCTTCTAGGTAAAAATACAATCTGAGCTAACCAGTACATAAAAGGCCCTTGCATTCAAACACCCAATAACATTAGAAATGCCATGCTGCTTGTGTTCAGAATGCAGTGGATCCAATGTGATTAGGAAAGACACACACAGCCAATGAGCAGGCTAATCAAATTGCACTGATTGCTGGTATATTGCCTCTCTCTGTTCTCTCCTTTGGATGGCATTGTGTGCTGGCATAATTGATTTATTCATTTATTTTACATCATAGAAGTTCACATTAAATAGAGTTTATTTCCAAATCACTGTATATCCTTTTCTAATCAGAATCAGAATCAATCAGCTTTATTGTTCAAGTATGTATACACATACAACAAATTTGACTTTTTTGGTTTTAAGTTGCTCTCAGTATACTTACACACATTTCCAAGAACAATTTACAGGAAGATAGAAATAGACATTCATACTGTATATAACTATTAGTTAAAATGACATAAAACATCATCTCTAAAATACAGTAGAACCTGTTGAAGTGTCATCACTTTCAAGCAAGGACATCTAATTTACTTTTACAGTCCTTTTAAGTACAACAATTTGTGTAATTGTGTTCATCTATAAATAAGTGTCACCTATTTTCAGTTTGTAGAAATCCAAGAATGGTGCTGTTTACATAGTCACATGAATATCATAATAATGATGCTAAAAAAAAAAAAGGTACTTGACCCGTCGTTAACCTCTTTTTTTGATTCAGTAATTCTTATATTCATATTGTGCATTCATAATCGCACAGAGGAGTGGGTTTCTTTGAGGTTCCCCATTTAAATCAGACATTCATATTCAAATTCTTACTCTGTTCCTTTGCCTCATTGGATGTAAACCATCCAATCAGAGGAATAGAGTACGGCAGCTGGACCAATCAGTCAATGAGAATAGCTGTCGATCAGAACAAGAAGGGGAGGGTCAGCAGACAGACACAGCTGTCTAACTGTTGCCTACAACAGACAGGCAACAAGGAGTGTGTGCATATATGTGTGTGTGTGTGTGTGTGTGTGTGTGTGTGTGTGTTGGGGGAGGATCTTAACCAGCCCAACCCTGTCCAGTTGAGCAGTGGTGAACAGGTGCAAACCTTTGTGCATGTATGTGTGTGTATGCATGTGCGAGTCACTATTATTCCAGAGTGGTTGGCTCTGTATTATTAATTCAGAAATGCTGGGCTGGGGCCTGTGGGCGGCAGCTGGCGTTACGTGTGCATTCGTGTGTGTGTGTGTGTGTGGACAACATAAGACCCCCCTGGTCTTTTATGAAGCCCCCCCCTCCCCCAAAAGCGGCAGAGAGGCATTGTGCTGTATGTCTCCCCTGTCTGCTTGTAAACTTATACACATGCACATGCTCTCACACACACACACACACACACAGTACACTCTGTCAACACAAATACACAGAGCACAATAGCCCAGCAGGCAAGAGTAAACAATCAAGTACTATACTATACTACTGTCAAGTGCCCCCCCCCCCCCCACCACAAACACACACACGCACGCACACACACACACACACCAGCCCAGCCGTGCTTCATTCTAAAGGTTCCATTCATGTGTTGCACTGAAGGGCCGACAGTAAGTGCTCTCCACCTCACTAACTGCTGCTCTCTGCTCTCCCCTCTGTCCTGCCTGGCTACCTGTCTGTCTCTCCACCTGCCAAAGTGTATGCCCATCTGTCCATCAGGGTGCTTTCACACTGGGCATGTTTGGAGCCTAACCCTAACCCCAAACTCTGGATCATTTACTCCTTAACTTTTGTTTGTTGACACCTCTATCTGATTCCAAGCATAAGCTTTGTTAGGGGAGGAAACAGAGGTACAACACATGGTTATATCCGGATGAATTGCAGTTTTATGGATATAAGAAGACATGTGGCTATAGGCTGCAGTTAATCATGCATGTGAAGCACAACATTACAAAATGAAGCAAGGGCAAAAACACAGCCTCAACTGATTCCCTCCCAATCAGTCATGCTCCATCATGCGTAGCTGACATGCTTAAGTTACAGAGACTGGAATCATATCAGTTTTGGCTCATCTGCTGCTAAAAATCCTTGATGTCTCATACAGACAGTTTACCAAAACAATGTCCAATAAAAGAGCTACTTGTAAGCCCATATGACTTTTGTTTACAAGATGCTGTTTGTTTGTGATTAGGCAGTGTAACTACTTTGAGTTTGGGCTAACAAAAATCACAGTGTGATTGCAATTAGTGACTGCTGTGTGCCTGTCTGTCACACTCTGAGGTGACAGACAGCTCTATATGTCAGACCATCTCAGACAAACACTTCTCTCTCCTTCTGTGAGAGCTGGTGTTTGTCATGTTGTAATGTCTGTCTGTCTAAGAGGCTGTTTTTGACGTGTCCACCTCAGCTGGCCAGCATCAGGCACTTGAGGCTCTGAGACAATTCAAAAGAAACAAAGATGACTATACATTATGTGTTATCTATGTTGTAATCTGTATAAGACAAAAAATGAAAATAATGATTATATTTTCATTTAACTGTATTATTATTGTATTCTGTATCATTATTCTGTATTATTTATCTGCTAGTTGCATTTTCTAGAAAAACAAGTCACAACCAAAGCACATAACAAATTTTAACGAATCAATCATATCCTCCACCAGGAGCTGAAATGAATTAAACTCTTACTAATTTGTAACTGTATTTAACCAATGACAGTAACGTACCAGTAAAATTCATAGACCACTGTGGGGAAAAAGACAACAGGTCAGCTTTAGACCAGATTCACTGGAGGCGTTATGGACTCTGTGTCTTGCTCAAGGACAATTAGATGCTTATTACTACTGTATATAGCATGAACCTGGAACAGCCAGGTGAAAGATGCTCTGCTTTGAAAGATAGTAATTACACGGGCTCCTTAACTACAGGATAAAATCTCAATTTTACAAAGATTACTTGGTGTTTCTTCTATTTATGAAAAATAATAATTTTTAGAAGGCTATTTCTGGTAATTTTCTAAGAATATTCACAAAGAATGTAGTAAAACCAATGTTGGCATCGCTCTAAAAACCTTCTTTATGATAAGTAGTTATACATGCTACCTTCCTAAGATGAAAATCTCAGCTTCTGCATTATTGATAAAATATACTGAAGAATATATGTGAAACCCCCTGCCTAGCCCTGCAAGGTACTTAATGAGCAGGCCGTTTCCCAGGTCTATTCAAACTCAAGATATTGTGTAGAAACACTCAAACCACCGAGCAATATCTGAATATGGCAGATGTTCGTCCTCTTTTCTTCTCTGTTCTCCGCCTCCAACTCCTCTCATACAGCAGTCTGCCATTGAACCTCATGTTCCAGCCTCTATGCTGTGAGACATCTGCACCTCACTCAGTTTCTTTCTTTCTTTTCCATCTCATCTTTCCTCTGTATATACACACACACATACACAGATAGAAGTCTTTTCTTGATGACAGATGGCAAGTCAACAATTGTACAGCATCAGTCTCTCAAAACACAGACACACACACACACACCACATGCATACAAACAAACACCACCTCCTTGTCCTCCTGTCCCTTTGTGCCCAATCCCCTGTCAGATGTCTTGATTTGTTTCTTACAGCTGAGTGCATGCATTAGTGTGTGTGTGTCCCTCTTTACCTTGGTATATTAAGCACTAGTTTAATGAGAGCTTGGTGAAGTGCAGGCCCCAGCCAGTGGACCATATGGGGGACATTTAGCCCCCTCAGAACATTGAGCCAAGCCTCGCTGACATGATTACCACTGCCGTCCGCTGCTCTACACTAGTGTCAGATTGGGAATAGGGAATTTTGTCATGGACTGCTAATTAATGACTGGAGATTGGCAACCAGAGACGGAGAAGGCTGAGGGAAGATCACTGTTTGGTCTCTTCTTCTGCTCTGTTTTTAATCAGGCTAACTAACTGAGACTCTGTGAAACATGTATTCACTCTGGTTGGTTTAAAACAGATATACATGTCCTTCCTTTCCTAGAATAACCTAATATTGATCACATTTTTTACACTTGCATGTACTGTTGTCACTGTACATCTTTGTGAATGCATGCATTTATTCATGGCTCGCATTTTCATTGTGTCTGTGTAGCACAGCAGGCTGAAGCTAGTGGCTTAGTTAATCCCGTCAGAGACAGATTACAGGTGGCAAGCTATAAATAGACTGACTGTCCCTTTAACCTGGCCACTGTGACATCAGCATGCAGCTCAACTATTAAGTCAGGCATAACAGGAGCAAACTCGAACCCACTGAAGGCAGCCCGTACAGTATTAGTATACTCACAAACTGAAATTACTACAACAGCTACACCTACCGGCTTTGTTGTAGTGAAAGTGGCACTATACGTTAGCTGACATATTAACCTGTTAGTTAACATTCATTCATCCACACTCATCAAGTCTGCAGGGCGCGACATTACTGGTAACTTGTGACACTGCTGGCTAAAACATGTATAAAAGGCCGTAATATTTTAGTCGGGTATGATGTACAAAAGTAATTTAAATATATTTTCCATTGAAATTAATGTTGTTAGGCCTTTAAAGAATGTGTTATATCTGATGTATCAATTGGATTAAGATAGAAATACTTTATGGGTAATGTAGAAGATTAATTTAGGCAGCTGTATTCACATGTGTCAAAAAATGTAAAATGATTTAAAATCATACTGCAAGAGCCACAATTTTAATTTAAATGTTGTGCAAAATTCATAGTGCATGCCATTACACATACAGTAAACTGAAAGAGGTCTTTCCCAGCAGTGTTGGTAAGTCCTTGTTTCACACACAACTAAAGTGACTAACAGTGGTTAATGGATTCCCAAATCTCTGCTCACCCTTGCTCAAAAGTTAACAAAGGTGAGGACTGGGCCAACAGTAAACTTGAGTAAGTGGCTTTGCTTTACATTAGTGATCGCTGTATCTTCTCAGACTGGGTAAGTGCCTGCAGTAGCCTCAAACAGTTGCTGCCTTTATGGTCTCTATAAGCTTCTGTAACAGAGGTTGCTCTCCGGAACTGATGCTCTGTTTTACAAATGAAGCAACACAGAGCTTTGTGCTACAGTAGCAGAGAGGAGAGGAGAAAATGCATCAAGGATGGAACTGATGTTTCAGAGCAACAATGGTTGTCCAGTTGCCCTTGGCAACCAGATGTAGACCACCATTCACGATTATAGGTGGTGTGATTGCCCCTGTTGAAAACCACTTTTCCTCTGCCAAAAAATAAAAAAATAAAAAAAAAATAAAAGAGACAAAAACACTCTATCCAACTCATTCTTGCTGTCCCATCATTTGCTCAGGTAAATGAAAGTTCAACAAGTTTAATTAAGTGTGTAATTAAAAATCATACAACCAGCAGAATAAATCTGTGCCAAAATGTTAGCAAAATTGAGCAACTTGTTTTTAGGGAAATCTGGCATATATATATATATAAAATATATATATATCTATAAAATATATATCTATATCTATCTATATAGATATATATCTATATATCTATATCTATCTATATATCTATATATATATATATCTATATAGATATCTATATATCTATCTATATATATATATATATATATATATATATATATATATATATATATATATATATATATATATATATATCTATATATCTATATATATATATATATATCTATATCTATATCATATCATCTATATATATCTATATATATATCATATCTATATATATCATATCTATATATATCTATATATATATCTATATATATATATCTATATATATATATCTATATATATATATATCTATATATATATCTATAGATAGATATAGATATACAATATAATATATATATATATATATAGATATATATAGTTCAGTTAAGCATATTTGATAAAGTTGATGTACTTGCATGATTCTTGCAATTTTTATATTGTATCCACATGGTTAAAATGCAGTTATTGTAAGTAGCTTTGGATAAAGGTGCCAGCTAAATAAATGTAATGTAATATACAGTTAAGTCTTATGTAGGATCATTATCACCTCAGTTATAAACTATTACTGGCGATCATTCTGCCAACTTTGGTAAGCAACAGGCTGGCAACTGATGCCCTGCTGTCAGCCTGAAAGGCATTTCTAAAACATACTATTAGACTGTGCTGTTCTGTTATTTAATAAGGAGCCAAATAAGGAGTGTATGTCACGGCTCCACTGTGCTCATTAGTTTTCCTTATGTTCCTGGTGTTTTCCCATTCCTCTTGTGTGTTGTGCTGTGTGCGTCTCTCTCTCTCTCTCTCTCTCTGTCTGTCTACCGGGAAGCCAGGGCTGCCATCTCAACCACCTGCCTAGTCTGCAATCAGTCAGCACACTTGTCATCCATCAACTCATCAGTCTGCAGTATTTCTACCTCAGTCTTCCATCCACTCATTGCCAGATCATTGCTTCTGTTCGTTTGGTAGCAAGCTCTCCGGCCTTACCTTTTGAAACCTGTTTTTTGAATCTGTTTCGCTCTGGTTAACTCTGTTCTCTTGTGCCCAGGTCAACATCCTCTTTCTGGATTTACTCCCTTGCTTGGTCTCTGCATTCTGCCTGCCTGCCTTTCACTCCAGCCAGCCTTGCCTTCCCCGCGTCTGCCCTCCACCCGTGTTCATTGGACCTCTCCCCGTTTCACCGGCTCCCCTTTTCATCATCACCTTCCTCTGTGTAATAAACCAGCTTGTTAACTGTTCCCCCGGTGTCGTGTCTTGCACTTGGGTCCTCCCACTAGTATGTCACAGTATATTTGATTATCTATAGTACCCGATACTGGAGAAAGAACAGTTTGGAACAGAGTTCAACAAGCCCTCTAAACAGCATTTCCCAGAAATACACTGTATTCTTTTGTAGCTTTTTAAAACAAAAAAAACAGTTCTAGTACAATTTCTCTACAGGAAAAGTTATGGTCAATATTTTATAGACTTGGATGGCCAAAGAAAAGTGGCAGTACGAGATCAAATGGTCACACTCTGGGGTCCTTCTCCTGCCAGCCAACACTTACACTAGCTGTTAGCCACTAGGCACTAATCTGTTGGCCTAAATCAGCCAAACCAACCCCCACTCTAACCTGCCTCTAATCAGCCCAAAGCCTACTCCAACCAGCCCACAATACCTCAAGATGTTAGACTACACACCACCCCTCTGGTCTGTGTGTTAGCACACTTAAAAATAGAATCTGGCTTATAGAGACCATAAAGGCAGCAACTGTTTGAGGCTAATGCAGGCACTGACCCAGTCTGAGAAGATACAGCGATCACTAATGTAAACAGATTGCCATGAAACATCTAATAGTTGCCTGTGGAGTAGTGGTGGATTGAAACCAGTTGAGGAGGAAATTGAGTTGGGCATGAAAGTCACGATTCATAAGAATTCATAGAGGCTCTGCCCTTAAACAACCTCCTTGTAACAACATTTGACTATGCTGTTATATTCAGAAATGGAAATGATGTGCAACAGTATATATGCAACAAGTGGGCAACACCCAGGAAAATGGGATAATAATCTGATGTTTAAAGAAATCCATAGTAAATAATTTGTTTGTTTCCTGTATTTGGGTCACAACAGTCAAAAAGTCTAATAAGCTAAGTGATTTATAGTATATTACCAAGGGATGAAGCATACATTTGTTAAAAACAGCAATAACATTATCGTCTGCTATTTGATTAATTAATACCAGCAGATGATATACAATATGTTTGGTCCAGGCTCTGCTTGTCATCACATTTATTACTAATCATTACTAAACAGGTTTGATGTATAGCATGTGAATATGTTTCAATGACGGAAAATATTTGAAATTGAAATTTAAAATTTTGGATTTTGACATTACTTTGTGCAGTGGGGTGATAATGGATATAACTGAATAATAATGGTAACGATAATAATAATCTAGTAAAGTGTATGTGTGAATGTACATGAATCCATCTGGACTGTGACCAAATGTTTGAGGTGAGCATTTCGAGGATCCTGAGCTACAAACTAATCCCATTACTCAACCTCTCCTCCCTTCACCCCTTCTCTCTTCCTCTATCCAAGTTTTCCCTCTGCAGTGATCAGCATTCCATTCATTGATCCATTCATTCATTTATCCAAGACTGCCTCCTCACTCTACATTAGTTCATTCACTCACCCATCCATTAATCCATCTCTGTGTTTGTATGGCCTTTAAAGGATGCTTCCTATCACTTGCCACTCTACTTATTGACTGACTGAGTTTGCACGGTCATACAGCTTTACACCATTTAGTTCAGAAATTGCACATTGTATTGTATGTTTCAGAGCTTTCTGTAAGCACATATAGAAGTTTAAGAAAAGTTAAAAGTTGCAACATTCACAACCGCAAGCAGCTACTGTAATGGCAATGTATAACTGGACAAATATATGCAAGGTAATGTGGAGTAATGCCAACACAGTTATAATGCAGTTTAGTGGCATCTCATCTCATCTCTTCATTTACATCTCTTCACGCTCTCTCTGACTGGTTGTCAAAAGTCCTTCTAAGAAACAGGAACAGAAAATATCGTCTAGCCTTTTTCTAATTGAGAGGCTGCTCAATGCTGTTTAGTTTTGTACTGTGCTCTTAAGTTTTATCCATCACATCCTCCAGTGAATGGACTAGATTTGCTTCTGGTACCCATACAGAACACCTGGAGGTGACATTCTTCTCTATTGCAGCCTAAATTAGTGATTGCATTATATAAGACAGGTGTATTTTTATATAACATTCTTGGTACAGCTTCAATTTGGAGTTGAATTTAATTTGAAGGTTTATTATCTAAACTTTTTACTCAATAACTTTGCAAAACAAAAATATCATAATCCGACTGAAAACAAGGTGACACCCTCTCTGCTGCCTGTCTGTAGGTTACCCATCTGTCTTTCATTCGGTGTCTGTACCCGCTAGTTGTAGGTCTCTTCTGCACTGGCAAGTTGTCTGCCTCTGTCCTATACTGGCTGTATCTGTCACAAACTATCTGTCTTTCCTGTGCCGTTTGTCTGTAGGCTCTGCCGACTAGTCTGTCTGTTTGCGCTGTGCTGTCGGTCTGTCTGGCTGACTGCCACTCTCTGCAGTGTAGAGTGAGTCATTCTTAGGACAATGGAGACAGTTTGTAAAGCCACACTGGAGCGTACACTTCCTCCGGATGTGCAAGAGGATGCCATTCATAACAAAGCCTGCACTGTCTGCCTGTCTGCTGCTGCCCTGTATATGCATGTGAGTTTGAGAAACAGAGGGGATAGAAAGAGGAGGGAGATGGAAGGAGATACATGGATAGACTGAGACAGAAAGAAAGTGTGAATTGCAATAAAAAAGGGGTGAGTTGTGTTAACAGGCTCTACAGCAGAGTCAGGACAGAGGAGGAGGAGGAGGAGGAGGAGGAGGAGGAGGAGGAGGAGGAGGAGAGAAGAGAAGGGCGACACAGCAGACAGTGGCGGCGACAGTAGCAGCGGCGGCTGGTGATTGATATCAGAGATCTGGCACTACCACCTGATCCAGCCAGCCAGCCAGCCTCCAGCAACATTGAACTCACTGAACTCACTGAGCCAAGATGGCTGCCTCACTGCACTGCACCCAATGAACCCCACAGCAGTCTAATGTATACAGTACAGCACATAGAGTTCCCAAAGGGATTAAGTTGTAGAGATAGAGAGAGAGAGAGAGAGAGTACAGAGAAAAGAGTGTAAAAGAGGACAGGTGTGTTGCTTCACATTTCAGCTTGATGTCTATCATAGCATCATGCCAAGATGCATTAAGTGACAGTTGGGGACACACATCCATGGATTTTTATATTGGGAGACATTGAATATCTAATGGAGCCACTTCCTGACTGTCTCCACAGTGAACGGGCTCATACAGAATTCTGCATGTTATGGATGCGATTTGCAAAAAAAAGAAAAAAAAAAACAATGTAAAAGATATGGGGAGCAAGAGCAGAACAGAGCTAAAGATGCACAGCCACAGCAAGACATGCAGAACAAACATTTCAGCCAATGTGTGGGATGCAGCAATGTAGTTCAATACTGCATCATGTCCAATACAAAAATCATGTCGGTATGAATGTGCCCAAAGCCCCCTGAATTTTTACCCCAAATGCTATCAAAGAAAGCCTCCGAAATTATTGAACTGCCAGAAAAAGAAAAAGGAGAAACACTACCAATTACCAAGATGATGATTCTAATATTATTACATGACTGTGTTTGACAAAATATGGCAGTTTATTTATAGTAGATTCCCTAGTATGTTACAGAGTATAGGCATGGCAAATTCACATTTGATTATAGTGCCATGCAAAGAGGGCTTCAGAACTCAAACACATATTAAACCTTTATCTGAGCTACCACAGAAGCATTTTAGTAAGTTGCACTTAACATTTAGTCAAACTGAACCACCTAGTAATATCTTTAAAATCTATAAAGGGTTAAACAGGAAATACAATATGTACACTGCTGAATTAAAATTAAAATTATGATCATGTAAGAGTTGTTGTAACTTCTCTACAGATCAAGAAAGAAACACTTGCACTTACTATCTCAATAAGTGCAATTGCAGAATATAACAACAATCCATTATCAAAGCCTTGTGACTTCACATAGGCTTGGTAATATTTTTCTTTATTTTTTTCATATATAGCTTTCATTCTTTAGGTTGCATGACAAATGTAAGTCATCTGAAACACCACTGTAAAAGTATGTACAACATCCTCTTGACTTTGTTATTTATCTTCGTGCAATTGCTTAAACCCTCCAGGGAGACAAAGAATCATTGATCTTGGGATATTTCAAAAACGAGTCAGTAACAAGACTCGCTCCACTTTGACATGGCCGTATCTCATCTGATTAGTTTCTTTGCAGAGAAACACTTAGGGGGGACAGAAAATGTCAAAGAAAAGATGATGGTGTTCTCCGTGTCTCTTGCCTTCAGTGTTTCTCCTCCTCTCCTCCCTCCTGGCCATCTGTTGTGCTGACTGCTGTGTGGGCTGATGCTGGTGGATGTAACAGTATCCTCGACTACAGTGGCTGACTGTGACCTCTGTGGCCTCACATGGGCTGACAGACGGTAAACTCCTGGCCTGGGCGGAAATGAAGTGGAGTTCACCTCAGATTCAGATGTTTAAGGTGTAATAAAATAGCCTTGTAACTTCTGTCAACTGAAAGGAGAGAAACATCTGATTTTCACCACACACACACAACTCAATCCAAGGCTACACCTGAAGCTCACATCTATCCACTAGATTTTCTAGCATCTGTCTTTCAAAGTATCTTTTAATCAGAAATCAGAAATCAGAAATCCTTTAATAGTCTCACAGTGGAGAAATTTACATCGTTACAGTGCAGATAAGAGGTAGAATAAAGAGATAGATAGGAATATAAATAGAATAAAAATAGAACAAAAATAATAAAACAAAAAAAAACAAAAATAATTAAGAGCACGAATACGAATAAATCATTAAGTCTTTATCATTAAGAACAAGTTTCCAAAATATTGGATATTTTGGTTTACTTGCAAGTCTTTTACCTTTATATCAGTGATAGATTCTGGTATTTATCCACTGTTCATTATTTCCAAAGATAAATAAGTGATGCAGCCGAATGCACTCCTCACTCTGATTTAATGATAGGAGGAAGGAAATCATCTCCATGGTAGTGAGGAAGTGAGTACTGAAAGGCTCGGTCATCTGAGGACACACTGTACTGTACTTTGCAGAGGTGATGTTCCTGAGGTTTGTCTCTGTGTTCCAAGATGATGCTTAGCTGGTGGTGACGAGCAAACTTTGACTTCATATACAATAGGTAGAGATGTTTGCTTTTATGCTTTCATTACTACATGCATTTTACTACTCTTTTATGCTTGTTTTTATTTGAATCATCTGTTCTGATTTTGTGTTTTATCTTTCATTAGTCTTTTAGATTCATGTAAAACACTTTGTATTTTAAGTTGGAATGATTGATTGACTAAAGGATGGAAGGACACACACTCACAGATACACACAGTCCCTTCATAAAACATGCAGAGAGGCGAGCATCCCCAGGAGGGCGCGTGAGCAAGAAGTCATCACCAATACTTTGTGCTATGAATGGGAAACACTTTCTTTCAGTCAATCATTTCACTTTGTCACCAGACCCATTAGTCAGACCACAAAAGATAGAGTTTTAAAAAAAGTTAAAAGAGTATAAAATAGACATTTACAACAACCAGCTTATGAAATCCTCATCATCACTATCAATTATGCATTTCTGGTCAAATTATGGTAAAATAAACTCCCACACCGAGTCGCCACAACTGTGTAGCCATTGGTAGGACTAACTATTATGCAATGTATCCAATCTACACATACATTTACACACAGGGTTCCTTATCGCTTCCTGACATGTGGGTCCATTTATACCGAAGAACATATGACAAGCACTATAAAATCTCTATTCAAACAATAGCATCATCAAAGCATCATGGTGTGCAAATGTAAGTCTCTGCATACAGCTCTTTTATACCTTAACCATGCATGAGCTTTATATTGTACAGGGGCAAACAGTAAATCCTGAACAGCCAGACCATGGCATCAGTAGAGCACATGTGAAATTTATGTACAAGTGTGTTGCCCTGAGAATAAAATTTACGACAATGTCAATATAAATCTCTGTCGTGCATCGAGTTGTCTATAAAATGATGACCAAGATATCTGACCTGACTGCGTACTTGAAACTGGAAAAACTACTGGAAAAGTACAAATTTTCTATAATCATAATCATCTAATTATTGTTAAATTACTTTTATTTGGCAACAATTGCACCATATTGGAAGCATATACTTAACAGCTGTTGTAGACCAGAACTGCAGGAAGAAAGTGTAACCTAACCAACTAAAAAAAATGATTAATTATGAGATTAGCAAAACACAACCTGTTTTAACGAGAACTTACCTGCATAGACAATATATTTCTCTGACTGACACCATTACTGACATGAAAAGATACAGTCATATCAGCGTGAATTACTTTTAAGAAATTTAATTTGTTAATCCCAAACTTCACAGATCTCAGTGACAGTGAAAAGCAACAGATTGTATTAGGAGAAGGACCTGCAGCAGACTTGGCTGCACAATATGTGACTGCATGTCATAAACTCAGGGACACATAATAAAACATCACTGAATATGACAAAAAAGTATCTTGACACAACCCCCCCACCACCATACACACGCACTAAACATGTGTATATAAGTTTTTTGCTATTTTCTTGATTTTATGAATTGCCTTTTTATGTTTATTTTCAATATTACCTGATGCTTTGGCAATATTGTCTTTGCTACACCAACATCAACAACACACACACAAACCCATCAACATCATTAACACACACACACACACACACACCTACACCAACATCAGTGTGCACACTATTGCTATTTTCCTGATTTTTTTAAATAAATTGTACCTTTTTATTATTATTTCTATTTTATTTTATTTTTATTATTTTCCTTATTGTTGTTGTTAGTTATTATTATTATTATTATTATTATTATTATTGTTGTTGTTGTTTTAATACCATTATTACTTGATGCTTTGGCAATATTGTTGTTGCTACATTCATGCCAATAAAGCAAACTGAATTGAATTGAGTCAGATATATCACTACTCATCTGACACTCATTGAATGAAATATGTTTTTCATGATTGAGTAATTAAAAGCCTTAGATGCATCTAAGAAGCACATAAACATCTCTCCTTCATACAGGTCTATTCAACTTTCTTTCTCTCTAATCTTCCACTCATTCACTCTTTTAGTTTCTCTTACTGTGTCACTGTCTTCATGTTGCTCAATTCAAAACAAAACAATGTCCAGGGCCTTCCAGACAGTCAAAACACAACTAAATGTAATCGTATTAGTACAAAAGGTTGTGTGTGTGTGTGTGTGTGTGTGTGTGTGTGTGTGTGTGTGTGTGTGTGTATAGAGGTTTCACTACCTTTCTCGGTCTCTCTCGCTGTTCTAAAAACCTTTCTAATGACTAACACTGCAGTCTTTGCTGTATCACGACCTGGACAGTGAGTCAGCACCCCGACCCTGATCCTCTCCACACACACACACAAATACAGACAAATGATTTAGCATATGATGCAGACAAACATTCATATTCCTGACACAAACAACCCCCCCTCTTCCCTACAACCTCTATCTCTATCTCTCTCACACACTGACGA
The DNA here is from genome assembly GCA_005408345.1 of Macquaria australasica. Classification (NCBI taxonomy): domain Eukaryota; kingdom Metazoa; phylum Chordata; class Actinopteri; order Centrarchiformes; family Percichthyidae; genus Macquaria; species Macquaria australasica. Next base: position 2,882,849 of record SEMN01000012.1, on the reverse strand, counting down.
ACACTGGTAGCGCTGCGTCGTGACTGGGGGCGATGTGTTCCTCTTAATATGCACAGACGACTGTCTGAGGATCACACTGGCATGCTGGCACACAAAGATCCTCCCCTCTACTTCAGCAATACAGAGTGTGTACTGTATTTATGTATGTGTGTGAGACAGTGAGAGAGAGCATCCACTCCATGTAGTAAGAAGCACTCTGCTGTCCAACATGTTCACCTGCTGTGCCATAGTGCTAGCCTACATTACCCAGAAGCCTGCTGTCTGTTATGCATCCATGTCACTTCCTGTTCAACAGTTTGTGTTACACATTCCTAGATACCATCACATAGTCATGGGGATGATGCTCATTGGCCTAAAAGTCTGGAAATCCCCCTTGTTCTATCCCTGAGGCTCTCTCCCTAAAACACACACAAATACATACAGCCATGCCTGGAGGAATCAGCAACAGCAGACACAAGACCCCATGAAATCCTGGTTTTGGGGGCAATATTCAGTATGTTAGAAAATAATACAAAGTCTGAGCTACTGTATATCACTTTTTGACTGTTTCTGGTTCAGTTTGGCCCCGCTACAAATGACTTTTCACCTGTTGCAGCAAACACTCATGTCTGAAAACAGGGAAGTACTATCTTTGCTACATCCTCTATTACAATCTGTTTTCCTATTTCTCATTCAGTTGGTTGTAAGCAGGATGTGCTGTCAGTACCCCCCTCAACTCCACCCCAACCAACCCCTTAACCCCATCTCATATGACTCTCTGTGACACCATTCACACAACTACATTAAATAGTACCTCACAGAGACAGAACTAACTTCACAGACTAGTAGACGCACTGGCCTGACAGAACATTATGCACCAGCAGTGTAACTACAGGCCTGGCAGATGTTATTAACTGCACACACTTATGCATACAAACACATGCACATACCCATGCTCACACTCTTTTTCAGACACAACCTGACTGAAGCACATAGAGGCTTAGCAAACAAACCGCCAGCCAAGCTTACAATAAAGAGAGACATCCCTGTGGGAGAAAACGCACACACGTATACACTCGCACACGAGATAATCAGACATCCATGTGATCACACACACTCAATCGCAAACACTCACATCCTCCCACCGGCACATGTGGACAGGCACGGCCAGGCCCTCAGTCTAGACAAGAGGCAGAGAAGAAGAGAAGAGAAAATAGAGGTAGAGAAGAGGGGGAGTAGAAGAAGAGAGGTACTGGATGTACTTACCCCGTTTCTGGAGCCATCCCTCTCTAACGATGGTGACATCGCTCATGGTTCCTTCACGCCGAGTCTGATGCCGCTACACGCCTGCTCCACAGAGAGAGAGAGAGAGAGGGAGGAGGGGAGGAGGAGAGGAGAGAAAGAGAGGGAGAGGAGGAGAGGAGGGGGGGGGCCGGCTCTCCCAGCCTCCGCGTCACTCTCCCTCCCTTCCTTTCCCGTTCACCCTCTCGTTCGCGCAGTCTCCCTCTCAGACACACACACACACAACCACGCGGTGTGTATGCGTACGTGTGTGTGTTGTTTTGCTTCCTGTTGTGGCTTATCTCCCTGCCTCCCTCCCTTCTTCTTCTTCTTCTTCTTCTTCTTCTCCCCCTCCTCCTCCACCTCCTCCTCTCTCGTTCCCTCTCCAGACCTTCCTCCTCACCAGCAGTGACTCAGCCTGGAAGGAAGTGAAAGGAGAAAAAAAAAAGAAAGAAAAAAAGAAGGCATGGATTTATTTTTCTCCTCCTCTGCCGCTCCCTCTCTCCCCTCTTCCCCTCCAAAGCCCTTTCATACAATCTGACAAGACAAACAACTAGTTACTGTGAGGACAAATGCTCCCACCGATCTCCCCCCACCCAGTTCCTCTTTCTGTCGCTAACACTCTCTGTGATAAACAGGAGTTATTGCAGAGCTCTTGATGAAGCAAAAAACTGACCTTGATTGCCAAACAAATATCCCTGAGCTCTACCTCTCATTCATTCATAGATCCTTTCTTGTTCTAGTGAGCAGGATGTGCTGTGTGCAAAACCTTTCTGTGCTCGCTGTATTTCTGCGTGTCAAATTATTTTGTCAACGTGTGTGTGTAGGCTGATTTGTCTGTCTATATGTGGGAGGTGGGAGAGCATCTCAGGACTGTGGAGTAGGGCTTAGCTATAAATAGCAACAACGGCAGTTAGGGATGCTCTCACACTCTCTTTCTCTCTGCCCAAATCTCTGCACCTCTCTGTCGTCTCACTCCGACTCTCTCTCTCTCTCTCTCTCTCTCTCTCTCTGCATAGCTGCCGCGTTCACCTCAAATGCACCCTACTACACTGTATTACACAACGCGCAACAACACTACGCTGCTCAGCTTGAATGGAGATCAGCACTACGGCGGCCAGGCTAGCAGTCGTAGCCATCTAGCTGGAAATCAGTATTCAGATCAGCTAGTGTCTGCACTGCTGCCAACACTTGGAGGGACTGCAGCGTCATAACGAAGGCTGGAACAGACCCACAGACGCACTCACGCACACACCCTAGTAGGCGACACAGAGCCTTTTTTTTTTTTATGTTGAGGCAGCAGAACAGTGACCAATCTGAAACCAGACGAACAAATGCAGACTAGTGCAACACATTTAAGTTCTTAGTCAGAAGGGCTGCTACAATGCTAAGCTCAGGTTTTCACTTAGTTTAGCCTTTTACAGTGTGGTATCAGTTTCCTAAAATTTAAAAGTTTTTGTCCCTTTCACTTGCTTAGTTGCCAAAACGATGGGTTTAATTACTCAGGATTAATAAGATGTACATGGATGGTACAAAGGTTTTAGTAAGCCCAAATTGAAGAGATGTTGATCACATTTCATCTCTCTGATAAGAACTTGATAAGAACTAGATAAGCACAAACTGTCAACAAATGGTCACTCAAAAAAAATTTGATTCAGTGACGTTAAAGACTACAACTATGCTAGAATAAACACCAAATGGAACACAGACCACCAATGGTGTTACTACTTTGTTGGGGTCTTTTTAACCATACAACTAAATCGGGCTGCAACAACTGATTATGAGATTAATCGTCAACGATTTTGATAATCGATTAATTGTTTAAGTCATGAATAAAAATAAAATAACATTCATTGTTTCCTGCTTCTCATAACGTGAGGATATGCTGGTTTTCTAAGCTTTATATAAATGAAAATTGAATATCTTTGGGCTTTGGACTGCTAGTTGGACAAAACTCCTTGACACCAAGACACCTCGGGCTCTGGGAAATTGTGATGGGCGTTTTTCACTGACATTTTAGACTAAAGGATGAGTCACAAAAATAAATCAACAGATAAGTCTATAATGAAAATAACTGTTAGTTGCACCCTTACCAGTACCTATAAAAACGTTTGTATGTCTTATTATTTCACCACACTGAATTATGGTGGATGTAATTATAAAGGGCTGGCTATCAATCCTCAGTTTGTTTTCGGTACAGGCCAAAATATCTCTATCTCTATCAAAAGCTTTAGATTATTACATTTAGGGAGCTGCTTGTTTTTAGACCACAGTTAATATTTGAAAAAAAGGGTGTTGTAGAACCATGTTTATATTTGTCAAACTAAGGTATAAGATAAAAAAAAAAGTATTGTTTCTGTATTGATACCAAAACTGGTATTAGCACTGATTTAGAAAGAAAACAAAAGCCCTAGTAATTACATCCAAGGGGATTGAACCTTTTTATAGGCCGTGCACAATTCTGGATTAAGCTTCAAGTGTAATTCAATGAAGCTTCAGTTAGCTTTAACCTTAATCTGGACAAGCATGGCGAGAGGAGAGGAGAGGAGCTGAATGTCCAGACAGTGGCAACCCCTTGTCACCAGGGCAGCTGTTGCTATGGAGATATCTGCTGCCATGATGAACCAACCATGCCAAGGGGAGCACCTGCCAGACAACATTTATTTCATGATATTTCATTCCAGAGGCAACAACAAGGACAGAAAAATGACAAGAAAAGAGGGATGGTGAGAAAAGAAAGACTGAATCACAGGAAACAGAGACAGGAGAGACAGGAGAGAGAGAGAGAGAGAGAGAGAGAGAGAGAGAGAGAGAGAGAGAGAGAGAGAGATGGAAACAGAGGGCAGGGACCAGACAGTCAGCTACCCCACCATTAATCAGTCTGGATGTGTCAAGCGACACTGCAAGGCAATAAACTGGAAAACAAACTAATACAATCAAAACGCAGCTCTGACACACATCAAGGGTGACCAGAACTTTGCTGTTTGCTAATATTAAAGTGGTAAAGAGGAGCAAAACATTGACCAACAATTTAGAGTGGCATTTGACAACACCAAATCATCCTCTCTGACAGGACACCAACAAGTTTGGATGAAACTATAAGCTCTTTTCCTTATCTTTAAAAAAAGGACCACACCGGAGGTTTGCATATTTTAGACCCCAACAACTTCCATCCATTCTCTAAGGCAAGGTTGCTAAATCGTTTAATTGATATCCTCCGTGTCCACAAGCACTTGAAAAGACCAACAATTAACATACCAATAACTACTTTCAAAACAAATCACTGCCTGGAACTGCATCACTGCATATTAATATAACTTTGAAATACAGTATAGAGAGCAGAATAAGTATTCACTGTGGTGGATTACCTGTCTCAAGTCTCTGCATGCAGATGTTTATACAGTACTACTGTCATGAACTGAAACCTAAGAGGCAGAGAATCAATCATTGAACCTATGGTAAGCTTTGGAAAGTGGCACGCTATATATAATGAGCTAAAACATGCTAAATTATTGGTGTGGCTCTTTACTACAGATCATGTACACAGAGGAGGACACTAAAGTATAATATTCGTAGATACCTTTGTGTTCCTGCCACCCTCCTGTCAGGACAGCACACCTCACCTCACCTCACCCCTCTCACCCTAAACTGTGGCCTCATACAAACCCTGGCTGACATCAGCAGCAGTGAGCCCAAAATCCTCTTCCTAAAGTGCAAGCCAGCCTTTGGCGGGACCTCAAGTGTTACACTCTGCTAACACAGGATGTGTCTCAGCCACGGTAGGATTCAAGTACATTTTTTTCCGTTTTATACTGAGCTGTGAGCGCTGCCTAAACACAGGTGACCACGCAGTAGTACAGCTGCTGAATGCATCCTGTGTATGCACTGATTGAGGACAGAAGGTGCGCTGCTGACATGCTGCTTTCACTACGCAGCGTGTGTGTAAGAGTAGAGCTGAAACGGTTAATCAATTAGTCAATTAGTCAATTACCTAGTATGTTGGTACCAGGTTCTAAAATTCAGGTATTTTCTGCTTTTCTCTGTTTTATATCATTGCAATTTGAATATCTTTGGGATTCAGACTGTTGGTTGGACAAAAAATAATTGAATCTGTCAACTTGAGATGTGGGAAGTAACGTTGGCATTTTCCCCAGTTTTCTGACATTTTATAGACTAAACAATTAATCGATTAATTGAGAAAATAACTGTTAGTTGCAGCCCTATGTAAGAGAGAGTATCTTAGGCCTGTAGTCCATATAAGAGGAGAATAAAAGAGACAAAAGATAAGGTGGAGCAGCATATGTCTTCCTTCATTGGCTTTGTAAACATGTGAAACATCACATGAATGGCTGGGTATCATTTGAAATATTTGGATACTTGTGAAAATACTTTTCTTCTTTCATTTTACCTATGTTGAGGGAAATAATGTGATCAAAAAACCAAGTAAACATCCAATGCCAGCTGTTCAATATTTAGTGGTATGGACACATTTCTGTCAGACTCGGTACCAAAAAAGTAGGCAACTGAGGTGCGACAAGCAGCCCTAATCACAGGACAAGGCTTTTCCTGAGTCTGACAGCATCAATAGCATCATAAACACTATCCCCATCATCATCATCATTTTCATGAAATATGTCATTCTCTGCCATGAGTGTGACACACCCTCTTAAATCACATGGCCATTTGTGCAGTCACACATCAAGCCAGGCCTAGTTTGTTGTCTCTCTCTACTACAGCTATGAAAACCGACATGATTTAACCTACAGTTGCCTCAAACATTAGGGATGTCATTTCAGTGAGTCTATTTAGCTGTTGGGATGAATGTGAAAAGTGTGAAATGTTTGTCAAACTCAAACACTGCTACTGGCTGAGTAGACCATGAATGGGTAGGACACAGTTCCCAACCACAAGCACTAAGCATCATTCCCAAATGATCCCCGTCAAACACGGGACCGCCCCCGACTTGCTAACGTTATCCCAACACAAACACGTATTATTTGGCTAGCTTTGGCGCGGTTAACGCCGTGTTCACCGTCACAAGTGTTGCTAGCTAAAAGTGTTACCTGTAGCGGCAGGTGCTGTGGCGGTATTCCCGTGCACCTGCTGTCCATAAACCGCTCGGGTTAATTGTTTTGTTTTTTTGTTTTTTTTCTGTCTCTCTCCTGCCTTCTGAGCGAGTAACGCAAAGCTACGCTGGACCGCAAGCTAAGCCAAACCGCCAGTCAACGGTCGCTGTCAAGGTAACGGGAATAATCGTTTAAAAGCTAACGGATTTCCGAGCAGCCACGAAAGCTACCGTTGCCGCAGCCAACGGTTAGTTTCGACTTTCAGGGATACTCGTGACGTCACCCAGAGAAACGGTAACCCCCCCCCCCTCTTTCATGGACATCCGCGCGCACACACACACACACACACACACACTTTCACACACATCCTACCGTCTCGCCTCGTCCTCCCGTTTTCGGTTTTAACGGTTTCAGCTCGGCGTCTGCTGGTTTTTCTCCACCGTGGAGCTCTCTCATCATCCCGTGCGTCTCTGCCGGCTAATAAGCCAACCATCGCGAGAATCAGCCGGTGTTAAGTCTGTTCAGAGCCAGAGTCAGTGAAGCTTTGTGGATGGTAGTGATAGAAGAAGTACTCGGTAACTTTACCTTGAAAGTAAAAGTAGTAGGAGTTTCAAAGTTAATAAAAAATCCCCCATACTAGAGACAAAACACAGGTGTTACTAATAACTTTAATGATGGCTCTGTTCTATTCAAGTGTCCCCTAAACTATTAGCCTACAGTGTGACAGTGAGCCAGCACAGTATCAGGACCCTGAAACCAAAGCAGCTGAGTGGAATTCAACCATTATTTATTGCATAATTTACACCTGTGATTTTCCTACTGTGACATATCAAAATGTCTTCCGTGAAAAAGGCCTATGATATCATGAACATAATGAAAATCCATATTTATATCAATTTTCACCCTGTAAGGTGAAAAACCTTGTATCTCTGATTCATCTTGAACAAAGACAAATGCCAATTAAAGGGATGCTTTGGCTACTGTTTGTAGCCAGATAAATGCCCACATCTTTCAAACTCCACACCCCTAGTTTGTCACTCAGCTTTCTGTTAAAAATTAAATCTGAGATAAGAAATAAAAGGGTTATTTTCTCAAGAAGACATTACTATATAACTGTTTTCACACACTGCACTCCCCATGATTAGTAGGTAAACTGACCTCCAGTCTGATTTTTAACCAAAAGAAAACCCATGTATTTCATATATTAAAAATGGAATCAATTAATATTCTGTCAGTGGAAGAGTTTATTAATTGGTTAATCGGATGGGATGCAGCACTCTGACAATAAACTACAAGGATTCAGTGAGGGGTTTATGGTGCATAAAAATATTTTAATTATTATGAAATTCTTTTAGTTTGTTTTTGTCTTTTTCCTTAGTTCCTCGTGTGGTTGTTCACATATTTCTAAGTCTATTGTTTACAGAAACATTGTGGTTTCTGAGCTGAACTGAACAGACAGTTAACTTTAGTGTCAGCAGTCCCTACAGCCTCTTAACTTCAGCACAATATTTTAAATGCTGTTTACAGCCGGAAGGATCAGACAGCTGCCTGGCATGTGACTGAAATCTGTACTCAACAGCTGATCAGTCAAGTGTAAACTAAAATGTTCGTCATTTAAGGCTCTGATTGTTGATACAGTGCATTTTCTGAATTCCTGTGCAGGTCGTTTCAAGCCAGCGGGGTCAGCTGCCTTATTATAGTGCTTTGAGAATTATATATTGCTGTAAATCCTAATTTGTTGACATTCTGGCACAATGATGCCCTCCCTCATCTGCTCTCTCTTCTTTTCTCCTCTCTCTCTCTGTCTGTCTCCCCAGATGGTGTGGTGTGTGGAGCTGCGCAGCAGTGGCAGAGGGTATAGGTATGGGGCCATGGCTGGGCACAGAGTGCAGACACAGGTGGACCTAGCGTGTCAGATAATATATGTGTGTACTGTTCTGGCCTCTCTTAACACACATACACATATTGCCATCAGCTGGCCTTTTGCTCACAGCCCTGTGTGCAGAGGGGGAGTATGGGCAAAAACCAGCAGCCAGGGAAGGTGTGTGTGTGTGTGTGTGTGTGTGTGTGTGTGTGTGTGTGTGTGTGTGTGTGTGTGTGTGCAGGGGAGGCAGTGGAGGTGGGGGTCACGGAGGTGGGGGTAAAGAGACAGCTTGAAAAGGAAAAAGGCAACACAGGGGAGCCCTTCTGTTACCATTGCTGTGGCCAGACGTGGCCCAGTGACACACCCACACACACACACACACACACACACACACACACAACTTAGAGTCAGTCATCAACTTCAGCTGTTAGTCCTGCACTGTTACAAAAACATGACAGGAAAAATTACCTACATAATGTTTATATTATTAAAAAAAAATGATGGCCAAATTTGAAGCATACGCACAAGGATAACTCCAAGTGTTTCTTTTAGTTTAGAAATGTTAGTTTAGCATGCTTACATTTGTTGATTAGCACTAAACACAAAGTTCAGCTGAGGCAGATGGGGGTGTCATTAGTCCTGCAGGTATTTGTCATAAACAAAAGTATATTTGAATTTTGTTCTGATGATGGCGCTAGATGGAAAATGAAGAGATCCCCAAAGTTTTTGCAATTTAGTCTCAGAAGGACGAATGTCTGCACCAAATTTCAATAGCAATCCATCCAACAGTTGTTGAGACATTTGACTCAAAACCACCAATGTCAACCTCATGGTGGAGATAGAGAAAAAAGCAGGGGATCATCAAAGTCATTAGGATCGATCATCTGGACACCATGAATGTACAACATTTAATGGCAATCCATCCAGTAATTGTTTGAACAGTCTGGATGACAGTGGTGGACGAATCAACCAACAGACAGACAGATATTGCCATCCCTAAAGCCATGCCGCTAGCATGGCTAAGAATTACTCCACTATAATAATAATCGCCTCTCTTCAAGGAGATCAAAGTCAGCATCTGTTACAGAATGAAGGTCCTTGCTGGACACTTGCTTACCAACATAGTGCCTTGCATCTATATTCTCCTGGGTCACTTTTCTTTGACAAGGCCACACTGCTGCTTGATAACTAGAGGTCCTGTCCTGTTCTCTCTTGCTCCGTCCTCTCTTAATGCCACCCTTTTAAAAGATTGTTATATTCTGTTTGGCTAAATGATTGATTGAGGTCTGTTGTGTCACTTCCATCTTTCATATGCTCGAAGTGGGACAAAAGTTTGTATTGATACCAACAAGGCATGTTTGAATGTTTGCATGTTAATAATGATCCGTGGGGAAATGTAGCCACTGACTAAAAATTGTAAAATGTGATCAAAAATAAGTAGGTAGGTTTTTTTGAAAGCATCTTCCAAAGCAAATGTTACAACTTATTTAAAAAAAGACAAATGCAGAAGATGTGAAGAACTGTTTTTTCTCTGCATGAACTGTAATATTGTAATAATATCACATGACAGTAAAAGTTCATATTAATAGATAAAATAAAATGCAAGTGGGAATCAATATAGCATACAGATACATACATATTTCATAGTATAAATATAAAAATACTTGGGTTCATAGAGTTTCATTTCAGTGTATAGGCACTGATATGTTATTCTCCACATGACCTCCATTCCAAAGGGACTTGGATAAACAGTGATCTTATAATCAGTGCACTAGTCTATTTTCTGGGTTCCCTTGAGGCATCATTATGCACAATCTTTGCAGTGGAAGAGTGAGTCTGTCCAGTCAGTCAGATCAGCTGCAAAAGAACAACATTTTAAGGTGGGATCCTCTAGGTGTGTTTTGCTCATCAGTGTGTGATCTCACACACAAGTGCACCACATGGTATATGTTTGTGAACAGGCATGTTAGGTTTCTATGTGCGTATATACAGTATGTGTATGTTTGTATGCGAAATGTGTGGTAGAGTGTGTGTAAGAATATTATATATTTAGTAATAGTAAGAATGTGTGTGTACATTCAGGGGTTAGACGAAACAAGACTAATACTGTGTCTCAAATCGCGTACTTCCGTACTCACACTTAATATTTATTTGAGTGCATAAGTGCGTTCACACTGACAAGTTTGGCAAAATGCAGTGGACTATGAGTACCCCGATGGTGTACTCATAACGGTCAGAAAGTTGAGTGTGGAACACTGCACACTTCTCACCCTCAACGGTCGCCATCTTGGCTACGTATGCTCACAATGAAAATGCTAACACACTGATGTCTAGTGGGTATAATATTCACCATGTTCACCATCTTCGTTTAGCGTGTTAGCAAGCTAACATTTGCTAATCAGCAATAAACACAAAGTACAGCTGAGGCTGATGGGAATGTCATTTGTTTTGCGGGTATTTAATCATAAAGCAAAGTGAAAATTTGGCCTGATGATGGCGGAAAATGAAAAGTTAAGTGTTTACCAAGTTATTGGAATTCACCCTGAGGGGGACACAAATGTGTGTACCAAATTCCATGGCAATCCATTCAATGTTTGTTGAGACATTTCACTCAAAACCACAAATGTGAACCTCATTGTGGCACTAGATGAGTCAGTGGGATTCATTGTCTGGAAACCATCAATGTCTGTACAAAATTTGGTGCCAATTCATCTAGTAGATGTTGAGATTTTTCACAGCTTAAATTAAAACGTTGACCTGCTGGTGGCACTACAGGAAAAGTTAGGGGATCACCAAAGTCATTAGAATTCTTCCTCTGGGGATCATGAATGTCTGGACAAAATTTCATGCCAACCCATCAAATAGTTGTTGAGATATTTCAGTCTGGACCAAAGTGGCGGACTGACAGGACTCTTCGCCTTACAGTGTAATGTGATCCAAATACTATGACACCACAAAATAAAGCCTTCATTTCATCCCCCATGTCATACTTTTTAATGATTTCTTTGCAGAAAAACACAAATTATTTGTCATTTCTTGGGACTTTTTGAAAATTATAAGCTCCAGAACTGCATTTATTTCAGGGCTGTTAAAACTAGATTGCATGATTTTGTCAGGTGTTCCTGTTATTTTGTCCTAGCTTCTGTATGTGTGTGTGCGGCCGGTAATCTGTCTTTTCCATCGGGACCCCCATTTAACGGTGGCCCCTGGGCCCGCTGTGCCATCAGTTCTCACCAAGCTGGACCCCTGACTCCCTGTGGGTGAGATGGTGTGCTGCCGTGTGAATCTCACACGCTCATGTACACACACACCCCTGACACTCCGATGTGACACCAGAGCACAGGAGGTCTGTCCAGGTTGAATGGCACACACACACACACACACACACACACACACACACACACACACACACACACACACACAAAGCTAAACTTCCAGCTTTAGACTATAACAACATCCCTACCCCCATTCCCATGCCTCCTGTCTCTGCCCTCCTGCCACACACATACACCCCCATCCCTTCACCTCTTGCAACACACCCAACCCCACTCCATCCCTCCACCCCCCTACCTTAACTCCAGTCCCAGCTCCCCAGCTCCCAAAGCCCAGGGAAGCAGCAGCCGTGCTGGCCTGCCCGGCACCCTGTACCTCTCAGCCCATCCCTGGTCTCTTTGAAGTGGCTTCAGCAGAGAGAGGTCAGCCTCGCCCCGGAGACCCGCATAGAGGTAGGGACAGCTGCGGTCAGACAGACCCTGTGCAGGGGATACGTACACACAAGAACAGGCACACACGCACATACACATATGCACACACACGAGACAGGACAGAGCAGCTGCAGCCACGGTGTTGGAGGTGTGCTGTACAGCAGGACAGCTTGGGAGCCAGTATGGTCCAGCATGGCTCTGCTCTGCTCGGTTCTGGGTCACCTATTTTGCACTCAGGTGTAAAATGTAGTCTGCACAGTACCAGATGACCAGATAAAATGTATATATATTTAAAGCAGCCTCCAGCCTATAAACTCATCTGTGGCATTACTTCATTGCCCGAAACATCACCATTTTTATGTTACAGTTTAACATTGTCCTGAAAATAATTTAAGATTCTTGCTCATATTTTGTTACTTGCATTCATAACTCAACATTTTTAGATGATCTATTACTTTAACATCTCAGATTGATCCCAGTTTATAATGCTGTAAGTACAGGGGGTGGACAAAATAAAAGAAACACCTAGTGCAATCCAATATAACTCCACAAACTACACCTTCACAAATTTCAATCGTATTTAATCTACACCTCTCTGACACAGTGTCAACGAACTGAACATTACAACTACACTACAGCTTCGAAAGGGTCTCATTTATTGCAGGGCTTTGTACTCTGTTGCACTACACTGTAAAGTGTTCATATTTGTTTGCTTGCCTGTTTATGTGCTTGTATCCATGCATATGTTCACATATTCACATATGCAGTGTGTGTGTGCACCTGTGTGTATGTGGATATCTTCTGCTCACGTGCAGACAGGTTGCACTCCCCCAAAAACAGTGTCCCCCAACCCTCCAACACGCACACACAAACCCCACCTTACACACATGCCTCCACCCCCAGGTTAGAGCAGTCTGGTTTCTCAGGTTGCTCTGCAGTGTGCAGCTGCTCTGCCCTAAAATTGAGGGCTTAGGGCCAGAGGAATGGAAACAGATTTTGATTAACTTTACAAGAGGAGCCATAATACTGCAATAACCTCTTCATTAAAGCGATAATCTGCAATCTGCAATCTACAATCAATGTTCACAACCAAAAACTCAAAATAACTGTATATTGCCAAAAGGCAGTGATAATAGACCAATGTTAGTACTTTTAAACAAAGATAAAAACACATGTTATTGATATAAGCTGTGAAACGCTTTTCTGTTTCACTGCGTTTGAGTCCCAAATAATCATTCAAAAGGTCTTTCAAAAAGTGGCATATTTGAAGCTTGCACTTCATTGTAAGCTCTGCCCCATGCAGCTTAATGTTACATACATCACATCTGAAAGTGTCATATTTACATCTCTTGTCATCCCTTTTCTTGTCAAAAGAGTACTTTTCATCTTATCTTTGGAAGGCAAATCTAATCTCCAAGTTTTTGCGGTAAAACTGTAAAAACTGTTAGGTTGAATTACTATTGTATGGTATTTGCTGGCAATTACATAGAAGCAGTACAATGGACATTTAATTTCATGAAACTCTGCTGTTACTGCATTGCATTTCATTCACACAGCATCTTACCCTGCCTACTTATACTCATTTAAAGCTTTTCACTTCCTAATTATGAAACCACTGCATCCAATTGCTTCAGACTCTGAAACATGGAGGAAAATATTGTTAATCCTTTTCAAAAAAAAAAAAAAATCCCTCCAGTGAGTAATAAACAGCCTTTTATGACTGCAGAATTCTGTTAACATGTTGATGATAAAGAGTTCACAGTTCAGTAAAACATCTCAGCTAGAAAACATGTACATCAAAATGATTTCTGACTTGCAATGATGGCCCAAGCAGATGTGTCATGTGCAACGTCTGCGTCGGCAAGTTGTGTTTCCAATATCTGTGATGGCATGTGACGGCAGGATTATTTATGAGTGAGGGTAAAAGCAATTATGTGATTGACCACTGCTTAGCAGCAGCTGCTGCAGTAATGTAGGAGTCATTTTGCACCATGGTGATAAAGAGAGAGCTGAGCCACTAAGCAAAGGCTCTTGATTTACTGCTCAGGTTTGTTCTGGCGCTTCCTAACGTCATAAGCTCTTGGCAGTGACTGTAAGAATGAGACTGCACTTTGTTACATTTGTTTACAGGGTGCCTGGACAAAGTGAGAGAAGGCAGTTGGGTGGTTTGTTCACTTTGTTATATTGTGTTATATTATCCACTATGTGTTGTTGTCAGCTATGAATATTAGGTACGTAGGTCTTAGTGTTTGAAGACAGATGTTACCTACATGAGGCAGTGGGAGCAGCCAGAGACAAACATCTGCAGGATCTGGACTGTGTGACATGAACATGCATATGAATTCTCTGTCTCTGTTTCAAACACACACACACACACACACACACACTTCCTCTCTCACTGCTCCCTTCCAGCTGCATGCTGGAGTTCCACTGGGTGCCATCAGTGTAGATTCTGCTCAGTGGTAGAGTTAATGAAGCAGTGGGAGGATGACAGAAAGAGAGGGAGGGGACAACTTTGATCTGTTTTTGTTCCAGAGGAGGGCTGCCATTGCTGAGGTGTGACCTTGACAAATGCTTAAAATGGATTACAAATAATAATAACCCTTATTTATGCAGCACTTTCCAAAATAAAGTTACAAAGTGCTTTGTATGGTTGAACCAGGATTAAAACATTTCAGGACTGCAATGAGGCAAATACAATCTTACAATTAGAAATAATTCAAAAATAACTGAAATAAAATACCCAACAATAATATAAGATAAAACAATAATAATGATACTAAAACAGATAAGACACAAAACAGTGTTATAGCATTTATAAAAAGCTTTTTTTAAAGATAAGTTTTGAGAAGTGATTTGAAAGGTGTCACTGATTCTGCAGCCTCAGATCTTCAGGCAGGGAGTTCCAGAGCTGAAGGGCCCTGACTGCAAAAGCCTGGTTACCTTTAGTCTTGAGTCTGAGTCTTGAGCCGGGACTCAGGAACAGCCAGCAGAGCAGCCAGCAGCAGGATGCGCTCTGGCTCATAGGGGAACAGCAATTCAGCAATATACTGTAACTGGGAGCTAAACCGTGAAGTGCTTTAAAGGTAATCAGGCTAAAACAGGAGTGATATGATCCTAAACTATTATGATTACTTCCTCTTTTCATTGTATTGTGCTGGTCTTTTTTAAGGCATGTAATCAACTAACTGCTGTATGATTTTTTTTAATGCACAACTTTAGTGGGAACAGAGAAGTCATGATACAGGCCATTGGCTCTGCTATAGTAGGGTTTAGGTCTACTATAGTAGAGCATGGATAGGACAGGACAAGACAGGGTAGGTTAGGAGGGGATAGGATAGGACAGATAGGAATAGGACAGGACAGGACATGACATATAGGGTAGGATAGGGCAAGGCCAGATGGGATTGGACACGACAGAACAGGATAGGACAAATAGGGTAGGATAGGACAGGGCAGGATACAATAAGGTAGGATAGGACATAACTGGAATAGGATAGGACAAATAGGGTAGAATAGGACAGGGCAAGATGGGATTGGACAAGACAGGACAGGATGAAAAACAGCAGCTGAAACCCTAAAACATCAGTACCAGCTCAACCTGTGACAGATGACAACTAAATGCCCCACCACTCCAAACCAACCCGGTCTCCCACATCCTGACTGCATGTGCACAGCTGCATGTGTGCAAGAACCACTCCAGGCCACTAGGGAGAGCTGCATTAGTTATAGTTGTACTGAAGGCTCCAGCTGTTAGTCTGTCTGTCTGTCCTTCTCTCTCTCCGTATTTGCAGCTTATGAAGTAAACACATCTGGATGAGGCCAATTCTGTGTGTTTTAGTTATTTATAGAACATCTGGAACAGCACAGTGGACAGCGGCCTCTCAAGAGCGCAGCAGCTCACCAACTGGGGCTGAGGGTGGTTTTAGGAAATATTGTGCTATTTGTTGAATATCTCACGCAAGCCAGGAAGATTGTCTCTGGAGGGGGGGGGGGGGGGCTACAGGAAGGATATGTATTACTGTCTCTCCTGTGTTTGTGTGTGTGTTTCATTGTGTGTGTGTGTGAGTTTCAGAGGAAGTCAGGTTGTACACAGCACATCTGTCAACATCTGGGTGCACAGACTGTGTTTGGCTTTCCAACAACTGGGTGAGATCAACAGCATAAACACACACAGTTTGAGTACAGCCAGAGGATACAGCAGCAGTAAACCCCCCTCCCACATCCACCCACTTCCAAAGCCTCTGATGGCCCCCGAGGGCCCCCAGTTTCCAATCCTGCCACTTCCTATTTCTGGTCTGCGTCTCCTTTACTTCCTTTGTAAGACACATTTCTCCCTCTCTCTGGCTCCCTTGCTCTTTTGTCTTCACACACACACACACACACACACACACACAGACACAGACACACACGCACACACTTGCTCACAGAGGCACATTACCACTTTATGTGTAAATGTGATTTTCCCCAGGCTACTCACTCCTTGGGGAGGCACAGGAGGAGTCGTCTTCTCCTTCTCAGAACAAACTGCTGTGTAACTTCTGTGTGCAAGGAAGAGAGAGACAGATGTGAGAAAGATATCTGTCATGGGAGGAGATGTCTCTCAGTCATGTTTTTCTCTCAGCAATTTGCATTTCCCAAACGTGTCGTATGCCGTGTTTGATAGAAAGCTGTTGTGCAGACTGACGTGGAGAAGCTACAACCAATTCACAGCTACTTGTTACATGTTTTTTCTTTTCTAATGACTCAAAAGAAAATACCTTATATTCTTATCATTGTGTCCATTAAAACCAGCTCAGTCATATCAGTAACATCTGACGCCTATCACTCATAAACATTTAACCCCTGTGAAATGATTTAGAAGTCAAATTTGTTTTGATCAGCTGTGTGAGAATGGAGTTTGTTGACAAAAGGTGTTTTCCAAAAAGGATTAAAAGGATTTGGGATATCACTGAAGCATAAATACTGACATATGACCGAGGTAATTCACGTGAGAAATAGATTATTCTGATGTCATCACAGGTTTAGGAGATAATATCCTTTCCAAAAAATATCCCCACAAATACAACACCATCACCCCATGTCCAGTTGTTGTTTACTCGGTCAGTCTGATGGCTGGCTGGAGGTCCCACACAGGGGACCTCCACCCAGTGACAGCTCACCATATGGGGGGCAGCGGACATTCTCTAAGCCCTGTGGAAGTCCACACACATGGATCTCACAAACAGAGCTAAAGCGCCCTGGCAGATGCCACCTCTGTGGTTACCATAGTACACACATACACATGCGTGCACACACGCACACACGTTCAGCCAAATCTGCCCCAACATCACAGCTACACCCATCCAGATGATCAAGCTAATTGTGTCCTACTGTTTGATGGTGAATGGACATGTT
Source organism: Macquaria australasica (assembly GCA_005408345.1). Lineage (NCBI taxonomy): Eukaryota > Metazoa > Chordata > Actinopteri > Centrarchiformes > Percichthyidae > Macquaria > Macquaria australasica. Next base: position 2,865,558 of record SEMN01000012.1, on the reverse strand, counting down.
GTGTTTTTATTTCCAAAACTGCTCTCCTGTTTACGACAGGAATATTTTGGAGGGATGATGGCTTTTGGTTGTTTGGAAAACAGTGGAGCTCACAGAAAGGACAGAGGGTGACCTCACGGTAACCTAATCATAAGTCACCAGAATGAATTCTGTGACGCCATTTTGTTTCATTTTGATGTCTGTCTGGTTACTTTAGTATGGTATGCGTGCAAACTTTGCTCCTTAAGAAATTTCAAAGGCATACACTTACCTCAGCGTTGGTGGTAGATAATCTTACTGCGTGTGTTACAGTGAGTGTGTGTGTGTTCATATAAAGTGGTCTAACCTTAAAGCTGCACTAATCTATATTTTTATATTATAAATGAATGAAATGACTATGTATAAAGGAATGTGTGAAAGAAGTAGCTTATACTGACGAACCCACAGAGAATTAGCATCCCACTCTGCAGCTCCTCTCAGCTCTACGGAGCATTTTAGAGTCTTTCAGCTCATTGTTTTGGTTTTCTGGTCCACAACTTTACACTGTACACTACCTGCTCACGACCAAATGGCAGACAGACAAAACAGCTGAAAGGAGAGTGAATATTGGACTTACATTCATCCGGTGGCCAGAAACAATCGAATGATAATGTTGCTCCGTGTCTGCTGGATGTGTGAACAGGCAACTGCCAACATGTTTGTCATATCAGCTTCATAAGGTGATAATATGTTAATGTTGTGTTTACAGATTGTTGCCCCCAAGAGGTCAAAGAAATCAATCAATGCAGGTTTAAAGTTCCATACTTGTGGTTTGATGTGTTTTAGCCCATTCCTTACAAATTGCAAGAATGATTCTGGTTTATTACGAGTTGAATCGTATTTTTGCAGTTGAGGCAATAGTTTCTATCAGTGGTGATTTGTGTTCACCAAAGTAATTGCCAGATTTGGGAACATGATGACGTCGACAAGAAACACAAGTGTTCAGATAATTGAACAGGTTGTAAATAAGCCAACAGTTTAACCAGATTATTTAAACCACTTTAGTCAGAGATAAAACCAAAAGTGAGCGCCCCTGAAATGTCTTTTATAATTCTTTATTGCACAGGAAAACTGTTCACATTACGCCTACGGTAAGTACAGTCAATCACGTTGAATAGTTTACTGTTTTCCTCTGGGACTTTGTTGCAAACATGCATGATTGTCTGAGGGTTTGTGTTTCTTGTCTAGTCTGACTTCTTTTCAGCGATGTTGCTATGTTCCCAGAACTCAGCAATTAACTTGGTGATTACAATGTTATTATTACCAAAAGGAATGATGGCTAAAACTAAGAAAATAAGAATTATACTTTTAACACCTTGCAGAGGCTTGAAACTTAGTTGACACAGGTAATTCATCAAAGTGGCATTTAGTCTGATTCATTTATTATAATTGTTGTGAGCTCTGTGAAGAGGCTTATAGTAACATTCACATCAAATGACATCTCTCTCTCTCATCTGTCTCTCTTTCCACAACTCTACTTCTTTCTCTTACTTCCCCTCCTTTATTCTTTCATGTCTCTCTTTCCTTCTTCTGATAAAAAAAAAAAATGGTTGCAATTTACTCCTCCTGAATAATGAGAATATGGCTGCCTCCATTTAGCCTGAGGCTTACAGAACTAACATCTGGGCTGTTTGGCAGGCTGGCCGCCATTGGCCTTGTTGGAAAGCCTCTTCAACGCTGCTCCAGATGCAGGCAAGGGAGGCCCAGCACACACAGATGGAGACACACATACACATCAGAGCTGGCACACACACACACACACATACAGTGCACACAACATTAGGAACATCCATACATGCACACTACACACATGGGAGAGGCTGCGCATTCATGAAACAATGCAAGCACAAATACAGATGTGGGAAGAGTTAAAGATACAGTAAGCTACACACAAACAAATACACACACAAATCCAATCTCGCACCCAGATGGAGACAGAGCGGCAGCTGATGTGGTGGGCAGAGCCGCCGCATTGTTGGCACAGGTAACATGTTCTCAACAGCTGGCGCAGGTTAGGCATTCCTGGGAATTGGAGCCACAAGGCAAATGTTCCCGCTGGCTCGGGGGCTGGCGATGTGGCAGGCAGGCTGGCAGGCTGGCACACCATTGCCCATACACACACACACACACACACACACACACACACTTAACGCAAAATGGATGAATCCAGTAGGAAAAAGACACATGAATACTGTCACAGACATGCAAAGGCACTGATTTGCATGGGTATGTTTATAGTGAGCATCCATTATACACATGTACAGCAACATGTTCATGAAGATACTCATTTACAAACAAACACACACAAAGAATATGATGTGGTCTCAAGAAAGAGGCAACTTTTTGCATCATCCCCTTCATAGTTTCCGTCATCCACTTGCTTTCTTCTGAGTTCATCTTTGTGTGTGTGTGTGTGTGTGTGTGTGTGTGTGTGTGTGTGTGTGTGTGTGTGTGTGTGTGTATCTGGACGTTTTGTTTTGGTCTCCCTCCTCTGTGTGGAAGTGTATTAGCCTTTTCATTGCCTGGGGGCTCATTTCCTGCCGCAGCTGTTGGCTAGTTCCTCTGACATCTGGACTGAAGAGAGACAGACAGGCAGGCAGGCAGGCAGACAGAACAGAGGCTACAGTGGCGCTTTTCATTTCAACATGATCTCTGAGATCTTAGAATAAAGATTTGAGGAGATCACACTGCTGTTTGTGCAGCCTTGGCCTGGACTCGGCTGTTATGCATCTGCTGTGGCTGTATTTATTTAAAGCTCTGTCAGTGTCAGTGTTTCCCACTCTCCCTCTCACTCTCTCACTGTTTGCATGTGTATTCTGCCTGGACAGATCTAGCAGCTGCAAAAGCCTGACCATATCCATATCTGGCCTTTGGAGATCTGATTTTTGATATCAGCAAATCATGAACTAAAAACTAATTTCAAAGCATGTTGTGTGTATTTTCAAAAATACAAATAAACTTTAAAATTGTATTTTTTTGCTTACTTTCTGAACAGTGGACGCCGTCATCACAAAACAGCAGCAGCTTGCCTCCGTAATCATCAAAGAACTACTCATATGCAAGAGCTGTGGAGCATTTCAGTCTGTAGGTAGTTTCAGCTCCCATAAAGCAAGACATGTTTAACTGGTTGCTATGGCAGCTTTTGTGGCATTCAGATACCTACAGAGAGCAGTGTTATGTTATTTTCCTCGGCTGTTTATCTTGATTACTATGTTTACTACAAAATGTTTCTTATAATACCCATGCCGAAGTGAAATACCCCCCAGGACACTGTGATTATGCTTTACTAAATCTGTTACATCACAATCACATTGTTGCTGTAATGAACGATGGCAGATATGGGTCCTTTGTCGTATTCTTGCTTATCAACCTTAGTCACACATCTATTATACCTTTTATTTTGCCTTGGCCTTACCTTCTTGATCTCCTTCTCGACCTTCCTGATTGGCTCCTCTCTCGCGCTGCTGTAATTATGAGTCCCCATCTCTTTTATTTTCTGCTTAGACCATCTACTGTTGTATAAGGCCAACAGTGTGCTCCACAACTTGACTTGAAGTCTGTTATCTGGTTATTACAACTGAGCTTCTTTTCATTTCCTGTTTTACACAATGTCAAGCATTTCACCTTACCTATGAAGACCCTGTCTGTTGTCCCTTGGTCTGTCTGTTCTGTTTTTGTCAAAAAAAAAAACCCAATAAAAAATAAAGTTAAAAAATAGTATTGTAACAGTGGATTGTGGTGTGGCGATCAAAGCCAAATGTGCTGCTTCTTTATGGTCTCAAACGCCTGTTTGCTTGTGTGCACACAACAAATTTGATTTTGTTTGGAGTATGCTCTGAAGATAATACATAAAAATGAATTTGGAAGGGAAAAGCCCCTAAATGTCCAGCAGGGGTGTTTGTCTGTGGTAGGACGGCTGGCCAGATGTAGAGTCCCCCCACTCACTCCAGCCTACCCCCCGCCACACACACACACACACTCCCTCTCTCAACTCAGCGAGGGGACGGCCGGCTGGCTGTTGGCTTGGAGGCGCCATTAACCAATTTAGCTTCCAGATGTCCATCATAGAGCCATAGCCAAAGCTGCACAGCTCTCTGTGAGCTTCACACGCACGGGTGCGAACAGCCCACACACACACACACACACACACACTGCTAAGCTGTGATATGCTGATGCTGAGACACAGATACATATAGAATGACAGAGACGTCAGATGTACAAGACGCTTTCACTTTAACACATCACACACACAGCAGAGCCCACTGCACTAGTGCTGCTCTCCTTGTGTGTGTGTGTGTGTGTGTGTGTGTGGGGGGGGGGGTGATATTTGATTGACAAGCACAGATTCTGATAAAACTGAGACTTTTTGATAATTTCTAAAATGATCCTCCACCGTCTGGAGAAAATCAAGTTAAATACAGTTGTTTCTCCTGATGTCTAGTCCCCCTGAGACATGAACACACACACACATACATCAGAAAGTGTGCTCTCATACACACATGCATGTCTTGCAGACACATGTAGAGTCGAGCATGCAGTTACACAAACAGATATTCACTTTCCTCAAATGGACAGATGCTGCACCTCTAGAGGCACAGAGACCCAGCAGCTGTTCCCCAGCCAGTCAGATGGGCTACCATTGGTAGTTCATGAATATTTTACACTCAGTCAAAATGGCTGCTTTCCAGACTCCAACAACAGCAGCCACACTGGACCAGATGATCAGATCATTAAACTATATGGACGGACTTCCTCCCACCGTCAGCTGAAAAAACAACTGAATGTTTCTTTGAGGTTCTGAAACAGACAAAAAGTTTGTGTTTGTGTTGGTTTTGTGTTGTGGGAGTTGTGGAGTGTCTGATAGCTTAGGGGACGTTGGGGTTGTTGTTTGAGTTTAAGTGTAGTGTATAACACGTTCCTTTTTTAAGCCAACATTTTGCTCTCTTTGAATCACCCTCTATGTCAAGCAGTTGTATGAAATACTCTAAATCTACAACAGAGAAAACCCAGCAGAGAACATTTTTTCAAGCTCCAGTTATTATTAGTCGTTATTTCAACATTTGACTCATAAAATCAAACGTTGTAAAATGTGAAACTACAAATCTTGGGTAGCCATAAAAGTACTTTCAAAAAGAGTCAGAAAACCCCTGTGTGTATATTTTTCTGCTGTTCCCTTGAGGAAACCAAAATGATCAGGACTTGTAGTCCTAATACAGGGCTGCTTGTTGCAGCATCTTATTACAACCTAAACATCTCCACACTGTTACTGTACTCAAACTAAAAATATGAGCTTGAGAGTAGAGGATGTGCAGACAACATGCATGTATGATTCTTGTTGTTTCACCTATAACAGACTGAGTCTCTTCCCAGCTCTACCACTCCTTCTCTTCCTCACATGGGGCAGCTTGGTCCAGGGGTATTCAGGGTGTTTGGATCTATAATGGGTTTGGATGTGCTGCTCACCTCGGCAAGAACAAAAGGAGGATCTGGGATGCAGAGAGGAAAGAGGCCAGCCAATTGCACTAATAGACATTGCTTCCATCTCTCTGTTTCTGTCTCTGCCTTGGAGGATGGATTGATCTCATTGGCCCCGGGGCTGAGATTCAAACATCTGTCTACTCCCCCCCTCCCTTCTCTTCCTCTTCCTCTGTCAGCCAGCCAGTGTCTCCCAGAATGTCTCCCCTCTTGCTTGCCTCTATTACGAGCATGACGAGGGAAGCTGTGGGACACACTGTGGAGGACCGCTGGCGGCTGCAGGACTGGGAGGCTCTTGGATGGATGGATAGATGGACAGGATGTGCACCAAGAGATCTCAGTGTCCCTCAAACCTCCAGGACAGTACAGGGGATTTGGCCAACCCCAAACTGGAGAATCACCTTCCTTAAAAAAAAAAATCTGGATTATAGAATTAACTTCTTATCATTTCAGTCTTGTATCAAATGTGTTCAAATCAGTCAAAGGAACTAAGACAGTGCTCTTGGATGCTGCGTTCTCTGTTACCACCATGAGCTGCTTTTTGTGGGTTTATTTTATTATTTCAGCCCCCTGCCGCTTTGAAGCCAAGCTAAACAGTTTACAATGCATGCAAATGAGCTTAAACATCTTGATCCCCAAATTTACCAGTAAATTAAAAGTCCGATTCACAGCAAGTTGGCGACAGATGGAACAATATGTCTGTAAAAGAAAGAAATATGACAGAAAATAAAAAAGCAAAAGAAGTGCTGAAGAGAAAGTTTTTTTTAGACATAATGAAATAAAAGAGTTTTACATTAAGCATACCAATAGTAAAAGAGACTACTGTGTATTAAAATGTTTCATTAAATGTATTTTCAATAAAGAAATCCCCCATAAAGCATTCTGGGATACCATTTATGCTGCATTTTAGTGGGAAAAATACAGATCATCATCAGAATCAGAGTTGCTTTCAAACAGCTGTCTGTGTTGAACACCTTTGAATATAAAAACCCATTGATACGCAAAATATAATGAATGCTGGCAAAGGAAAGGCAGAAGCTGTGAAGCATACAGTCGTAACGTCTCAGTGATGGCCAGAGGTTTTCTATGAATCGCTTCTTCTGCCAGATTCATAAAATGCTTTTTCTTTGCTTCAGACAAAAAAACAAAAAAACAAAAAACAAAAAACCCGCACTCAGAGCTATCTGCTTCAGGTGGACCCAAATAAAAAGCTGAACATTAGTATCATACACTATCGCATAAAATAGGCACAAAAGGCAGCACGTGTAAGTCAGGTAAGTTTAAACAAATAATCTGAAGAAGAAAAAAACTCTACTGTACTTTAATACACATAATTTTCCTTCTTTCTTTTTCAGATTCTGAATATTTCTCACTTTATTTAAGCGCTCAGTAACTAGTTGTTTCATTCCATGCCATGTACATCACTACTTTTTAATGTTTTCATTGTATATATTATTTACTTTCCTCTATGTAAATGCTTTGGCAACATATATCTTGTGATCAAACTGTCACGCCAACAATGCTTCATTGAACTGAACTGAACAGAGAGAGCGAATTAGAGTGTAAAACATGGGATCTACAGCGACCTCCAGAGGTGGAAAGTAGAAAATCAGCTAAATACACTGCTTTATTTACACCAGAACAACACACATACCGGTAAATAAGTTGAGCTATATGTAACTTTCTTAAATACGTACTGTTTAATTCATATTTAAAGGAAACAAACAACTGATACAACAATTGTCATCATTGTGACAATGTCTGAAGATTTGAGGAAGGTCTGACTGATTCCCTCTAAATATATCAGACTATTTGTGGAATTAATTTCCTCTCAGTTTTAGGAAAACAGAAGTAAACCCAACCAAAAACTTTTTGTCTTTTGCGGTGCTTTGGATATTGGTCTTTCTAGGTTTTTTTTTTACCTGCCTCCTTTCTGCTTTGTCTTTTCAGCTATACGAAGGATGAAATAGTAGTACAGATAATTTCAAACATCAGGCTGGCACACACACACACACAAACACACTAGGCTGTATTCTGGCATCTGTCAGTGGCAAAACAATATGTGGATCAGAGAGGGGAACACAAGAGCGGTGAAAGAAGTTTGGAAAAATGCACAGGAATCTCTTGAGGCATTCACACACACACATAACAGATTTCAATGCATTCAAAGCTATCTGAAGTGTATCTTTCTCTTTACAGTATCCTATACATAGGAGCTCCAAAAGACAGTGAGGTGAGTCTCACATCGTCCTGCACACTTAGAGAAAATTATTTTTAAAAAAGGAGTTTCAGTGAAATCTGCAGTTACCCTCAAAATGGTTGGACTGCTCAAATTAGCTAATAGTTTTGAAAGTCTTTCCTTAAATCCAATTTTCTGTACAAGCATCATGTTGAACTGCTCCTGCCCGTGGGGCCTAATTGTATTTTCGTGCATGAACAAGGGGCTCATTGTAATGTGCTGGTAACGTGGATCCCCAAATTGATAGACACATAACAGGGTCATCATTCATTTGCATTTTAACAATTCCTTCAGCTATGACACCGGATCGTGTGAATTCATTACCATACAGGGCCTGCAGTTCATCCAGCCATCTATTAGTAACGCCAATTAGTTTACTGGGACAGGTTTAGGGGATGCAAATAGGCCCACAGACTCACTCAGGCAACCAAAGCTGCCCAAACTTTTTCATGTCAAGGCTCCCATGACAGACGTTAGATTGAGGTTTTTGTCCCACTGACCCTCATCTGAGAGAAGGTTTTTAAAATGTGTTAGATTTTACAGCAGCAGAGTGAAACCTCTGATCAGCAGTCATTTTTAAGTGTAATAAGTGATTTATCTTATCTATTTATGAGCCCTTCCCCTACAAATTTTCAGATTTATTTCTGATTTAAGCTTGTGATAACACAATTAACATGTTGTTCATTGTGTTTCTGTGACCCCTTTAATTTAGGACTGGTTTGAGCACTTGAGCATCCCTTTCTTAAAAATTGTGCCTGTTTTTCTGGACAGGGAGAAACACTGCTGCTGATGTTGCTCTGTGTCCTACATTTGCTGTTCTCTTCTCTTGGATGTCGCGTGGGAAACTTACAACCCAAATGTCTCCAGCTCTGCAGCACTTCACACTGCAGAAGCCATTCTTCATAAAATAGGTGTAAAACATCAGGCAGATATATGAGAAAAATACAATCTCACATAAGGCTGCAGATAAACAGCAGGGTCCCATGTTGAAGGCCACTGCAGTGATAAACAAAATGATCAGATTGTTTTAATACTCAGCTGTCAGTGGAGGAACAGATCAGTCCAGTGTGAATACATGCAACAACCCCTTTTTGTAAACTGCAACTTACAGGTTAAACAGGCGTTGCCACACAAAGCCTCTGCAAGGCACAGCAAGTCTTAGGTTTCCCAGCCTTGTTGGACTTAAGTTATATTCATCAGAGGCCTAAATGCCCATCTTCGTATACAAGACAGCTGCTCGGTCTATATTGCTCATTTAAAGAAATATATCACTTTACTTATGACTCCTTTCATTCTTTTCTTGTTCCAATGACTCATTTTGGGAAATTAAAAATGTGTTTATGCTGGCAAATCGCCTTTAATGTGGAGGAATTCAAATGAACACATGTCTGCCCCTATTTTCACAAAACAAACCTGTTTCATCCACAGCCTTTGTCACTGAGGGTTTGTCCTTTCCACTCATAGAGCTCAGACTGACAATCTGACAGCACAAACTGAAAGAAACCATGCATGTAAACTGTAATCAAAGCTGAAAGTGTTGGACAGAAACTATCATGACATATAGTGAAACAAAAGGAGATTATCTACAGTATTCTAATGCAACTGTCAAGTCAATTACCTTTCTTTTTTTGGGTGGTCATAGATGGTGACTGTATTAGGCAAAGTAACAGCATACTGGAGGGCTGTGTCAAACAATTATTTTATCATCATTAATCACTAGATTATTTTTCCAATTAATTAATTAAGCGTTTAGTTAATAAAATGTCCAAAAAAAGGCAAACGTTTAAAAACGTTTAGCTCTTTAAATTGCTTGTTTTGTCGAGCCAAGAATCCAGATCCATAAGATGTTCAGTTTAAAATGAAATTAATTAGAGAAAAGCAACAAATCACATTTAAGAAGTTGGAATGGTTGACATTTTCGCCTCTTCGGTAGGAACCAATGGGCTCTGTGCTGAGGGTAGGGAAGTATTGAGAGAGATGGACTAACACATTGGGATTTGTTTTGTTTGTTTGTTTTTTGACCATTTTTTAAAATGTATTTTAATTTCCACAAGGTTTGCAGGTGCGCATCAACAAGTAACCATTGAAAATAACATAACATATAGCCATACCATTATGACTAAGACGGTAAAAGCAACAGAAAGCATACACCTGCAACTTTGATCGCTTCTTAACCCTAACCCACCCGTTCCCCATGGGTCTTTCTCTGAATTCCACTATACAGGCAGGATATTTCACATTGTGACTTGTTGACAACAACAACAACAACAACAACAACAAAAAGTAGAATATGGCCAGCCTTTTCCTTTACCTTACGTTTTTTACCTCTGGAAGTAGTGCACCTGTTCATGCCAGTGATTAAGACCGTAGAAATAGTCCAACCAAAATCTGTTATTATTTCAACAATGAATGTTAAGTATTAACCAGCACCGCTCCTGTCAAGGTGGTGCACCTGCTCACACCAGCTCCGCCCCCCCACCCACCCCCTGCTCCGGCTTGACTACAGTACCCAAGCGGCACTGCGCCGCTCTCCAGTCTCTCTCGCTCTCCGCTGCGCCAGTCCGCCTCACCGACTCGCAGAACCAGTTGGTTTGGCCCAGCTTCTTCTTTCCTGCCTTCTCGCTCTGTGTGTGTGCGCGTGTCTGTGTGTGTCTGTGCTGCTGCTGCTGCTGTTGCCTGGTGTCAACCTACGCCGACGAGAGAAGAAGACATATCCCTCCCTCTCTTCTGTTAGAGGGCCTCTTCCAATTTGCCTTCACTTTCCTGCTCGCCGGCACCATTGGCTTCCGTGCCTTGCCAGTCAACTCGCCTCCTTTCCCCAGCCCGAGTTGAGCAGCAACAGCTCGGAAACATCTGGCCGCCGCAGAGTGCTAGACTCCCCGTCCCTCCGCCTGCTCGCCTCGGCCGCCTGTTATGGAAATTAGTCCAAAGTCAATCTAGTTTTGTCTCCTGAAGAGGAAGAAAAGAAAAAAGAGGGATTTGACGGAGGAAGACGTTGGACCGTGTTGTCTGTAAGTGCTGCCTCTAATACCGGAGTCCGATTAAAGGAGGCTCAGGAGAGGGAGAGAGAGGGTGGGTTACGGAGGGGAAAAAGTAGCTAAACCTTCCTTAGCATGACCGTGTTGTCTCCGCGCACCAGTAGTTGCCATGTTAGCTTCCCCTCCGCGGTGTTTTAGCAGCTGTTGTCATAGCACCGGGGCCTTCCGAACAACTGTAAATAGCTTAATATTGTAGCTTCTTCGCCTCACTTTTGTTAGCCACGGTCGGGCTATAGCTAGCTGCGTGGGTCAGCGTCTCTCTCTCTCTCTGTGTGTGTGTGTTTGTTATGTCTTCTGCTAAGAAATTAATTACTATCTTCTTGTGTTGTTAGTTTGTTCGGCGGCGGGTCTCACAGCCTACTGACATTACTTGGACTTTTACGCCAAATCTCTTCGCCGGACGAAGCTTTACGAAACAGTCGTCTGTCGCGGTTGACAATTTTAGGCTGCTTTAAAATGAAGTTAAGGGGCGCATTTGTCTAATTTAGAACAAAGTTACTGATCACATTGTTGACTTCTGTGAGTCCGAGTGCTGAATACGGCGCTGTCACGATATTAAAATGTGTCAAAGTGAAATTGAAATTGAAATAGTGCCTCAGTGTGGCACAGCGAGCAGCCCCATACGACTTTCTAACACTGTAATTAAAGATGCTAACTGAAACTCCAGTGGTGAAGTTAATTAAAGTTGGATAAATTAATGTTTCCGACTTTGAAAGCAGGGCTGCATTTTTTTTTACCCAAGCGTATTAAAGATTGTAGAAGTTGGAGTCGACCAAATTATACATTTTGTTAACCTATTTTAAGTCATTTTTTTGACTCAACTTTAAGGAAAAGTTTACTTATATTATCCAGAAATGTACCTAATTAACTTATAAATGCTTAACACGCTCACATGTTGCCCATCACAACGCAAGAAATAATAATTTAATATTCTTATAATTGACCTCGACATTTACGTGCGTCTGTGATAAAAGCCTAATAAGTTTACACTAGTTTTTGTGTGCGTATTTGTTTTATTTTTTAATCTTGTAACATCAGTAAGAAACAATATCTTAATGCCATGTATGCTTTATTAGTCTTTTAAACTTTATTATTATAGGTTTGTTTTGTGAGATTCAGACACAAAAAATAATTGAAAATGAAAGTAGTTTTGTTCCTTTACTCGCATATTAAATAGCTATAAATTCACGCTCCCCAAACGTGCACACTTCCACTAAAACGAAAGTGGAATAAGGCTGTTGTAATAAGTTTCTCCCCGGCTTATTAAAGGCGTGTATACCTTTTGTTTAGGATTTGCACTCATTAGGTTCTTTCATTATGACTTGTTCCCATTGTTTCCTCATTTCATTTTTGTTCCTGTCAGTTGTCTGAAGGGTCCAGGGAGGAGGGGGGGGGGGATAGATGAATGAGTGAGTGAGTGAATGAATGAATACAAGACAAGGCAGCGGCGCTGAACCGTAAAGAAGTGGAAAACAATATCAGCTGCGTGCATCTGTCAGTTGCAAATGTGCTGTGTTGGCCTTTGTTTATGGTTACTGGAAGGAGACAGACACAGAGAGATAAAGATTTCACAGCACCAGAAGAAGGTTAGAATAAAGTTTTTACTCAGAACTTCTGTATATATTCTGTAAACTTTCCCTTGATAGTTTTGGTTGCAGTGGGCGATTGTGGTTGCATGATTTGGTGTGTAAACTCTTTTCTGTTTTCCAAAAACCATATCAGCATCCGCCTGCAATGTATTAGACCCGAGTTTTTTTTTTCTTCCCAGAGAGAGAAAAAGGGGGAGAAAGAGAGACGGAGAGACAAAGTTGTGTGGTGTTGGTGTTGGTAGAATGAAAGAGGAGTCTGGTGGCAGGAGTGTAGAGGAGGCAGCATATGGCTGTAGAAAGAGCACAGCTGGAGGTAGCATCTCCATCTGAGGATGATGTCAGAGCAGCTGACAGGCTGCCATCCACCCCACCTCCTCCTCCTCCGTCCCTCCACCACCTCCACCCCTCCCCAGTCCTTTATTGTGAGTCTCAGCGGCAGCCTGGGAGAGTTAGTGCTGTGTGTGTGTGTGTGTGTGTGTGTGTGTGTGCGCGCGCATGCTGCGTATGTGTGTGTGTGTGTGTGTTTGTGGCTGCCGATCAGCGCCAGTTAGGAGGAGGAGGAGGAGGAGGAGGAGGGAGGTGGTATCTCGTTCCCCCTCCAACATCTCCTCCACTTTGCATCTGTCCCTCGCAGTTTGAACAGCGTGTTTTTTTTTTTTTTTGCCTGCCTCCCTCTTCTTCTTCTTCTTCTTCTTCTTCTTCTCTCCTCTTCTACCCACTCATTGATTCAGAGAGAGCGAGTGAGGAAGAGAAAGAGCGAGAGAGAGAGAGAGAGATAGAGATAGATACACAGCCATTCCCAGCCAGAGAGCCCAGCTATTCTGCTACAGTGGAGTTAATCAAGTTGATGCATACTGCTGCAGGTATTGTTTTGTGTGTGCATGTGCATGTGTGTGTGTGTGTGTGTGAGGCAGAGTGAATAGAGTAGGAGAGTCTGGGGTAGTGGAGTAGTTATTTTGTTTTTGTTGTGGGGATCTCCGGTGTGTCAAACCAGTGTGAGCGCTGTGTGAAACTGCTGGTGAGTGCTTCAGTAGTAAACTCGTGTTGGTGCTGCCTGTCTGAGGGGTAATTGCAGTCCGGGAACACTCTGCTGGGTTTTTAGTTTGTTGTCTAGAGACCTGCATTTAAAACTCGGCTATTGTTTCCCGTTTGTGTTGTCAGGCATTTTGTTCAGACACTCATTAATTTAAAGCAAAAATACAACTGAGAATACAGTTTTATTAAATCCTGCTTAGTTCTTGTTTTTTTCATTCATTATAATACAAGTGAAATCATTATTAAAAGTTATTTTGTTTTTTTGTCTAACATTTTAATTAAAAAAAAAGAAATGTAGTCATTTTTTTAATTAGTTCAATTTGAGCGAATAGAAATTAACTCATTTTTTTGTTAATTAACTGAAAAAGTCAAACTTTAAGCAAAAAAAAAAAATCAAATCAAATGAGCAGTTATTTAATCTTTATCATCTAATTTGTTTTTGTTTTTCTTTCAGTTAAATTTAACTCGCTGTAAAATTACTTGAAAGCATGTGCGGTTTTCCCCTCCTGTCGCTGGAGTGGAGGAGACTAATTTAGAAGTTGCAGATTTGAGCTGCCTGAATTGGCTAGACAGCTGTAATCGCACTCCCTCCTAGTCTTAATCTCTTTATCTGGCTAGCAGCTGCCATATGGCCCCCGTCAGCTGGATCAGATGTGGGTAAGCTTCTCTCCCCGGCCATCCCAGCCTCTCTCTCACTCTCTCCCTCCCTGCCCCTCTGTGTCTCTCTCTCAGACCCCTGCCTGAGCTGGCTGGCCGGGCCGGGTGGGCCGGGTGACGGGGCTGCTGCCCTCCTGAGCCTCCGCCGACGGCTCCCTCCCCACCGCCGCCACCGGCGTCTTTATTTTTAGCCATCTTTAAGGATTAGGATTGATGCTGTGACGAGCAGGGCACTTACAGTGATTGTACTGTAAATCTCTTCTGGGTGGTGGGGGGTTTTGAGGAAGAGGGCAGTTTCTACTATGGGGCGGATGTGCGGGGTTTTTTTCTTGTAAGATTCAGATGGGAAGGAGTGTGTGAGTGACGGACGGTGTGTGTGTGTGTGTGTGTGTGAGAGGGGTTTGGCTGTGTGAGAGGGGTTTGGCTGGACAGAGGGGGGGATGGGGGTGGGGAGGTGGGAGGTGGTACACCCTTGTCCCCGTAAGCCCCCTCATTAAAAGCAGTCTGAACGAGCCGGAGGGCGAGCACACACACATATACACAACACGCAGACACACACACACACACACACACACACTGACACTCTTGGTTTAGCTTCATTCAAATTAGGTGATTTAACTGCTTTGGTTAACACAGTGCAGAGCGGGACTGATGTATTTTCTCAGGCAGGACAAATTGACTTGGTTAACAGGTGGGACTTAATGATTTTACAGATTTTACTCCCGTTATCGCCTTTTTTTTTTGCCTAATTAGTTGTTAATTTATTTTACCAACTTGATATATTCTACAGATTCTTTTTTTAAGGACACCTGAAGAACACTGCTGCAAGTTTTCTGTCTTTTTTCCCCCCTCGTCGTCTAACCTTACACCTAAAGCCGGTGCTCGCAGGTTAAACGAGGGACAAGCTGTTTTGTTTTCGACAGTGCTATTTAAATTGGCCAGTTTTCCTGCTCGACTTAGCCTGTGGAGGTGGTTGTTAGGTAGGCTGGTACTAAGTGTGTGTGTGTGTGTGTGTGTGTGTGTTGTTGTTGTACGTGAGGACAGTGTGTGCAGCTGAAAGCCGGTTACCTAAAAGGGCTGTGCCAGGCCAGGCCAAAGTGGGTTAATAAAAATAACCAGCGTAGGAGCAGCGACAATCCAGGAGTGCAGGCAGAGGAGTTAGAGAGATACAGAGAGAGAGCGGAGAGATAGAGTAGAAGAATCTGTCGCTGCTGGTTTACCTGAGATTAAGTCTTTCTCTGGGTAAAAACGGAATCAGTGATTATTCTTAAATCTTTAATTACTATTATCCTTTTTTAATTGCAATTATCAGTTTTTCTTCTTTTCCACTTTTCTCTTTATTTATTGTAGATAAAGTAAATAATTGTTGAAACAAAATGAACATTTGGCTTCGTTATACAAAGGACTGTGTGCACGACTTTACAGCCACCTGCATGGTGTTTTTGAATTTGAGCAGAAATATTTCTGTTGATGATGAGTAAAGTATACCTAGTATACATAAAAAATATAAACAGATTTTAAATATATATGGTATCTTTGCTGCATGTTTTGTTGTGTTTTTTTGTCTTATTTTAATATACTTTAAATGTGTTTGAAAATGTCCCTTTTTTTACTTCTCCGTCTTCCTGTTTTTACTGACCTACCCTCTCCTGATGTGTTTCTTTTCGCTTGCTCGTCGTCTTCTCTGTGATTTGTTTTCAGCATCTCAAACCATATGTGGTTTTGCCATTTGCCTCTTCTCTCTTGCGTTTCTCTGTTTCTGTTTTAATTGGCCTCGTTTAAGACAATTTCGTTCACAGGAATTGCATTAACACAAAAACCTACGTGATGATGAAAACAATCTCATAATCTCTATACTTGACATGAATTTCACCCCATACACATATTTCATTTTAAAGATTAAATGAAGTTTGTTGTCTTGCCTCTTATAATCTTTCTGTTTCTGTTATCTTTAAATTTAAATTGTCCTTCGTAGGTTTTGCTTTTCATTTACATTTCTCGGTTCCTTTTTTCTTGTGTATATACCTTCACATTTTATTCAAAATGCAACACTTCTTTAAAAACCCAAATTAGGTGCCAGTTTAATGTCTGACATCACGGATACTGAGACCTTTATCAGATGTATCTAACTTTGACTCTCCCTCTGTGTCTCTGTGTGGCTGCAGGTTATGAGGACGGCAAGATGGAGTTCCCAGACCACAGCAGACATTTACTCCAG
The DNA here is from genome assembly GCA_005408345.1 of Macquaria australasica. Taxonomy (NCBI): domain Eukaryota; kingdom Metazoa; phylum Chordata; class Actinopteri; order Centrarchiformes; family Percichthyidae; genus Macquaria; species Macquaria australasica. The sequence continues at coordinate 2,849,289 of SEMN01000012.1, read as the reverse complement.
TGTCTGAGCGAGCAGCGGCACCAGGGCTTCCTGTGTGACTCCACGGTGCTGGTGGGTGATGCCCAGTTCCGGGCCCACCGTGCTGTGTTGGCCTCCTGCAGCATGTATTTTCACCTCTTCTACAAGGACCAGCTGGACAAGAGAGACGTGGTGCACCTCAACAGCGACATTGTCACAGCCCCGGCCTTTTCCCTGCTCCTGGAGTTCATGTATGAGGGCAAGCTGCAGTTCCAGGACCTTCCCGTAGAGGATGTGCTGGCAGCAGCCAGCTACTTGCACATGTATGACATTGTCAAGGTGTGTAAGAAACGTTTGAAGCAGAAGGCCACGGCGGAGGCAGACAGCACGCGCAGAGAGGAAGATGGAGGGTCCAGCTGCTCTGATAAGGCTGACAGTCTATCAGATGGTTCTACAGACCGGCCTGCTACAGCCGACCTGCTGCACAGTGATGAAGAGGAGGAGGGGAAGGCAGAGGGAGGACCGCTGTGGCTGAGGCTGCCGTCTGCAGACAGACCAGGGACACCAGCCATGGCTACAACCAGCCCAGAGCATGGTGAGGTGGAGATGCAAGGTGGGGAAGGGCGAGGGGAGGGAGGGAAACTGCTCTCCCCGGCCGGCAGCCCCACCAGCTCCACTGGATCCCTCTCACAGAGGTCCCACCGCTCGGTGAGCTCTCGTGGAGGGCGCAGGGGCAGGAGGGTGACAAATGATGTGGCAGACTGCGTCCTGGACCTGTCAGTCAAGCCGATTGCTGGTAGCAACCACAGTAACCACCACCAGTCCTATTTCAGCGGGGCAGCCACACCAGACAGCCTCCAAAGTCCATTGGCTGTGAGGGTGAAAGTGGAGAGGGGTGTGGCTTCAGACGAGGAAGAGGAACTGGGAGGTGGGGACTATGACATGGAGCACAGCGGCATCACCAAGGCGACAGTTCCCAGCGCCAACGGGGTCCTGACCCACCACGGGGTCGGAGGGCCTCTGTCGGCCCAGCGGAGGCTCGGCCTGGAAGCGCACCTGTCCGCTCTGCGAGAGGCCTCTCTGGCCTCGGAGCTGGAGCGGGACGAGAAGCCTTCGGCCACAGCAGACGACGAGGACATACTGGGGGGTGAAAATGAGCGCGCCCAGGCCGAGGCAGCCAGCATGGATAGTTCCCTGCTGCCCTACGTTTCCAACATGCTGTCAGCTCAACACACCCAGATCTTCATGTGCCCGCTGTGTAACAAGGTGTTCCCCTCCCCGCACATCCTCCAGCTCCACCTCAGCTCCCACTTCAGGGAGCAGGAGGGCATCCGCTCCAAGCCCGCTGGAGACGTCAACGTGCCCACCTGCAGCATCTGCAGCAAGACCTTCTCCTGCATGTACACGCTGAAGCGCCACGAGCGGACACACTCCGGTGAGAAACCCTACACCTGCACCACCTGCGGCAAGAGCTTCCAATACTCACACAACCTCAGCCGCCACGCAGTGGTGCACACGCGTGAGAAGCCGCACGCTTGCAAGTGGTGCGAACGGCGCTTCACGCAGTCCGGGGACCTCTACCGACACATTCGCAAGTTCCATTGCGAACTGGTCAACTCGCTGTCAGTGAAGAGTGAACCGCTGGCACTGCCCAATGTCAGGGACTGGGCGATTGAGGACAGTTCCCAGGAACTGTGGAAGTAGAGACAGACTGCTGTGTTTGATAAAGGGAAAGAGAGCGGAGAGTGAAAGAAGGGCAGAGAGGCATGGGGAGGTGAAAGGGAGATGGCAAAGTTTGATATTCGGGGTTCAAGTGAGTCATGTTCTTGTGTGTCGCAAAATCTCATTCAATTGCACTTTAATAGCACATGAAAATGTTACTACTGAGTTTTTTTGTTGTTGCTGTTTGGGGTAATTTTATTTTATTTTATTCTGAACTCTATTTTTATTTGGCATAAGTTCTGTTTGGTGGTTGTCATTGCGTCTAAGGACATGGGTCCCAGTGAGATTGTCTCGCCTTTTTGAAGAGTTTTTCACTCTGTTTGTGTTTCATCTCAAGACACAACACTCCAACGCTGGCCAGCGTATCGGTCCCAGTTCCACAGACAGCAAACACCACTGCAGGAGTTCAGGTCGAACACACTGAAGTGAAAAAGCATTACAATACACTAAACGGGTACTGTGATCACCACAAGTCGATACCACCACACACACGCACAGTTTGAAGAATTGTTTCTGTGTGTGTGCGTTCGATACTGCACTACTCTGGCAAAAATTTCACCTGACGTGCGTAAGTGTGTATGAGTGTGTTTTGTGTGTATTAATTTTATTTACTACTGGCATGGAGGTGTCGTTGGCGAAGCGCTCTCTGCTTCTCTTGTTAAGCTCTTTGGTGTTGTGTGTTCAGGGTAAAGCTGACTGACTGACAGACAGAACTGATGGCACTCATGCAATGCACAGCCTCCTTTTTTCACTTCCAATCAATTTGAAGTATTTTCTAAAAATGAAAAGACCTTTACAAATTATTATAATTATTATTATTATTATTATTGTTATTAATAGATTTTTTTCTTAAATGTAGCTGGCAGTCTTTAAAACATCTCTTGTTGAAAAGGTATTTAATTTAAGGTTGTTGTATATTGTTCTGCTATAGTTATAGAACTTTAATCTGTTACAATTTTTTTTTTAAATTAATGATTATTATTATTATTATTTTGTTACTTTTTTTGTAATGGGACCTGCTGTTGTTGCATGACGTCCAAACCTGTATATTTTAAAATAAAAATGTGAATTTGCTGTATTACTGTACACATTGTAATTGATCAAATATTTGACAATGGGCTTTCCTTTTCTTTTCTTTGTGAATACTACTCCAGGGTGCGGTCTGTTGAAAAGCTGAATATTATTCTCACGACTATGGGAAAAAAATGCATGAAAATTTGATTTTGTCTTAAACCTTTAAGTTGTGGTTTTTGCATCGGGGAGGGGGTGGGGGTGTTTGAACATAACACTTTTGACAGTGAAAAGTTGGATTTTTTTCTACTCGTCGTAGGTCTGTCGCTGGGCTCCTAGAAGAATGTTACCGAATGTGTTTCCGTTGGACGTTGAAGCGATATGATGAAGCATTTTAAGCCTGTGTCTATATGCACTGATCTCTCTGCTGTGTGTGTGTGTGTGTGTGTGTGTGTGTGTGTGTGTGTGTGTGTGTGTGTGTGTGTGTGTGTGTGTGTGTGTGTGTGTGTGTGTGTTTTTTTGAGTGTGTGGCTTGGTTATTACTGGGCAATTTAACCTACTGAAGATCTACGTCCACCCAGCACTTCCTCCTCCTCCTACTCCTCCTCCTCCTCCTCAGGCGTTACATTTCTCCACTGCTGTATGTTTGTTTTCCGTCTCCCATGTCTCCATCTCTCTAGACGTGGTCAAGCCATTTCTTAATTATTTCTGCTCATTGGGCACTTATTTCAGATCTGTTGAGTGCAGTTATGTGGCTGTGACTTGGCTAAAGTGTGAAGAAAAACTGGGAGAGAGAAAAAAAAAACCAGGAAGGATAGAGGCTGAAACTGTCCTGCTGAAAGTTGAAGGGTCAGATGTCTTTGTCACGTTGCTGCGCCATGTTGAACCGAGCTGTGCTGAGCTGAGCGGGGCCGTGCTGATTCAGTGCAACAACCCAACCAACTCAGTGCAGTAGCGTGAATGTTATAAGATGTCTGTGTGTGTGTGTGTGTTTTCCTCTTAAAACATAATCCTTACTTTGAGATCGATGGGAGAGAATTGGCATGACTGAATGCACCTTTTTAAGCTAAAAGACATGAAATCAGATTTTTTTGCTGAAAAGATGCCTTTATTAAAAAACATTTCTGACGCTATGGAAGTATTTGATACTGTAGAGCATTGGGAAATAGTTGTTTAAAATCATGTATAAATTCATGGGTTTATTGAATTTATCAGAAAATTATGTCTTATTATATTTTGATCATGTGAAAACTTTTTTGTATGTGAATGTTGTGTTTAGGTTGAGGCTACATCAGTTTAATCATTTTTTCTTTTCTTTTTAACCTCAAATTTTTGTTATAATTTCAAAATAATGGTTTGACATACTGAGAAGTGAACGCGCCACATTTCCCCTCACTCAGACATGTATATGTATGTGTGTGTGTATGTGTGTGTGTGCACGCCCCCATTGATGGTGCATGTGGTGGGTGGGGTGGTTGTATGTGCCGCCCTGTCATCTGGTGGCACCTACAGGCTTTGCCAATGCAACAGTGTGGGTGACATTGCGGCAGTTTGCACCACATCATCTCTCGTTTTTCTTTTTTTTTTTTCCTTTCTCGAAACGTTATTTCTTCACTGGCAGCGTCTCTGCATATGGGCTCACTCCATCCTGCTGTTGTTTTCATCATTACTGCTGGTTTTTTTTGTGTTTCGTTCTGTTCCTCTGGTTGTACTTGACCGCCTTAAACTGCTGTAGTCCGGCTTGTTTTTTAAATTTTATTTTTGAAGTGTGAGTGCGGGGTGGAGTTGTGGGAGCGATGTCAACCGCTCAAGACGCTGTGAAGTAACCACCCTGACGAGACTCCATCTCCAGCTCCATCTCCATCTTTTGCTGTGCTTACTTGAAAACAAAGGGGGGGGAGATTTTTTTTTTAAAAGCAAGGTTTAAAAATAAAATGTTCAAAAGACAGTTTATGAAAAGGCAGACGGGGGTGGGGGGGCGGAGGGTGGCGGGTCGGGGGCGTGAAATGACTGAGTCTGTTTTGAAAAAGGACAATCACTGTCTGGGGAAAAAAACAAGCAGATCTTGATTATATTTGCTCCCCCTTGAGATTAAAATTTTTCTTTGCTTTTCTTTTATGTTCCTTTTTTCAGATTTAGTCATTTTTAGCTTTGACAATCATAGTTGGGTTGATTTTCTTTTTTTTTTCTCTCAAGGGGAGTAAATTCTAATTGTGTTTAGTTTTGTAATTTTTTGGTGTGCTGTTGTTGACATTTTTAAATTGTGTGCAAACTGCAATAAATTATAAGAATCTTGAAATTCAAGCTACGTGTGAAGTTCTGTTGTCTTTCTTTTTTTCTTGGACAAAATAAAAGCAGTCCCGGCTAGTTTTTATATCATATTGTGTCACTTTTACCAACAATAAATCTGTGTTTCTGCTCATGTTGACGCTGAGTTTCACCTCACAGTTTTTTTTACTGCCATTAAATTCACAAAGACAACTGAATATTCAAATTTAACATATTTTAAAGCACATTTTCTTTGGTCATTTACAGTGTAACCCTGTCTTTATTTGCAGCTCACAGGCCCGCATAGAGTTACAGGTTGCAGGAGGTTTTTGCGTCCTGTTCCTCAGTGACTTGCGATGTGGGTGGAAGTTGTTTATATGCATGTGCGTGTACATGTTTGTGTGTGTGTGTGTGAGAAGCGCTACAGCGAGCCGTGCTTGAACACAGCATGATGGCCTGCACATTCAGTGTGCGTGTGTGTGTGCTGCACCGGTTGAGGTGTAGGCTGCATTTGAGAAGAAAATGTGCAGCAGCTTGTTGAGCTCCAACCCCCTGCAACACACACACACACACACACAGCCTCATTCCAAAGCTCCTCAAGTACAGTTTTCCAGTAAAGAAATCAGCTTTAGCTAATGTATTGCTACTCAGTAAACCCGCTCTTACAGATACATTAAAAGCCCCTGCACTCTGAGGCCAAGGAGGAGCGTTCATTAGGCCACAGATGGTCTCTTCAGTAAGCCCCCCAACGCACACTCAGGCGATAAGCTCACTCCTAATCTTTATGACATTGTCCTCTGTCTGAAGAATGCCTAGTATTGGTTTAAGAAACTTGGAAGTGTTACAAAGATTTCAGTTTGGTTCGGGCAGAGTTCAGTCATTTTTTTAAATTAAAAACCTGTAACCTCACATGCTTTTCATTGGATGAGATTTATGTTACATTTGAAGGTGAGCAATTATTTGAAATATATTTATCTTATTATTATGTTTTACAGTTTTGGGAGATGTCTCCTTTTAAAATTTTAATGATTTTTTTCAGTTAAAATGTCCAAACTATTGAAAAAGTCTGTTTTTGAAGTACCTGCTCTCAGCACTGCTCTCAGTCGTCACTTCAGACAGACAGCAGACATTATGTAGAAAATACAGCAACCCTATCCTTTGGGTATGCGCTGCTTGGTGATCATTAATTGCAATCTGCAGTGTTGTAAGTGAACATCTGCTTATAGACAACTGCTCGCTCTCTCTCTGCGAGGAGGCTGTGCGAGGTTTGCTGTGAATGTAGGTCATTAATTTGTTTCTGTCCTTTGTTTACTTAAGGAAGGGGGACAAAGGGGCAGCTGCAGAACCATTTGGCTGTGCCCAAGGCAGGCCAGCTCAACATGTTGGGAGGCTGAGACCAGCTTGGGCTCCTGTTTGGGGCCCGGGCCCCTGCACTCTGCTGTTTCGCGTGAGGGAGCGGCTTCTGCCAAGCTGCCAGCGAGGGCTCCCGTACCAGGAGAGGAAGGGGGGGAGGGGGAGATAAACAGAAGAGTGTCATGTGAACTCGAAGCGTCCTGATGTTTGACTGTTGCGCCATCTTTTCAAACCAGTTTCCAGCTCGTCTCTCTAAACTGACATCTGCAGGTTTGGCTGAGGAAACAATCTCCATAACTTTGTAGCAACTTCCAAAATCAGCTCAAGACAGCTGTTAACATCTGAAAGCTCAGCTTTTCAAGAAAACCAGACACATATGTTTATATATCTAGCTTCTTTATATGGTATATTTGTGTATAATGTGTGAAAAAATAGTCAAGGATGGCTGTTTTTATGTTTTTATGTTAAAAATACCTGTTTTTTTTCAGTATGGATTTTCTTCTGCATAAAAAAAGAAGCTGGTTAAATATACAGTCAGAACAAAGCTCCGTCACAAAGACCACAACAAACAGGATTCCAGCTTTTAGCCTTGACAAGATGGCCCGGTCCACAAAGCAACGCTAGCAGCATTCAATCAAAGCTTATACCGCACCAAACGAGGAGAAAAGCCTTCTGTATCCTTTTCATGTCTGAGACTTGTTGATTCTGCGTGAAAAAGGAAGCACTCCCAGGCCAGGTCTAGCCACGGAAGAATTGACGGAGAGAGAAAGAGGAAAGCAGGGACAAACGTGTGTGTGTGTGTGTGTGTGTGTGCAAGTGATCGAGGATTGTCTGCATATTTAAAAGAGACCCTTTGTCAGGCACTCAGCACAGCAGGACAGAAGGCAAGCAACAAGCGGCCCGCCTGCAAGCAGACAATACAGTGGCACTACACTGGCTGGGGAGGGAGGGAGGCAAAGGGGGGATATTTTTTGGGAAAATCGGGGGGCACAGTGTCCCAGCAAACCATCCATCCATCCAGCCATCCAGCCACCCACCACACCCTCCTCCCACTCCTGGAAACAAAAGGCGACGCAACTCGAACTTGAATATCTGTGTGTCTCTGTGAGAGGGGGGCCCCAAATACTACTTACCCATAACCCCCCTCTGCTCTGCTGCAACCCCCTACACACCCCTTCACATACACACACACACACACACACACACACACACACACACACACACACACACACACAGTATATATTAACATACACGCATAAGAAAAACTCAGAAAAGAAAAGTTCACACACTTGCAAGAGCACACATGATTGGAGAACAGCGGTTTGTATAACCTGTCATGTAGCACACACACATACACACACGCACACACACTCATACACAAACACAAAGGCCTCCAGCTGGTCTGTCTTTAGGGCTGGGCTACGATGGGATTAAACAGTACTTGTCCTTTGTGTGATTCTTGTATGGAAGGAGAGCAGCCATGAACTCTCAACATAAGAGAGACACAGAGAAAGAAAAAGAAAAAAAAAAGAGAAAAAGGGATGGAGAGACATAAATCTCTCAATCAGAAGGATTCATTTGACAAAGAGGCATCTGGGATAAACAGCCAAATTAATTGGATTTAAGGTTAAAGCAACAATGAAGCCCTGCAGAAAGAAATGAAACCTCTCCCTCCATACTTCTGCCATCCTCTCCCCAGCTGTGTGTGTGTCTGCCAGATAAGGGGGCATTACCAGGGCGTGTTCGGGGTGTTGTTGGAAACTGCTGGCACCAGGACACATGTGCATGACTCAGCACTTTATCATCGCCATGGTGACCTGACGGGGTCACGCAGGGAGGGGTCCGCTGGTGTCACAAACTCAACATGCCGGGCTGCTGCTGTGTAGATATTAACGGCGTTACTGTACGTGTGTGTGTGTATGTGTGTGTGTGTGTGAGATGTGTGTGCCGGACATCTGCTGCACCTGCCTGCTGAGTTGTACACATGTATAAGCACACACACACACACACACACACACACACAAGTACAAACACACACACACGACAAGCGAGCAGCAGTCAGCCAGCTGTGGTGTTGTGGAAGAGTCAAGTTCATTCTCCCTGCCATGTCTTTCCTCCTGCTGAAACACAGTGGAGACCTGATGAAAGAGACGCACACACACACACACACACACACACACACACACACACACACACACACACACACACACACACACACACACACACACAGCATTCTGGATAATAGCTCATACCCCTGTTAGCATCATAAGCTGTGCGCTGCATCTTACCATTGGGAGTGTAACAAATCACAAAATTCACATTTGGATTTGACTTGTCACAGCGCTGTCAAGATTCAAATCAGCAAAAATAAGGAGCAGTATGTGTCTTACATCCATTTGTCAGTTTATAACAACCTTTAACTTGATAGAAGTTTAAGATGGAAACGTGGCGTGGAGTTCCTCCTGACCCATTTAGAGAAGTTACCCAGCACCTTGTAACTTTACAGTTTGAAAACAGATGAGATGTGGAGACAAAAACAGGCGTCACTTCATCTCAACTCGGTGTGAATATGGTTCAGTGGACTTTGAACAAAACGCCTGGTGAATAAGTTGATTTGATTCATAAACATAAGAAACAAAAACACATATTCAATCTAAAATCTATTCCAAAAAATGAAACAAACTGTAAATTGCATGTAACACTAACAAGGTATTGTGTGTAACACTTAAGCACGGCACAGGAAAAAAAAAAACACTAAAATAACACTTGAACTGAATTGATCGATTCTGTTACAATGTTATTATGATACAGTACGGCACGGTGTGTTACAGTACAATATGTTACAATAGCATATAAAAAAACTTACAACTTATTGAATGCATGTATAACTGAACACGACCTAAATGAGAGAAAAGGTCAGATAAAATCTGCCAGTGTGGCCGTGGGAGCAGCTATAATACACAACATATGCAGTATGGATACGGTACAGTGCAATACAATACCTATAATGATAAGATATGACACAATGCGATATGATACTACATGATACGATGCGGTTCAATATGGGAGCATTTGATGTTGTCTTCATTAGGCTCAAAGCAGTACTAACAACAACGATGAATTAAAAAATCTGTGTGGGAGGAAAAACAGTATGTGGATTATTCTTTTCAATGTGGTGCAATATGGTACAGATACGATCACTTTTGACTTCACACAAAGGACGGACACAAAGACAGATGACTGATACAAGTTTACTCTTTTGGCTACTCAGATAAAGATCACTCGAGTTTGCTTTACATATTATATCCAGTCAAACCTATTTTAATTAAAATTTTGCCCAATACTAACAAAACGGCATGTGCATGTTGCAGTTTTACTTCGATGTCCTGTGCATGTGTGCTTTCAGCAACAGTATAAAGACTCTCATACCTCAGGGCGTGTTGATCCTACTGACTTGCAATTTTGCAAAGATGATCTTGATTTCTAGGAAAACTTTGGGAAATTCTGATGTGAAAGCATAAATTAGACTCAGCATATTGAACTATTATCTTAGCCTGCCAATGCAGGAATTGATTGCAAGAGCAAAAAAATGAATTTATGCAAACAATATGTTGAAACATGTCCGCTGCGCCATTTATTTGTCTATTTATCATGTTGTCGACGTTTTCTTGACACAGGGAAAGACATCGAAAACACTCCTGACAGCAGAGAATCTGCATGAGAGGAGTTAACTGGCGCACACGCATGTATGCGTGCAGTTAGTGTGTGTATTGTGTGTGTGTGTGTGTGTGTGTGTGTATGTGTGTTTGTGTGTGTTCTCTCACCCTGTGATGCCAACCTCTCCGCTCCCTCCCAGCTCTGGCCAGGCACGACCCATCTGTCACATTCCTCCTTCCATCCCTTCTTCCATCCCTCCCCCATCCGCCGCATCCATCCCTCCCTCTGCGTACCCATCCTTCTTTTCCATCCCTCCTGTTTCTCTATCTGCCTCCATCCCTCCATCTCTCTCTGCCTCCGTTGCCCTCCATCCGCCCTCCCTCACTCTCACTCTGCTCCTTCTTCTTTTTACGCTCCTTCCTGCAAACTCCTCGTCTCTGTTCGTCGTCTCTTTTTCCTCTTAAGAAGTTCCTTTTCAATGTTCGCTCATCTCCCTTTCACTGCTTTTCTTCCACCTCTCTCTCTCTCTCTCTGGTTTTATTGTACGTGTCAGCTCTTGTGCGCCTCTAAACGACCAGGCTTAAAGAGATGACAAACGAAAACATGTGGCCACTCCAGCTTTTGTAATAATAACAATAGTCATCATCTAAACGTAACACAATCAAGCCCAAGAGCTTTTTTCCATTGTAGCTCCAGCTACTTGCAGCCAACGTGGGACCCTGCAGGCCCATGTAGAGCCCTAAGGCCCAGTGTTACTGCTCCATGCTGAACCAAACTGATCCAATCTGGGCTAGAGAGACAGGGGTCCTGCCTAGGGAGCTGGCACTGTCCCTGTGTATGTGTGTGTGTGAGTAGTGTAGCATCAGGGGTATAGCCCGGGGTGTACTGGCATGGCTGTGCATTGGATTATTGAAGGCAGCTTGGGACCATCTGTATGGTGGTGGGGAAGAAGTAGAGAAGGAGGAGAGGAGACTAAAAGAGTGAAAAAGAGTTGTCAAAAGAGATGTTTTCTGTCTTTCTTTGCAAGCAAGTTCAACAGAACTGAATTAACCAGCCTCAGTTTCATCACCATGAACCTACTGTATGTTGTCAGGTCTGCTCCTTTCATGTGTGGAGGTGGTTCCCAAATAGGGGATCAGGACCCCTCAGACTGGTAACAGTGGATAGGAAAGAACTAACACTAAACTATATTTTTTTCTGACATTTCTCTTTTCTTTGCTGCTAGTGTGGTCTTCGCTGAAATATCTAAACAACCATGGGATGATTTGCCGTAATGTTGTGCACCAATATGCATAGCACGCAGAGGATGTATCCTACTGACTCTGGTGATGCCCTGACTTTTCCTCTAGCGCCACCAGCAGGCCACAACTTTCACTTATCCAGTGAAATATCTCAACATCTACTGGATGGATTGGCTCAACATTTTGCACAGACATTCATGGTTCCCAGACGATGAATCCTAATGACGCTGGTTCACACGTGCACCAAATTTGCCATGAAATTTGGTGCACACATTCATGTCCCCTACAGGATGAATTGTAATCACTTTGGTGATCCCTTAACTTTTAATCTAGCGCCATCATCAGGTCAAAATGTTAGTTTGTCTTATACTTTGGTTTATGACTAAATATTTTCAAAACTAATGACATTCCCATCAGCCGCAGCTGTACTTTGTGTTTAGTGCTAATTAGCAAATGATAACATGTTAAACACATGCTAAACATGGTAAACATTATAGCAGCTAAAATAAACATGTTAGCATTGCCATTGCATGTTAGCATGCCGACATTAGCATCTAACTCAAAGCACCACTGCTCAGCCTTGTTTTTTGCAAAACACTGGCTAGTCTGACCTCTTGAGGCCTTTAAGAAATATGCAAATAAAGAAATCTGAGAAGGGAAAAATCACTATTTGGTGAAACTGCCCACAACTCACTCAGCGAGGGGTTGCAAGTAGAGATTGCATCATTTTAAGGGGTCATTAGGCAAAAAGGTTGGGAACCAGTGACGGATCTACTTCAAACGAGTGGAAGTATCTGAGCTTCAGCAGTACATTTACACCAAAGAGCTCCCACACAACTATGGTCTAAAGCATACTAATCGGCAACACAATCAGTAAACATGATTAAATGTGATACATGTGAGTCTGTGGGAAAACTCACACAGGAAGGTAAGAGGTCAGAGTCGGCTGCAAAACTTGTGAGCTTGTGAGAATTCAACGTTTTTCAGCGTCTCGAGGGATGCAGCGATCTCTCTTTTTCTATGTCTACCTAAACTCAGGGAACTGGCCAATACAGAGTACAAACCCGACACCAGTGCCCTGTTTTCTTTTTCAGTTTAAAATTTCACTGCGTGGAACTGATTGGGATCATTGTTCAGTGTTTAAGGTCACTTGAGCCTGTAACCACACGTCAGTTAACTTAGGACAACAACATTATTTTTAGGTTTTAATTGTACCATTGTGTTCTTACAATTTCATAACCACAGTGACTAAGAAACAGTGCTCGTTGGTCATCGGTCATGACTAGCTGATACAAATCAGTTCAGTAAAGTCAGTATCGACGCAGATACCAGTCCAGTATAGTACCAACTGTTGTGTTGGTAAGTGTCACAGAGGTTTGCATGTGGGCTTTCCCTTGAACAGAAAGTCTCTGAGGTAAACCAAGGAATCATCTCGATGACCCATTTTCTTTCCTCTTACATCAAAGCAATTATACTGAATCAGGACATGGGCTATTGAAAGAAGCTTTCACTCCACTTACTATCCTGTGCAGGGCTTGGAGCATTTCCCAGCTCACATGGAGCGAGAGGTGGGTACAACCTGGACAGGTCGCCGGTCCATCACAGGGTTGACACACACCGACAAACAACCATTCGCACTCATACCTATGGTTTCCAATTCATCTAACCTGCATGTCTTTGGATGGTAGGAGGAAACCGGAGCACAAGGAGAACGTGCAAACTCGACTGGCAGATTAGATTTTCCGTCAGGGATGCGATAATCCACCTTTTTTTCTCCTGATACCAAATCCGATACCTCACTTCAAGTTAATACCGTTTACCGATCGGATACCAGTGCTCTCTTTTTTCTTATTACTTATTGGAATCGTCTTCATTTAAGGTGACATGAAGCCAGAGATTGCTGTGGCACAAAAGTCTGAGTCAAAGGACCACTGTGATGTAATGACAAAATGAAAGAGGGATCCCTCCTCTGCTGCTCTTCCTGAGGTTTCTTCCATGTTTTTCCCCGTTAAAAGGGTTTTTTGGGGAGTTTTTCCTCATCCGGATCGAGGTGTGTGTGTGTGTGTGCGTGTGTGTGCACGTGTGTGACATGTATGGTTGTGAGTTTGTCTCTGTGCATATTGTAGGTCTTCCAGAAGGTCTTCTCAAGAAGGCAGACAGGCTGGCAAGCAGCTGTGGTTGTAACTCTCTTTCTCTCTCACACACACACACACAAACCCAGGAACCCACACGTGCACGCAAACTATCTCTCTCTCTCTCACACACACACACACACACACACACAAAACACAAGCTGTTGTTGCTTAACGACTGGGCTGCTCCGGAGCACATCTGCACTCTGCATTATCATTAGCTCTCTCCCGCATCCCCAGGATCGCTGACAAAGTGAACAATACCGACAATCACCCCCATCAGCTGCGGCCATATGGGCGCCATCCATAGCCGTAGACCCCCCCCCTCCCCCCCGGCTGGCTGGGTGGGTGGAGGGGGTGAGGGGTAGAGTTGGTGGTGATGGGGTGGGGGGCATAGCAGCAATTGTGCCAGCATCTGTTTGGCACTCACTTGCTCACTCGGCCATTTTTGAAGATGATTCGGCCGAGCTGGCGATGAAGAAAGTTTCTTTTTGCTGTTATCACAACAATCCTGATGTGTGTGTGTGTGTGTGTGTGTGTGTGTGTGTTGTCTTCTTTTCCAATTATCTCCCTTTCCCACCCATCCCATTTGTTACTCCTCCTTTTGCTGCCTCCCTCTCGATCTACCTCTCGATCTCCACCTTTCCTCCCTCCCTCTGCTCCCGTCTCTCACCCTCCCGTTTCCCTCCCCTGGACAGTTAAATGTATTGCCAGGTACGCTCCTGTCGGCTGCGTCTTGTAATTGCCACCACCTTAATCCTCCGTCCTAATGGGCTGGGAGGAGGGGGAGGAGAAGGGGAAGGAGAGATGTGTGTGTGTGTTTGTGGTGGGGGAGTCGGCCCAGATGGCACAACAAGGTGCGCTCCACCACTCTTCTGCTAGATCCCCAAATCTCTCCCTTCCTGTGGCCCTCTCTCTTTCCCTCTCTGTCTTCTCTCCTCCTCGTCTCCTCTCCCTCCTGGACTTTGAACCCAGCTGGCGGAGGTGTTTTTTCTGGGATCAGCAGCAGAATCCTTCACTGCTGTTCTAATTATCTTTCAACTCCAAACCCCAACTGTATATCATTCTTTTATACACACATTGCTCTCTAACTTCTTTCTCTTTGCATTTCTTCCTCTCTCTCTCTCTGATGGATCACAAGCCGAAGCTTCAGTCGCTCCTTGGAGATTCTTGGAAAAACAGACACTTCACAGCCGCATGTGTCACCTTGAGATTAATGTTTGTTGATGCATAGTTTTAGCCTATTGGTGTTCTGCATGTTGTTCCTGTGAAAGATATGAAAATGTTGACTCCAAGTGTAGCCATTAATTGATTCTTCTTATGTTTAGCTGTTTGCTCCACCTCCGCTGTGCAGTTGCTTTAAACCCAGGAGGAATTATTTGGAAATACTTGCACCAAACTGCTGTGCAGAATCAGAGGGAATCATAAATTCACTTTGATTTTCATGCACACAGGAGCTGATGTACTGTATTATTACACTCTTTATACAGTATAGTATGACTGAGAATCAGGGAGTCCCATACTTACATTAATACACACATACACATACTGAATCAGGAACTTGAATGTGAAGTTTCCTTGATTACAACTGAAAAAAGCAAGTAAGTGAACTTTATGTTACAGTAAGATTATTTTTGTCAAATCAGGAAGTAGATTTCTACATTTATTTGATTTGTTTGACAGGCAAAAATAAAGAAATACTTTTTACTGTAACTGGTGAGGTGAAATGTTCTTTAAAGCAGTATTAATCAGCTTTTTTGACCACCCGGGGCAGCGGAACAAGCTGTAAGCACAACACTGACATATCATTGTATACAGTTGATATGGCGAATGTGCTCGCTAACAGTCGTCTGTTTATTCATCCGGCAAAAATAGAGCAACACTCACTCAGAGTCGTGTTTCGGGCCACCTAATGAATATAAGTCCAATGTTCACTCTCCTTTTAGCTCTGTCTTTGCTCTCCACCAGCTCTTGAGGGAAACATCTGGCTCCTTAGCTGCTAAATGCTCCGCTATGTTCACCAGCTAGTTATTGCTATTTATAGCTGAGCAGGTAGAGTTCAGTGGGTTTATCGCCGCTTCTGGAAACACTGAGATGCGAACAGCGAGGAGGTGTTAAAGCGCTCCGCCGAGCTGAGGAGAACGGCAGACTGCAGGTGGCTTCGTCATTACGAGCGACTCCTTTCACAGTAGACGTAGTCATTTGATCCAGTTGTTAAGCTGATGAAAATATTAATTAGTTCAGCTTTAAAAAAAAGTCTGAACTTTCTATTTACTATGTTAAACCTATTTCTTAGATAATTACACTTTATGCCAATTAACTACTAAAATTACCTACGATGACTCAAACATTGTTCACAGCTCAGATATCTCACTGTTTGGCAACACACACTGAAACTAATGGACTTCACTATGAGGAGGAGTTGAATGATTGAACTGAAATTGCAAGATTTGTGGTTTCCTACAGGTGACGTTTCTTAGAGGCGCCAAAAAAAATCCCAGTTCCCTGAGGATCCATTTGCTGTCTGCTGTCAGCTCCTGGTGTTTTTCCCAGGTGCCGGCTGATCTTCACCATCAGGGCCATCAGATCAGTTTGCTAACTGTTTTCTTTCTCGCTGTTAGCTGTTTGTCTGCCTGATGTTTTGCGTTTATCCCTGTGAGACCAAAACAGGACAAACCAGCTCTCAACCTCTGCCCATACAGGTGTGTGTGTACAGGACTAGAGGTGCTCATAGGTGTACACATTCATACACAGAGGACATGTTTGCAAGCCTACCCCGCTCTTCTTCAACCCCCACCTCGCCAGGACAGAACCTCCTGGGCAAATATTTAAAGTCAAAACAGGCTGGGCCCATAAAAAGCTGAGAGGTGGTGGTGTTGGTGTGGCTACATCTGTCAGGGGGGAGGGAGAGATGAGATGAGAGGAGAGAACCGGGGGAGAAGAGGGGTGGCGGCGGCAGCTGCCGAAAAGAGTCTGGACACTGCTGACGCCAACACCTGTCCATACTGGAGACACGCGGCTAGCAAATGTCCAGCCACAGCCCCTCAAACACACACAAGATCACACACGCAAAAAAACATGCCTGGATCTATCTAATTGTGGAGTGAGCTATATGACAAACACACACATAAAGACACACAGATACAGACACACAAACACACACCTAACCCAGCCCTTTGTAGCCCACCACACCCCTTTCCTCTGGCTGACCCCCATCTGTTGCCTCCCTGGGGAGTGTGTGCGTGCATCTGTGTGTGTGTGTGTGTGTGTGTGTGTGTGTGTGTGTGTGTGTGAGGGTAGGAGGTCAGGGGAGGGGACAGGCAGGCGTTGGCCCCGGCTGCCCATTGATCAACAGCTGCTAGGCTTCTCATGCTGGGCTGGACGGCTGGGAAGGCGACAGCAGCTGGGTTGGGGAGAAGGTAAAAGCTCAGGGCCAGAGGCTGGGACCCGGGGCTGGAGTCGAGGTTGGGGCTGGGAGTCAAAGCTTACAGGCTGTGAGTGGGAGGAAGGTTGAAGCTGGGGCTTGGGCCAAGGTAAAGGCCAGACATGAGTGAGTTTTCAGCTGAGGGAAGGGAAGCAGTAGGGACAACAGACTAGGGATGGAGCTGCCAGAGATGGGCAGCAAGGCCTTGGACGGCAGCCAGATGCTGAGAAGGGAATGGATGCCAGAAAGAAACAATGAGGTTAGATAAAGTAGAGTTTAGGCTGAAAACAAACTAGTTAGTGACACCGGACACATCTAAAGACAAAAGTGTTCATACCTGTTTCCAATGACCACACTCAAAAGTGGGCAAAAAGCCTGCCGTCATAGAGAGGGGCGAGACGCGTGGTGTACCCATGAAAAGTGACGGAAGTAGCTGTGTGAAGAATAAAGAAAGAGAGCTTCAGAGAGAAGCTTAAATCTCACCTTCTTTCTCACACCCGGCAAATCGCTGCATGAAGTGGGCATGAATGCTGGGTAGAAGATTTCAGAAAGTTGCAAAAATTGTTGGATGCATCTTACTTATATAAAAGTATAAAAGTATTAGCATCGAAATATAAGTTAAAAAAAAGTAAAATTACTCATTATGCAGAATGGCCCATTTCAGAATAATGTACATTATATTATTTTTGTTCCCAAACAAGTAATCTTGCTTTGACTTTGACTCTTGTGCTCTTTCGTCCCTTATTTTTTATGACTAAAGCCTAAATTATAGTTTAGGTACCTGTGTCTGCTCGGGCTTTATCAGGTTTGTAAAGAGAAAGGAAAGACTGGTGAGAGGGCAAAGAAAGAATGTGTATAGCTGCAGATGTTAGGGGATATTGATTGTTGAATCATTTATTGCTTTTAATCAAAATGGACCTCAGGACGCCTACGTATTTGTTTTCCAGAAATCAAGGTAAATTTATGATTTTTCCTGTTAACAAAAAAGAAAGAACTTTTGCCTTTCACTACTGGCAGGTTGGATTTCAGCCTTGAAGTTTGTGCCACAAGTGTTGGTGACTGTTGCTTGGAGCATATATGCTGTAGGTTGGTGTGTGTGCGTGGTTAGAAACTAAACAGGAGCTGATATAAGAGCTGACAGCTGTTAACAGTGTCGGCCGTCATACATCTGCTGCGTTTGGGCTCTTTTACAGAGCGGCCACAGTTCAGGGGCTGAGGCGAAGGGGGGAGGGAGGAGGGAGGAGGGGCTGGAAAGAGGAGGAGAGAAGAACTGAAGCAGGTGAAGGAGGGTCAAGAGAGATAGTGAGCAAAAGCAGCTTTATAGGCTTTTTACAGCCATGCATTCCACAGAGAGGTTAGAGTCACAGGTCAGCCACAGAGCAGATCACGTAGAGGTCTTCTGAGTTGCTCAAGGGCACTGTAGAAGTGGTGCAGAGCTGTCAAACCACCTTAAATCACTCCCATGAATATGTGCTTGATGAGGCATAGGTGATGAAGGACAGTGTGCTGAATTTCATTAAAAAAAAAAAAAATCTGCCAGTTTCAGAGAGAAAAAGCAGAGAGAAAGAGAGTTTTTTCTTTTCGGGGCTTGTGTGCAGGACAGGAGTTATGACGTCGAGCAAAAGGAGCAAAATGTTCCAAGCTCCAGGAAAAAGATAAGATTTCAGATGCTAAACTTTTTATTTTCAACTTGCTTTGGGGTGGAATGTCACTTTTAAATGTGAGAATGTAGGAAAACGTGACCCAACAAAAGCACACGTGTGACGTAAATGCTACTAGCTGTTGACCTTTGCACACAAGTCAGACCACCTTAACAGAGAGAGAGAGAGAGAGAGAGAGAGAGAGAGAGGAGATAACAGGAGCTGGGGGTAAACTCATCAGGCAAGAGCATATTTCCACCTTAACCCCAGACAGAATTAAGGAATCCTTTGACATTTTTGGAAATACGCTTATTCGAGTCATCTAACTCTCCGCAAGATAGTGAATAAGCTTATTTCCCGATATGCTGAACTATTCCTTTAACTACTGTACATCTACTGAGAGATCTTGTAACCTTTAGCTCCACAGCTAATGGAACAATTAGATTTAAAATGGCAACAAATTGTCTTTTTCTGTGATTTTAAAACTGCTGGCTGCTGATGTTTTGGGGTGTACATAATTAGAATCTAGTTGTGTTTTGTTAGGGTTAGGGTTTTATATTGGTATTTATTTGAATTGATGGTTTTAGACTACCATTAGGTTGTCTTTAAGGTGCCACCTTGTGATATTTTAGATCATTTTTATATCTATTTTTATATCTATTATTATCTTGTGTTGTATGTTATTTGCTATATCTGAAACTCATTACTATTGCTGCCTATCTTGGCCAGGACACTCCCTGAAAGGTTAAAGCTGCACTAATCAAGATTTTTAGATTAACAATTGATCAAATTACTATGTGTGATGTGAAAGGCGTCGCTCCTGGTGGCAAAACTCAGCACTCACCGCTCTCATCACGTTTCCAGCTGCAGCAGTTAGCGGCTACATGTAGCTGGTGAACACAGTGGAGCACTTAGCTGAAAAAGAGCCAGACGTTTCCCCTCAGGAGGCTGTGGAGGCCAAAAGAAGAGCTAGAAGGAGAAGAAGTATTGCACACACATTCATCAGGTGGCCAGACACATGACTGTGAATGAATGCTAATGTTGCTCCATGTCTGCTGGGTGTGTAAATGGGGTAATTATTCTCCAACATGTTCGCCATATCACTTTATAAGGTGATAATATGACAACGTTGTGTTTAAAGCTTACTGCGTTGTTCCCTGGATCGTATTAAAATGTGAAAAGTAAAGCAATGAAACAATCATCAGTAGCATTTTCTGCAGCAGCAGAGCTCGGAGACCGACGGAGGACATGACAGACGTGATGATACATGCACACTCTGCTGTATGTCGTGGCATTTCCCTTTCATAAAGAGGCCTTTGTTTCCAGGTCAGAGGTCGTAGACGCACAAAGGAGAGATGTTCAGTTAAAAAAAAACGTCTTTTCTGAATGGGTGCATGTAACTTTGTGCGTATATTTGTGTGTGTGGGTGCATGTAGGTGAGGGCATCAGAGCCTGTGTGTGTGTGTGTGTGTCCTAACATCACAGTTGGCTGAAGGAGAAAACTCATTTGCTTGTCCATTTACTCTGCTTCCCTTTGCAGCACAATGCAGCGGCAGCCACTGGACAAAGAGGCCTCACTGTGGGATTCAAATGAAGGAGGGAGGAGGGGAGGATCAGTGCATAGAAAGGATGAAGGGGTTGGTGGCGGGGTACGGAGGTTGAGTTCGGAGGGTAGAGGGGATTGAATGAGTTGTACAAGAAGGGGGCAGATAGATGATGAGGGGTAAAGAGGAAGGAGGGGTGGCGGCTGGTCACAAAATAAGCGCATGCAGCCCCCCGACCCAAATTGCGGGGCAGCAGTGCCCTTCGGCCTGCTGTGACGACGTCCAGCCTCTCATCAATGTAGTCACACAATACTGAGGAAGGCTAGGCTTCATGCCAGATGCCACTGTGTGTGTGTGTGTGTGTGTGTGTGTGTTTTATGTGTGTGCTTCAAGGTGACACACTTTATTCAATAGGATGACCTCACTCTGGACAGCTGTGGACACCGGGCAATGGGTGTCCAGTTTACGGAAAATCAGGCAGGAATGTTTTTGTGCTCATCCTGTTCAGAAAGCTGGACTCATCTGGGTGAATTCAGAGCGTGTGTGTGTGTGTGTGTGTGTGTGTGTGTGTGAGTGTTTGTGGGTTTTTAGAGGTTGTTGGTGCATTCAGATGCAGTCAAATAGGGAGAGGAAGCTTGGTGAAGGCAGGGAAATGAGCTGCAGGTGAGGCTGTGGTCTAAGCCAGCAGCGGAAGTACTCAGATCTTTTACTTAAGTAAATGTGGCAATACTACAGTGTAAAAATACTCTATAAGTAAAGGTCATGCAGTCAAAATTGTACTTAAGTAAAAGTACAAAAGTATTAGCATCAAAATATACTTAAAGGACAAAAAGTACTTATTATGTGTAATGGCTCATTTAGAATATGGGGCATTCAGCATATTATATTATTGGATTATAATGAATTATGCTTTAATGTGTACATCACTTTCATGTTGCTGCTGCTAAAGGTGGGGCTCATTTGAACTACTTTATATACTGCCAGGTAGCTTGTGAATTCTCTTCCAGTATCAATAAAGTCTTATTTTATCTTAACTTATAATAAAAAATCATCATATTTTGTTTGTTGATTACATTTTGTGTTGTTTATCTGAATCTACAAAGTAACTAAAGTTATCAAATAAATGTAGTGGAGTAAAAAGTACAATATTTGCCTCTGACCTGTAGTGCAGTAGAAGTATACATTATCAGAAAATTGTTATTAAGTACAGTACTTGAGTAAATGTATTTAGTTACTTTCCACCACTGGGTTTTATCTGTGTATGCTTTGTTTGGCTTTTAGTGGATTAATACTGTATTTAAAACCATTTGTAGCCTCTCTGTGTCTGTGACTTCGTGATAACTTGCGTAAAAGATTTCCGAGGAGAGAACATGTCTCTCTCCGGTTGTTAGTTCATTAACAAGTGTTTAACATTCACAGTCATTTACAGTCAAATGCCTCCCTCTAGTGCTCATGAAGAAAACTAATCTCTATATTCACATCTGAGATTATTGCAAGATGCTGTAGTCATGTCCCTCAAAACAATCAAATACTGACCCTAAAAAATTCTGGAAGAAAAGAAACCTTTGACTTTTTTACTACAGCAACGAACAGATATATGAAAACTTAAACTCTTTATTGTAGAAAAAAAAAGCCAAAAGTAAGACAATAAAAAACCTCTGATGGTGCAACACAGTTTCTTACAGGTTAATTTAATTGCAGAGTAAAGCCAGTGCTGTAGACACAATGTTGGATAATAATCAGACATGTAAGTACTCGGATCCTTTACTTGAGTAAAAGTGCCAATACCATTATGTAAAAATACTCCATGACAAGTAAAAGCCCGGCATTAAAATCCCACTTGAGTAAAAGTACAGAAGTATTATCAGCAAAATACACTTAAAGTATCTTGTACTGCAATAAAATGTCCCCTGTGACTGATATATTATTATATATAACATTATTAGATTTTTAATACTGATGCATCAATGTGTAAGCAGCATTTTACTGTTGTAGCAGGTTGAGGTGGAGAAACTTTTATCTACTTTATGTATTGTGAGCTAGTTGAGTCCAGTGGTTTTCAACATAGGGGTCGGGCCCCCTCAAAGGGTCACAGGAAGAAGTTTAGAGGGGAAGTGTCTATTTGTCTATTTAGTGGAACTAATAACAACTCATAGACATCTGAGAAGGGTAGACTTTTTTTTTTTGTTAGGGGTCACAAGCCAGAAAGATCTGGGAGCACCAGATTAATCTTAACAATGTGTTGTATTTTATAAGCTTATCATGTTTTTTTTTAATGTCAAAACTTAATCTGCAAAGTAACTAGTAACTGTATCTGTCAAATAAATGTAAAAATACTCCACTACATTTATTTCCCTCTGAAATGCAGTGGAGCAGAAGTATAAATACTCATGTAAAATACAAATACCTGAAAATTGTATTTAAGTATACAAGCTGGCTCAACAGATATCTCGATAGCTAGCTTGATAGACAGAAAGATATCTGGTTGAGACTCAAGTCAGAAGTCTGAACACATTTAGGCTTGATGTTTTTATATGACTACAAACTGCAAACTTGAAATCTGATGTTAATACACACCGATATTACAAACTCATGCTCTGCAGCCAAATATTGTTCAAACCCACCGAACTTTATTTTACATTCTAGTGGAGATCCCGACGTTCCCACAGACACCAGATACCATGTCAGGATACATTTTCCAACCTGAAAATTACTTCACTGGAAATGAAAGGGGAAAACTGAGAACAAAAGCGTTAACACAATAACTTGTGTGTTGAGGGTTTTTGTGTGTATATTGTGCGTCATTGGCCTAAAACATTCATTTAGTCTTAACCAGAAGAAATCTCAATGGGCTAAACAGAGAATGGAAAGCGGGGCACATAAAGGGATAAATGTTCATTATAACACAGCAACAAAAAACAAAACAGAGTGTATGCTGTTAGGAAACATGGAGATACAGATACCACACATACACTGTTCAGTGGAGCAGATAGGGATGAATAACGGGCAGCAACAGCAACAGGGTGTCAATGAATCAGTGAGTACAGTATGTGAATTACTTTCTTTATCAATGGGAGCAGATTTGCTTCTAACAAATGCAAAACTGCTTTTCAGGATTTCAGAAAACACCACCATTTTAAATTTAAAAGAGTTGTTGAGACCACACATGGGCTTTTGTAGAGTTTCACAACCCAATTTGTAGTCAAACTGGTTTCAGCAGTTACACACAAGACAGAAACATGCATGAAGAGTTAATACATTTAAAAAAAACAACATCTGCTTTTAATCAGTGTCCTGAGAAAAATGTTTCAGACTGAGAGGTCACGTTTAGGTCACCAGAGAGGAGGTGGATTAGATACTATTTTATGTAAGTGACAAACAGAAGAGTTTTATTCCAAAATCAGTCATTTGACTAAAAGTTTCCCAGCAAAACTGACTTGATGACACAATGTTTTTTTAAAGTGGAAATTATACTTTTACTATGACAGCTATGTGTCTATGAAACACGTGACCAATTTTTCCACCAAAAAGAGTTGTTTGGTTTTCCACTTCTCCATCTCTAATCAAACAAGCTGTTAGGGGCTCATTAAAGGAGCATTCTGTCAATTTTACACAAAGTTCAGGAGCCTGTGAACAGTTTAATGTCTTCTGTGGCTCTGGAGGAGCTTTACAAAATCTGGTCTAATGCCACATTCATGTCATATCATCTATTGTAATTTCTGGCTTGTAAATAATATCTCTATAATACGGAAGTGCCTAAAACCAAACATGCACAACTCACGACAGCCAAAGGCCGTTGTTAATGTAATGAAACCCACATTTAATGGATATAGTGTTTTATTATCGATGCATGCTGTTTTTAACTCTTGATTTATGGGATCACGTGAGCGCTCACAGGTCGTTAACATGGGAATCTTTCCCATCTCCACCATCCATCCCATATGGCGTGACGAAAGATGCCATGGAGTTGTATTATGGAAAATGTTGGGTCCAGCATTTCAGGAGCTTGACCCCATATTAGGGACTAAAAGTCAGGATATCTTGGCCTCTGCTGCTTCAGTTTTGACTATTTAAAAAAAAAAAAAAAATCTGTCTCTTGTTAGTTCCCAACTTTATGACGGAGAAATGCTAAATCACTGGAGTACCCCTTTAACATAACAATCTAAATACCTACAGACCAAATCTAGCAGTATACAAAACTGATTTAGACCACAAACTGGAAGAATAATGCTGCGTTCAAGTCATACTGTTGAGACCGTAATTATCAGCAACCGAGTCAGAAAAACACACGTCAGCATCCTGGTTGTAATTCCAAGTCGGATATCACCAACAAACTGTGGGCAAAATGGCAGGAAAGCCACCGTTGCTGGCAGATGCATCTAAATAAAATCCAATAATCACAATTAATGAATTTAATAGGAGCTATACACAGTTTATGATCCGCTCCAAACACTGTTAAAGTAGCTAATTAAGGCCATTTAGATGATGTGACTACAAGACTAGCAGTCAGGGTAACCATCTTGGAACAAAGCGTGAACAAGGGAGGTGTTCCTGTTCTTCCCATTCTGCAGTCATTGCCTGAATGCAGCATTAGACACATTACCGTTTTTTTTTTTCCAGCTGTGACATCACACCAGCAGGTGTCTCCGCTCCAATTGGCTTATTTGGATGGTAACATTTCATTGGTGAAACTGAGCAGTTTGAATTTCTGATGGCAAAGTGCAAGACTGAACTTATTTAAGATGGCAGAAGACCGCACAAAAAAAAAAAAAAGGAGAAAGATGACAAACTGTCTTGTACAGTATTTATCAATCCATATTTACACTTTTCTTTTGTGTAAAAGTTGTTACCGTTGCCTTCCTCTACACTTTTAACAGAACATTGTACCGAAAGTGCAAAGAAATCAACGGCAATAAGATAAACAATCACAAGAATGTGAGTGGAAAGATGCTGGCCTGCTGAATTGATTTTCATTAGTTATACCAGATTCTCTGCTAAAATGAAACCGGAAAACATGAAACTTCTCACATTACGGGAAGATGTGCATCAACATTTCTTCAACAGGATTCAGTGGAAGCAGTTGCTAGCTACAGGAAATTTAAAAGCTACTTTTTTGGTTGAATGACAAGGCAATATAAGAAGTCTTTACTCTAAACATCTGTCTGACGACGAATAAAACACAAATAAGACGCATTACAAATATTAAAGGATCCCTTTATCGTGTCAGGATGTTCTGTAAACCTGGCAGAATAAAACATAAAGCAGATATAGTCCAAAGCATCTAAAGTGCCGAGGTTAAAACTTTTAAACTGATGTACATCGGACTGGCACAGCGCATTTAAAAACACAGCATAGATTAACAAAAAAATACACTTGAAGACCAACCAAACGTCTGTGGACAGTTCCTCCGGGCAGTGATCCCGTGTCTGCGTCAGTGTGTGTGTTTGTGTGTGTGTTGAGTCCGTTCCCTCACGTCCTCTCTCAGACCTGATGGCAGCTGGTGTTGCCGAGTGTGTTGTATGTCTGAAATAAGATGGCTACGACATATAAGGAGGGACAAATTAAAGAGGGACTTGACTGTTATCCTAAATTTTAAAACTGTTAAAAATCCACATGGAGACGCTGGGAACCATTTCACACGGGGAGGTCAGTCTGATGGGAGTCTGATCCAGAGAGGTCCAGTCTGTGACATGGGACAGTCTGAAGATACAGTGGTAAAGCATTAAGAACAGACACGATGGTCATGTCTCTGTCGGAGAGTTGAGACAGGTAGGTAGGCTGTGTGTGTGGGGAGGAGGGGAAGGAAGGTACAGTTGATTTGCTGCTGTGCGTCCTCTTTGCTTGTGTTTCTCCTCCCTTCGTCTAGAACAGCTGGATCATGGACTCCCGAGACTTGCCAACTCCGATCCACTTGACTGAGGAAACAGAGAGGCAGAGGTTAGGTGTTAGTTTCTCTACAGCAGAGCCCGTCCTGTCTGTGTGTCAATCAGTACGTTTACATACGTGTCATTAATATTCGATTTATATGTGCAGCTATTGTTTACCTGAAAGTTTGTATATTATCCTTTCGTTAATAAATAAAAAAAGACAAAATAGTCTCATAACCAGAAGAAGAAATTAAACATGACTCGACAAGACTCATAATATACTGTGCTATAAAGTTCTCAAACAAGTTGATGATCCAGTTTAGCTGACGATGTATTTTTGATACAATCAGGTTAGACCGTTAAAATCATACAATATAATTTTCTATGTATCCTGTATATCAGTGATTGTGTGTGTGTGTGTGTTCTTACCAGGCACTCCCACGTGCTCCTCTATGAAGCAGACATATTTCTGGGCGTTCTCAGGCAGCTCCTCTAAGCTTCTCGCGGCCGAGGTGTCGCTTTTCCAGCCCGGCAGCGTCTCATACTGGACCTCCACACGCTGCAGCACCTCCTGATTGGCTGGCACAGAATCAATGAGACAAGGGGTAGGGGGGGTGGAGGTGGGGAGGGTATTATCACACTATTAGCTTTACAGGAGACCGTAATGCAACAGCTATGACAACAGATCAATATGTTTCTGCCTTGAAATGGAGCTCTCTATAAATAATCGTATAGACTGGACCCCTGGTTGGACAACATCCACTGAAGGCAGAGATTCATCAACTCCACTTTTTCACTGACAGCATCGGTTTAGACTTGATGTCAAAAGTCAGGAACAGTTGGAAGGTGGAAAACAATTACATCTCAACACATTTTCTTTCAATTTAAAGATACACTTCTGGTTTGTGAGGGGAAAAGGTAAAGGTAAGGTTGTCTTTATATTCCAATATTTGCACTTAACTCCTCCACTTGTTGACACTGCTGTATACTAATACTCCTATCCTATCTACCTGTATCCTGAGCGGGAAATGGAGGGCAGGAAAGAAGAGAAAGGTTATTAATATGAGCTGGAACTTATTTGAACACTTACACAAAGAGTACTCATTCGCACACTGGCTCACCTGGAAAATGAGGTACAATTTGGTCGGCGACTTTGTACGCTACGCCCACTTTGATCTCTGAAAACACGTCAAGTATGTCCAGTTTGGTGAGTGCTAAACTGGGGTGGGGGAGGGGGGTGGACAAAGGGGATAGGATGGTTATGAGTGTGCACCCACAGACAGCAGAGACTCTTACTCAGTACACAGGTATGCTGCTGCTGCTAACCAGCTTATAACCAGGGGAGGAAAGATTTGTCATGTTGTGAAGCAAAAAAATATACTCTCTCTCTCTCTTTGCAAATTTAGATACACAAGCTGCATACATCTGGTGAAACACTGTACCTTTAAAAAATATAACAAATATGTATTGCAAAAAAACAAAATACTGCATTCGTTTTTTTGATTATTGTTCACCTGTAACTCCCATGACTGTCTACAAAATGCTTTGTCAGAAAGACTAAACAAATCAATACAACACACTGAACTCACGCGGTGAAGCCATTAATCATGTGTGCATATTTGATGAGCACCAGATCCAGCCAACCACATCGCCTCTTCCTGCCCGTGGTCACGCCCACCTCCTTCCCCCGAGTCTGAAGTAGCTCTCCGATCTCCTAAAAACAACAAGATGAGCGCAGACAGTCCATGAGTCAATGCTGCTCTCTGACTTGAACGTGAATATTTTTTTTTTGTAAATGTTCAATGTAAAATATTCAACAATTAAGCAAAACCTCCTCTGGGTGGTGCTGTTTGAAAACAAAGCTACTCATAGTCACCTTCTGCTGTATACTGTACATATCAAGTCATTACACCATGTTTTGAACATGTAGAAAAATACCGCATGAACGTGTTGACTTAATGACGTGGATGAAGAACAGGGTTTTTTCCTCTATAGTCTTAATGTCTGTTATACTTGACAACATGCTGTCACCTGAGGTGAAAGTTGTACATCTTTAAAATTATCTGCTCATCCTGTGACACACACATCTTTTTAGCAAAAAGTCATTTTGAAAATTAGCCATCCTGTGACAGCTTTATCCTTTTTAAAAATGTTTTATGTCATGTTTGATGGGTGGTATAAGTTAATGTGTGTGCGTCCTCTTACGTTGCTCTGCTCGGAGGGGAAAGCTCCGATGCCCACTCTGGTGGTGTACGCCTTGACGACTCCGTAAACCTCCCCGACGTTCTGAGGCGGCATGCCGAGACCCGTACACACCCCGCCCACCGTGCAGTTGGACGATGTCACAAACGGGTACGTCCCTGCAATGACACCAGGAGTGAAGACTGATCATACTTTTCATTTACACTGTAGATACTGGTTGAACAGACATGCAACTGAAAAGAAAATGGGGGAAGATCTGTGGGAAGAGTTTTCAAAGTCTGACACTGTGGGCAAAATCCAGACACCATCCCCATGTCGACAGACATTCACAGCCTTAGTAATGTCAAAAAATTTTTTTATAGTGTAACAGGAAAAAAGTTAATATTAATGTGTTTTTTCTTACTTCTATTTGGTAGATGATAATGCTCTAAGTTTTGGGGATGTTGCTATGGTTTCAGTGAGTAACGCTATGGGCTACAAATTAAACCCTGTTTTTTAACCTGTATTTGTTAACATTTTGGCAAATTTGCACCAATAAAAGTATGCCGAATTAACTGTCAGCAGTTCCTGTTTGCATTGTACCCATGGATCTACAGACAACTATTACTGGATTACTTTGATACTGAAGAAAACTTCAGTAACTTAAACGTCATGATTCTCAGGCAAGTTCTGGAGTTATAAGGAGCATTTTTTCTGATTTCTAAGCGGATGTTTACTCGTGATGGACGGAGATAACAATATCCTCTAAAAGTGTAAATCACACTGAATCTAAAGCTATGTGTATCATGTCTGTGTTCAGATTTCACTGAGTTATGACTCCGAGGAGTACAATGTCTGACGCAAATCTGGGCAATTAAGATACTTTAAAACCACCTTCAGTCTATCCCTCTGCAGCCCCCCCTGCAATGCTCTTGCACTGCCTCACAGTTTGAAAAACCCCCAGTCTAGAGGGAAGGTAGCACACCAAATTTAATGACAGAACTTTTTGTTATCCTCTCGATTCATTCATCTCTAATTTCATTTCACCTACAGTGCTGTGGGCTTGGCAAGCTGAGGGTGATGAGCTGTTTCCGGAAGAGGCACTGTGTTGACATAGTGGATATGTTTGTTTTAGCACCTGTCCTGATACAGTTGGCCGACTAGTCCAACTTGGACCTGTCCAGAGACTGAGAACTCTGACCTGCTTCTCCCTTCAAATCACGGGACACAACACCTCATTAGACAAATACCTTTAAATTCACTCAATTAAGTGAAATGTTCTCAACTGACACTTCTTACATGAAATTTAAAACCCTTTTACTGGTCTGGCTTTTGTCTAACCGTACCTGACGATGTATCTGAGGTGATAATCACTTACAGACTGACATGAACACTAAATCAACTCTGCCTCAGATATTCAAAAATAAATGATGTGCCTCAGTAATTTTGTTTCAACTACTGTAATAAAAGTAAACAAGGACTGAGTTTCCACTCCAGATACTGGAGGCTGCCCACATGCAGGTCATTCCAGTGTTCAGAGAGACTGTTGTGTAATCAAAGAACAGGTTCGATGTCTACAGCAGCCAGTGTGTCCATCAGCAGTCATGTGTCCTGTCAAAGTGCCTTACATGCTCCCAAATTCCAAATAAGTCTTGCTAAGAGTTTCGCAAACACATAAGCTTAATGTGAAATGATACAGATAAAGTTAAGGCTTGATGCTACTGTGACGTTTGCTTCTAACTTCTAATCAAGTACAGATAAATCCAGTCAGAAAGAGAGGTTGTTTGCCTATCAGTGTACAGGACACTGTGCCCTGATACCAGGGTTATAAGAGTTATTACAAGTATGGTGTTTTGATAATAACCAGCGTTCAACCTCGACTGTAATTTAATCAGCTTAGTGCCGTCACTGCTGTCAGTGATGACAGGTCTGCTCCGTTACAGTGACCTACTATAACATCTAGAAGATTAGTAGGTTAAGGTGTCGTTATCTCAAAGGAAAAATACAGTTGCCATGCTTTCAAACATCAACCTTTTGAGAATGTGTCTGGACTTAATGATTACTCTGTAATTGTGATCGACTGACTGACAGACTGCTGATTAAGGATGCCTTCGTGCTCATGCACAGTCAGGTGGCATTAAGTGGTTCAACTGTGAGCGTGCACGTCAAGCCCGGATGCCAGAGCACTTCATCAGTAGCAGTTAGTAAACTTACCGTCATCCCTAGTCTGAGCTCCAAGCAGGCTTTTGTAAAGAGCATCACAAAGCTTAAGTGTTTCAGGGCAACGTCACTGGGTCACTGTAAATGCACTGCGCTTAACAATTAGAAATTACATTTATTCTCAGAGCACAGGTTAGCACAAAGAAGACTTGTTTTCTAAAGGATAATTGGAAAATATATACAGAACCAAGTTAAGAGTAAGGCGTGCTTAATTGCGGTGCACATGCGCGCTCACACGTGCACACACACGTGCACACACACCTATATACTGACCAAAGTCTATGTCCAGTAGTGCTGCGTTGGCCCCTTCCACCAGGATCTTCTTTGGAGGACCATGAAGAGCCTCGTACATGTAGTGCACCCCGTCTCTCACCATGGGCTGGATCCGCTCCACGTAGTCCTAAAAATCATACAACATACAAAATGTCACTGCGAAGAGGACAATTGAATGTTTCTAGAAATACTGTTCTGTTTAATTTGTATTACCTTCAATTTGACCAGCTCTCCATCTATGTCAATCTCCAGAGTGGGGTACATACCCTTGTACTGCTGGGCCAATACTTTATACCTGTAACAGGCATCATTGATTAGTTTTGATTAATTTCATCTCACTGTCATTCAATCCACAAACTGGGCTGGTATAATACTATTCTACATCATGTTGCAATAAGAATATAAACACAGGAGGCTCACAAATAACATATCATGCTATTTTTACTGCGCATTAGAGATTCATTGCTCCTCATCAACCACCAGTCTCAGAAACAAAGGAACCAAACTCTGGAACCAAATGGCACTTGAGAGGATTCCTGTTTGTGTTTCCACCACCACACAACCAGACCAATAATGGAAAAAGCTATTTTTTGAACGCTGTAAGTGATGTTTGGTTTGATCAGTCTGTGAAATTCCACCCCAATAGTTCCTGGGCCATCAGAAAGCATTACCCCTGGAGAAGGGATTTTTGGGTCGGAGAGCAGGAACTATACCTCAACTGCTCACTGGGGAGCTCCCCCGAGAACTACAAACCTTCAAGGGCTTTTTTTCTGTTTGCATTTGCACCGCCAATAGGAACGCTAAAGTGACGTAAGCCGGCCGGGGGTTGGTACAGCAATGTCACTTCTGCATGACATACAACAACAGCTACAACTGTCGGTCCATTTGTCCGTGTTTTGTTTCATTTATTAAGGCTACCGTTACGAGCTGTTAGACATGTTTTTAAAGATGCCAGTTGCTGGTGCTGCATTGGCTCATGTGTTTGACCGATTACTGTGCACTTACGTCACTCAAGGTTCCTCTTGTGCTGGGAGAGTATCTACTCTATAAAAGTCCCTGAAAACGTCATTTTAAGAACTACGATCGTTCCCAGTTCTTGCAGTGCAAAAACAATAAAAAGGCTGGACTTCCTGCATTATATTACCCCACCAACACTGCCCCTTGTGTTGCTTTAAAGCAGGCTTATTTATGTTCTGAACGCCCGCTTAGACCTTGGTTCTTCTGGTCAAAATGCAGGTAAAGTTCCTAAAAATAGTTCCTGGAAAAGTTCCTGTGGTTGGAACAGGCAATAAAACTGAAGCTCGGTATGTGTGGTTGAATTTCTGAGTTCTTTGGTTCAAGGAAAAGTTTCAGTTGGGGGAAAGGGGCAG
Source organism: Macquaria australasica (assembly GCA_005408345.1). Lineage (NCBI taxonomy): Eukaryota > Metazoa > Chordata > Actinopteri > Centrarchiformes > Percichthyidae > Macquaria > Macquaria australasica. The sequence continues at coordinate 2,817,428 of SEMN01000012.1, read as the reverse complement.
TAAATCATGAAACAAACAATTACATTACTCCCAGACTTTAATAAATAACTAATCTTAACTCATCACCCAATGGTCTTTGGAGAGCGCTTTCGTTGACACACTGAGCAAATAATCTTACATACAGATTTCATCAAAACCCCAGACAGAAATATAATCATGTACTATTGGCACAGACCTTTCAGAGAACTGAGTGAAGTCAGCCAACAGGTCACATATCCTGAGACCGCTACGTGCTGCCTTGGCCGAGTACACTGGACCAATCCCCTTCTTTGTTGTCCCGAGGCTGGGTGGGGCCAAGAGAGGAGGGAGGGGGAAAAACAGAAGTAGCATTACTTTTTAACCATTTCAAAGATCATCATGTCATCCATCTAACTACTGTGATACTCTTAACACCTCTGCACCCAGTAACTACGCAGTAGTTTTAACTTATGGGAAACTCACTGGGTCTTACAGCATCAGAAGTTCATTTGACTGTTTTGCAGTTGTGATTTGAATTTAAGATAAAACATGCAGAACATACATTAGACATTAGACCTGCGATGTCTGATTGAAGAAACTTTCTAACATCGCCAAAACGGGTGCAAATTACAGTAAATCATAGATTGGTAATGAGTTCACTGAGCATTGTGTGCAAATAAGTGACAGTGAAACCTTTTTTGAATATTCCAACCCAGATACTCGGTTATCCATCAAGTGACAAAAAGCAGACATTCAACACTTTCATTTTCTGCATCTCTATATACTTGATGAGACACTAAATATCTTCACACTGATATATCAGTATAGTCCCTTTATACATGACAGAGTATCAGAGAAGGATTACTCAAGTAACACCTTAAAGTAGTCAAAAATTTACATATGACACACTCAACATGCACCTCTTGTGACTCAGCCTATTAAAAGAAAGGCCTGCCACAGCAAATAATTGCTTACCCTAAATGCAAACTACAGAATGGAAATAGCCAAAGATCCTCTGTGGTTATTGAGTTTCATCACCAGCAGCAGCCTACATAAAACATGCAGTATCCAATCACCATGTGTGCTCAGTGCATGAGTGAAAAGCCTGTATGTTGTTGAGGCTTGTTGCCAGCGGTGGAAGAAGTACTCGGATACCTTTACTTAAGTAAAACAATAAAACAATGTAAAAATACTTCATTAGAAGTATTGCTTGCCTGCATTTAAAAGATTACTTAGGTAAAAGTACAGAATATCAGCAAAATGTACTTTAAGTATGAAAAGTAAAAGTACTTTGCCACTGTGACTGATAAATTATCATATATTATATTATTAGATTGTTAATATAAATGCATCAATGTATAAGCAGCATTTTACTGTTGAAGTTGGTCCTATAAGTACTTTATATACAGCTTTGTTGTTGTTTGGGTTATGTTTGTGCTTTCAAAGCTTAGCATGTGTTTTTTAATGCAAAATCTTAATTTGAAAAGTAGCTAGTAACTACAGCTTTTAAATCAGTGTAGGAGTATAAAGTACAATATTTGCCTCTGAAATACAGTAGAGCAGAAGTAAAAAGCATGAAATGGAAAATGCTCAAGTAAAGTACAAAAAAGTTGTACACAATACATTTCAAATTTAAAATGTGGCAACAAACATTTAAAAATACCATTAGACAGAAAAGATGGATCCAACCACATGAGTGCAGAGTGAAATATAGACAGTGTATCTTTAAAATGAACATTTTCTTAGCAGATGTGACACTGATCTTAAGGCAAAGATGTAATCAATCAATTATGTCTTCTGCAGTAAAATGAACATATTCCGCATTAGCATCAGATCTGAGTGAATAAGAGCTGCTGTGTCCCTTCATTAATGCATTTGTAAAAAAAGAAATTCTACACCTGTATTTGCTGGGTGGGTGTTGTGGGTGATGCATCAATTAACATTTTATTGGTTTCAAATATTCTTTAACTGTGACCAAATATTTTCTTATTTTGAGCTATGTCTTTAGCATCTTAGTGCAACTACAGGACTGAAAGTCTCCCCATGTGTGTTTCTACTTCTGAGAAATAGAAATTCAGGCTAAACAAAACTCTTCTGCTCTGACTTCCAGCAGCAGAGTTCACAGGATGCCTGGAGATGTTGGAAATCCACACGGCTGTCATAGCAATCTGCTGAAAGCTTATGATGACTGTGCCATTAAGGCACCCTGGTGAACATGCATTATCTCTCTCTCTCTCTCACACACACTCTTGCACACACACAGTAGCTGGCTGGGTGTTTGGGGCTTTGGTTGCTGAGCTGGTAAAGACAACCCAGCTTTGAACAGGAATACACTGGGTCTCTCTTGAGCTTAATATTGTAAATGCTCCACAGACTCAGCTTAACATTCCTCACATACGTCTGTGTGGTTCACTGCCTGGATTAATAATGTATGAGAACCAAATAGTTTTGAAATGGTGTGGAATAAAACAGACTACTGGATACCTGGATTTACTACATGAAATACACGTGTCTTTATAAAGAGTCTAAAAGCATGGCCCTAAACAGGAACCTGCTGGTTTATTCAGTCTCTTAGTGATGAAGCACTGCTACTCTCTCTCTGCTACACTCTGTCTGTCTGACCTCTCTGAGGATGCCTCCAGGCAGAGCAGTGATGAGATTATATGCATGCGTGTCACTGTGGAAAGAGAAGATAAATGTATGTTCAAATGAATAAAGAAGAAAATTCAGATTTCTGTTTTGCATCTTAATTAAAAAAAACAAAAAAAAACAAAAAACAAACATGTTAACATTTACCTACAGGGATCTATATTGACTGTTTCTAATTTAGTTGTTACCTTGTTGTTATATTATTAAAATTAATGTAACAGAATAGGGATACAGTCTTTTAGCTCTGGTTTGGTCTCTACCAACTATATAGCCATCTCATCTTATTAATTTATAAAGCTCTGCTGTTGAAGCTTCCTAACTACCTCACATCTCCCATCTCATTTAAATCTAGTGGCTACAGTACACGATCCAGTAGCTACTTATCCTTAGACTTCCCTCATGTTGGCAGAACTGGTTTCAGGTAATATGCTCCTTTTAAATTATCTGCAAACTGCACTTAAACTGCAGTCTTACATTCCCCTTGATGATTTTAAAACTTTATTATCTGACATTATTTTATGATTCTTGTAACTGTTTTGATTGTTTCCTTATTTATTGTATATTGAGATCTTAATCTCAATGAGACTGCCTGATTAAATAAAGATTAAATAAAATACTCCTGAGGGACATATCTGGCTCTTTAGCTGCTTAACGCTTGTGAACCAAAACAGTAAAGTTGTGGGCCAGACAGCTAAACAATGAGCTGAAACTTGCTCCGTAAAGCCGATGGGAGCTGCAGATTCAGGCGATAATTCTCTGTAGGTTCATTACTATGAGCGACTCCTTTCACATCGTCATTTGATGCATTGTTATTATAAAAATATCAATTATAGCTGCTGTAAGTTTGTAAGTAAGAACCGCAGTCTTGTTTAAGTCAAGAGTGCAAACAAGACTACAGGTGATGCTACTTACTGCACTTTAAATGGCGAAAGATGACAGTACAATATACAATATTCAGGTACAAAGGTGTGAGATAATTCCTTTTTTTTCCTTGAATGAAAATGATTATATTTCACTTGAAATAACAACATTTATTACATATCATTCAGGATTATTGTATGTTAACTGTGCAGCCTAAGTGTATAATATGTGGAACAGTGTTGTTGTAGCAAGGCCCTGTGTCAACAATGACGAATAATCTCCAAAATCATCCAGATAGAAGGACACAGACTTTACTAAAACTCACACGAGGAAAGGCTATGACTCGCTGCTAACATGAATGCTTTAAAAATGCAAATCAAAGCTGAGGAATGCAGTAAGTGTTGTATTTGTTTTTTTATCCATGACCTGCTTTAGTCTTTAGTTAGTAGTGTTGTTGACAAACACAGACTGAATAATTGCTCCTGAGACTGGACGTTCCATTTGATGTTGGCGGTGACTCATAAGATTGAAGATATCGGTAAGTCCAGGAAAATGAGTCAGATTCTTTCTCATAAAGATTTGACAACTGATCTGCTCTCTGTTTGTGTCTGTCTGTTTGTGGACATGGTGTGTGTGTGTGTGTGCAGCAGCCATCTTTAAGCAACAGGTTTCTTACTTCTTGCCTGCTTGCTCTTGTCTCTGCTGTTCCTGAACGCCATCAACTGCTTGGTGGAAGTCAAACACTGCGGAGGAGGGAGAGAGGGGACACACACTCTCACACACCTCAGAGAAAGCAGGGCTTGCACACACACACACACATTTTTGCATACATTCACACAAAGATCCCAGGGTCCCAGGGGACCTGGGAGGACTTACCAATATGTGCTCTGTCTGAGATGATCAACCTCTTCTCCCAGTCTTTTAGACCTACACACACACACACACACACACACAAATACACCGTGAGTCAGTCTTGTTCTGTTACTTCCTGTTATATAATGTAGGTGTTTAAAACAACTGTACGACACTCACCTTTTCCTTTGCGCTCGTTCTTTTCTGCCTCCTCAAATAGGCCTGGAAGGTGGATCACTACACCATTTCCTGCGGTGAAAAATACATTAGGTGATGTTTAAGTTACAGTTTCTGATAAAACAGAGCCATGCTGACTTTGATGGCTGTGTGCAAAGATACACCTGTTTCATATTAACATGATTTACACAAGTGCTTTTTGTCTTGTGGCAGAGAAGACAAAGCAAAGTCTGCTTGTGACCTCTACTGGAAGCGAAAGTAAAGAAAGTTTGTGGGACCTTTTGGGAGCTTTTGTGGGAGCTTTTCTGTTTTGCTGGGTTTTTGAAACATAAGTCTTATGTTTCGGCATAGATGGATAACACAAGCTGACCTCTGTTCTCATATACTTTTTTATATTTACAATGTAGTGCTGCGATTTACCACCCATTCACCGCACCTGGCATAAACTGATATTGTACAGTCTTGACACAGATTGCGACCAAGATTTTATTAGACTCATCTCGCACAGTGTTGCATGCAATAAACTTACACGATTGTTATTGTCGCACAGTCTAAAGGTACCTGTAATCATCTATCTGAAGTCTACTTATAAGTTACATCTAAACCAGAGTCAGTGTCTGACAATGTGAAAGCAGCCCCAGGTGTGTACTAACAGCTTAACTGTGATGTTAAGGGATGTATTTCTGTCTGACAGAGCTGGCCCAAACAATGCCTGTTCACAAGAGTATTCAAACAGCTGGCCCTAATTATATTTTTAATTAGGCTGCATTAACTGGAGGAGGTGAAGTAATTACTTTGACCAAATTAAATGTAAGAAATGTGGAAAAAGGCTAAAAAACAAAACAAACAAAAACATACACTCTTTCAGTGACACTGTAGGAATAAATGTGGAGGATTCAGAACAGGAAAGACCTGAACACAGGTTTGCTCCCAGTGCTAGAGGCCAAGAATGCACTTTTGCACACGGGGAGGAGAGTGACAGTAAAATCAACAGAAACATGTCTCCACTCTGGAGCAATGAAACAGTTATAACAACACCATGAGTACAAATTAGCACTAGTTTGTCAGTTCTTCTGTCTCACCGTTTGAAATATATGTTTATCTATTTAAGCACTACTGAGTAACACCAACAATACTAAACGCTTACCTGATGCTGCAAGAGAAATCTAGATTTTCTTTGCAAAATGACAAGCTTATGCTGAAATAACTGACTTCAGCTCAAGGTTTTTGTAGTCTTTGTACAAAACCCTGGTCAGACTTGCGGCAAGTTATCAACGGTTTTATAAAAACTGAATAACCAGTGAAGTGTACCGACTCCTGAAAGAATTCAGAGAGCCGTTGTTCGTGACTACCTGACTGACTCACAGAAAGAACAAGACAAGAGCCTACAGCCATGATAGCAGTTATGTGATGTTGTACTTTGGCACAGCAGTGTTTTGAGCTACATGCTAACATCAGCATGCTAACATGCTCACAAAGACAAGGCTAACATGCTGCTGTTAAGCAGGTACAATGTTTAAAGCCACAATCCACAGTGGATTATCACCAGGTGTGGGATGGATCTGACACTTGTTCCAAACTTTCCTTAAGAAAAACCAAGTGTGGTCGAAATGTCATTGGAGTTTAGTGTGCGGTATAATATTTACCATGTTCACCATCTTAGTTTAGCATGTCAGCATGCTAACATTAGCTAATTAGAACTAAACACAAAGTACAACTGAGGCTGATGGGACTGTCATTAGTTATGGAGGTATTTGTTGAGTATTGAACATACAGACATTTTGACCTGATGGTGGCGCTATATAGATGAAAAGTCAAGGAATTGTCAAAATTATTACAATTCATCCTGAGGGGAACATCAATGTCTGCAGCAAATTTCAAGGCAATCCTTTGAACAGTTGTCAAGACATGTCACTCAAAACCACAAATGTGAACCTCATGGTGGCACTAGAGGAAAGGTCAGGTGATCATCAAAGGCATTAGGATTAATCCTCTGAGGATCCATCCAACAGTTGTTGAGATATTTCAGTCTGGACCAAAGTCAACATGCTATCCACAAAACCATGCCGCTAGCATGGCTATAAATATCCACAAAAAAACTGCATCATCAAGGAAGAGATGCTAAAGCTTGTTATATTTCCAATTCGGTCTCCATTCACTGTGAAATAATCCATTTGCAGCTTTTAATGGAAGAAAATGCCAACCATGAATGACAGACCAGCCTGCTGTCCTATTAAAAACCTCTTCCACAGCACAACAAACCCAAACGGTGATCTCAAATTCTGACCACGTCTACAGAGGAAAGCTCACTGTGCAGAGCTTGAACTAGCTGAGAGAGTAGGTGAACTCGCAGAGCTGACGGCGCTCAAGTACACAGTTTGGGATAAAAGCTTCCTCCAAAAAATGGCAAGAAAATTAAAATAAGTAGTTGATCTTGCATCTAAATATTCAAAACAAACAGATGAACTAATAAAACTAAAGCAATGAAAATAAATATGGGTGGGACAAGTGCATCATGCGCTGAAACACCACCATGAAGTGAATGTCACACTTCACACACCATGCTGCCAGTCGAGTGTTTGTGCCTGCAGAATAGCATTAATGTGTCATACATCAAAAGAAAAAAAAAGCAGAAATTCGATTAAGTATTGACAGATCATACAGCCGTACATGTTTAAAGTGCAGATGTATGTATGGTTGGAAGACAGAAAGAAAGAGTAAGACACCATTAGCTAATGAAGTTACTGCAGATGAGTGGATGTGATGCAGTCTGGCTCTGATTCAAGCTGATAACACTCACTGTAGCAGTCGTCAAAATGGAGGCTGTTACTCTGGCGATGACGAGCGCCAGGCTAAAAGGAGTCTCGATCAATTCATCAAGAAAATAGCGAGGAAAGATGGCCTTGAACGAGAGCCCGTGTGTAACTGTGTGTGAGCAAATGCTGTGCGTGTGTATGTGTGTGTGTGCGCGCTTCAGTGAGTGTGTAGATTGCACAAATGTGAGTGTGAATTTAAGTGGTTCTGTGTGCATTACACACCAATGAAGGCAGTGACCTTGGGGTTGATGATGCCGCTGGGGAGGAGGTGAAAGTCGTACTCCACTGAGTCGACCACCACTGTGTGTCCCGCGTTGTTGCCGCCCTGCAGAGAAGAGACAGAAACACAGAGAGGCATCAACCTAATGGAGGCTCTGCAACTTTTGTTTGGCTGCACTGGAAGGCAGGCTGAATAGTTTGGCGAGTAGCAACAAGCATCACACATAAACCACTGGCCACTGTGTCTGTTAGTATGTGTGCTGTTGCTTAGAGACTCCTGCTCACTCAGCACTCAGATCTCAAGTAAAGGTCTCACTCCAGTGTAAACCTACTGACAAATGTGTCAGCGAAGGACAAATAAAATGGATTGTTGGTACTATTGATTAAACATTATGTAAATAATGTTCCTAGTCCCTACGCCCAAAACTATGTTCTGTCAAGACTTGCTGCCCCCATCTTCTACATCAAAAAACAAACACCTAACTGGAGGAACAGTGTGTTGTTTTGCAACCCTCTAACAAGCTAGCCTGCCTTTTTTTTTTTGCCACGCATCAAGTGCAATGATAAAACCCAAAGCCAAAAACAAACCAAAGCCAAACCCATATATTATGACCTGAAGATTACTTTTTATCTAGCTAAAACACATGAACATTAAAGATATTAAACAAGACATTTAATTGAAATATGTTTTGCTGTGTAGAACCAGGCACATGTACTTCTGCAATAAATGATCATGATTCAGTGATTTAATCCTTACCTAAAATAAGGCTCATTAACCATCCACGCAGCAGAAAAACACGAGTTTGGAGAAATCAAAATGCTTACGCGTCTGTGTAGCAGCCAGCCAATCGAATGCTTGATACTGAAGCACTCTGATTGGTTGATCAATAGGAACAAAGTTCTCAAATGGGCAAGTACTGAAGACTGTATTTAGCACGGACAATATGTGCCAGGTGTTAATCTAGACTCTGCATGCAGGCCTGCTCATGATTTACTGCAGCTGACAATGGAGATAAAAATGCAAAAGTGGAGCCCAGAAGAGGAACTGAGTCCTAGGACAAACGTCACCATTTGACCTGCTTTCTCTCCTCTCTGCTCTACGTTTCACAATCAGAGAGGTCATACTCTGCAGCTCATGGGCGTACAAACAGATGGAATAAATGATGATATTAGAGGTGAAAAGAACGCAAGCAAAGCACAAAAAAAACAAAAAATAAAACAACTAAGACAGGAAGGGACAAATTAATGAAGTGTATCTTTATTTTTTGCTGTGACGATAATAAGGCAGCTGCAGATCCATTCATGCCTCTCCAGCTCCAGCTTGCGTCACTGCTCACTACCTGAGGTGCCAATTCAACTTAGTCCGTCTTGTGACCAGGGTGTGTTCCCAACGCTGTACCCTGTGGATATAAATCAAGCCCAGCATGTGCTTTGACCACATGGGGTTATTCCTGGCCACAGCAGTACCCTGAAGGTGGAGAGGGGGAACAGATGGGGGGGTGAGGGGTAGGGGTGCCTCTCCTTTTTAGATGCTTTTACGATCCATCCCATCCCCCACAGAACCTAAATCTGGTTCTCATACAGTACAGTCCCATGATTGGCCTCATATTCCCATCACAAGAAACTCAACTTTTGGTACTCATCTGTTACTGTACTGTGGTTTGTGCGCTGCTGAGGCAACACTGAGTATCCACCGTGTTTAGAGATTACAATAACAGGTCCAAAGGTTTTGATTTAACAGTGTGGTGTCAGGATGGATGAGCTGTTTGGCAAGTTCACTTGGTAATGATGTTGTGATTCAAACAATTTCACCTGACACTAAGCTCAGCGATTTCCAAGAACCAATAGATGGAGACATATTCTTCACGTGTTTAAATCCATCTATAATTTTGTCATCCTGATTGTCCATACTGTAATTTTACTATGTTGTTCTATTCTGTTCACATCTGTTGCATGGCTGTCCGTCCTGGGGGAGGGATCCCTCCTCTGTTGCTCTTCCAGAGGTTTCTTCCATTTTCATTCACCTGAGTTTTTCCATACTGAATTGAGGGTCTAAGGACAGAGGGTGTCATATTCTGTACAGATTGTAAAGCCCCTTGAGGCAAATTCTGTGATCTGTGATATTGGGCTACATAAACAAAATGGACTTGACTTGACATTTATAGAAACAAAGTGTGGAAAAATACAGAACTGAAGAGTTTGATATGAAATCTGAATGACAGGCTGATGATTCTCTAATACCTCTTTCAGAATAAAAACCTGTGTTTACTGTTGGAGTTAATGGATCAAGACATGTTACTTGATCTGGATTGGTGACCCTGCTCCTGTCAAGGGTTAAAAACAGGTCTCACACCCCTGTGCTGTGGTATGAAAGGGCAGACATGGGTTACTATTACGGCTGAAATGTCTGTCATTAGAATTAGTTAACTAATTGGTTGATCCACACAAAATTAATCAAAAATGAGCCAGTCGTTGTGGCAGCTATAATCAATATTTTTATATTAACGATGGCTCACATGACTATGACATTTAGGTGCTTCTAGTATTGTGCGTACTGTCATGGGCTACCATTGTTAATGTTATTAGTAACACCTGTGCTCTTCCTACTACGACAAGTCAAAATGTCTGCTGTGAAGAAGCGATGCGAAGACCTCACTTCAGGCTTTGAGAACTTTTTTGGTCAGTGAAGGCCGCTGTTTATCTGAAGAATCTAAAATACATTTGGTGGGAACTGTTGGGTCTTGGTGGGAACTGTTGGGTCTCTGTAAATATAAAGAGTCGGTCTAGAACTGCTCTATTCGAAAAAGTGCCCTGAGATAACTTTGTTATGATATGGCGCTATATAAATAAAACTGAATTGAATTGAATAAAACTGAATTTAATGAATAGAAAACTTGATATGAACTATTGTTAGTTGCAGCCCTCGGTAGTCTGATAACTAGATATTTTAGGATTAATATAGTAAGCTGTATTTAGATATTGGCAAGTAATTCAATCATCATCAGTCAAAAATTCTGCTCGTTTTTACAGCAAGTATGTGTTTTATTATAAAGTTTAAGTTCTTGCATAAACTCTTAAGAAGCAGACTGAATAAACAAAACCTTTATTGTTACACCAACAGTGTGCACACTCCATCAGCGGAAAAACAAAACTGGAAATGTGACTTTATGTTTAGCATAACAATTACTTTCATAATCGATTCATCTGCCAATTATTTCCTCAATTAATTGTTTTGTCTATAACATGTAAGAAAGCAGTGAAAAATGCCCGTTATAATTTCCCACAGACCAAGGTGGCGTCTTCAAATGTCTTGTTTTGTCCGACCAACAGTCCAAAACCCAAAGATTTTCAGTTTACAATCCAGAGAAGCTGGAACCAGCAAATATTTGGCAGTTTTGCTTAAAAAATTCTGTCAGTCAACTAATCATTGCAGCTCTATTTAGCGAGCAGATTTAATATAAAGTCTGACTGAGCAGTAATGTGTAGAAGAACTACAATCCACTACAGACCTTTCTTCGTCAGATACTGAATGCCTGTTCATTATCTTGTGTCTCTGAGCAGCAGGGTGCCATGGTGAGTACAGAAACCACCTCCTGAATAGGTTCAAGGTCTCAAGTTCAAGCCCTTTTTTAAGCATAGTTAAACATGAAACTGGAGGTACTTGTGTCAGTCTTTTCAGGTACATTTATCTGTAGGTATGTCGGTGTTTCTGCTAGGCAGTACTTGACATATAGCGTGTATCTGACCCTTTTAATGAACCCCTCTGAAAGATCTTAAGCATACAGCCTCTATTTGCCAAAATATCCAGTGAAAGGGCTAACAAGACAATGGTCTCTGTTAACAAGACAATAGTCTGCTTGCCAAACCAAGCCTTGGTTCCAGTAAACGTTTCCATAGCAACCGCGTCAAGTGCATTTAATCTGCGTGTGGTAATAGGTGCCTCCAGCTGAAACCGTATATCCATAAGTCCTTGCCAAATAAAGTGTCTCCTGGCAAACAAATACAAAATACTGAACTAAATCCGCAGTGTTAACATGACTGGGCTTCTCAGAGAGCTCCATTTAACTTGATGAGCTTGTTTCAGAGCCCTTCCGTCTGTTTCAGGTATGCTTCTTATCTCCAAGCAGAGTAAGGGGATAATCTGCCGTAAGTGCAGTTACAAATAGTTAGAGTGTTTTGAGGCATCCTCTTGATTATCTAACTTCAGAAGTCTGAACTTTTAGTGCTTTTCATTCAGTAAACCTCAGAAAAAGGTCTAACTTTCACAGGCTACTGCTGGAAAAAAAAAAAAGTTCACCAACTTTGCTTCGTTCTCCGGCTGATTCTTTTATTTCTCCAACTGACCATTATTTATTTTCTCGATTAACCAACTTATTGTTTTGACTCTAAAATGTCAGAGGATAGTAAATTATATACTTTCCCAGAGCCCACGGCGACATATTCAAATTGCTTGTTTTGTCTGACTAACACTGCAAAACGCAAACATATTCAATTTACTAACATATACTTGTATGTGACAAAGAAAAGCAGCAAATCTTCACATTATTGGAAGCCAGAGAACGTTTGGCAGTTTTGATTTGAAAATGACTTAAAGAATTAATCAATTATTAAAATAGTTGCCGAGTAATTTTCCGTCTAATTGATTCAGCTCTAAAATGTTCTTATTAATATCATATTGATCTCAACACTAGTAGAGACTCCTGTACTGTAGACAGTGCACTGCCCATGCAGTAATAAATGAAACCAACTTAATTATTTTTTGACTGTTTTTACTTTTTCAATGCAATGGATAGCTCAATAAACATGATAAACAGATACGATTTTTGTTAATTGAGAGTCGTCACTGAAATCGGCTGGTACACATTCATACTTCTCATCTGCGGCTAGAAATTAGCAACTACAACAAACATACTACTATACAACTATACTTTTCTATTTTGTTTTCTAGTTTTAAATCATCTTATTCCCTAGTAATTATTAGCTGTGACTTTTAACGCAGCCACAGCTTGTGTTTGTTTTGGATTATTCAACCAGTGCGGCTGAATACAACTTTGAATTGAGTATATTGGAGCCCTTAAGGAGGCTAATAAGCAAATATTTGCACCATTTACTTGGTGAAGCATGGTATGGATATATGATATATCCCACAATAACGACTAATCCTAGCTCGCCGCCTCAGCTACACACCCTTCTTTCGTTTCTTGTAACCCCAACTGTGACTTCTAGGATCTTGACGAGGTCTGCACTGTAAGGAATACCGAGCAGGACTGCTGCCTTATTTTATAAAAAGATCAACGCAGCACTTCACATGCGTAATGTATGGAGGGGAGGCTGTGCAGGACCACTGCCAAGTCCATAATAGTCCTGTGAACCCCCCAGAGTAAGGAACATGGTGTTAAGTAGGGCTTGCTAACAAATTAGACATTTGATATTTGAAAAGTTTGGCATTTTCGTTAAATTAGACAAGACTTCACGTTCACAGCTGTGTTAGAAGATTGAGCCAGTTGAGAATAAAAATTTATTGAGGCTAGGGCCCAAACTATAAATCGGCCAAGACGATATATCAGCTGATATTATACGTCAGCCAGTGAGTTGCAAGAAACTGCAGTACAGAAATGCCAAAGTAATTTAGAAGCTGTCTCCATAGTTTGTCCACCAAAGAGCGCTCACTGAAAAATGTCCTGATCAGTTCATATTTTGGTCACAATTCTTTCAAAAACAAATTTAAGGGATCCCTATAAAGAATGTTTGTTATGTGTTTGTGTGGAAAAAAAAATGTATTTCACTCGAACTCCAATGTAACTCTGACAAAAATAAAAAAGTATACAGTAAACTGTGATGGATCACATTTCTCAAGCACGTTTCAAACCTTGAAATTTGATATTTATACCATGCTGAAATGTATGGAAACCAGTGGCTTCCTAGGGACCTAAAATGTATTGTGAATGCAGTAACATTAATAGACAACCTAATATGTGATAAAAAGGTTTAAAGATGCAAAATCATTGTCGTTCTGACTTTATTTCCCCAGTCAGGAGTCTTTCACTACAGTAGGCTATATATATATATATATATATATGCACATTGCACAGACTCTGTAGCAGGCAGAGTGTCAACAGAAACTACTGAGACCTGCGAGGGTTTGAAGTCTATTCAACAAAAAAAAGGAAGTACACAGCCAAACTGAACTCACATGTTTTGTTGCCCAGACGATCTCTGTTGCTAAAACAGTTATTATCATTCTAAGTCCAGACAGGTTGACTGAATAAACTGTATACAATTACACACCGCACATCAGAGACCAGGAGACCTAATATGACCAGCCCTCTACAGGCTGGCCGGACTTCAGCTTTCTCGGAGTTGATGAGGTTTAAGTATGTGGCTCTAGGCCATCACAGCATAAGTTTTCTAAACATTTGAGGCAGGGGCTCCGTCCTCCCTCTACTGCTTTCACTCAGTGTCTCACCTATTCCTGTTCAGGGAGATCAGAGTCAGGAATCTTCCCAGTACACACACAGTGGGCAAAGAGTAGAGAAAGCCCCGGCCATGTCACAAGTCCAAGACAACAACCCGAGGAAAACAGGGTGCATACAAACTCAAGTACCAGATGAAGAGTAAGTGGAGGGGTCGCATGGATATCACTAAAATTACAGCTTAATAAGATAAAATAACAACGATCACAATCATTTGATGTGCTTGCGAACACTTAGCTGGACAGTCACTCTCTTTATATATTGCGCAGCCCCTCTCTTCCTGCTCACTTCTGTGTACAAGAAGTAGACACGGAGAGTTTTTTTCTTGCTCTTTGCTGTGGAGACCCCTGATCTCCGTATGCTTGGAGTCCATTTGTAAATGTCTTCAGTAAAGACAGATTTTGCCTTTATTGATATAGATTTCCACTCTGGCCTCCTCTCAGCCTGTCTGAAATGATAAGGTGGTGTATTTATGGGCCCCCATAAGCAGGACAATGTGTATGGTGCACAGACAGGTCGATAATCTGCTGAACTGACGCTGACAAGCTCAAATCTGACAATACATAACACCAAATGTGGTGACATTTTGGCATTTCCCTGTAATATTTAAAGAATTTTGGTGGTGTAAAATAATGCTATTCAGTATTGTGGCTATAATGGACAAGTGCAGCCATTCACTTTACTCGGCTACAACAGTCTGATTACTTCACACATTTTATAACTTTAACGCAGCCTCCAAGAGCAGGGAGAGACAACACTTAAGCCCTCAGGATCAGGATACTGCAGTAACAATACAGTGGCAGCTTCTGTAATTAAACTCATCATGTTAACCAACCTGCTGCCAACATTAGTCCGAAGTGATGCACCTGGTCACTTTCAGGTAGCCAAAGGTACCTTCATGGGCCCCCATGAAGGTATGTGCACACGACAGGAGGCAATTCATCACAGCATTTTATATATATATATATATATATATATATATATATATATATATATATATATGTGTGTGTGTGTGTGTCTGAGGAGCTAAGCAGCTAGCAGGAATTCAAGGTGACATTAGCAAAACAGTGAGAGCAGCACACCGACTGAGATGTTGGTCAGCTAGCAAACTGCCGTTAGCTTCCTCGGGACTAACGCCTGACTTGTTTCAGCCCGCGAGGCTGCCGTTACCTGCGGGGTTTCCGGTAACTAGCTGGCTCATAACCGGGAGCTCACGCATAACAAATGAACAGGGGGTGAGGGGGTGAGGGCTAACCAACCTGACATCGGCACACCATATCCGCGTCTTGTGCCAGAAGGTCCACAACTTTTCCTTTCCCCTCGTCGCCCCATTGAGCCCCGAGCACCACGGTCACTTTGTTGCCGACAGGCGGTCTCGGTGCCCGTTTTGTCGGGCTGTCGCTGCCGTTCGGGGCCCCGGCGGGTTCCTGGCTCCCACTCTCCGACATTTCTGTTGGGTCGCTGGCTGACTACACTTGTGCGACCTTTCGCACCGTCCTGCTGCTGCTGCTGCTGCCGCACCAAAGATAGCGGAGAGGAGTGAAGGAGCTCCCTCCACGGCAACGTTAGACGCGAGGAAGTAACACACACCTCGCACATGCGTACAAGTGTCTGAAATTACAATTACCATACCCTGGTAGTGTGAACAGAAAGAGCCACGCAGCTGCAGCTTTATACCTCACTCAAATTAGTCACTTGCAGTTTTAATAAGGATGAAATAAAATAATTGCCCCCCCCCCCCCCACGTTTAATACTGTACTTTTATGGATTTAGCCGGTTTCTGGGACCTGTTGGCAGGTGAATCATCTTGATTGCTTCAACAATCTCAGAAGACACTCCCACCACTCTGAAGGTGTGTTCAAGGCAGCCCAAGGAGCTGCAGTGGTGGAAGAAGTATTCAAATATTTTACTTAAGTAGTAGTGTAGTCTGTGACAAGTAAAAGGCATGCATACAAAATGGTACTTAAATTAAAGCACAAAAATATTAGCATCAAAATATACTTAAAGTACTCATCATGCAGATTGGCCCATTTCAGAATCATATATATATATTATTGGATTATTAATATTGATGCATTCATGTGTAAATCACTTTAATGTTGCAGCTGGTTAAGGTGGGGCTATTTGTAATTACTTTATGTACTGCTGGGTAACCTGTGCAGGGATCAATAAAGTCTTATTTTATTATTTTATTTCATAATTGATTTGTTGACGATATTTTGTATATTTTGTATTTATTAATCTGAACCAGCAAAGTAACTAAAGTTATCAAATAAATGTAGTGCAATAAAAAGTGCAATATTTGCCTCTGAACTGCAGTGGAGTAGAAGTGTAAAGTAGCAGAAAATGGAAAAACTCAAGTAAAGTACAAGTACCTCAAAATTGTACTTAAGTACGGTACATGAGTAAATGTATTTAGTTACTTTCCACCACTGAGGAGGTGTAACATCCAGTTATAGTAATTAACCTGTTGTAATATTTAGCTTTTAGAGTGACTTTATTTTCAAATTAGAGATAACCTTTCTCTTTGTGCATTCTTGTTTTTATCTTTCTGTCTTGTTTCCAGAACACATACATTGACCATAAATAACCACCTGATTGCATATGACTGTATGACTCTGTCTGTAAAATCTTTTTCAACTTGAGTATATAACGTCTGCTGCAGTTGAAGAAACCAAACAGCATTATTTTCTCATTTAAGTGAAAAACCGCGACAAATTCTGGATGTTACAAAAGATCCTTCCTTTCTAAATTGGACTGCATTAGATGTGTTGTATCTTGAATTATTTGGCTCCCTCTGGTGGTGATCAGAAATACATGCAAGTGTCCTATTGCTCACATTATGGAGTATTATGCCCATATGGTGCTGCACCTAAACTTGAGCCAGTCTAACACTCTTAAGGATGGCTCCACATTGAGAGGTAACGTAAAACAAAAAGCAACATGAAACGATAGACTCCACTGATTTTCTGAAACACTTTTGAAACAATGAGCACAGAATACAAAATGTTGTTTGTCAAAACAATAGAAAGTAAAAGGCTGATAATCCATTAATTTTCAATCATTCTCAAAGTTTTTTCTCTTTTGCAGACTTGTGGTTCTTGTTTGTGCCTGTTTGTACCTGCTGCAGATGGAGATGCACAGTGCCAGGAACAGCTCACATCACGACTTTCCTTTCATCTCCTCTGAGCTCAGCGTGGGACAGATGGTCAAGTGGGTGAACAAGAGACTGGGGCACTGGGAGCAGTGGGCACAGGTCACGACTCAGGCTCCTCTTAAAACTCTGATGTCACACTGACCTTGTTTTATGAAAACAGTCAGACAAATTCATATCAGTTCACACCGACATGAGGAGTGCTGTAAGTCAAGGTTGAATCATACTATTTCCCAGCAAATTCATCACTTTACAACACAACACAGCACTGATTTCATGTGAGTGGTTTTACGTTACCTGTCTACACGTATCTGTGTTTACCAAACCAACAGCTCGGTTGTGCTGTGAAGTAGTGCACTGCTTGAACCAGATTACAGCACCTGCAAGCTGCCTCAGAACTGGGTGTGTTTGTTCACCAAACTGTCAAAGGAAACAGGAGTGTGGGGATATCATGTTTGCTTGCAAACAAAATTTAAAGTATTCATGATGTAGAAAAATGGTCCTTGTCAGTGTTTTACTATTATATATGATGTTTTGGGATTAATATCACTGGTGCATGAATGTGTGTGTTGCATTTTATTGCTGTAGATGTTTAAGGCTGTGCTAATAATCTTTATTAATTTAATTACTTTGTATACTGTTGGGAAGTTTAATCTACAGCAATGCATCATATTCTATAAGATCGTCATATGTTTGTAGCGCTGTGTCCTGTGGGGTTTTTTAAATAGTTTATTTAGGAGAATTTTCTCATCCCCATAAAGAAACACTTCAGTTTATCAGAAAAATTAAAATTCAGAATCACCAAATTTGGAGATACATGGTTTTCACTGGACAGGAAGGGTATGAAAAATTTTATCCGAAATTAACTAAAGCTGTCAGACAAATGTAGTGGAGTAAAAAGTACAATATTTGCCTCTGAGATGTAGTGGAGTAGAAGTGTAAAGTTGCATAAAATGGAAATACTAAAGTAAAGTGCAAGTACCTCAAATTTGTACTTAAGTTTAGTACTTTAGTAAATGTTCTTAGTTACAGTTACAAGTGGAAGTATAAAGTAGCATAAATTGGAAATATTCAAGTAAAGTACTAGCAGCTCATAACAGTACTTAAACACAGTAGGCTGCTTGAGTAAATGCACTGTTAAAGCTGTCGTCCTGCAGGCGGCAGCAGCGATCTGACATGCGTCAACACTCTTTGTTTATTGTTACTTCCCTAGCTTCTGAGCTAAAGTCACACGAAACCGACCCTATAAAAACCTCCTCTTGGGGTCTTTCACCTTCGTATAACAGTTTTCTTAAAATGTCTTCTCGGCTGCTCCTCAGGGCTTTCGTAAACGAGCGACTGACAGCTGCCGCCGAGGAAATATTTCAGGTTTTTGAAAGAACAATAGCAACATATGAAGAAGAAGCTTCCAGCTCCAAACAGGAGAATGAACGGCTCCGAGGTCTGCTGCTGGAGTTTGTGTCAAACCAGAAAACAGGTCTGTTTACTAATTACTTCTTTACATCTGTCAGTGTCATCTCACAGAGGAAATTAACTTGTTTATTTTCTGTAACGTTACTTAATGCTGTGAATGAACAAGACTAGCAATTATTTTTAAGATTATAGGCTATTTAACATTAAAAATCCAGGACAAGTAACCAGAACCTGTGTTTAAATGACTTAGTTTGACAAACAGCCTCACCACTCAACCTATTTTATTTTTAATTTATTTAAATAATAAAAAACTATTGGGAAGTTAAATCAGAAAACAAAAAGCGTGAACTTAACTATAGGCAATGTGGAATGAAAAAGATTGAATTATTCTTTTATTGTTGTTAGTAAGTAAGTTGGTTAATAAAACCAACCAAAACAGCACAGTTCACTGATTCATTTGTTATTGATTTGGTGGACAACATCAGACCCATATCTTTGGATTTTGGACTGTGTGAACAATCAAGACATTTCAAGACGTCGCCTTCAGCTGTGGGAAATTACAATGGGCAATTTTCACTATTTTCTGACATTTTATAGACAATCGATTAATCGAGAAAATAATCTGCAGATTAACGATAATGAATATAACCATTAGTTGCAGCCCTAATCGAGATATTGTTGATATTGCCAACTTCTATCTGGCAGCATCCACGCTACTTAATCACTATTTTGCTGATAAAACTGATAAAGAAATAAGCATGTGAAAGATGCAGAAGTTTTAAAGTCTTTACTCTCTTTTTCTAGTCTTCTCTGAGTCGTACGTCTCTAAAGAGGAAACTCCCCCTGAGCAGCAGGACTGTGAGCAGGAGCGGAGCCTCAGCATCCGTCAGAGGGACCCAGAGCCTCGACACATTAAAGAGGAAGATCATGAATTCTGGGCCAGTCAGCAACAAGAAGAACAACAACAGGTTCAAGAGTTTAAGGATGCGGATGTCTCATACCTACCTCATTCATCTGCCTGGGAGGAAAATGAGCAGGAGGACACTAAACCGCCTTTTCAAACTCAGACTCAAAACAGTGAAAGTGAGGAACCGTTTCAGAAGCTGCAGGAAACTAAAACCGTACAGATCATGCTACCTCTCGCCTCAACTCCGTCCTCACAAACTCTGATCCGAACTGAAAGGGTCCAAGATAGTAGGGAAAACGAATCTGCTGTACGTTTTACACCAAGCCAAACACAGACAGGCCAGAGTTTCTTTATAGCTTCCAGGGAATCCACTGAGTTATCTCATTTGAATTCAGTTGCACCTGACTATCGTTGCCTTTTGTGCGATAAATCTTTTTCCTCCAATCATCACTTGATAAATCATGCTTTTCGCATGCATTCAAAGGACGCAGATGTCCTCTGTGCTGTGTGTGGAAAGACCTTAGAGTCCACCGAAAGCCTTAATGTGCACCTTCAATCACACAAGGGCTCAAAATGTTGCCGCGTGTGTGGTAAACACTGCAACAGTATGTCTGCTCTGGCTGAACACATGACCAGCCACACCGGGGTGAAACTGCATCGCTGTCATGTCTGTGGGAAAGAGTGCAGCCGGAAAGGAGATTTAAAGATACATATGAGGATTCACACGGGCGAGAAGCCTTTCTGCTGCACTTACTGTTGTAAAAGTTTCACCCACAGCGGACACCTGAAGAAGCACATGAGAAGCCACACGGGAGAGAGGCCGCACAAGTGTGAAGTCTGCGGCAGAGGGTTTCTACAGAGTGCACACCTAAAATACCACTTACGGACTCACGCTCAGAAATATTGATTTTCATCCATCTGGGGCCATATTATATATTTATCAAACTTCTAAGAACAACACTTAAAGATGTTTTAAAGAGCCAACTTAGGAATAAAAGAATTCTTCGCCGTAAGACACATTTATCAAGCGACTTACAACGACGTGTAAAAGTAACATTTAAGAGCAGCTCTCAAGTAATAACATGATTAATAACATGTATGCCCAGAACAGGAATAGCCAATCGGAGTCAACGATTTACCCTACATCTGTCATATTGTTCATCCTTCCTTACATTTTACTGAGAGATTTTTTATTTTTTTAAAACTATAATTTTTTTGTGTAAAATCCTTAATATCCCTTTAAAAATGGCTGAAATGGAAACAAAAAGAAAACCAAACTTGAGCAGGAAACAGGTTTTCATCAAGCAGGTTTTCATCATTAAAAAAATCCTATAATGATTATTAAGTTTGCAAGCAGGAGTAAAAGGGAAGTGTTTTTTACTTTTATCTTTCACTTCAGTACGAACTTTCACTTGTATCAGTTTGATAAATATGGGCCCTGCGATGCACTGTATGTTCCTCTTCAGGGTTGACCTGACCTGTCATTACTCTAACAAATAACAGGAGAACAGCCTTTAGGAATGTGTCCCGGTAAAAAGTCACTATTTTGAGTAATAACACTGCTGTTAACATCATCATTATTCTTTTTATGCAGCAGAATTTGAATGATGTTATATCTGTGTGTGCTGTTTTGTTGGTTTAGCTCAAACTCACTGTATACAGTGATTAAATTAATTAGTTAACTATGAACTTTTTTACCAGGATTTATCCTGGTGTGGTTTCCTGTAAAGAACTATGTAATTTGGTGCTGATTATAGGAGAAAAGTAGATTTTTCCTTGAAAGAACAGTTCCATTTTAACCCAGGTACGTATTAATTCATTGTTTATTTATTATTGGAAATTATATATTCTTCATATATGTTGAATTGTATGCTTGCCTGTAGTCATATTTTACATTTTTGCATGTCCAGCCGACCTGCTCTGTATGGACTTAAAGACTCTAGGTTACACAAATTCATTTGAATGAATTAATTTGTCATTGATTCATTGTTGTTGTTTATTTCCTCATGGAGGCAGAAGAACTTCACGTCATACCCATAACCTGACGTGTTATTGCCTTATAAGGTTGATATGGTGAACATGTTGGAAAACATTTACACATCCAGCAAACCTCAGCGTTTATTAGGAGTCGTGTTTCAGGCTGTCTGATGAATTCAAGTCCCATATTCACTCTACTTTTAGTTCTGTTTTGGTCTCCACCAGCTCCTGAGAGAAATATCAGGTTCTTTAACTGCTACATGTTTCACTTTCTTCACAAGCTGGTTGCTAACCTTGTCTGCTGGACAGGTAGCGTACACTCGGGTTTATCACAGCTTTTTTGACCATTAGCTAAAAGAGGCTAAAAAGCACAGTAGAGCTGCAGAGTTGGGTAATGATTGTGAGTTTCCCACTATGAGCCTCCATTTACCATTACACACACTCACATTTTACTGTAATATAAAATAAGATGTATTTATTAGAGCTTTAATATCCATCAGAGGTTACTGTGTGTTATTTTATTTTAGCTAACATGTGGTAACAGGATTGTTTGACATCAGCAAATCATCCTGTTTAGGCAGTTTGTTATTTGGCGGCTATATACAAAGTACAAAGATCAGCAGGCAGTATTTCAGTGTGGTCAGAGACATATTTGCATTCATGTTGCAGATGAGGCCACGTGTCCCTGAATGCGATGCGATTATTTCACATCTGTGTTTAGAGCGGTCTGTTTGGGATTGGATCACCCACAATGCATTTTAGTGCTGATACAAGCCTGCTAGAGGGACAAGAATTGCAGTGGTTACACAACATAAATTTCTGGACAGAAACAACCTCATGAATGTGAGTGGTTACAACACAGTCTCATTGAGGGGCAGGCAGGGGGAGGGTATTCCTCCAGCAGAGGATAATCTGCCACTAAAAACCATGCAAACATGTTTCCTGACATTTTATGGCTCTGGTCAAACTGACCCCAAACCCTTTTTAGTTCAGGGAGATCATGTTTTTAGAGTCTCTAAAGGGTCAATATGACCCCAAACTACCAGGAGGGTTCAAAATCAAATCTGAGATCTGTCAAGTGTGGTCTCAAAGTACTACATGCTGACAAAATCTATTCAGTTGAGACACTGATAAAAAGACTGACAGATATTTCCCATCCACATTTACAACATGTGAAAGAATGAAATGTAGTAAAAGACTATCTGACCTTACTGAACCTTTAAAGCAAAGAGGGAGTATACATCTGCAGCTGGTTTGTTTACATCTGGCAGTAGTTTTGGGTTTAAATTTGAGCCTTTTTTTGGTAAAGATTTACCTGCTCAACCATGAGATGTGTAAAATTAACCAAAAGTCTAGGTAACACTTTACTTGAACCCCCTTATTTAGCATTTATAAGCACTGTATAAATATTTATTAAATGGTTTATAACACATTATAATGTAGGTGTACGCAGCTATAAGGACATTTTAAGTGTTTAGTTTTTGTCATATAACTTCTCCTATAAGACAACTTTATTATAACTGTGTTTTACTACATGGTCATTCATTGTCTGTTTATACACGAGCCTCCTCTTATGGGTGCACACAGAAGGGGCTGCCTGTATCTTGTCTGAGAGGAATATAGTTTACCAGTAGGTGGCACTGCAGGAGCCTTTATTTATCCATCTATCCAACAAGTCAGTGAGGGCTCCTCAAGAGTCTGCACAAACTACTACAGTTTATCTTTCTTGAGGTTAAATTATTAAATAAAACATTAGAACATTAGATTTTTTTGCCCTTTAACTGTGTTTTTATCTCAGATCTCAACTGTTAAAAAGTATTTATTCGTAGTTACAATGATTATGTTATTATCATGGATGACATTAGGCACATCTTGTACAATCTGAGCGCAAATCCAGCTTAAGGGCAGCCAAGTGAAGATTGCTGCAAGTCAAAATGTCATTTCATTAAACTTACTCTTGCAAGTAAGTGAGTCCCTCAGGGAGCAGGTCCTGTGCTGTTCAAAAGTTTTATTTGAACTGCTAATTACTTCTCACTTTTTTTTTTTTAGAAAAGCTGCTGCAAAATTACATTCACACACACAGTCACCAGGTTTTTGAGCCATTAGGCCATGACTTTTTGGTGTAATCAAAGGACCATAAAGGCCTAAAAAGCTCAATTTGGGTCTCTCCCAGGTGGCCTTACAATCTTACACAGAACAGGAGCTCATTCAGGAATCTCTGTGTTTGGGAAGCTGCTTCAGGCAATTCAGATTTTAGACTGGAAAGCTAAAGAGCTAATCAGGCCTCAGTGACCCTCAAGACTCTAAAGCCAACTACCCCTAATCTGGTTATGTAACCCCTCCTAAAGACACAGGGTCACCAGCAAACGCCCCTGGATCCTTGGGAACAGTTCCCCAAATGTAAACTCATGTCTAGCCTTAATGGGGATTAAATCGCTCAAATTATAGACCAAAGTAGCTGTTAGACTACTTTACTGTATATTCTTCTGTAAGTACTCGCAGCAGTATGTGAAAAAAATGCCCCATAGTTTTCTGAAAAAACGAGGGCAAGAGGTTAATCTTCTGTGAAGTTAAATTATGTGAACCTTACTCAAGGGAACTGGAGGAATTTTCTTTATGTGGGTCAGGCTGTGTCTCATAGATTAACACACGAGAAGACGGGTTACGTCTGCAGTTTTTCTGTGTGTGTCTGTGTATGTGTGCAGGGTGTGTGAAAGGTGACATTTGGCACCCACAAGCTGCTACGAAGCATTTCGCCATCACTCAGCGATCGTCATGAATTCCACTGGCCCTCGGTTGCATAACTGGGTCATTGAGTTACTCACTAACCCATCCAGTAAAGTCTCTGCACGGCACAGAAGTGAGCCCATAGTCTGGAGGGAGGCGATCCAGTGGAGTTTCTGGTGCAAAGGAGATGGATAGAGAGTGATATCTGAGGATCATCCTCATTGGGTGGGTTTGGTTTGGAGGAGGACAGCAAACATCTGGACATCCTGATGAAACATACACACACAAACACACCAACAAGCAGCATATCCGTGGTTATTTTCATAGTTTTCGCACATCTGTTTAATGTGTGAGTTGATGGGAGGAGACACTGCCGGACAAAGTGCAGGAACAGTGATGACATTTCTTGAGTTTATTGTATAGATACTCAAGATTGATGAAGATATCTGTTTTTATTTTGCAGTCCATCTAATCGCCTTCCTGCAGTAGATGTTTTAGGTCCATGGTGTAAATTCAAAGACAGTTTGTTTTGTGGAAAACCTTGAGGAAGACCAGATGATATATTTGCCTTATTGTTTACTTTCTATTGCTAATCCCAGTGTGTGTAAACCACATGCTCGACCTTTAATGTGTTGAGGAGAGAATGACTGAAGCCACTGCGGCTGTAGTTGTTGCTGGGGGAAGATTTCCCTAACTTTAACCAAAGCAAACCCCCGGTCACCTGTATTTAAGTGCTGAGCTTTGCACACGCACACTGCCCACCTTGACTACTTCCCTTCGACTTGCATGCTGCAGAAATTGTAGCACTTTCATCATTTAAAAGAAAACATTGCCAGTCAAATCCAATATGTTTCCCTCAAAATGTATTTGCCAAAACAAATGAATAGTGTAGAAATGCAATGTCTAGGATACAGGGTTGATCTGATTGTTTTATGGTTCCAGTTGCTTGATAGTTGCTGGTGGTAAACAGAAAGTGTGTAATAGATGATGGTGCTGGATGGCCCAGAGTCCCCTTTGCTGCATCAGGACCCATATAGCTACGCCCCTGGCTGTTGTGTTACATCTCCTGACTGGATTGCCTGTATTGACTAACAGTAGGCTAGAAGTGGTGTTAGCCAGTGAGTAGTTTGTTGTATGAATAAAGACCTTTGGACGAGGTAACTATGTCCTCTCTCTCTGACCCAGTATGTGGCTTTGGAGTCTGAGGCATGTTTTAAAAAGGGATTATAATCTGGTGGTTTATTTGTAAAAAGTAACCAGCTGGTCTCCTATTTGTCGGAATCCCCCCCCCCCCGGCTCCCCCCGCTCTCCCTGCAGCCCGTCTCTCTGTGCCAGCTGCGTGAATGTGGAGCCTTGAATTGAGTTTTGCTGCTGAATGAGACGAGAAAAACAGACGAATGAATGCATGAACGTTGTTGCCTACGAACCGACGTGCTGCTCAGATGTGAGCGCATCGCAGGCCGGTTGTATGAGGGTAAGTCTGTTTCTCAATACGTCGGCGATAGAAAGTAAAGGACGGTGTTCAGACTGCTGACAGTCAACAATAATGAGCCAGGGGGGGGGGGTAATTGATGCCCACGAAGTGCACGTTGCTATTCTCTGCTAGGTTAATGCAGATGTTTATAGCCGATTCTGTAGAGCTGGTGGAGCTCCAGCAGAAACGGCGACAAGGTCAAATGGTCTCAAAGTCGCAGTGCGCATCACGTCTCCAACAGCGCACAGTGCTGAAAGTCCTCCAGAGGCTAAGGGCATTTGCTGATAGCTATACTTGATATGTGATATCAGCCATGCATGCATGCATGCTGCTGCCTTTATAGTCTATATTAAGACCTGGAATATCTCTCTCTGTCAATAATCCCGCATGCATGTTATGATAGCTGCGGAGGAAGTTGAAAGCTGAGTCTGGCTGTGGACTCAAAGTTGCTGTGGGCCAGAGGTTGAGACTTGTACACAGTCTGAGTTGAGGCATCACAGCAGGTGACAGTGTGAGATTATAGGCCTAGATCCTCATCACACACACACACACACACAGCAGGGGACAGCATGAAAGAGCTCTGAGAATAGACCCCAGTGAGCTAAAAACCACTACTGTATCACTTGGTGCTATGTTTTCACTGCACACACACACACACACACACACACACACACGCTTTCAAACTCCTCTCTCCTCAGTGTGCTTGATACAATGTTGGTGGAGTGTGTGTGATAACTTTTGAAACTGCTTACTTATCAGCGGTCCCAGGGCTTTGAGAAAGCTGCTATTCTCACAGTGATAAGCTGTTTCTGTTGATGTCAGTTTTCACATCCAGTGAGCACGTAAAGAGGAGAAAGTTCAGCTCAGGTGTTACCAGTGTTGAAACATGAATCGATAATCAAGTCGTTTAGTATTAGAAGATTGATAGATGAGCATTTTAATTACTGGTTAATTGTTTTGAGTGATTTATCAAATAAAGATGGCAACCAATTGTAGGTTCAAGCTTCTCCAGTGTAAGGATTTGCAGCATTATTGTAAACTGAAGCTTGCTTGGACAAAATAAGCTGACATATATCATATATCTGACATATCTGACATTTTATAGACTAAACAATTAAAGGGCTGCTTCAGCAATTTATTTTGCACATCCATAAAGTGGGGGGGATTCACAAGAGACAGATTTTTAAAAAAACAAACAAAAAAAAACTGTTCAAAGTCGAAGCAGCCAAAGCCGAGATATCCTGACTTTTAGTCCCCTATATGGGCCTACATTTCCCACAAATAATAGTAGCATCTTTTCATTAGGCCCTTCCTGCCTGGTGAACGTCCACGTCTTTCAATCTCCAAACCTCCAGTTTGTGTTGAGGCTTTCTGTTGTAAGTTTGAAGTTTGAAGCCCAAACCCGTATAACCCTGATGACATCACCGTGACATCATAATTAAAAGGAAACATTTAAAAGGATAGATAGAAAATAATCCCATGTGACCTCCATGATTCTGTTGTAGTCTGCTCAAGCTCACAGAAAGAAGTCCTATAACAGAGGTCACAGGCTAGAAGTTGGGCACGGCCATGTTTCCTGATGAAGTGCCTCGGAGCAAGACACTGAATCCTAGCCTGTGATCAGCCTTCAGCTCTTAACATTAACCCAGTTGTACTGCTCGTTTTTGCAGCTCTCTCGATCACCTGATCTCTCACCAGGACCTTGTGTGCTGAGACAACTAGACGGCTATAATTAGAAAGTTCCATCTGAAAACCAGACAGGGGTAACAGCACGTAGGTATGTAGCCGCGTAATGTGATGCAGTTGAGTGAAACCAGGTGACCGAGACTGAATCATCAAAATCATCATTGTGTTTACAGCCAGACGCCCTCTGGCACAGAAGGTCACGAGTACCGACGAATCAGGGACAATTATTGGGGGCAAAGCAAGAACAGTAAAGTAGACAAGAGCAGACTATTGATTTGTCTGATGATTATTTCTTCAATTATTTGATTAATTGTTGAGTCTACAAAATGTCAAAACAATGAAAAATGCCCTTCACAGTTTCCTAGAGCTCAAGCGGACATCTTCAAATTGCTTGTCTTGTCCGATCAAGAGTCTAAAACTCAAAGATATTCAATTAACAATGATATAAAAAAGAAAAGAAGTAGGAAGTCCTCACATTCGAGAGGCTGGAAAAAGCAAACATTTGGCTTTTTTTAGCCATGCTAGCATCGTGGCTCTATGGATGACAATGTTGGTTGGTTGGTCCATACTTTTGTACAGACATTCATGGTTCCAATGACTTTGGTGATCCCCTGACTTTCCCTCTAGCGCCACCATGAGGTTGGCATGTGGTTTTGATCTGAAATATCTCAGCAACTGTTGGATGGATGGAGATGAAATTTGGTTCAGAAATTCGTGTTCCCCTGAGGATGATCTGAAATCACTTTGGTGACTTTTCATCTAGTCAAAATTTAAAGCTGCCCAATACTTTGGTTTATGACCTGCAAAACTGATGACATCCTCATCAGCCTCAGCTGCACTTTGTTAGTAGTGCTCATTAGCAAATGTTAGCATGCTAACACGCTAAACTACGAACATGAACATGATGAACATTACCTGCTGAACATAAGCGTGTTAGCATTGTCATTGTGAGCATGTTAGCATGCTGATGTTCACATTTAGCTCAAAGCACTGCTGTGCCGAAGTAAAGCCTCACAGAGCTGCTAGCATGGCTGTAGACTTGTTTGATAAATGACTGATCTACTAATAACCAGTTATCAAAATTGTTTGACTGATTCTTTATCAACTATCAGTTGCTCGACTAATGGTTTCAGTGTGTTTGGTCTGTGTTTAGATGTTTAGTTCGTTTGCAGTATCATGCTCTATCACATGTAAACTGGCCGGAGGCTGAAAAGATGGAGGAATGAAGGAGAAAGGGATGGTTGAATTGAGAAAGCTCCTATAGTTGTCTGAAAGAAAATGCTGATTTTAAAAAATCCCTGAGGTAAAATACTTTGAGCATATTTGCTCAGAAAATAATTCCTGCTACAGGTCAGTTTAGTTTAAACACATTGGAATGTGGTCTCATTAACTTTCTATAAGTAAATAAGATTAGGTTTGTTTTTACATCTTGAATAAGACATTTTACACACACACACACACACACACACACACACACACACACACACACACACGAGTTTGTTAAGTTTAGAGGAGGCGAATTGGGGTCAGTTTGGCTTTTATCAACACATTTTCACACATATTGTTTTCATCACACTGGAAAAATGAATATAGTATATTTCATAATAAAAGATTGTGGTAATGTCTTAATGTTTCTGCAGGAAGGCTGAAAGGGTAAGAAAAAAAAATTTTCATCAGGGAGTAAGATTACATAACTTCCCCACGTGTGTTCCGGGATACTCCTTGGAATAATCTCAAACATATGTTTGCCATTTTAAACTTTCAAATAACATCAGAACATCGTAATTTTTGCCAGCTGTGGCTTCATGTTTGTTCTTTTTCACACAGTATGCAGAGTGAACTGCCTACATGTAATGAAGAAAAGAGCTTTTTAAGCACATAGGAACAGAAATACAGCAGTCAGAAAACAATCCAAATTACTTGCTCTGCTAATCCTCGATGATCTTATACCAAAGTGTTTAAATAAAGAGTCTCTGACTGATAGTTTGACCTCAAATTCAGCAACAATTTTACACTTTCACTGATAACGGAGAGGTCTCTTAATTTTTTCTGCGTGTATTTTGTAGGAGGCATACAACCGTGTTACTGTGTATCTGTTGAGCTTCTGTGGGAGTATGGTGGTTTTGGATCTCTGCGATTTGGTCCTGATACTCCCAGAGTGAGAGCTTGCAACACTGACAGACAAGAACGTTGATATTGGACGATTCTACAAAACCCTGGTTTATGTTCAATGTCACTGGGTTTTTTAAGGTTCAGTGCCAGCGTTTTTAGCCTAATGTTCTGTTCTGTCCTTTAACAGCTCAAAAGACATATTTAGTCACCTAGATACATAATGACTTTTCCTAATTTCATGAGTTGAATTGCTTATGAACCTGATTTTGAACTGAAGAAGTCCGCTACAGAAAAAGATGCATAACTTCTGTTCAGCTAAATACAATGGACTTTCAGAAGCTATTAGTGTGGACAGTACTTTATACACAGAACTACGCCTCCCAAATCCCAAATAAGTCTATTGACATTTCTGTTGTTTGTAAGAGTTTGTTTATAAGAGGTCTAACAGCAGGTCAGACATACATAATGTCAGCTTCATCAAATCTGCAAGTCCAGTTCGTTGAAAAGGGAGGGTTTGTCACTTCAGTATTTTCCTACAAACTGGGTTTTAATAAGGTCAAAAGAAAAGGAAAAAGTATTTAAGGAGAATGAGAAGGTAATGCCAATTTCAACAAAACACAAGGGTTAAAATTCTGTCTTTGTACAATATCTGTACATGGCATACGGTATGTGGTTAAGGTTAAGCAAGGATTGTGGTTACAGTTAAATAAAAAGGCAAATATTAACTACCTGTGATGGGACGTAAACTCTGGTCTCCTGCAGGAAAGTCTGACATGCTACATGCCCATGTGCCCTCCACCCTGACATTCACCCTCACTGTCCACCTCGCCACGTAAAGGTCACACTATTTCCTGCACTGGCACTGATCATCGACATTGGACATAAATCATGAACGGAGCCGGAGCCGTGGTCACATTTCTGGAACAAGTCAAAGCGAATGCAAGATATGATATAGGCCTTGTTCTTTATGCTGTCTATGATTGTTCATAGTGCTGCCGAAGTTTGGAGCTTGTCTTATTTGGTGACATTTGTGTTGTAGAGATATTATTGTATGTGTAGCTTTACTGGCCTGTGATCTCGGTGTGAATTGGAGAAGTTTGCTGCTGAGTATGATGGAGTCGAGATCAGGGTTTAAGACACAGGGAGGTAAATAATTGTGATATTTCTGACCAGTATTGCACTCGTTGACAGTGGTTTGTGGTTTTGCCTTAAAATGTTGACAGCTCACAAGAATGACATTAGTTACGCCAGGACCTCAGCCTTTTGCATGCTCAGATTGCATGCTGCTGACAAAGCCTTTGGAAGGGTTTCCCAAAAACAAAAACAATGGTCAGGGATAATTTTAATATGGAGATGTATTTGGGGAAATGTGTGTTGTATGAGAAGGAGACCACACACAGAGACTGAGTTGATTAAACACATTTCCTCTAACCTAAGCTAAAAAGCACAATGAAAGGCATCAATGAAATGCAAAATTTAAGATTCGGAGTCAGACACAGAAAGAAAAGCTCCACTCATTTCATAAAACTTAATTCTTCATGCATCGTTGGAGGTAAAGTATGTGTGTGTTTGTTGCTTCACTCCTAGTTACCTTTGAGTCTTTAGACTAAATTTGGGTACAGTTTTGAAGAACACACATTCACACACTCTTTTTGAGGTTTGTGGTTTTGTTGATTCAGACAACATTACTCAATCTGGCTAGACTGCCTTATTTTCTAGACGACCACAGCCTCTCTTTAGCATATACTACTGAAATATTGTCTTTAATTTAACGTGTTTAGCCTTTGTTTCACACAGTCTAAATGAAGGTAAATATTTCCTGTGGTATTTAAATAATTATTTTACCTGAAACATGTTTGATATATTATCAATTTACCTACAAAACAACTGTTATTATATGCAGAGCTGAAACGATAAGTAGATGAATTGATTAGTCAATCGAGAGAATTCATCTATGACATTTTGTTCATAATTATTAACTGTTTAAATAATTTATAAAGTAAAATTGTGTGTTTGCTTTGCTTTGTTTCATGGCAGATTGTCAATATTTTGGTTTTTGGATTGTCAGACAAGTAAGAAATTTGAAGAAGACACTATAGGCCAGGGGTGTCAAACTTACGGCCCGCGGGCCAGAACTGGCCTGTCAGAGGGTCCAATCCGGCCGACTAGATGACTTTGCAAAGTGT
This sequence comes from Macquaria australasica, assembly GCA_005408345.1. NCBI lineage: Eukaryota > Metazoa > Chordata > Actinopteri > Centrarchiformes > Percichthyidae > Macquaria > Macquaria australasica. The sequence goes on along the minus strand of SEMN01000012.1, from coordinate 2,785,787 downwards.
GAAAATAGCAGAGAAGTCATTAATTCCAATTTTTCAGTAAAATGCACTGCTATTCCTACTGCACTGTCCTAATAAGAACAGCAGGCACCAAGCCTTTCTGGCAGAAAGCCCTTAAGGCTAACTTCTCCCACGTTCTAGTAGAAGGCCCTATGCTGGATATGCTATTATAGATCCCACGTGCTTATAGACACTTTACATGGCACAACACTGTCAAGCAAAGGCTACTGTTCATGCAGGAGCCACCAGTGGAAAATGTCTTGGAAAGAGGAGAAAAGAGGACACAGTGTCGGGTTTTCCAAGAAAACGTTTCGTGCCTTTGAAGGTCCACTGTGATTTGTAAATTGTAATGCACATAATAACAGTAGACATATTGTTGAAATTGCACTTATTTCTCTTAAGACACCTCAGGCTTTTCATCATCTGTTTTGTACATGTATTGTTAATTAATTGTGAATATTTTCAGAATGTACTTTTTCACATAAAAGAAAGGGAAAAATCTGGAGGCGTTATTATTTATAGGTTATTATGCAGTGGTTTTACTGGTCCAGCCCACTTGAGATGAAATTGGACTGGATGTGGCCCATGAACTAAAATGAGTTTGACACCCCTGCTATAGGCTCTGGTAACTTCTAATTATCTCTGATATAATCCAAAACATATTGACGGATCATTTAAATCCCTAGTTGTTTGCCAAAGCTAGGACTTTAATGATACCCTGTGGAGTTTTCATTGTTAAGAAAACGATTCTCACCAAAATCTAAAGTGCATTTTGTGTGACCTTAAGGCCTTACAAACATGTTGAATTAATTTCCTGCTCATCGTCAATGTTCCGATACATGCATTGTTAAATCAGCTCTCTGCTTTCTTTCTTCTTCTTCTAAACACCCTGTGCTGTGCTGTGTATCACATCACGCCACATACTTGTTTCCATGTGTAAACTGGGGTTTCACCTTTCGTTGTGTCGTATAATGAAATGCAGTGACTTTAAATCAGCTTGTGAACATCTTTTGTATTAGAATTCAAACGTATTTAATAGTAAAATGTCTGTTTCTATTGGATCTTGCTCAGTAGAAATGTGGAATTGAACTCTTCTGTGACTGACTCGTTTCACACGCAGTTGTTGGGTCATGCGTGCGGCAGATGCATCTCACTTAATCATATGGGTGTCACACTGCCATGCGGTCCACATGCAGCTGAGGGATCTGGTGACAGCCTGTGAAATTGCTTCATCTCAGCCTGTAAAAAAAAACAACAGGGGACTTTAAGAGCACATAGATAATAAATGTGTTCTTGTCATTCAGAGCTGTTTTACTCCAAATTTGTAAGAGAGAGTTTAAAATCCCTGCACATCCTTGGCACACCTACACAGGTGCTTTCACTAATGTTGACTGATTAGACCTCCTCTCAAGACTCTGCGGGTGTGTACACACTGTACTTGATTGACATCCCCCTCACTCTCCTTTTAGTTTTGTTGCACCTGTTAGAGTGGGACATCTTACACCTTTACTGTTTTTTTAGTACATGGAGTTTGGTGTCATTTATCATTTCTATCATAGCTCTAATCAGCCAGAATAGGTGAAATTACCTGTGAGGGTGTGCAGGTCCTTTAAAGTCTCTTGTTACATGGGTGGAAATAATACTACACAATCCTATATAAATAAAAGTACTTTATGTATCTTACTTAAGTGAATTAAGGAAGCCTATTCAAAACTACTTTTGTAAAAATACAAAAATAGCTATTTGAAGATTTCTCTGAATAACTGTGTGTTAGTTACAACATGAAAGGAGCACTGTGTCATCATATCATGTCCACATAAAAAGTGCTGATTGTCATCAGTTATTCATCAAGGCCACCACCCATGGGCTAACTGACCCCTAATATCTAGAAGAATGTAAAATATATCATTGTATTAATCACCAAATTCTTTTTCTTAATCATGTATATATTTTCCTTCAACAATAATAACCCTGAGTATGTCTTTGTGGATCTGATGGCTTCAACAGATGGCCTCCAGGGTCCAGAGAGTCAAGCAAACAAGAGAAGTGGGTTGCAAACAGTCAAGGTTTAATGGGCTGGTATCAACAAGAATAGAAAATATGGTGCCGTCACACGCAGCAATAGAGAGAGAACAATTGATTAATGGGTTTCAAATGGGCAAACAGGCTGTCAAATGGACATAACCACGCCATAGAAAACATGGTAATGGCAGAACTCCAAATTCTTAAAACAATAAGACCTTGCCTTCAGTTACCTCTGTCTGATTATTTTCCTTATCAGGACAGGCCAACAGGATGGCTGACAGCCTCTGATAAGATAACAGGATGGGCCGGGATGAGGACTGATAAGGATGAGAGAGACAAAAATCACTGAAGAGAAGAGCAGATCTATAGATGTTCATGAGCTGAATTTACACAGGACCAGAACTATTTTAACAGCTGAGACTGTCTGCGGGGAATTCAGATTTCCTGAACTGATTCAACTGGGGATGTTATGTGTGTGGGAGCATACTGTACATGCACAAAGAAAACATTGTATGTACATTCATGTAAACACATGAACACACATGCACAACATTGTGTGTACAGCAAAAGAAAGAGCTGACACACATGAAACCCCTAAACACCACACATGCGTACAGACTGTACCATGATAAACAAGAGCGTAACAGCCAGAAAATTTTAACCAAATTTGCTATTTAATATTATATATATTTAATATATATTAATATGGTGGGAAAGGACAAAGGAAATGTACTATTAAAAGACTGACATTCTCAGCAAATATTAAGTGAACAATACAAGCTTTAAAAAGGAGAAGAAAGAAGTGTGTGCAGGGCTGTGGTATTGGATTGCATTAGTTCCATAATGATTATGCATTTTTTGCGAATATTTTTTTTGTCAAATGACTGCAACAAAGGCTCAGTCATTTGTTTTGACTTAAAGTGCATTCTCAAAACTCATTCACCATTTTAAACGTGTAAGAAAAGCTTGTCCATCCAACAATATAACTGCCTTAGCATTAATGTAAGCTGTTGATCCCGACCCTCCTCCCGACCAGGGTTGGATGCTGCCCTGCTTTGGTGACGAGGCATCTCTGTTAGGATAAAATGTATATAATGACATTTAAACATCATTTAATCAACTCCCTGAAAAGAGAGAGAGAGAGAGAGAGAGAGAGAAAGAAGGAATGCACTTGTGGGCAAGCCAGAGATAGATTGTTTGTATGGACAGAAGTGAGACTTAACTTTATCTGGTAATTATTCGATGTAATCCTGTGAAATTCCTTGGTTCATCAGTTAAGTATATGGGGTTACAGTGCAAAGCGCTGCCTCTGCTAACGGTGACAATCAGAGATAAACCTGTTACTGCTGCCTCATCTGAATAAGTCCCATGCGTCAGTAGACCTGCGTCTTACGCACACCTGCTGTATAAAAGAGGTATTATTAAGTCTTCTGAACAGATTTCTGGGACAATAAGTGAAAAAACCACAGTGATGGTGGGGGCACTGGTTAACCGAACATCAGAGGTGTGGTACACGTTTAAACACAGGATCCAACAAAGACGTTCCAACAATTTATTAGTAGTAGTCAAGGATGTAGATGAACAAATTAATTTTTTTTCTATAAATGATAAGGAAACAAATTACAAAGAACATATTACAAACCAGAACACTAGCAGTAAACAAAGGATTTAATTAATAAAGTAAATCAGGTCATCATTAAAGCATCCACTGTCTTGCCATTTAGGCAAGTAATGTAAGATACAATACAAAACAAGTCCATGAAATAAGTCCATATTTGAACTAACATAAGTTCTTTCTTTGTCCTGCACACACAAGGCTTTGGTGGGAAAGAGGACTGACAGGCCTAAAGGGTGGTGTTCAAGGTAAAACTAGGCGTGGAGAGACTTGTGTGACAAAAAGTTTCAAAATTGCAACCGGAGCACACATAAAAAGAAGTTAAATGAACTATCAGAGACCCTAACTTCTTGATTAATGGTGAAAAACACCTGTTGTGACATCACTGATTTGGGGTGTGGCCAGAGTTTCAACCCCTATAGACTGCAGCAGTTTTCTGTGTGGATTTAACCTTCAACCTTTAACCATGTCATCAGGACAACACCATCACTGCACATGTTAAATTCAGGCATAACAGCACAGGAATGTAGAAATGAAAGGAATGCACGCTCACACAATCCTCCTCCTCACATGCATGACAGAATCTGAACTGTTAACGTTGTATAACTCCTAAATTTAATGAGCATTCACTCGAAGAAGATTAAGAATTCACTGTTGGCCAAAATGATTGATGTGAACTCCTACTTTGCTTCAAGGCAAGTTTCAGTTTTCCTCGTTTGTGTCACATGAATGATCACACTTGTTTGTCCTTGCTGAAATGAATAATGAGGTTACTGATGGATGGGGAAACACAATAGTTGTTATTGTGCTTTAGCTGCAAGTTATAAATCTAAAATGTATTTGGCAAGGTTGCTTCATTTTTTAGATAGGTTTGTGCCCAAAATCTAAGCCTTTGTCAAACTTTAGCACATACCAAATTACTGATATATGAGGATTGTAAAGAATGAAGGTTGAACGGAGTGAATTCAACAAATAAAAGTCTGATGTTTTTGCAGATTTTGGGTGATTTGCAGAGAAGAATGTGAGGAACAGCCCACCACAAGTGCAGACCTTCGGGACTAATGCCAATTTGGAAGTGGATGGGCTGCAACTAAAGAGGTGAATCCCATAATGGTCTGTCTCAAATGTACCTCTTGTCCCTAAATGCACCACTGGATTGAGAGGAATATATTGTCTGTGCAGCAGCAGATTTTGGGATCATCCATCGTGACAGGGATTTCATAGTAGTGCGTGACCCTTGCAGACCACTAACACTCTGTTGGGAATTTGAAGGGGGCTACTAAGGTAAAGATGAGGAGGAATTCCACTCTCACAGACCTCCCCGAGGAGTTTTTTCTTTGTTTGCCTGTCTTCGTCACTTCAGTCCAAACCTTAATCCTCCAAAACGGAGCCAGGCCTCGAAATTCTTAATCCCAAATGGGATTTAGTTCACTCTCTCTGTGTCTCCTGAGCCATTTAGGTGTTGAAGAGGCCATCCATTGGAATTCCTTTTTCTACCGCTGTCCTCTTAAATCTCAGTATGTGGTCAGAAAGCCACTTCCAGCCCATTCATGTCATGCCCTCCTCCTCTCCCTGAGCTCCCCTCTTATGCCACAGACTTCACAGGATTTTCTCGAATTAGACATGTATGATGTTTATTTGCTCATAAACCTGTGTTCTAAAAATGGCACGCAAGGAAACTGTCTGGGGTCAGCAGGAAGAGAAGGAGTTGATGACATAAGATTTGTGTCTTACAATCGAAATGCCTACAACCAGACCACTGAATGTTCCTCTAGGTTCTTACTAGATATGGGGAAATATGGGTTTCTTATCAGGTAGATTTGGCTTATTGTTCAGCTTTTGCAGGCAAAAAAATGTCTCCACTGGTTACTGGCGGATATATTGTCACACAGGTGCCTCATAGAAATCAGTTAGTGGCAAAGATCTCGACCACACATGCATCTGTTGAGCTACAGTTGACTGTTTTCACTATTGGCAGTTCACTTTTGCTTTGCTCTTCATCATCTGCAGTCATCTTTCTTCTCATTTCCGTTCAAATTTCTCATTTCTGCATGGATGTTCAGTGTTTGTCTAATGAAGGAGTTATCTCAACAATCCTCTCTCTTTTTTCTTGTCTCTGTTTCACTGCTTCCCTCTTTTTATTTTTGGGGGGGATTTTTCAACTTTATTAGATAGCAGAGGCAGACAGGAAATGGGGGAGAAAGAGGGGTATGACATGCATCAAAGGTCGCCAGCTTGAACCAACGTTGCTGCGGCCACGCGGCATGCGCCCTAACCAATCGGCTACCAAGGCGCTCCGCTTCCCTCTTTTTCTCTTATTGTCTATCTAAGATAAGAGATAAGATAAGCCTTTATTGTCCCACAGCGGGGAAATTTTACTCCTTCTCTCCATGGAAAATCCCAGTCAAGGCTGTGCCCTGCTGCACTGAGAAGCTGCTGGCCGACTTTCCCCTGCAGCTACACAAGCCAGTAAACACACCTCATGCTCAGAGAACCGCAGAGAGTAGAGAGACATATTTAACTACAAGAAATAAAGGCATTTGTATGGCCATTGATGGGAATGAAGTGTAGATTTGTGTATTCACACCAGCAGAGAGAGAGACAGTAGTCCCTCAGTCCTCTGCAGCCCAGCACTTCCTCATTGAGTTCGTGTTAGCGAGGAAGCAGCCAGACTAGCGTTCCTTCACAGATGGTTTCTGTCTATAACCACAGCGAGCTTTTTTTAGAACGAGGGGAGACAGGGTGTGGATAACTTTGTACCTACCACGACTATATGAGCAAACAGCGGACACCAACGCTTAGTGCGTCCAGACTCACATGAAGCACAAAAATCCGACCATAAGCATCGCCTCGGCGCGGCGGTTCAGACAGGCCCAAGTGTTATGATGAAATTATACATTGGTGTCAGTTCTTGCAGACACTTAAGAAAACAAGCTGTAGTCTAAAAGCAAGAGAAGAGAGGATTGTAACCTGTTTACTTACTTTTCAGACAGATTCACTGCAGGACATTGTGTTGCATAATAGCATCAATTAACTGCACATGTTTCCTGAAGCCATTTGTTCCATCTCAGTAAAAGCACAAGAATTTGACATTTCTAACTGCTTTTTGTAAATGTAAAACTCCTGCTTTCATGTCAGTTGTATCACAGTCACGTGAAATGCAAGCTCCCTCAGGCACACTCTGTCTTTCTTATCCTTTACTTGTTGTTTTGTCCTTGACTAAATGCCTCAGACTGTTAAACACGGTCAGCATTGACCTTCAGCTGGAATACATGTGCTGTCTTTGCATTTGGAAACTGTGGTGTGAATAATGAGGAGATTACATGATTCATGATTCATTACATGATTCAGCCCCCTTCATGCCTGTTTACACACTATTTCTTGCTATACATTCACACAAACAAGAGTGTTTAACTTTGTAATTTTCAGTTAATCAATCATCTATTCATCACTTATTGTGGCATGCAACTTTGGAGCGTACTTCCATTGTGCTTTTGGGCAAATATGAATAAACAGAACACGAGCAGCCCATGATTTTCTAGCAAGTTGTTTAGGCCAATATGAAGCCAGCTGCTACACTGAAAGAGTGTTTGTAGTTGTGGTCTTTTCGAACCTCTATCTTGCTCCAGAAAGACAGACTCCTGTTTCAAGAACTGACTTCTCTAGTAAGCAATTCGACTCAGAACAGGAAATGAATTCCAGCAGTCTCATTTTCCACCAGCACGTCAGTGACCATAATTATCACTGCACAGGATTAGGCGATATGATATGTACTGTGAGACGATATAAAGTTTCACATCAGATATTTTACCATATCATTACACTGTGGTATATTTGTTTTAGATATATTTGGGTATGTTAGGCAATGGTGGGTAATGTTGCAAATCAATGATCAGAAATTCTTTGTGGCAATATTTTTATAAAATTTTGAAATATCCTGATTTGTCGGGTATTTGCTGGATTAGCCAAATCATTCCTGTCTGTTTTTTAAGCTCTGTAAATAGCTTGCCAATAGATTTTCCAGAATCTTTACTATGTTAAGATATATACCAATATCATGATATAAAATTACATAAACCGGGATAGAGGATTCTATACATATTGCTCACCCGGTCACTGCATTTAGTGGTGTTTAGTTGTCTTTTAAACAGCCAAAATTAGAAATATACAAAATACATATGGAGTTGTTTGCTATCCCTCTATCTCTCTACCATTGGTGATCATTGAATGATGATAACTGACTGTACCACGCCATCAGTGGGTGTTGATGTGTCAATAAGGAGATCATTCATCACCAAAGATGGCTCAGAAGCAGTCAAAGAGTTGGTAGACTGCTACACATCCAGAAAGTAAGGGGTAGATGACCCACATCAAAATACTATTAAATGTCCGCCGCCTCCTCTAGTGACGAGCTCTTGATGGCTTCAGGGACGGTAGAAAATTCTACAACTACATTGAATACATAGACATAAAATTATATATTATATTTATATCTATGGTTGAATCACCTAAAGATTACCTAAAGGTAACTGCATAATACCGATTTAATGTCAGTGACTAGCACTAAAAGGACATTGCTTGTTATGCTTTGGCTAATACTGTATTTAAGTTTTTGTTAAGTTCGTCTGGGTGTTCAAATGACTGCCCGGTGTGAGCGACCTCGTTCGCCTCTGCGGTTGAAATTAGACTTTTACGAAAAGCACCTGAAGGTAACACAGGTCTTGAGCGGCGCTGCCACGGAGCTCCGAGGACGCAGACTGCTTCAGGCGCTGTAATGATAAGGTAGGACATCTCAGTGTGCTTAATTAAGACAGCGTTAAATCACTTACTAAATGTTACTGTTAGCCGTGTATACAGTTAAACTCTCAAGAATGGCGGCTGTACGAATTTGTATTCAATTCAGAACTGACATATATATTTAAATATATATATAAGTATATATATTTGCTGATAAAATAACGTTAACGTTACTTGTTTCAGATGGGATTCTTTCGGGTGTGTGAGGCGATTTTGTTCTTATTTTTTTACGATTCCGTGGCTCATTTCGATGTCTTTTAACTGTTCCTGGGACACAAAAATGAAGACAAGAGTGCCGTTGTTTTGATGCTGGACACCGGCATGCCTCCTTTGTTGACTGGAGCTGGGAATTAAATTTAGCGCCAACTTCAAACATGGTCTGTCCAGCCGGGCAGTGTGCTGCAGTTACCGGTTACTGACGTTAGCTGGACCGGCTGGGTTACAGTTAGCGACAGTGCTGCAGGCGAGACGGCCGGAGACTAAAAATACTGTTTGTAAATTGTATTTTCACTGGCAAACAGATGCTGACATTACTTGCATTTTATTCCCCACGTTTTTGCCTCAGTTTTGTTTCATTTGAACGTTTTCTGCCACCAGAAAACATCACGTGACACCCACTAATTGTCAGCTAACGTGTATACAGAATACTTTTACACATTTATGGAAACTGTGATGAATAATATTGAGTCCGTGAAAGGTTTAGTCTCTAATGTTGCACGTTCCTCCCAATTTTGGGATGGGAACCAGCCTGTCAAATTAAGCTCTTTACGAATGGTTAACATAAATGTAATGAAGTGGTTTTCTACTTTAGACCAGGATCTTTAAGTCTCGGTACAGCCGTGTGGCCATGACTTTCGCTGCGAAAACACGTGTTTGACTGGCAGTGGTACCACGTGGGGGGGATTCTGTATCCTTATGTGACAATAGAAAAAGTAAAAAAAAAAAAGGTTTATAAGCATGTCAGTGATGACTCAAAACGGATGTGTGCTGCAGCAGGTACTAACATTGTTGCTGCAGTGTTGGTAAAAAGCAGAGTGAACCTATGTCAAGTCTTTGTGTGTAGGCCACTAATACAAGTCACAGTAATATTCTTATACTTACTTTAAATGTGCCTGTGGTACACAATAGTGACTGTAGTTGGTAGCAGGATTTGCTGTTGAGTTTTTTTTGTCATTACAGTTGCATGATATTTTAATGATTTTAGGGGATAGCTTTGTGGTATTCTTCTAAAATTTATCACAGATTACTATAACTCCTCTAAATGACGAGGGATCTCTCTGGCAATGAGCGAGTGTTTCCTGGCTTGTGTCCATGTCACACGTGTCTGTGCTATTTGCGACTCTGCTGACCCTGAGGCAAGGAGAAGAGCGCACCAGAATGGGGGCTTTGTTTTTCCCTGAACAGCTGATGGGACAGCCATCGACCCACCACTGGGTGCACATGAGCATCTGTTTTATAGGAGTGGGAGTTAAGTTTTCCCATCTGTTGCCTGAGTTGACCGGTGCTAGGCTCAAAGCAAGAAACAAATGTTATTTATTGTTTCCCATGCTGGCAGAATAAAGCAGTTATCATTTTTGGCTGGTGGCAACTGCTCGTGTGAAAATAAAATTAGGCTAAAATGACTCATCATAGGGAGTCCCTTTTAATCTTACTCATTCAACCCATCAGCGCTGACTGTAGTGTAGTCATGGCGATAAGTGCAGTTGCTATTGCCAGTTCATCAGTCAGACCACTTGAACCAACTAAAAAGACAGGCAGCTGGAGATGGGCTTTGTTCCTGCTCTCTCTGAGTGGCGGGAAATGATTTGAGGCGTAAAGGGGCAGGTCAGGGTGAAGACAATGGATATGGAGACCTTTTATGCTCCCTCCCTCTTTAGGCATGGATTTTTTTTTTGCTTTCCAGAGTTTTCCCCCCAAGGATTTACCTTTAGTGTCCCACGAAAGTCTCCCTTCCTGTCTCTGTGTGTCATTGTTTTCTGCTCTTATTTGTATTACCCTGATTACATCCTAGTTGTCACGAACTTTGACACAGAACTGGAGGACTCAAATGCACGACTCGTCAGACAGAGTATAAAGTTTTCAAAATCTTTTACTGACATTATATAACAAAAAAACGCTCATGAGGAGGATATACAAAGTACAAAATAAAACGCTCACTAGGAGGATCAAAATGTAACAAACTGTAGCAAAACCTGAAACATGAGAGAATCACTGGTACGCTTGGCTCAAATCGTTGACGGACAGGAACAAGACGAACTGGCACAGGACAAGGGGAGACACGGACTATTTATACATGAGGTAGGGGAACACAGGTGAAAACAATCAGGGGCAGGGTAGACAATCACAACGGCGGGAAAATCACACAAAGGGAGGAAGTCAGGGTCTGAAACGAGAGGAAAGGATTAGTACAAAATAAAACAGGAAGTGCAGGACGAGACTAGACATGAGTGACTTCAACTTAACATAAAACAACAACTAGGACATGACATGAAATAAAATCAACAAAGCCGACGAGACACAACAGTACCCCCCCCCCCCCCCCCCTCTAGGGCGGACTCCCGACGGCCCCGGAACCTCTGGGTGGCAGTCAGAAGTCCTTGATAAGGCTCTCGTCCATACTGAACCGTGACGGAATCCATGACCGCTCCTCTGGACCATAACCCTCCCAGTCCATAGATCTTAGCCTTCAGCGCCATCAGCTCATCCTGAGCCTTCTTTGTCCTGGTGTTGGTCTGACGTACCTCATGCAGAATGGCCTGGTTGGGCCCAATATTCAGAGTAGCTTTGAGGAGTTGTTTTTCTACATCTTTGAATTTCTGTCTCAGGTGCTTCAGGTCCGTCTTGAAGCCCTCCAGCGTTTCTCTGTTCCTGGTTTCCCTGCGACTCATGTCTCGATTCCTTGTGTCTTGCTGTTTTGACCTTTGTTTTCGCCTCGGGGGTTTTTGCCACATGAACCAGGATTCCAGTGATGATTCTTGTATTGTAAGTTCACCCTGAAATAAACCTCCAACTTGCTGAAGCCTCCCGGTTTGTCTGCATTTGGGTCTTTTCTCCCTGCTGCCTCCATATGGCTTGTCGTGGCAGAGCTGCCTCGAAGGCCTTCCATGACACTAGTCTAACAAAGCATGACAATCTCTGTGGTTCACTCTCCTGCACAGACCTATGTCTGGATGGAAGTTGCTTAGGGTGTAAATCATATAATACACATAACTTGTCTGCGCTTCTTAACAGGCAGAGAGCACAAACTGTAGGTACCGTTCATTCATGAAAGGAAAAAAGGAGTGGAATATAGTATTGTTTGGAATGAGGCTGCACCGTGTTTTCAGTGATTTGTTCGTGCTTCCTCAAAAAGATGAGATGTTTGCAGTGGTGTTAGTGCCATATTACTCCCTTATCAAAGTGGACAATAAAGAAGAAGATAATTATTCGTTATGTATTCTCTGATTAAATATAATTGTTCAGTAAAATTACTCCAGATGGCTACATTTTGATGTATGTGGGTTGTTTCACTTCCACTTGTTCCACTAAGAAAAAACGTTGTAATGCTTTAATTATTTGAAGTGAGAGCAATTACATTAGGCAAGGCAAGTTGTATAGCAATTTGTATAGCACACTTCAATTGATGCAGGCAATTCAAAGTGCTTTACATAATGCATAAAAAGGCTTAAACATACGAAACAAAACAGAAAATAAGACCATTTATAAAGTAGATAATAAATAGAATGATTTAAAGAGAACAGTAGAAATAAAGTAGATTTAAAAGATTTAAGAAGTGCAAAAGTATATAAATGTATTGCAGTGGCAAACAGAAAGGTTTTAAGCCTTCATTTAAACGAACATTAAGTGTTTGAAACTGGTGAAATATCAATGCAGTGTCATCTCCTGGTGATGAACGATCTTGTAGATACCCGACTGAGAACAGCAACGTGTGCCAAGCTGAATTTTGTGTTTTGAGGTTTGTTTGAGTTAATTTTATTGGTCTCCATGTCACTTTGTCAATCAGAGCGTTAGGACCCCCACAGTGTTACCTAGGCCTGCTGTGTCTGCTTGGTTTGACCCTGAATAACCAAATGTCTCTGTCCATGTGGAAGTGATGAGGTGACTATGTATTTGGCCACCTGTCAGGGTCCTTCTGTTCACAGCCTAATGTTCCCTGAAATGAGCTTTGGTTGAGATTGAGAAGTTGTTTAATCTGTTGAGTGTTATTTATTTATAAATACAACAACAATACATGACCTACTTACATTAAAAAGGTGACGCAAGTCACCACAAAATGTGATTAGTGCAGATTAGTGATTGTTAACTTGTGCCTGCAGGTGTAGATGCATGATTGCTGCTGTTAATTGTAAATACGAATTGAATTTTAATGCAGACTATAGTATGGACTTTGTTGTGAGTTAATTTGGGAATTTATCAGGACAAGTAGTTCATTTTAAGGCTAGCTTACTCACCTGAATGTTGTATTTGAATCTTGTTTTGTCCATAGCAGCACAGCAATGCTTCTAGTGGACTTTGTTAAGGTTGTAGATCTAGTTATTGTCTTTGGGAGCTGACAGTAAAGCTGGATTTATATTTCTGCATCAGGTGTCTACGTGCAGAGGATCCAAGGCTAAATTGGAGGTATCACCAGAACTGATGTACACCATCTCATAAATTTAGGCTAAATGGATACCACAAGAAGTAGGGATGCATTGATACTGCTGTTTTTCAGACCAAGTACGAGTACTTGAATTTGGGCACTTTCCGATACCGAGAACCGACATGAGCAGTTAGTAATACTGCTGTCCTCATAAAAGCGTTATCAGCTTTTATTTTCATCAGGTATTATGTCAGAGCAGATCCTGCAGTCTGCTTTGTAGAGCTGAAACAATTAATTGAACAGTTGATTAACAGAAAATTGGCAGGGCTCTACGCTAACTTTTTTCCCAAGGAGCACATATGCTCCTAAATGAAAAAAATTAGGAGCACACAAAGAAATTTAGGAGAACAGTGAAAAATGTTCAAGTAACACAGAGTTTATTAACAAACAATGTATTACATCCATATTTATACTGGGTGTGCGTACGTGTGTATGCTCCTTCTCCTTGTGTGCACTTATGATGTGAAGGACTATGGAAGTGGAGGACCCTAGTGTCTAGAGTGAAAACACTCATCACAGAAAACTCTACTGTGATTGGCACATTGCGGCTTGTGGAATGTGGGACTTGTAGTTTTTGACAGGGACGGATACAAGATACACCAGCACCACCCACACCACACTTTATGTAAACAAGGTTACTGAACAATATTTATAACAATAACTTTAGTAAAATAGATGTCATATTGAACAAGGGGGTTGTGTTGCTCTTAGCAGGAGGCTGGCTAGAAGGAGCACTTATTGGCACTTATTGGCATAATGGCACTGGCTAAATCTACATTTGTCCACTGCAGATGCATTATCCACAACCCGGATGAGTAACTAGTATAATAGCCAGCCAAAACCAAACTGTGCTTATCTTATCCCTATTGTCTTCTGTCTTACGACTTCAGCTGCAAAACCTTGACTGACAGTTGAATTTCCAGTGCAAACCTTCCCACTGTTGTCCTTTTATCACAAAATGAGTGAAATAATGTGAACACGATTACTTCAGGTATGTAATAGTAAATGCATAACACGGCTTGATAATGTTGAGCATAACAAATCCATATAGTGTTGTTGTTGGTGCTATGATGGGTTAAATCCTGTGCTGAACTATAAATGATTACACCAGATGCAACAGAGAGGCATGAATCCAGCTTGATATTTTTAATCCTGTCTCTCATTATTCTCCCTTGATTATTCAAAAACAGAGACCAGACATCTTAAGACATGGTAGCTTCTCAGGCTTTTCTCAATGATGTAATATTTTAGAGAATCGTACATCTTTTCTTTTTAAGATTAGGTAACTGTCACCCACATGTTCCTCCATTTTTTCAGTCCGTCGGTCGGTGGATTCTTGAGTTATGAAATTTTTAATCTGTTCTTTTCAGACAGACTGAGGACAGAGTCAGTAATAAATGTCCTTGATACAAGAGCAGGAGGAAACGCAGTGTGAAAATGGAAATCAAGGTTATAAAAGTCAATGTACTGCAACGTCACTGTAATGTATTCTTGGATGGTCTCGGCCCGGGCTGTTGAGCAAGCTGCATTTTATGTGCGTGTGTGTGTGTTGGTCATTCTAGGAATAATGAAATTGGAAACATGGTTGTCAGGCACAGATGTGAACGGCATATGAATCATGAGTGAATAGTTTTACGAGTTGTGCATAGGAAGCCTTTTCAAGTGGTGTGACATCCATGTTGTAACTTTTGAAGACTGCATGTCTGAAGCCATTTAGAGCAGGGGTTCTCAACCTTTTGTAACTTAAGGCCCACTTCTGGTTGTTGAAAATTTCTGAGGACCACCTTCCCAAATAAATGAGAAAAAAATGAGCTTTTTGTTTAAGTGTCTCTGGAGCTTCTATGGTTTTAGCAGGATTTCACCACATTCAACACACTGTGCTTTTGGCTCAGCATCACTGTCTGCCATTATGAATCCAAATTGAAATTCCCTCACCACATGCTTTGGAGCTTTTACTGGCGCAGGGTTGTCTCCCACATCACTTTTCGTTTGAAAAAAATGATCCATTTTATGTCACTTCTGTCCGAGGGAACGTTAGCTATCTAACAGTGTCAAAACACATTTGTCTCTACCTGATGATGTGCCATGATTGGCATGGTGATATACGTATGAATATGATAAATGTAACTGGTCATTGAAATTATGCATTTTGATTTGACGCTTTTTATTTATCTGCATTCTTGAGCACATTTAGATATAAAAATTACTTTATAAATTACCAAAAAAAAATAAATCTAATTTTAATCTAACCATTTGGCAGTACCACTGCCCCCGCGGCCCACTAGATGGCTCTCCGAGGCCCACCAGTGACAATGGCTGATGTAGAGGATACAGATTTAAGTCAGGCTAATTCTGATCCAGGTCCCTGATAGCTTGTTGCCCCTCAAACCCACTACCCAGAGACTGATTGCCTCCCATGTAAGGAAATAATCATTCTGTTGTTGTTTACACAGTAGCAGTACATCCTGCCTCTGTTAATGTTAGGACTAAACTATTTTGAGAAAACAGGCCTGTGTGGCATGTGAACACTGAGCACAATTTGTAAAGGCCAGTTCAGACCAAAGATTTGCGACGAGACGAAACTGTTTTAGAATGTCGCAGGGAAAAGTTGCAGCGGTGTGAACCGGCACGTCTCAGCTCGACTCAAGCCGGCTGATGGCGTCGCCTGAGACTCAGCTTGTCAATTTGCCAGCGGTTGGTTTTAGAACGTAAGGCACGTCACTTGTTTCAACAGCCAATCAGCTCATAGCAAAGTCAGCTGGTCGTTACAAACTGTCAGCTGGTCGAAATAGCAGAGTATTGCCTACTTTCTTTATTACACTGATTATTAACACAGTAATGAAATAATGTACTAAATGACTAATGGAAGAGCAAGAAAAATAGAGTAGCCTACAGTTGTTATGCCAGCATCAGGAGGATACTTTTAATTTTGTTTAATTGTTGAATCTGCCCTCTTTTCTCTAAAAACAGTAAAACAGTCAATCATGTAACTTCTTTTATCTATGGGCAGTAGCTCACCTGTCACCAAGAAGCGCAGCGTTATCATCAGCCGTTCCCCTGGTGAAATGCTGTCTCGATAGTTAGTGTTTTCTCTGCTGATTAGACGTGACACCAACTCCTCTAAACGATGGAACTGCTCCGGGAATAGACGGGAGAAATTGACAAAAGAGGGGAGATCTCCTGTCTCAAGTTCACTGCATAAATCCCCTGGGTATTCAGCACCCATGGACGGCTCCAAATTCTCGACCCTCTCGTTTTTTAATGTTTTTGCCGTTTCATCAATACTAAAAATGTAACTGTAGCAAGTAACTCACTATCACTATCGTCATTCATATTTTAAGACGCTACAAATTATATCCAGCTGCAAAAAACGCCTGGAAAGCTGACGGTTACAACGGAAGTCCAGAGAGTTGTTGCTGTGGAAACGATACGCCGTCTTGTCTAGTCTCTTTGGTGTAAACTGGCAGGTTTCAGAACATTGCAGACCGGTGCGTTGCGTAGTTGCAAGTTTCACCTCGTCTCATCGCGAATCTTTGGTCTGAACTGGCCTCAAGGTTTGGTGTGATGAGTGCACAGTACTGTGATTCTACATGATCCAGTTTGTCCTGTTTCTGCTGCACACAACAGACATGTTGAAGGGGTGATTAAGACATTTTAAAGGCCCTTGAAACTGTTTTGTATATACAATACTTTGCAGCCAGCTACTGATGTGAGAAATTCAATTTAGTGGTCCTTCTGCTACCAACTAGTTAAACGCAGTTAATTGCGTTCAGGTCGTGTCCCATTTGTGAAATAATCTCTAATTAGATTGCTAGAATGGAAACCAGCAGGTCTTTACATCCTGAACACCAGGGTTGAGAAATTCTGGCTTTGCTGCATTCAGAGGTACATTTTTGTAAATTTGCAGTGTTGCCAAATAACATAGACTTTAGGAGATTCACTGATACTAAGCACAACAACTCTTGGCATGAGCTTGGTGGATACATGTCAGCGATACATGTCCACCACTGATGGTGTAAAAAGAAATACCTTCCTGTTATCCATCTACTCTAAATTCCTAAAACTGGGCAGAGGAAATGGTATGACGTTTAGTGTTCGCCATCTATAAGCACTGGGAAATGACTTTGAGGAAAGGGGTTGTTCTTCCATCGCCTCATCATATGACCAGCATCAAACCATTCTGCGTGTCAGCCTGGGAATAAAGGCGACCCTGTTAGAGAGGTATGCTGGTGAGACCTGTCCTTTTCTTTACCCCTGCTGTGTCCAATATATTAGAAAAATCTATTTTAATGATTTTTCTTTTCCCAGTTTGTGTCCACTTTGTTGTGATCCTTATATACTGACTGTTGGTCTGGGGAGAGCTGCAGATAGACATGTGTTACCTCCATGACACACAAGTTTTAGTATAGTGCCACCAGTCCGCCTAGTTCACACTTTTTTTTCCATGCAGAAATTTGATTTCACTTCCCTTTAAACAAAAAATCCCTAACTCCTCCTCAGCACGCATAGTTGAGGACAGGTTTGCCTAAAGTGCTGAACACTGCACACAGAATGCACTGTGGCTCATAAACTGGACTGCACAGCACATGAAGCATTATAAAATCACATCAGGTTAATTTTGAGGGCCTTCTCCAGAGTCTTGTGTGCGTTATTTCACTTGATTACTCACCTGGATATTCTTCTGATCAACAATAGGTTTCTAAAAAAAATTTTCTAAACTATTGATCACTGTTTCCATCACTGATTCCTATGTTTATGGAGAGATCTGACACAAGGTTGTCTGCAAAACAACACTGCATAGCAAAAGGCTTTGAAATGTGAAATAATCTTCCAGATAGACACCCTCCATTCAACCAGCAGAGAAAATCAATGAGCACTGATTGCTTAGAGTTCAATAATCATCTGGCTGACAGCAGATGCTTGTGGAAATCATAGTGTCTTCGTGTGAGAAGAAGCCTTAAGCAAGAAATATCAATTTAGCAAATATAGATGCACAGTGTGGTCTGTATACCAGACCAGGTTTTCAAGTAGCATTTTTAAAATTTTGAACACAATTGTCACCATGGCAAGCAGACTAGTCTGAACTGCCCCTGTTTGGCAAGATTTATACTGTATTATATTGTTTACCTTGACATTAGAGGAGGAAACGATAAATTACTGTCACTCCTGTTAAATCTTCTTCCATTGGAGTGCTGATTGTTGGAGTTGTATGTCTCTGAAAGGCCAGCTAGTTAAAGTGTCAGATTGATGCCAAACTGGAGTTTTGTACCACTCTACAGACTACAAAGTGCCTGTGTGACTGTGTGTGTGGTGGGCAACGATTCAACACCAGGCAACTCCTGCCAGCTGGCTCGTTTTCATGACATGTTAGGGTGAGAGAGGCATACTTTACAGGAATCTGGGACATGGCTGAGCCAGTGTGTTTTAAACTGTGACTCGTAGTGGTGTCTGTAATACCATCAGCTATGATACATTTTGGACTATACTGTGAGATATGATATATCGTCATGACAACCAGAGGGAGAGAGGAAAAGAAGACAGAAGTGTAAAATACTAATTTGGCTATGTGTTTCTCAAAAGGCCATTCAAAACTGTCAAGGCAAAAGTCTACTGGTGGAGGCACGCAGGGCGAGTTGGATACTGACAGCTACTCAATTCAAATTCTTCTTCTGGTGTTTAAACTACCAAATGAATTTTAGGAATTCATTTGGTAGTTTAAACATTCTGTTTGTACTGTTAGGATACCACCTTTTGGGTTTTTACCTGTGTTACATTTTTGAGACCAACACTAATATTGACATTTGAGATTTAAAAAAATCTGATAGCTCTATATGGGCCAATATTCATTTTTTTTTAACATAAATAACAAACATTTTGATAAGGATCCCTGAAATTATTATTTTTAAAGAATTGTGACTAAGACTGCAACTAACGATTATTTCATTATCGATTTATTAGTCTATAAAATGTTGTGAAAAATGCTCATCACAATTTCCCAGAGCCCAAAGTGACGCCTTCAAATTGCTCCTTTTGTCCGAACCAACAGTCCAAAACCCAAAGACTCTTAATTTACTGCCATAAATGACAAAGAAAAGCAGCAAATCCTCACATTTAAGAAGCTGGAACCAGCAAATGTTTGACATTTTTGCTTGAAAAATGACTGAAACTATTAATCGATTATCAAACTAGTTGGCAATTTATTTTCTTTTGATCGACTAATCGTTGCAGCTCTTAAATATGTTACGCATATATTGTGACCAATATATGCACTGGGTGGCACACTTTAAAGTTGAAAAATAAACTTGTCAGTGCTCCGTGGCGGGCAAAGTATGTAATGCAGAGACTGTTTCTATGTGACCTTAAACATTATCATTTTTGTATTGTAACTTCTTGTTACCTATTGGCAGAAATATATACTGATATATCAATGACAGGCTAATATCGGCCAATCTATTGGCCCTGCTGATTTATCAGTCAGGAACTAGTTTTTATTCACATTGTGTATGTCTGGTCTCGTGGTGAATTTCCATGTAAGCAAATACGTATGGACTTGTTGTTTAACAAATACAGTCTCATGTCTGTTAGACTTTTGTACCATCTTACATACCATACAGACCTTTCTCATAGACGGTTGTTTCTCTCTGCTCAATCAGTCCAGTATAGTTTAGATGCATGATACTTAATGGTCTATAGTGTGTGTGTGTGTGTGTGTCTCCCTTCATATAGATAAGTCTCTGTCCTTACTGAGAGCACACACATGACCAGCCAGATCAAACATGGGACTCACCATGTCACTTCTGTCAGCAACAAGAAGCTGGACAGTGCACTGCCAACAACAGTTTATTCAACTGTGAATAGTCATAAATCATGCAGGTCTTGTCTTTACTTAATGTGATTATGAATGGATCAGGTTTTCTGTTGCCAATATCCAACACTTAACACTGTGATTGGCCATTGAAATGTCTGATTTTAGCTTGTTTAAAGGTCCCCTGTGATATGTTTACATTCAGTGTTACTCGCCAAAAAGCATTGTGTGTATCCTTGAGGTCTAACAAATGCGGTGAATGCATTTCCTTCCTCATAAAACATTTGCAAAGTCAATTTTTCTTTAAAGTTTGAAACCTGCATTGTTTACATCCATGTTTACTTCTTCTTCTTCTTCCCTGCCTTTGCTGAAGCATTGCTGCATTTCTTGGCGCATTACCACCACCTGTTGATCAGTAGAGTAGTGTGAAACCAGTGGTAGGAATGTATATCGCATCACCCTTGTGCGTCCTCGTGCGTGAGAACAAACGAGACGGGAACCCACTTATAAAAACATTTATCCATAGCGCTTCTAGTGGTCAAAAAACTCCACAAGGTACCTTTTTCAAAACTTTTATCAGCCTATTATGATGGGTGGCCGATCAATCAGTGCATTTCATTTAGAGCTGTTGCATTTAGGTGCTCATGATCCTTGTATTTACTGAGGGAGCCTAAACTTCTTATTGTGTTGTTTAGCTTGATTTGATGCCAAATTGCTCTTCTGTTTTTTAAGGATGAAGTGTCTCGGAGAAAAGTTATTCTGTTTGGAAAAGGTGTCACACAGCTATCTGAGCAGATGTCTTCCCTCAGATCCAGGGGAAAAGATGGTAGGAAAGAGGGGAGGGAGAGCAATGGTGGTGTTGGATAAAAGTTGAGAGTGCAGATAAGAGCGCAATGAAATGGAAAGAGGAGTGATGGGAGGTACTAGAAGGACATTGGAGAAAGTAGGACGAGAAAATATGAGTTGCACAATAAAGGCCAGGGGAGCAACAGACATGAAAATAATAATGATAGAGGCACTGAAGAGGAACAGTGGATGAAATGAGGTGAGAAATTAGTAGGCAGTAGGAAACATGGGGGGATATGGAGGGAGAAATTAAGAGGACCTGGGTGTATAGATTGAAAAATAGGGAGAATGGAACAAGTGGGAATATAAAGGCAAGAGATTCTCTTCTTAGCTGTTTACATTTGTTTCTTGTCAAGGAAGGATCTGACTTTTGCTCCATTTACTGTTTACTCGAAATCTAGGAGTTGACGTCTATATGCCGAAAGAGCGTCGCATATGCTTGGAATGTCAATGTAAAAATGTGTAGGAAGGGTCGAGGAGAAAGGGAAGAGGGGGAGGGATGGACACTGAGATGCATAGAGGGGCAGGTCCAATGGGCAGCAGACAGTGGGGTGTCAACCTACTAAACCACTGTATGGTATAAAATGAAGCATGCAGAGCTTGTTCGGGCTTTGCTTTAGCTGTGGCTCTGATCAGAGGAAAGAGGAGTCTTTTGTCCTTGCTTGAACTCTGCTGTAACTAAGTAAGTTGCTTTAAAGATCTGTAATGGCAGAATTGTTGTGTTTTCCTCATGTTTTAACCGTTTTAGCACATTTAAGAGGATTGCTAAACTTTGGGAGGTGATACATGTGTTTCTGATTGATGGGAAGCTTGTCTTGTGACACTGCCCAACTGTTATGCAACTTAACCAGAAAGTGACAAGATTTCTTTGAATAACGTTGCATGCTTAAGTGTTGAACCACTCTTGCTTCTTGTGACTCGTTTGTTTGTCTCCCTCAGCTATGGCTTAGACATGAGCACAACACAAAAATTAGGCAGCTGAGCAGTTTCTGCATTTGTGTCGTAAAGCTTGAAGGTTTTCTATTGCTGATGCTGCCACTGAATTTGGAGCTAGCTAAACTGAACCTGACAGTTTTAAGTGACTTGGTTGATTGTATTTTTTTTCTGTTAAAATTGCATTATGCAGCCTATTATTAAACTGCTGTGTTGGCCCACACATTAACTGTCTCATTCAAATATTTAAATATAGAAAGGAGAGACATATGGCCGCTGATGATAAACATGTAGGTGCTTGCACACACTAAATGTTTTCCACGAGTGAAACATGTATTTGTTATCTGTGTGTTTCAGACCTGGTGCCACCCTGATCAAGCCCTGACCGAGCACGTGCCTCTGACAGTCTAACGAGAACCATGACGGCCATCAACGCACCTCGGGATAAGTAAACAAACTCTTTCTGTTTTAGTTTCAGTAATGAGATTTGGATGAGATTCAGTGAATAAATTGTTCTCAATTGTTTGTTGATATTAAGTTGAATGAGTTCATTGACGTACTTTCATGTGAATTTCCTTTTTTCTCTTTCCCAGATACAATGCAGTATGGATCATTTTATTCATCCTAGGCTTGGGAACCCTCTTGCCGTGGAATTTCTTCATGACGGCAACAATGGTAAGTAACATTTTAGGACAATTGCAAAATTGTCTGAATGTGAGAATATTTGCTGCCAGATGCAGTTAGTCTTTTGGACAACAGACAGATGGAAGTGAAAGGAAGAGCCCTGTTGGTGGGCCTTGCTGATAGTGACTAGTTAATTATAAAGGTTGGGCTCCACTTAGGGGAAGGTCACCTAACTTAGGGAAAACAAAGATTGTTTGTTTACCTTTCCTCGCAAAACCACCTGGCTTCACTCAGGATGGCTGCCCTGACTCCAGCCAGGTGGACTTCCATGGCAGGGGTATAGCCTCTCTAATCCCCAGCCATTGTTTTTGAGGTTTAAGGGGTTAACTTCTTAAAATTTCTGTTTCATTATCCTGGGGGAGTTCATTTGGACCCACCCTTAGGGGGGATTTTTGTTGAAGCTCAAATAGCTTAGAGTGCTTATTTGTTTTGACACAGGAAAGTTTGAAATCTACTTTGATAAATAAGGTAAGATTAAAGACATGGGCCAGAAATATGGCTATACTACAACTATATGGCCACAGTCTGAATGCAAAAACTTTTCAGGCTAGCTTGAAATGCATCACATTTGCATTTGTAGGCTGTAAATTCAGCCATTTTTGTGTTCTGTAACTTAAACGTGTGTTTAATTTGTGCATCATTAAAGCACTTAAAATGTGACCTTCCACCTCTTTGTTTTTTAACATTCACTCAGTTGCCAGTTTATAAAGTACACCTAGCTAAAACTAATGTGGTCTAAAACACAATAAATCCAACAATACAATAAATATGACACAAACTTGTGACTCCATATTTATTAATTTATCGTTCACAGCAACTGTTACTGTTGATTTGCAAGAGCTGATAACCATCGTAATAAATGTGCATTCCTCCATCCTTTTCTTTAGTACTTCACAAATAGGCTGAAGGACCTGCCCACTGACCTCTCCTCCAATCAGACGGCAAATGAGACTTTGAAGGGCGCAGATACTCGCAATGTGCTGGAGTCAAAGTTTAACAACGTGATGACGCTCTGCGCCATGGTGCCTCTGCTTATTTTCACCTGCCTCAACTCCTTCCTACACCAGAGGTATCCACCCTGCTCCACACTGACACACTCACAAAAGAAAAAACAAAAAAACTGTAGATTTATGTAACCTGTGGAACTTAGAGAAAACGTGATCAGAATCTACCATATATGCTGTAGCCTTTGGATTAGAAATTGTAGTTTATTTATTACAGAGAGAAATTTGACTAAAGACATTTAATTCAAAGGATGAACTCTTCTGAGGCAAATTCTGCACCTTTACTTTCCCGCTCTTTCTGTCCACCCTCCTGCTTATCTGTACCCTTTGGTCACCTCATGCCACTATAGGTAACCTGATCCCGTTATGTCTGTATGCCTCCAGTGTGTTTGCTTTAATTAGAGTCAGATTGAGAGAGATCCGGGGTGGACCCCGACCACGGCTGACTCATCCCCTGCACAAACATACCCAGGAATGCTATTTATGTTTTCTACTCCCCCTCATCTTCATCTTTACTTCTCCCTGCGTCTCTTCCAAACTTTGTCTCTGTTCTTTTTCTCCTGTTGTCCCTTGTTTCCTCAATATACTCATAATCCTCATTTTATTTCTGCTAACCTTTTTTGTCTATTTTCTCCCTCGTCTTTTTCTCTCAAAAAGACCCGAAATGTTTTTTCTTTTTCTTTTTTTTTGATGAACAAAGCACTGCTTGTTGTGAATTGGCCCAACTCCCTCTATTTTCCACTTTCTGTTGGAAATACGTTGCCCCTCACAACTTAATAATCTTAAAATGTTTTTACTTCTGTTCAACAATGTCATAATCCACTTTTCCCCATATTCCCCTCTCTTCTTTCTCCTGTCAGATTTAAACACCTATCCTGACTTTCTACCCAACCTTTTTTTTTTTAAATGAACTCCTAAAGCATCCTGAAATTGGTATGGCTAATGTTCTTGACTGGTGGTTTGGGTTGGTTGTGTAGAAACAGACATATGAAGTCGTTTAAATTTAATTTCTCTCTGTTGTTTTCACTCCGTGTGTCTCAGGATTCCTCAGAAGCTGCGGATCTCTGGCAGCCTGACGGTCATCCTGGTGGTGTTCCTGTTGACGGCAGTGCTCGTCAAGGTGGACATGGCCCCACTGCCCTTCTTCACCCTCACTATGATCAAAATTGTCTGCATCAACTGTGAGTTTCTAAATGCTAATAATAATTACATGATCCGTCAGTGGTCACCTCAGGGGAAGTCTCTCTGCCTACTCAAAAAGAAAGCTCACGCATATATCAAACTAATCAACCGTCATTCACAGAACAAAATGAAGTAATAGTAGTAGTGTACAAAATTAAAAAAGGGAAACAAAACAGAAGACACACAAGTAAACTAAACTAGCCTACTAGACCCCACGACCATTAGACTTTGGGTGTGTGCAAGGGAAGATTTAGCTGATTTGCCTTTTTGTTTCACTTCATTCATTCAACCTGACTGTGTTTATGTTAGCCGATTTCTTGTTTGGAGGGTTATTTTCTCTAATGAGGTAAACCGCTGCAGTGGGCACATCACCAAACCTGTTTGACTTGCTGAACAAATCTAAAATGCATGTGGCGATAAATAAATTGCCTTACAAGAAAAAAAAACATTGGTGGTAGAAACGTTGGCCAGGCCAAGTTAAAAGTGGTTGTTTTGGGACGCAAATCCTGATATGGTACCTAAATAAATCTTTAATTGTTTACATTCACTGGTGTTGAACTCATGCAAATGATTATTTCCGTGTGTCGTCTCCTTCTTTAATCAACATCATCTGCATCCACTGTGTTGGTAAAAATCCTCCCCCCTCTCATACCACACTGAGCCTCAGAACACAGTGTAATCTCACTGCGTTTGTTTATTTACAAGGACTCAGTAAGCAGCAGGGATAAGCTCACCCCCCCACCCATCCACACACACACACACACACACACACACACACACACACACACACACACACACACACACACACACACACACACACCTCACCCACTCTTTTCCCCGTTGGACCAGGTCCTCATGAGGAACAGCCCATCGTGTTTGATTTAGAGGGGAGGATGTCGTGACCTTGAAGCTGTGATATCGACGTCGGCACATTCCTCTTAGTGGAAACATGTTACAAGATTTCTGCAGCTAATTGAGTTCCAAAGTTGCTGTATAAATGGTTGTAATCCATTGGTGTGATGCAAGTTTGTATGAAAAAGCCTTATTGACTACAACATTGTGCAAAGTGAGATAAAGAAAATAGTTAAACAGTAAATATAAAACAATTACTTTGCTCCATGTTGTTTTCAGAAAGGGTGTCGTCTCTCTCTTTGTGACAGCAGTTCATTTTTTATGCACCTCTTTTTCTGTTGCTGTGGGACAACGTGTTTTTTTTTTTGAGTGTGTCACAGTGACTCTTTTAAAGTCAACTAATTCTTAAACATCCTCGTCTTGTTTTCTGTGCCCCTCCCCAGCGTTCGGGGCGATTCTTCAGAGCAGTCTATTTGGGCTGGCAGGGATTCTGCCTGCCTCCTACACCACTCCTATCATGAGTGGACAGGGGCTGGCTGGCACCTTTGCTGCTTTCTCCATGATCTGTGCACTGGCCAGTATGTCTCACACACACACACACACACACACACACACACACACACACACACACACACACACACACACACACACACACACACACACACACACACAAAGCACTAGTACAGCTTTTCTGGTGGTGGACAAAATAACAAAAACACCTTACAACACAACACACCTACCAGTGCTGTACTTTCACTTTTTAGGAGGTCAACTTGAAAGTTTTGTTGCACAAAACAAAATACTGCACGTTCCCTGTCTACTACAATGCCATTTATAAAATAAATATGACTTCCCATATCTTGCACAATTTGTAATTTAACTACTAACAAAATAGTGACAGAAAGTTAAACTTTGTAGCTAATACGTTTATTTCTTTCTACTTTTTAAGTGTCACATTTGCACACAAATGTTTAATAATGTTCAATGATCTTCTTGTTCTCTGAATTTGACCTCCTAGACCAAATTATGAAAACAAAATTAGTTGCCTTTTGGCACTCGGGATTGTTTTTGTCAGATTTATTTCTCTGTGCTGTGAGAATTCCCTCTTGAAGACATGACTCAGACGCAGTTTAGCTGTTATCAGTTACATCGCATCTGGCTTTTAATCAATCTGTCACCAAAAACAATAAAACAGTACAGTTTGTTTTCGTGTCTTTTAAACCACAGCGGGCTGCATCGGCTGTAGCTTGTAGTATTGATGAGCAGATATTCCTTGAGGTCCTCATGTTGGTGCCTGGTGGTTCATTTTCAAATACAGTGGAACTTAGAGCTGAAATCATCAATCGGTTATTTGATTAGTTGAGCAACAGAAAAATAATCCGCAACTGTTTTGATAATCAATTAATCATTTAGGTCATTTATCAAGGAAAAATGCCAAACATTTGATGGTTCCAGCTCGTCGTTTGTGTAGATTCACCTTTTTTTCTTTCGTATTCAATAGTAAACAAAGTATGGTTTTAAGTTTTGAGGTGTTTTGATCACCATGGGTGTTAGAAAATTGTGTTTTGCGTTGTGTTTTTTTTTCTATTTTCTGACATGTTAAAGACTAAATGATTAAGTGATTAATTGAGAGTATGATTAGCAGATTAACTGATAATAAAAAATAATCATTAGTTCCAGTAATTGGAATTTGAAGTGTAATTTGAAAAGTGGAATACCGACTGAAAGAAATTTTGCAGGATATTTGTCCAAAGCTGTGGCTCACAATAAAAATGTTGAGTTAAATCAATACTTATGATAGTCTTAAAGAAACACTAATAGTTCTATGTGTCTTTGTCTGTAGGTGGATCAGCCTTGCAGGACAGCGCTTTTGGTTACTTCATCACAGCCTGTGTTGTTATTCTCCTGGCCATAATGTCCTACCTCGCACTGCCCAGGATGGTAACACCTCATGTTCTCTAAACTAAACATTGTTTGAGTTTTTTATCATGAGGTATTTGTTTAAAACCACTTTCAAATGTGTTCCCATTTTGCTCTTATTAACTTTGTACGTTTTTGGAAAGCACTTGAGATGAATGCTGAGTGCTTTTAGATAGGTGCTGTATAAAGTCCAGTCTTTTATATATATTTTATTTGTTTTACATCAGTCCAAATTCTTCAGTCTGTAAGGTGATGGAAAACACATCTGCCAGAGAGAAGTTACAGCATCTCGGGAACATGCTGTCCTTCCTGTGTTCTTTATTTTTTCTCTACTGGCTCAGTGAAATTGGCTCATTGTGGATTTTGTCTTTGTCAACAGGAGTTTTTCCAGTACTACATAGAGAGTAATGGATCCAGACCCTCTGCTGATGAGGAGAACAAGATGGACTTACTCAAAAAAGGTACATAGAGTATGGTTTGATCAGATAATCAGGTTCCAGTTTCCAAAAATAAATAATTATGGAGGTTAAGGCTGTGGACACGTGTCTTTGTTGTAGGTCGACTTCAGCATTAAAAGTTAGAGAGGATCTTGGTTATAACATGCAAAAAAAGCATAATTCTTCTTAAAATAATGGAGCTATAACCTTTTTTTTTTAAATTTTTTATTATTTTTTGAAAACAGAAATAAGACAACAACAAATAATGACAATAATGGCATGACATTGAAGGAGCTATAACTTTAATTGATATTTGTGACAGTATAAGAGAATGTGAAATCATTGTAGCCCTGGTACTGTGGATCTTTTTTATCAAGATGCCCAACTCCAGCCTGAAGGATCAAGATCACCTCTACGGTTACAAAGTGGGGGGAGCAGCTGTAGAGTATTCTTCAACTTACGCTTGCAGTTAGTGGCGCACACAAGATGATTTTAAGCTCTGTGATTGGATGTTTTTTGTAGAAATAATCAGTGGGAAATTGTACTTTACTTATTTTTGTTACTTTTTTAAGTACTCAGGCTTGTACCTTTTTGGCTTTTTATCAAAGAACCAGACATTTGCTCATCTGTTGCTCATCTGGGTGATTTAACCAGGAGTGTTTCATGTCCATCCAAGCCTCAAAAGTTCTCCAGCTGCGAGTCACCTAATATTGTCTATGCAGGAAATGAGCAGGACTTTTACTTCTGCAAAAAAGCTATCCTCATAATATCAAACTATCATAACAAGTCACTTTGTGTCAGACATCTTAGCATTTCCCTTACACCCAAAGGATTGCTCTCTTTACTACACACTGACTGTGGAAGCCAAAGTGTTTGTTTCAGTTTGTGTTTTGGCGACAACTCGACTGACCAGTGTCAGTTTAAGAACCCCATGTTATATAACAATTGAAATTCCACTGAGTAAAGCCTCTCAAATGTGGGAATGATGGCTTTAAGTCCATGTGACCAGCATAAAGATAGACAGCTGTCTGTTTGTTTGTTTGTTTCTCAGAAGGTCCAGCAGAGAAGCGGCCGGTGGTGAGTCTGATGGAGGACGAGGCCAAACCCAGCGTGTCTGTGTTTAACATCTTCAAACAGGTGACATTACTTTCTCACAGGGTAACCTATGAGCACAAATTAACGAATGCCAAAAAAGCATTGTACAGAAAAACGTCAGCCAATAATGAATCAAAGATTTGACACATTCTTACCATTTAAACCTTCTCTTTTTACTATTATATTGACCAGTAATAACTGCAGATGTGTCACTAGTTAGAGATAACCAGCTCCGTTCTACCTGTATGACAGAGATTAAACTGGTTACATAATACTGATCATGTTCGTCTTGTGCTCTCTAATCAGATCTGGGTGATGGCTCTGTCAGTGTGCTTCGTCTTCACCGTCACCATCGGAACATTTCCAGCCGTAACAGTCGAGGTCCAGTCAACAGTAGCAGGTGGAGGCACCTGGGGTGAGTCTCCATCTCCAACGTCTGTATGAAGCTACACTGCTACAGTAGCTAGTGAGCCGGTGACATTTGAGAGGGATGACTGCCAAGTTTTTGTCCCCATTCAAACATTTATTTCCAAACTTCTTTGGGAATAAACTTTTTTTTGTTTCCCAACAAGAGGATTGTAGGCTGGGAAGATTTTTAACTCTTGACCTCAGACAGTAAAATCGTGTGTTTTGTGAGGCGAGAATATCTTCTATTTCTAAGGAAACGAAAATAGTTTAAACTTATTCACATAATTTTACTATTTGTTATTATAAAGAGGTCATGATGAAACTGGCCCAAATGTGTTTGAAGGCTTTTAATTTTACAGTAGTGACTGGACATTTTCCTTTACTGTTCTTTATTTTCTAATACTGCTCATTTTACCTTCAGATAGATGCACTAAATTAGACTTAAGTGTTGCTTTCATTGCACATCTATGTAGTTTAAATTGAAAATGCCATGGACAAGGCTTAATTTATGACATATAAGAGCAGTCTGTAAAAATACGGAAATGAGTTTTAATCCTTTAAGCACATACAGTATCTCCTTAAAGGAATACGGCGCTGAAAATCTGTCTTTTATTAAATCCTCTCTTCCCTGTAGGCTTGTAATGTAGCTCTGAAAAGTTTGCGGCTTGGATTCACACGACCCGGAGTCGCGGTAAAAAACAACAACACCAAAGTAGTTTGAGACGTTTCTGGATACATACTGTGAATCCAAGCTGACAACAGATGCCGTCCTCCATGAAGGACTAAGCTACAAACTTTTCCGCTCTCACTTTTGAGCCCACAGAGGTCAGGTATTTTAGTTTTCTTTCAAGCAAAGATCTGCAGTCTTGTTGTTAACAACAGTTTGTTTATTTTGCTCCCTCTTCAGGAACTTACTTCATCCCTGTGTCATGTTTCCTCCTCTTCAACGTGATGGACTGGGCTGGCAGGAGTCTGACAGCCGTCTGTATGTGGGTCAGTAACAACACTACAACACAAATAATATGTTTTACCCAACAGAGCTCGGTCTTTCTAGCCTGCTCTGAAGGTTTGGGCTTCCCCTTTGGGTTCAGAGCCTGTTTAATTAGTTCACAGGATTGGTCCCAAGTTTCCTGCAGGTTTGGTGGATCTATTCAGGCTGGATTTGATCACAAATCTTGTCCTATCTGCCTGGTAGTCTCAGGTCTTTGTGGACCTTTTATGTTTGCTGCTACCAACAACATCTGTACAATACTACTGGAGCATATTTCAGACTTTACCAGTTTGTAGTAATGACAGTGACTGCCCCATCAAGAAATCAGTCCAGTAACATCACTCCTGTTTACAAATTCTTTTGCCTTTTATAGAGTTCATTTAAAACGACCACATCAAAATATTTAGTGTGGTCTGCTGTTGTCTGGCAGGGTGTACGTGCCACAAACAACAGACACTCTTGTTGACACTTGGAGGGAAGCCTTTGGCTGCATAAAATGTTTACACACGAATAAATCCCTGGGGAATGATGAGTGGAATGGTGGAAAAACAAAAGTCGTTCAGAGTTTAGGGGGGAAAATAAAGGATGAAAGTTTTGTTGCTGAGATCAGAGGTTTGTTCTGGAGAAAAGTGTGTGTGTGTGTGTGTGTGTGTGTGTGTGTGTGTGTGTGTGTGTGTGTGTGTGTGTGTGAAGGAAGTGGTTTTGCTGGTCAGAGAGGGGAGACGGTGGTGATTTTGAAGGTTCGCTCACTCTTCTCTTACATGCACATCTGGATGAACGATGGCAGCTTGGAGGTTATTGAACTGCTAAGCAGCCCTCAGCGCTGCTACACATCTGAGCACTGTGTCTATTATAATGAATGCATCAATTTTATTCTGCTACAGTCTTTAATAGATTATTTTAGGTTTGCAGTATCTCCAGCTGTCTTGTGTTTTAGCCCCACTTCAGATTTAATTATCCAAACTGTCACTTGGCATTATTTTATACTAATACATTAATCATCGTATTAATATTTTTTCCTCTTTAGTTTGTCAAATGTTAGCTACTTTCCTTTCACAGCATACATTCAGACCTCCTAAAACTTTGTCCAGAAAATAACAAATTAACAAACTTATTTCCTGCGATCCAGAGGAAATAATCAAATTGAATCAATTCATTCTGAGTACAGTTACTTAACCCCGTCTGACCTGCACTGGAATGCAGCTTCTTGGTATTGGTGCAGATAACATCAGTCAGCTGCTTCAGGTCCATGTGAGTTTATTTATCATCATAAGATGGCGCAGATAAGATTGTTAACTCTACTTGTTAAAAAGTTAAAATTAATTGAGTGAGTTTGTTATTGGACTCAGCATTGCTGTGCCACATGTTCAAAATATATTCACAAAGGTCTCCAAAGGAACTTAAACATTGTTGTTAAAACACAGTGTTCAGTGTTACTTTTTGTGATTATTTGTTTTAAGCATGAGTATATCCACGGGTAGATGCCCAACAGTTGGATATACCACATAACCAACTAACGATTATTTTCATTATCGAGTAATCTAGCGATTATTTTTTCGATTAATCATTTAGTCTGTAACACGTCAGAAAATAGTGAAAAATGCTCATCACAAGTTCCCAGAGACCAAGGTGATGCCTTCAAATGACTTATAAAAAGAGAAAAGCAGCAAATCCTGACATGTGAGAAGCTGGAAACAGAAAATTTTGCAGGTTATTTTTCTGATGACCAACTAATCGATTCATTGACGTTTTAGCTCTAATTACATCGTGCTGCAACCACACAGATTGTGTCCCCAATCCAATCTTCAAAATAACAAAATAAATATAAAATACAGATATCTCCCAATAGCTACAGATTTATCCACACACAGACTTAATCTACATACATACATACATACATACATACATGCACCAAAGCACCCATAGTAATCTGTACATGCACACATTAACTGTACATCTGTTTTTACAGTACAAACACCCACAACTATGTTACAGTGTTATTAATTGAAGTTATGAGTTCCTTGTCGGCCCCGGTGGTTGATGTTGCCGTGTTTCTCTCTCTCTCCAGCCGGGTAAAGACAGCATGTGGCTTCCTGTCCTGGTGGGCCTGCGGGTCGTCTTCATCCCTCTCTTCATGCTGTGTAACGTCCAGCCTCGTCAGTACCTCCCCGTGGTGTTTGGCCATGACGCCTGGTACATCATCTTCATGATCTTCTTTTCCTTCTCCAACGGATACCTGGCCAGTCTCTGCATGTGCTTTGGACCCAAGTGAGAACTAGACACACACACACACACACACACACACACACACACACACACACTGTACACTGGAGGAAATGTGTACACTAGGACTGACTAGTGTTCGTGGTGGCTTCGTGAAAGCTTCATGCTTTTCTTTCCAAGGATTAGATAAGAAGATTGAGACGACTCTAATAAGATGAGGAAGAAAAATGTGTGGAATAAAAAAAGACTATCTCTGCATCTACTGCATCGATTTTTGATTTATTGGGCTGGAGCCTGGAGGAGATTAGCCAAGCTTAGCATAAAGACTGGAAGCAAGGGGGAAAAGCTAGCCTGGCTCTCTTCAAAGCTCAGAAGTACTCAAAATGAACTTGATGTATTCTAGTTTGTTAAATCTGTACACAAACAGAAATGTAAGAGCAAGTTGTGGTTTTAGAGAGAGTTATGTGCTGAAACTATTCCTCGGCAATAACGGCTCGGCGCTGTGACTTCCTGCAGTCTTGCTTCTACTGTGAGGTTGCCGGGCAACCAGCGGAGAAGCTGCACATAGTACTGGACGGATGAATAAAGTGTTGTTTGTCATTAAAAAGTTGCAGCCAGTAACTTCCCCTAAAACCACAAACTAGCGATATTGCATTAATTTGTGTACAAATTAAACAAAAGAGATAAAACATGTGAATTAGCCAGGCTAGCTGTTTTTCCCCTGAGTCAAGTCTTTATGCTAAGCTAAGCTAAGCTAAGCGGCTTTGGGCTGGAGCGCCATATTTGCCATACAAACATGAGAGTGGTCAACTTTTAACTACAGCTGTATTGTCCTCAAGGAAAAGTTTGTCTTGCACCCAGGTACAACACAGAACACACACAAAGACCTGAACATAAATCATAAAATACACAAAGCATATTAAGAAATGTGTAAAACGGCTGCTAAAACCTCGCACACAGGCTCACATAAAACCTCAGCCTCTTTTCATCTAACTCTTGGAAAGAAAGTGAATAATAATAATATTTCCTATGATGTTGAACTGTTCCTTTAAGTGATGCCATATCTAAACTTTACCACAGTCACCATTGTGTTTAATGGTGAACCACTCATTCCTAATAAACTTTGTCCCTCTGTTGTCTCCGTACAGGAAGGTGTCACAGCATGAGGCAGAGACGGCGGGGGCCATCATGGCCTTCTTCTTGTCCCTCGGCTTGGCGCTGGGCGCTGCAGTCTCATTTGGTTTCCGGGCCATGATCTAAACTCTCCAGTAGACCCTTCAGTAGACGTAGATTAGACCACCCCACCCTCCAACACTCTCCCTGTCATCACCCTTCATGGGAGATCAATAAGTGGACTGTGATCCTCTTCAACAATCACCAGCGGAGTGGAGACAGCACAGCAGACTAGAAGACTAGAGGACCTCAGTCTTCTGAAGAGTACAGTAGTAACTCGTCTCATCCAGCCATCTTAGCAACAAGAAAAACTGAAATGTGTTACTGAATATTTTTTTCCCTTCAAACTCAGCACACAGTGTGTAAACGTGTGCTTGCTTCTCCTGTTTCTTGGGGATATTTTCCAATCGATACCATTGATCAAACAGGTTGTTTCTCTGAGATAACATTGAAGAGTACAGAGTGCAACTCAACAAGCAAATCAAAACCAAAAGTGTAAAAAAAAAACAACAGTTGTACGTAACAGACAGCAGAAAAACTTCAAGGTGTTTTAAATTTTCCCAGATCTTCCAGGCGTTAATGAAGACGGCCAGCACACGTAGTGTCCGAGAGCCTCATTCATAAAACGTTCCTTTACACAAAATTATAAAAATGACTGATAAAATGTTGGATTGTTTATATATGTTTATATTATGTAAAGTTATACATTTCTTTCACTTTCTTTGAAACAATCACATCCACAACAATATTTTTTTTAATGATGTTTACACAAATCAAACATGAAACCAGAGCGTTACATCACTCTGAACTGTTGCAGCTTTTAACTCTGATCAAGCCAAATACATAAAGACAACGTGGGAAAATGATGGAACTTTGAAGGGAGGTCGTGACCCATCAAACGGCTAACGTAAACTGCTCCGCGCCCTCCATCTACTTTGACTCGGGTCACTCGTGTGTGTGTGTGTGTGTGTGTGTGTGTGTGTGTGTGTGTGTGTGTGTGTGTGTGTTCCTCATAACAAATCAGTAAATTCTCAAAGATTGTAAGGACAAACTAAATCCGAAAGACGAGGTTATAATCAAAACTCTGGGCCACTAACCGCTGAATATTCATTGTCTTAGAGAGTGGTGTTTGTCTATTTGTGCCTCCAGTAGTTTTAGATGAAGCGTGAGTCTACTTGGTTTATCTGAAAACATCCTCTCTCACCTCAGTTGGACTAAATAGAATCAGAGGTCACATTGTGAGTGAGATTAGGAGACTTTTTAAAATCTCACCCTCTGGCTTTCTGCCAGTGACGTTTCTCATTAAAATGTATTCTCATGGAAGATAAGTTTTATATCAGAAGTAGTTTTTAGCTTTTTTCAAACGTTTGTTTTTGCTGAGTTAGTTTTGGTGTTATGAATTGGGGGAGGGATACAAGGCCTTGTGTCTGTCAGTGTTATATTTTTGTTTCTTTGCATTTTTGTGGCCTTTTGATGCTTTTTTTTTTTTTTTTTTTTTAAAGTCTGCTTTAGTCGTACACAATATTATTCATATAAGATCAGCTGTATACATTCTAACAGTCTGTTTGTTTAAAAGTACAACGTTGGTCTGTTCTTCCGTACTTTGTGTTTTTGTTGGTATGGGAGTCTGGTATGGACCATTAAAATGTTACTTATATTGCAGCCTAAAACAGTTCTGTGATAAAATTAAACTGTATTTTCAAGAATCTGGCTCCTCCTGTTGGTCATTTTTGGAAACTGCTCCTCTGTCACTCTGCTGATACAAACCTTACTTAATTCACTTGAATGTACAGTATAAACTGGCTGCGTTCCTCAGCTGATGACCGCTGATCTTTTCCTTGTGCTGCCTCTGCATGTGACTGAATAATGAAGTTAAAATGTCCAAAAGGACACATGAAAACGCCCCAGTGTTACGCAGCCTTTCCTCCTCTTTCTTGGTGATTTCTCAGTGACCTTTATGAATCAAGGCCACCAATTGAGCAACTCAGCTCAGAGAAAGCACTACTTTTCAATATCACTGCTATGAAATGTAAGAATCTAACATTGTGAAAATATCTATCATTATTTTCTCCATTCCATACACACATTTCTTAAAATAAACCCCATGTTACCAACTGTGTTAACACACTTTCTCCAGACTATACACATTTTGCCACCAAAACGAAGCACTGGGATCAAATACAATAAATTCCAAACAACTGCAACAAAGGACGTAATTTCCCTCATTTTTCAAAATCCTATTTTTGTCCCCCTCACTGTTACTGTTTCAGGTTGATTTTCCTACCGAAATCTCTCTGAACATTGTCCTCTTACTGTTGAGCCACCATTATCCAGATGAGAGAAGATCTGACTTGATAAAAATGTCAACACCCTCATCTGAGTCGCCTTCATTTATTATTACCGTGTGCTCAAAGCAATGAGCTTAAACCTACTGATTTTTTTGTGGGCAGCTGAAAACAAGTTGTGAACCCAACATCACCGTTTAAGTTGATATGGTGAAATTGTCAGCAAACAGTTGCTTATTTACACATCACAGCAGACACGAAGCAACATTACCATTCATTTGGAGTCGTGTTTCAGGCCACCTGGTGAATTTAAGGCCAATATTCACTCAACCTCATAAATATAACATTAACAGGAAAAGCGTGGTATTAAAGAATAACACATTTTGTGTGTGTGATCATCTTTTGATGCCATGGGCCATGCCTGTCTCGGCCTGTGTGACCAGATGTGGTCACATTTTGCCATCTGAAATTGTCATTTCAACCATCATCATTACTTTTAAAATGTGTTTTGTATGTTGCCCTTTGTTGTGAGTGTAAAAACAAAATGTATTTTCATGGCTTTTGCTGTGGATGAATTAGTAATCTACTTCTGTCCCAGTGCATATTGACTAATGTTGCCTTGTTTAGCTTGTTTTTTTGTACCGATAGAACCTGGTGGAACCTTGTGACGACCCTCTGGCCTGTTCGGTTGTGCCTTGTTTGCTCCTCTCTTTCAGGTTGGTGTAACTGATAGGCGGGGCTGTCCACTTGGCCTGACTGGCAGCTTTTATAATGACACTCCCAGTCATTATAAAAGCCGCCACCTTGGCCCTCTTGGGGAGACTCTCTCCGTTTGCTTTGTTTGGTTCCTTTATCATTTCTTCCACCAACACCCGCACACCGTACTTTCCACACATTCACTCACTTACACCACTGACTTTACTGCCATCCACATCTCATCTCTTTTCCAATTTAATTTGTGTTTTTGTAAATAAATTAGTTTATTTAAGTGCATTTCTGAAGTCTCTCCCTTATTTGCCATGGCCCTTCGAGCCGGTCATGACACAAATTTCACTTTATAATTTTCAGTGTTCAAAGAAAACCACCTGGATGTTATATAAGCAAAACCTATACACAGAGAATGGTTATGAGGGTTAAGTGGATGTCCAGAAAGTACTAGTCCATGCTGAATATTTGACATTGAGGCTGGCAGCTGGGACGGTGGAGCGCAGTGAAGTGTCAGTTATTTGAAAGAGTGGTCTGGACCATCATGTTGGATTCTGATGGAGGCTGGCCGTGTCAGTTATGGCATTTGCATTGTGTTTAGAGTTGTGAAGAGATGACACAAGAGGAATGTATTTTGAGAACTGTGCTTACATGTGAGAAGAAAAAAAAGTGTGTAAGCAATGGAGAAGAAACTGAAACGTGATAAATTGCTTCTTGGTCCCTTCCAATGAATAATCTCCTAAAAGAACAGACAAAAAGGAGCCAAAAGAGTTTCATTGATGATTTATTCTTAAGGTAAACATTTTATTCAAAAATAAATTACCAGAGATATCTTTAAAAGGCAGACAGACATTGTCTCCAACCCACTCGTCACAATCAAAACATTTTCCTATCAGAAACCAAGTATTCACACATTTCTATTGACGTCCGTCCTCATGAAAAAGTATCATTGTACTAGAGTAAACTCTACAGCAGCAACTTATCATTCTTAAACAAACCACAAACTGTTAAGTTGATCAAGAGAAGGAAAAATAAACAGCCAGTCAAACTGATTCACTATAAAATGTATACAAAGTTTATTTAAATATTTAATCCAACATACATGCCCGATTTGTAGTATGTGAACACAAAGACTGTACAGTACGAGATGGCGCTTGAGGTGAGAAATAATGTGGATGGAATCAACGCAAAAGAGCTCAGACAGATTGGACGCAGCTGTTGATCAAAGTAAAAAATCAAAGAAGGGACCAGTTTCTTCAGTCCATTTAATAACATCAAGTCGGGTTCTTATTGTGGAGTGTGGACCACTTTTTAATGTTAAAAGTCACTCACCGCTTGACTGACTGTACCATGTTTCTGAAGAGACGGAGTCCAGTGAGAAAGGGGGGCAAAAAGGCAGTGGGTAGAATACTTTCTCGAGGAATAGTTCAACATTTTGGGAGATACGCTTATTTGCTTCCTTGCCGAGAGTTGGATGAGAAGATCGATGCTGCTCTCATGTCTGTCAGTCAAATATAAAGCTACAGTCAGTAGCCGGTTAGCTTAGCTTAGCATAAAGCTTGGAAACTGGGGGAAACGGTTAGCTTGGCTCTGTCCAAAGTAAAAAAACAAACAAAAAAATATAAAAAATCTGCCTACCAGCTCCTCTCAAGCTCACTAATTAACACGTTTAATTCTCTCTCACACACACACACACACACACACACACACACACACACACACACACACACACACGAGAAATTACAATTTGTGGTTTTACAGAGAAACTTCAGGTAAATTGTTGTTTTTACACTTTGGTGTGTCTGTATGAACTTAATAAATGAGCTGACCAAGTGAGCTTTAGAGAAGCTGGTACAGGCAGATCTTAAAATTTTGGACAGAGCAGTCATTTCACCCAGTCTTTATGCTAAGCTAAGCTAACCGGCTTAGCAGCTGGCTGTAGCTTCATATTCATCCTGCAGATATGAGAGCGGTATCGATCTTCTCATCTAACTCTTGGCAAGAATGCAAATAAGCGTATTTTCCAAAAGAGGGGTAATAGGAGCTTTTTAGCTTTAGAGCTAAAAAGGATCTGCATCTCTAACTCCCCAAAAGCAAGAATTTAACTTACAACCTGTAGGTCCTAAAAATGTGAGGGGAAACGGGGCTAGTGCGGCTTTAATGAAAGGCAGCGGAAGAGAAACAGTCCTCCCTGGCTACCTGACTATAGAGGCCTGGGCTCTAAAAGCTCTTAGCTAGCTTAATGCTACAACACACCATGCAGAGGGCCAAACACTGGCAGGTTCGCTACGAGACACTAAAGGCCAGATAAAACACGTCAGTTCTAAATTAAAAACAGAGCAAATGTCTGCTGAGAGGCTCGAGGTTTCCTACAGTTCTCTTCAGGATTACAATCACAAAACATTAAAAGGGAACGACAGACGTGCAGAGATGTTGTCTAGAAGCAACCTGAGCCCAGAGTTTGATTACGTTACCTGGTTAACACGCCTTCCAAACTTAGTGTGAAAACCTGAATGAACGGAGGCAGGCAGGGGAACTACTAGTATGTCAGAAGAAAATAGTTTTGCTTGATTTCCTGCGCTCGTCTGTTCAGCTCAGATTCGTAGAAGGAGACAGGCTGGAAATTTGACAGTTAAAATAGCCTCTCCAGCTTGTCCATGACAGGGTTTTCCATTTACTTTCACTTCAGGAGAATAAATACAGCCCGTTTCCTGATTTTACTGAAATAACAAAAACAAAAACAAACAAACAGTTTTATGAGTCGTTTAGTCACTTGTGCTTGTAGGAAACGTTAATAAACAGGCTGAAGAGAGTAAAGTGAGCTCTGAACTGTCCGGCCTGTAAGACAGAATGATTAAATGCACAGAAAAGTTAGTTTGCATCCATTGTTGATAACAGCTGCCCACAGCGGTGGCAGTTTTCCCTGAATTACAGCTCAATCCTGAAGCGAGTGCAGTCCGCTACCAGCAAAGATGTCAGCGTGTGTGTGTGTGTGTGTGAGAGCCTACAGTATGCATTGCAACACAAGATGCAGCTATCGCAGCATGGCACACTGGAGAAGATGACAGTCATTTAGGTCCTGTTTTGGCAAGAGGCGACACTGCCGGCTTCCCCGCTCGGTCCTCTCATGAACGTGCAGTTTCTGCTCTGAGGAACTGGGGGGGCGATGAAGAGCAGGGCAGACAGCGAGCCTACAGGTCCTCAACAGCACATAAAGATGGGGCAGCGGTGTGATGGTGGGTGTTTAGGGGGAAAACAGCTTTGGTGTTGAACTAGTTCCACAGTTCTAGGATTGAACACACTGAGCGAGTGGGCAGGAGGGCGATGAACATGACAGGGGAGATGAGGAAGAGCGTCAGTGAGTCTTTAACTTGGTGTGCTGTGAGCCCTGTTCTGTCAAGCTGGCTTTGATAGAGTTAACCACCGTCTGTCTGACGTTGTCTTCCATATAATGTTCACTTAATGGCTTCAAAACCTGCAGGAGAGGAGAGAGGAGGAGACAAAAACAGGATTTTGTGTGAGAACAAATCAAGTTAGCTCGTCCAAAAACTCGTCTATAAAAAGGGGCAAAGAAACTGAAAGAAAGTAGGTTAGGAAAGAAAAACGTTTAAGGTAACATAAAGGAACAAAAACAGGATGTAGTCTCCAACATGCCGACCACAGAAACTTCTCAAACAAAACAAAAGTGACAACACAACTGAACAAAACATCTTCAACTGAAAAAACATGAAAGAAAAAAAGAAACCAGCCATTAAAGATTAAGAACCGTTTGGGCAGGCTTCAAGTCCTCGAGATCCTGAGATGGGCCTGGCCTGCCGGTGTTCAGATACATTCAGTGAAGCTCAGAGGGACCCAGGGGTTAAAGTATAAGAATCCAGCACCATTGGACTGACAAATCAACAATAAAGAAGCCAGCAAACCACAGAAGATTCGATATGAGAAGGAAGTTTAACAGTCTGAAAATCCGCCTGTCGTCCAGCAGCTATTTAGACTTCTTGTAGTTGTTGTTGAGAGGAGACAGAGCTCTGAGTCCCAGTGTCGCTCCTGATGGGAATGAAGGGAGGAGAGAGACGGGCCAAGCCAGGCGGCTCCTGACCGGCTCCAAAAGTTTGGAAAACACCTGAGAGGACAAGCAGGGAGGAACGGGAGAGTTAAGCAAGGAACAAGACCGACAGGCAGACACACTGGAGCAGACGGAGGAAAGAAAAGAGGAGAGAGATCGATCCAGATGTTTAGGGGAAAACAAAGGAGAAAAAGATTAAAAATAAGAAAGTTGGGGAGATGAAAGACATGAAAAGAATACAGGTAAACCGGTAGCAGGAGGAGAAAGTAAAAGGAAAGGAAATTAGGCTGGATGTTGACAACGGTAGGCAGA
Source organism: Macquaria australasica (assembly GCA_005408345.1). Classification (NCBI taxonomy): domain Eukaryota; kingdom Metazoa; phylum Chordata; class Actinopteri; order Centrarchiformes; family Percichthyidae; genus Macquaria; species Macquaria australasica. Next base: position 2,744,796 of record SEMN01000012.1, on the reverse strand, counting down.
AGATCAGAGAAATGGGAAGCGATACCTCTCACCTTTCTGACCGTCTTCTGTACAGTAAGGGAAGGAGGAAGAGAGACAAAAGCAGCACTCAAAATAAACAAGAAACACAAACTGTACTCAGGAGAACAAGCATGAAGTCAGGCTGTCTGCAGGCGAACAAGTGACGGAGGAATGAAGAGAGAGTGAGAGCAAGTAAAAGCAGGAGCAGTGTGGAGCTGAGAGGTGAAATGAAACAGTGGTTCTCTTCGGAGTTTGTGATGGTGGATGATGGGATGTGAAGATGAGACAGAAGACGATCATAAACATGCAGCGGATAGAAGGAAATAAAAACTGATGGAAGGATTCTTGTTTCTGAGGCTTTTTAAACACCTAGAAATAAAAAGCAACAAGGGGAACTTTAGGTAAAATCTAACTAAAAACACACACACACACAATATATCGTTATAGCCCTGGAGAAAAGAAAAATCAATTTAAAAAAATGTCTCTCACTTAAAAACCTTTATTTTGACCCTTGTGTCTTAAGCTTCGACTTTAACCTAAACCCCAACTTAACCAAAACTGATCCCCAATGTACCTACTCCTCAGGTCAGATCATGTTTACGTCTGCAGTGACAGTCCTTTAATACAAAAGCTTTTCTTAAACTACGCAAAACTCCCCAAAAAACTAAAGAAAAACAAAACACGATATTAGTTGTTGAACATAAACAAACATTTCTGATAGAGATCACTTAAATTTAACTATTGACCAGGAAGTATATGCAGTGGGACATTTTACAGTTGAAAAATAAACCTGTCCGTCCGTGCCTTCTGGTGGACAAACTATGTAATGTAGGGCTGAAACAATTGGTTGATTAATTGATCAACAGAAAAATTAAAATAGGCAACTATTTTTTATAACCGATTGATCGTTTAACTTATTTATCAAGCACAAATGCCACATTTGCTGGTTCCAGCTTCTAAAAAGTGATGATTTGTTGCTTTTCTCAGTTTTTATATATATATATATATATAGTGATTAATCGAAAGAAATAATCAACAGATTAATCGATAATGAAAATAAGCGTTAGTTTCAGCCCTAAAGACGTTTATATATTGCCAAACATATGTTTGGCTTTTCTGGACTGCAATTTCTAGTTACTTATCGACTGACATATACACCGATACTGAACTATCTTTGATGATCTTATATCTGAGTAAATATAAGAGTAAACACATTTCCAGTTTCCAGATCTGCCAGATCTTTTCTGTTGAAATACATTGACCTGAAGTGTATCAGTTCTAGCTTGAAGTACCCGGTATATCTCAAGATTAATACCTAAATGCCATAACAACAACCATTATAAATTTAGCCATTTAACTGTTGAAAGTGTTACCCTTCACACCAAATCTTTAAAATCTTTTAATTTCCTGCTACACAATCTGTTCTCATCATGTAGATTAACCTGGACAAACACACACACTCCTCACATCGACAACCCACCTGTTCCCAGAGCGTATCGGCCACCAGATCTATCAGCGTTCCCACCTCCCGAAACTCTCCAGAATACTTTACATATGCCCAGGCGCAGAGCGACAGCAGTGCCACGCCCATCACCAGATTAGCCAGCGCTGCTAAGGCGCTGAGGCCGATGAAGCCCGTCACCCCAGACACCACGTAGGTGAAAAACATGACTGCAAAAAGCGTGGCGGGTGTGCGTGCTGTGTAGAAGATGTTTTTGCCATCGTTGTGCTTGGAGAAGTTGGTGTAGGCTTCGTCCAGCTCCGACTCCAACTGGCTCTGGTAGCGCTGGCAGAACTCCTCGCCACCCATTTTCTTCACGGAGCGGAAGAAACGCACCGAGTGCTCGCGAAACTCCTCGTGGCAGCGCTCCAGGTCAGTCGGGGCGATGTATGGCTTGTCCCCACCGCAGACCTGAAACAGAAAGACATGTACAAGTGACAGGAAGAAAGTGTGACTGACAGAAGAGATGAAGACTTAAGGCAAAACAAAGATGGTTTCAAACTTTGCAGCAGCATGCAACTCCACTTGGATATTCACTGGACCCCATTTTGCAGAATTTTTATTAAATATTATATGATTTGAACTATTCTGATAGTGTGCTGCTGGCTTCCTGTAAACTATATTAAAATTAGACCATTACTTCTCCCTGCTGTCCACCTGGTGACACCTGGTGGTCTTCGGCAACCTTTGGGTGTGAAAGAAAACCATGTCCTTACCTGCTCCATGTTCTTGCTGTACATGTCTTTGGCTCCTGCTACAGCAGTCAAGTTGTTGGCTTCTGCGGTTGCCTGACAAACAGGAAAACAGAATGAGATTCAAGATAGCTTTGATGACCACAGGAGATGAGAATTAAAACTTAAAAAGACCCATAATTAATAAGATCCCTCAGTTTTGACGCAGTAACTAACCTGCAGCATGGACTTTGGGTGAGGCAGTTCCTCACCTTGGTAGATCTTTATGTAGGCCTGCAGGAATGTAAAATAATACAGATGATCACACCAGTGTTTCCTGTACAGTGTTAATATTCTGGCAGCTAACACAGGCAAGTACTTTTTTTAAAGACTCGCTTTGAGGGACACAGGATTTAATACTGCCAAACAATGACACGTTATGACCTGTGTCTTTGGTTTTACATTATGTCTTCCCTTCAGTTCAGTTTTTTCTTTTCCTCTACAGGACACCCCTGTTTACATGATTTAATGAGTCAACTGTGGCTAAAAATCAAAAACCAATTTTGTGTCGTTTATTCACCCTAAAGCATTTGTTTGTTGTTTTTTGGCAGCAGATAATTTGTGTATAATTTGATGCTTTATGTTTATCGACCTGTGACCTCTCAGTGTGAAAACCAATGGACCTAAACAAAATCCTGCAGGACCTTGAAATACTCCAGGAGATCTCTGCAGGTGACTTTGTTGCCGCCTATCTCCTTCTCTACCAGCCGGCCTGGGGCCAGAAGGAGAGGTACCAGCTTGGCCAGTGCCCTCTTAAAATCACCATCGATGTCTGAAACACAAACACACACCTTGATTGTCCTCTGGAACGTGACATTTCAGTCCAGCATGCTTTAGCTATCACTCTTCATTATTAGCACATGGGTGTGTTCCTGTTTTCTCACCTCTCAGCCTGCCGTCAAAGTACGGGTTGGTGGCCACCTTGAGGCCAGGATGTGGCAGCAGGAAGCAGCCGATGTTGGAGAAGCAGGAGTGGATGTGCTTCCTCACATTCTGCAGCTCTTCGTGTTGGTTCTGTTTCACCTAAGTCAGCAGAAAACAATATACTCTCACAGTGAAAGTCTGCTTTGACTGATGTGTAAATGTGTACACATTACGCGCTAAGCAAATTTGCGCACACCTGAACAGACAGTTCTGTGCTTTTCAAAAGGAGGTGCGGTGTGTCTGACAGGAGCAGTGAGTGTGTGACCCGCTTCATAAATAAATTCAACAATGTGAAGAAATATCAGGGGAGAAAAATGTTTCCTTTGTCCAGCATCCTCAAAAAAGAAACTAAAAAAAACAACTAAAAAACAAATGTGCATTTTCAACTTGACTTAAAAAATGAGTCTCACCTGTAGTCTTCTCTCCAGGAAGCAGTTGCCTCCTTCCAGCCCGTATTCATGTTCATAAGGATAACACCAGTCCCGAATCAGGAACATCAGGGACTGAAACACACCGCCAACATCAGAGACACATTATATTTCATTTTGGGAATTGAAATTACAGCTGATCATCGATTGTCCATATCTTTCAGTTATAGGGTCAGTTCTAATTGAAATTACATTTCTCAATTCTACTAAATATTTTAATAATCCTTCAATATTCATTAAAAATACACGACTTGCTGTGCAGCCACGTATTTTATTGAACAGGTAGATTTTATGGACAAGGTGCATGTTCAATGGTATATAGCATTCATTAATTAGGACTATACAAATGTTGTACACAACATGCAGGTACACACAGTCAACAGAAGCAGACGGTACCTGGAAAGGTTTCAGGTAGATCTCCTCCATTGCCAGCCGGCCATATTCTGTGAAGAGCTACATACGAGAGAAAAACTAATTATGATCAGAAAACAGAGGTTACAGTAACAGACTTTGGTGCTGCTTTAGGAGAAATGACACCAACCTGCAGATGCTGCAGGTCGTCCTCCTGGATGTTCTGGGAGAGATTGTACACCTGAAAACAAAGAAACAAACACAACATGAGACATGAATGTTGATATTTGAGCAAAAAGAAAAAAGAAACAGCTTATTTTCCACCTAACAAGACATGCTTTAAGTCTCACCTGTACAGAGCTAGTCATTGTGCTGAGGGCGAACACAGTAGCACAGTCCTTTATGGTGGACTGGCTGTCAAATGCTCCCTGAGTGTCAACAAGGAGCACAGCAACCTGTTGGGACGAGATGAAATAAATGTAATATGCTGTCAACTCCAGCTTGTAGGCCATGTAGGATGTTTGTGTGTGTGCTTTAAATGTTTATACATGTAAACATCACAGTGAGAATACTGATATTTAGCGGGTTCTCCCAAAGATACATTTTCACCATGTGTGACAACATTTTCTCATGAAGCTCATAATAACTTAAGGTACTTTTTGTTTGATAAGCCTCTACCTTGCTGCCATCAGGCTTGTCCACCACAAAGACCTCGCTCCAGATCTGAATTCCTGTGGTCTCCCTCTCGCAGCCTCCTCTCCAGGTGAACCCTGTCAGGGGCTCATCATCACCTCCCATCCATGACTCGCTCTGCAGCATAGGGAACAAGGGAGAAGACAGGGAGGGGGTAAGATGAGCGGAAAAGAGAAACAGAAGAGGAGGAGATGAAGATTGGTTGGGGCAGAAAAAGGGGATTGAGAGGACGTATGAGGGGTGAAGTGTGAGGGTCAGAAGGGACAGAGGAGGTGGAGAGATAATGGTATGAGAGAAAGAGGGAGGAGTGAAAAAAGGTACAGGTCAATGGACTGAAGTCATTGACCCCATTTTTCATGAGGAGCCATCTTTAAATAATGTATTGTAGCGTTATACTGTATTTTAATTAGCTTCACCAGAGAAAAAATATTTCCAAACCCTGTATCCAAATTGGTGTGAAATTTGATCGGCATATTCACACTTCTAATAGAAAAAAATCATTGACTTTTAATGTAACACCACCATCAGGCCACACTTATAGTCTTATATAACCTGTCATCTACCAGTGCAGTGTTGACTGTAAACACAACTGGGATGATTGTTAGACCTTGGTAAAGTTCTTTCTTGTTTACCAATTTGCCGTTTTAATCCACAGCAGGGCACTGCGGCATCACACCCAACACAAGACATCCCATCATCCTTATGTTTTTATAGTGTATAGTGTTCACAGTTGTGAACAGATCACTCTGGAAGACACTGAATGAAATGTGGCTGCCACAGTAACAAGAGCAGCACAAGGCTTCAAAACCAAGACTGAAAACCAAACACCAGTTCATAGCAAAGGATTTAATGTTTATCCTGTCAGAGTCTGTTGTTTTACTGATCATGACTTTTGATTCTAAAACACAAATAAGTCAAAGCAAAAGCAACACATTGTGACCTTGTTTGTATTTCAGGCAGACAAGTGAGGAGATCGACTGACCACAAATAAACAAGCCTCACAAGCAAATACCTAATTTGCAAGGCAAAGCGTGCATGAATACTGATTCTACCACATGACACCTGTGCTGAATTCCTAGTAACCAGGATCCTAAGACAGAGCAAGATGATAGTTTATCATTTGATAACAACAAATACCTGCAGTCAAATAATACCTACAGATAAAGACAGAACTGTGAAAGTTGTACAACCCTGTCAATAATATTTGTAACAGTAACTGCTGTATATAATTGAATATAAAGAACCACAGTCTGAACAAATAGCATCAGTGTTTGAGGAAAAATGTGAACACGTGCAGATCTGGCCAGACTTGCATGAATGCCCATGTTCATGCTGCCAAAAAGCTGTGAGAAAGGGTCCTCCATCTTTCCTGTTGTGTGTGTTAAAGTGTGTGTAAGTGTATATGTGTGTTAGAAAGAGCATGTGCAAGTGAGTGTAAGGTGATCCCAGCTGCTTCTGTGTGTCCAGCTGCTGTCAGAAGGTCTGAAGGAGTAGTTGTTGATACTTACAAGTGCAAGTCACACAGTTGTTGGGTGGACATGCTCAAGAAGGTGTGTGTGTGTGTGTGTGTGTGTGTGTGTGTGTAATGTACCACTATGTGTTATTCATATTTACAGACATTATTTCAAAGGCTAGTAACCACACAGGCAAATTAGGGGTATTAGACCAAAACTCTTGATAATTAAATAAATGATATTATTTAAAACTAATTAAATTCAACACTTTGCCAACTCTTTACAATTCACCTACACAGAAGACTGAGACCAGTTAATCCACCCTGTCTTATTCATGCACCTTGCTGCAGGTCTTACTCACCTGGCTGAGTAAGTGTCTCAGTACGAGACCAAACAGGAAGCACTTGTCTTTGCTTGTCACATTCTGGTCCACATGCCAGTACTGGTTGTAATCTCATCTGCTGTACTTGTTCACGTAGCCCATCTGTTTTCACAACCTCTACTGACTGCGAATGTTACACAATATCAAAGCCCCAGAGGAGAGATGATCTGCTTTATGTTTACTTAGCACATGTAAACCCACCTTCAGCAGGGGCCTTTCAGATTAGTACAAATGTGAACAATTAATTTTACTGTGCACCAGTGCAAGAACTTTTAGAAGTATATGAGGTCAGGTCAACTTATCAGCATTGGGAAATAAATGCTTAAAAATGTGTTGTTATATCAGGACTTATATTAAAGTTATGACAAATGTATCGCAACAATTTGACTTATGGATGATTCATTTAAGAACAACTGCATCAGAGTGCATTTTCTAGTCATGATTTATATGTATGAGACTATCACTGGCCTATTTTAAATTAATAAAGTTAACATCTATATATCTTAATATTACTCCTTTTGGTTATTAGGCTTGCTGCGGTAATCTGCGTTACCGGTGTTGCACGGTGTTCGGGCATACACCAGTCACATTACTTGCCTACCGCCCCCTCCGTCATTTCCCCCTTTTTTTTTTTTTTATAAAAATGAAACCCATTTAGTTCATTTTTGCGTATCAGCACCTACAATCATCAAATAAAAAAACCCTCCAATTTGTTAAATACTAAATGTTTTATCAATACTTAGTTATAAAACCAATTATATACTGAAAGTGTTTGCTCCGTATAGCAGCAGCAGAGTCAGACTTCACCTATCACGTGACTAGAGTAAGGAGAGTTGACCGACAAGATGATGGCAGAGGATTTAATGTTTAAGATCAAAGTAAGCACTTTACAGATATTGAGCATCATCGACGAATATCTTTTCCTATAAAATGTCTGGTGTAATCTGTAACACCAGTGTTGTCACGAGTTCATTAACCAGTGGGCAGATTTCCTCACCGTGGCATCCCTATTGGATATTAATAAAGACAACACTATTATTTTGTCCAGATTATAAAATTTCTAATCAATATGCAGCGTCACATAAGGAACACTTGACATCATGTGTTAAGTACTTGACTGAATAACTCCCTCTTTTAAATTAATCTCCATAGGAATATGAACCCTTGTATGTCCAGAAACAGCATGAAAATCACACATTATTTATCTCACCTGACAGTGCATGTAGCGCAGCATGAAGTCCAGCAGGAAGGACTTGCCCTTGCGGAAGGCCCCGGCCACAGACACGACGACCACATTCAGGTCCTTCACGTGATCCTGCAGCAGGATTTTCTCCAGCGCTGCAGCGTCCAGCTCAAAGCTGTGCTCATCCTCGTTGGCCAAGACGATCTGAATGGGCCTGGCCTTTTCTTCCTCTATCACAGCCTGAAGAAGACATGAGTATGCAATCAATCATGGCTTTCCCCTGGCATTGAGAGAGGTTGAAGTAATTACACTGGTGATGAGGCAGGTTTCACGGAGGAGGTAACTGAAAATGACAAGGCTGAGATCAGCTGAGATCAGCAGCAAAGAGTCGGGTGGTAAATAAGGTGACAAAGACATTCAGGAGCCTGACGTAAAGCAAAGACACGGCTAAAATTCACAAGACTTTCATATGTAAAATACACAAAATGGCAGAATTTTTGTATTCCCCCCCCCCCTAGGAATACAAACGCCTAAAAATACAGGAACTTTCTTTTCTCTGCTGGGAGCACCTCTTTGGTCTTTAAGTTCAAAGCTATGTGTAAAAACATTTTTCTTCTAGATAAAGTGCAAAGAAAGAGAAACAGGGACTTATTTAGATGCTTGACAACAGACAGGAATGTAGCAGGATATACAGTAACACTTTACCTCTTCCTTCTGAGTTTCTTCATCCTGTGAAGGGGTGAGGCTGGCATTTTTGCCCGAGTTTAAGGCCATGGTCCTGGGAAGCAATTCATCCTCCAGGTCTTCGGGCCTGGCTAAAGGAGGCCTCTGCTTATGCCGAAAAATGGGGACATCTTCCACGCCACTCAAGCCTTTAGAGTAAATAGAGAGAGAAAGGTAAAATAACACTGGTTAGATAACAGCATGCAGCATGTTTGTGTACAGTGGGTGTAAAGTGAGAAGAAGGAGAAGAATGTGGAGGCAGGGTTATATAGTAAGACCAAGAAACACTTTTCTAAGGAATAGGTTTCATATGTTTGTTTGCGTGCGAGACTGACTATTGTTCTGAGAAGTTAAAGAGAAAGTGAAACACACTATATGGGGTCAAATTGTAGATAGGATTCTTTCCAGCATTTTGTGCTGCGCTTAACACTTATCCACATCTAGGTCAAGCTCAAAAATAGCCTTGCGCTGAAAATCACAAAGGGCTAGCAAAAAGGACACAAGAGGAAGTTACGAGGACAGCATTTCCACAGTTTTCTTCTCTGCCATTTTGTTGTTTCTGTGAAAGTCTTTCCTTTAAATCTAAATCACGTTTCCTTAAAAACAGCAAGATTCCTTCCTTCCTGTCACAGTGCCGTGCTGAACCACAAACTGTACTGTAAACCATGTAGATGAGTAGCTTGTCTTGGTAGCATTATTTTTTTAGGGCTGCAACTAATGATTATTTTCATTACTGATTAACCAGCAGATTATTTTATAGGTTAATTGATTAATCGTTTGGTCTATAAAATGTCAGAAAGTGGTGAAACTATCTGACAATTTCCCAAAGCGACGTCTTCAAATGTCTTGTTTTGTCTGACCAACAGTCCAACACCCAAAGATACTCAGTTTATTATAATAGAAAATATTTTCATTTGAGAAGCTGGAACAGGAGAATTTTGGCATTTATTCTTAAAAAAACCCAACTCCAATTAATCAGTAATCAAAACCAAAAAGTGCCGTGAACCTTTTATACCTAACACAGTTTTCTAAATTGACCTCTATGAAGCATTATTCACAAATTAAGCAGCTTGAAAAAACTGCTGTTTTGCCTTTAACATTATCACGGTTTACCCTAGTTCCCTGCTTTCCTTTCCAGATATAGACATCACTGGTGCAGGATTAAGATGACACTCCCTGTAGTACAGAAAGTGGCAATCCCACAGCCATATACCCGACCAGAGTCCACTGAACAGGTTGGACAACAAGTATCAAGCATTGCTCATTCAAATATTTCAAGTGATTAGCCATTCAACTGTTGTAGCTCCACAGTGTCTCTCACCACATACAAATGAGATTTTGGCAAACTAACAGGACTCAACAGATTGCTCCTGTATTTGCTTCATAAACACACCCTGGATACATTACCTGTATCCAACTGTAAGAAAACGAATACAGCATTTAGTTGCTATAACGTCATCTATGTCTAGCAAGTAAAAACAAGCATCAAGATGGCATACAGTGAACACCAATGGTTGCATGAGTGCACACCAATGATTTACCCTTCACTAAGTAGCCACACAAATGCTGATTAGAGCTGCAACTATTTCACAATCGATTAACCTTATTTTTTTCCTGATTAATCGATTAATTTCCTAAAGCCCAAGTGACTCCTTCTGATAACTTGTTTTGTCCGACTATCAGTCCAAAACCCCAAAGATATTAAATTTACCATCACATAACACAAACAATGTAGAACTTGGAATGAGGAAGTGTTGTTTTTTTTTTTTGTCGTCATATAAATAATGAATTAACTAATTGTTTCAGCTCTAATGTTGCTAATTATCTAAAGATGAAGCTAAATATAAAAGTCACGAGTTGGGTTCTTTTTTTGTTTGTTTTTAATGCAGCTTTGAATCTACTGGTTTAGAATTCCAAACCAAATATCTCCAAGTCTGTGTGTTTTATTGAGAGAGCAATAACCACAGGGAAACAGAACAACACCTCTCTAACAAACTTTGAGTTGAGTATTGTGCCTTGACTGCTGGATGCCGATATCCCATCTGTGTGGCTGACACAGGAAGAGAGCACACAAATTAGATTACACACAAGTTAGTAAACAAGACAGACAGATATCACACCTTTCTCACAAGTACATCAGTGGATAATGAATTTCAAGTGTGCATTTTCATCGAAAAAACAGGTTCTCCAATCGGGAAAACCAACACTGTGCTGGGCACTGTCAATCTGCTGGTCTAAGCCAAGGAAACAGTGACATAGGGGTGAAACAACAACAACAAACTGAAAAAACTTACTAACGACTGCTGCAACCATAAAACCAACGCCATGATTTAGGCAACATGCAGGCAATGTCTCTTAGTTGTGCTGTGTGTTTGTTTTATGTACTTTTTTGTGGTGATAAGTGGTGGAAATGCAAGCTTGTTTGACTCCCCAGTCAAGACTCAATTTCAAGGTGGTGGGAGGGCAGTTTTGAGGACACTGAGTGCCATTCTTGCTCAAGATGACAACTTTAAATGGGACATTCAAAGATCAACCTTGAGGTGCTGCAAATTCCCAAAAGGGCAGCAGCAATGCTGTGCTAGTGTTTGAGGAGCTGCTCTATGCACAGAGCAGTTACAGTAATCTGCTCCGCACACAAATTAGCCCTGCACATTTCCTCAGTCTGTGGCAGTGCAGGTTCCCCTCAAGTCCAGAGCAGCACTCAGCAGGATGAAGTGGCACAGACTGCAGCCATAGAGGGGACCAGCACAAAGACACTATTCTGCTGGGACTGCAAGGAGTCTGTATTGCAGCAGAATGTGTGTGAGACACAAAACACAATAAGCATGCACGGAAGCATAACAGCCGGTGGAAAACCATTACCTCTGCTGATATGTGCATTCACTGCTACGCTCACACTTCATGATAAAGTGGCTAATGCACTGTCCTGCTCCTCAGCATGCAGAAAACGAGGGCAGAACTAAAATTAGCTACATTGCTTCTTATCTTATGGAGGCACTGAGCAGATGTTAACTGGTGGCCTACATGTTTTCCTGCGCATACACTCACACACAAAGTTACCAAGGGATGAGATGAGTTTGTACAGTACACCACGCACACAACGTATAAAGCATCACACATAAACACACAAGTGTTTTGCATCCCTCCAGTTCTGATGAGGGTCTATCTATAACTATGCATGGCAAGAATAGTGTGGGTCTACGCAGGGGAGGCTAGCCTACATCTCAGCAGTGTGTCCCAAATCAGCTCTGCCTTCCCTGGACTCCTGCACTATATCTGAGGCATACTTTGATAAGGCCATGGTCCACTTAACTTAACCAGCTGTCTAAATATGGGAGGTTTCATACATTAAAGAGACAAATTCTCTGGCTTTTTCCAAGAGATTCAGTGTAGGAACCTTAAGAAGGAAAATATTCTCCAAGTTAGTCAGTGACAAATATTGTGCAAGCAAGATCATGTAAAATATTTGCTGTTGTCTTGTTGGTTATGTTACGAAGAACACTGGCACTTTAAGTGTTTAGAAAGCAGGGAAAACTCATGCAAACATCTATGCTCTACTGTTGCAACACTGCTTATTAATGCCTCAACACCCTCTTCTAGCCCTGTAACATCCAGGCTATATATGCATTTTAAATAATTATAATGGATTCACCGACCAGGCTACAGGTGTTTACTACATGTCAAGACAACAAGACTGCAGAGAGTTTATGAAAGAGAATGAGGAATCCACTGTAGGCCATTAAGATGCAGGTACACCCGACTTCCCTGCACACCAGGGCCAAAAGACAACCTGACACGGCCTCCCTGGACAAGAGTCAAGGAGGGCAAATGTTCAGTTGCACCAAGAAGACCAACTGGGAGTCTGTCTGTGAGGACAAAGTGCAGATTAACAGCAGCCGCAGTTAGTGAATGTTGTTGCCACAGAGTCAGCTGGCCTGTATGAAAGTAGACATAAGGGTTATAATGATAAGGGACTCCTAATGGCCATATCTCAGGGATGAGCCTTTCTACATGTTTATAGAAATGTAACAATAACAGACAAAAGATGAGAGTGCTTGAGTAAATTTGTCCATTTATTTTCCGCTATCATATTGGCAGAGGAGATAGATTGTTTTTCTCTTGGTAAAACATAAACTGTCTGTATTGAATAACAGGCAGGGCTATAACTCCTTTTATTGTTTGTTACTTCAGTAAATTATTTTGTTCAATTAATTGCTTGGTGTATAAAATGTTAGTTAAAAATACCTGTCACAAGTTCTTCAAATGCCTTGTTGCATCCGACCAACAGTCCAATACCCAAAGCAGAAAAAGCAGCAAATATTCACATTCGAGAGGCTTTAAGTAGAGAATATTTGCCATTTTTGCTTGCAATATTATACATTTGGTGGTTTTCTGAATGAAAACCTTTAAAAAAACTACCTTAACAGTGACACTTAAGAACCCTGACCAAAGAAATAGTTATCACATTTACGTTGAAAATCTTATCCACATTTGTAAGTAGCCTGATATTAAGTTGAGTTAGACAACATACTGAACCTGCAAAGTGAGGAACCTGCATATACCTCAATGCAACAAAACAAAAAAAATCAACATCAGGTGTGATGTGGTCTTTTCAGCATCATTCAACAATGTGTTAATGGCTATGGTTGACTTCTTTTCATTTGTTGCGATTATAATTACTGTAAAATACGCATACACTCACGTAGCCTACCTAGTTGTATTCAGAGGACACAATTGGCCTCGCAATTACGTGGATAAGTCTGCTGGCGAACTGAACCGACTTATAATAGGGTATTTAAAAATATCCGAGTCATTAGTGGGATGAGAAGATTAACGTATGTGTTGTGTGTAGTTAGTTAGGCTGAATTACCCGTTACAGGAAACTGGTGTAGGTTAAAGCGGACTGTTTCAAAGTTCAGAAACGATGCAGCCGAAGCCAATACAGAGTGACTGTGCAACGACAGACAGGTTTAGAGGTAAAACACCACGGACAAGCCGCTGCTCCTCTGCGGGCCAGGTGAAAGTGACGGGCCGGACAAATGTGCCGACAGGTGCCGCGGTTGAAATGTTGTATCCGGGTCAGAATCAGTTTCAAACAACAGCCTTTCAGCTCAGAGCTTAAGAGTTACAGGGCGAACACAATATTTTGATAGAGAGAAAACACAGGCTGGTGAAAATATAGCTCCCTCTAGCTAACTTTCACACAGTTTGGACTGTGTCGACACCATGTTCGCGAACTAGGGGAGACACATTCTGGCAGGGGTACCACATTTGGCAGGACACCGCGGGTCTCCCAACTGAAAACAGAAGCGTCTGGCTAACGGAAAAGCGAGTTTGCCACTCACAAAGACAGAGACGACAGAAACAAAAAAAAAAACCCCAATAACACTTTACATTTTAACCCCCTTCCCTAAGCTTCGTGCTCGACTCGTTTTCATAAATCTACTCGACAAAATTAACAACGGTTTACCTTCGTCAACGTCTCGGCTTTTGCAGTTGGGTTCGAAGTGATTTCTGCTCCTCAACCCGCTCACCTCCGCCATCTTGGACTACTGAAATCTAACGTGGCTGACGTCAAGGAAGCTTTCCCCCCCCCCCTCACGCAGTCCGCTGAAGTTCATGCTGCCCCGCACTATTTTTAATTTCACAGACACAAAATAACATGTCTTTTTACGTTTTGAAAAATACCGAAAGCAAGTACACCTCCATGACGTATTTGAAAAATGTGTTTGACACTAGTCTGAATTCAGGGGCGTAGCAAAATATTCTGCACCCCTGCAAGAATATTGCCTTGGTGAGGGAACCCAGTAATGTCCTCAGTGTTGTTTTTGGAAATGTGGGAGTTTTAGTGACCTGAGGGAGAGTTAACAGTCTACAAATACTACACACAAATTACACATGACTTTTTAGACTCAATTTACATCTTTTAGGCAAAAACATAAAAAGGGACATTTCTCCACCAGAATTATATTCCTGGCAGTGTGGAGAGGTCTTTGAAACAGCCTTTATGCCATCTTAAGGGGATGACATTTACAGAAAATATAATGACACAGTTGAATTTATGACAAATGTGAGAAATATTTAATTTATTTGTTAGTTAGGTTTTTTAATTAATTTATTTTTTTTTTACCAGGGACCATACAGATAAACATTGGTTGGTTTCCATCCAAATGTAGCAAATTTAAATCAGATTTTGAGAAAATGCGAATTAATGCACGTTTCCATCCACTACTATTATGCGATTACAAGGAGTTACATTTTGTTGCATTTTGCTTTTACTGATACTCCAACTAAAAACTTTTTTCAAGTTTTTTTCCCCAATTTATGCACATTTTCAATTTGCACATAAAAACAGCAGGATGGAAATGCACCTATTGTTACATAGGGAGAAGCAATGCAACAGATGTAATGTATATAGGGCATCTAGCTAAATAATTTGCAGGCCCCGTCCCTGGTGGATAAAATAGAATCAGGATGAAAATAACTCAACAGATAAAAAAGATTGTTTACATGTTAATATGCATGTTTCTATGTGCCTATGTGTTGTACATATACACTGACATGTAGGTGTGATGGTGTATGTTAATTGTGTACTGTATGTATATATGTATACAGAATGTTAGCATAAATGGGAATAAAACTGAATCCATTCACTGTATTTGATGAGTTTCTTTATATATTTTTGTTTTGATCGGTGTTTTTGGTGTTGTTTAATGATCACCTAATAATAAAGGTAATAATTTTACCATCCTGTCTGTTTAGCGCTAGAAGATGACTGACAACCTGGTACTCATTTGAACATTTGAAGCTGCAACTTTACTTTTGACCACAGCATCACCATCGTTTCCTGTTGTTAATACTGTTGGGCCTCATGATCATGTTATTTTATTCTTTTGTCTCCAGAGTACCCGATCCAGTAATGTCATCCCAATGCTGGTTTCCATCTCAAGAATGTGAGATAGGAATCTTGGAGGAAATTGGATTCATTTCCTCAACGTGTCTCGGGACTGCCTACACTCACTTTGTTCTGTTTTATTTGGGTTCTGGTGTAAGCAACATGAGGATGCATCTCAAATCTAGCTTTAAGATTTGCTTGGTTGTGTTTTCTTTCTCGTCTGTTGATCACAATGAAAAGTCAGAATTAGGTCTTACATGACATATGAATCAGTAGTGTGCATTATAATCTTATAACACAATGAAATATTTATCATTATATACTATTATAAATAGTCAATAGTTTTGAGCCACGCTAGCGGTGTGGCTCTAGAGATGGCAATGTCAGTCCACCACTTTGGTCCAGACTGAAATATCTCAACAACTATTGGACGGATTGCCATGAAATTTGTCGACATTCACGGTTCCCAGAAGATTAATCCTAATGACTCTGGTGATCCCCTTCTCATCAGCCTCAGCTGTGCTATGTGTTTAGCATGGATGTATAATAAGAACTGGATACGGCGCCGCCGCTCAGCCTTGCTTCCAGTTTTTTCCAGTAGCCACTCGCGGTATTGCAGTG
This sequence comes from Macquaria australasica, assembly GCA_005408345.1. Classification (NCBI taxonomy): domain Eukaryota; kingdom Metazoa; phylum Chordata; class Actinopteri; order Centrarchiformes; family Percichthyidae; genus Macquaria; species Macquaria australasica. The sequence goes on along the minus strand of SEMN01000012.1, from coordinate 2,728,910 downwards.
AAAAAGCAGCAAAAAGCATTTTCCCCATAGGCCACCATTGTAAGAGACGTCTGTAAAACTGTTGACAGGACACCTCAAACTGCAAACAAGCTCCATTATGACTCTTTCTATTATGAATTTTTGATCCATGGAGGTTTTATATTTGTAAAACTTTCCTCGAGCCAAGAAAAGCGATTTAAAAATCCATGACGTCATCACAATGTAAAGTCTATGGGCCGAGCGGGAACTCGCGGGCGGGGCCAGCGGGGGGAAACACTACTGCGCATATTCAGTGCGTCGCATAACCCAGAAGTAAACCCGGAAGCTAGAAACCTTTTGGCGTATGCGCCAGGCGAGCAAGCCCCCAGGAAGTGCACCAGGCTTTGAAGCCAATTTGACATAGTGGCCAAATCGTGTAATTACAACTTCCAGGTCCGTCACGTGATGCACACTGGCCCCCCGGATAATTTTTTTTTGAGGTACAACAACTAGCCAGTACGAACACTTGAATAGCCCTTATTTAGTTCTCTTAATACATCCATGCAGGCAAGCAATTCTCATTGGACTGAATAGGCGCCATCTTTGGGTCCGGTATCCAGTTCTTATAATACATCCATGGTGTTTAGTGATAATTAGCTAATGTTAGAATGCCAACACGCTAAACTAAACAATGGTTAACATGGTAAAATTATTATATTATAAATTATAGGCTACTTGTGAAACATCAACATTTTAGCATTGTCCTTAGCTCAAAACCTCACAGAGCTGCTAGCATGGCTGTAGACTCTAGGTTTGTTTATCTATGTACCTCTGGCCACTAGCAGGCATGGTCTAATGTCTACACACTTCCTCCCTCTGTATGCTCACTACCTTGATGAAGGTTAATTTTGCTTTCACAGGCGGACTGGTGCCCACAGTAAAGATAAGACTCCTGTGTTTAGCCAGATATCTGTGATGCAGTGGAGATATGCTGATCTCCACTTACTAACTTTATGGTGTTTCACCTGCTCTCAGTGATGATGACTGCTAAACAAAAAGTCATAAAAGCTCTTCACTTCGATAAACTCGCTTCATGTGTTTACCCAGCTGTTCACATCCAGCATTATGTACTGACATTGTGGAAAGACTATCTGCTGACAGAGACACATAAATAGGAGGGCGGCTTTTCTTCAAGCCTTGTAATCCTTTGTCAGATTCCACCTGGCTGGGGAGGCCTCGCATTCAGTTTGCTGGTGGGGAAGATATGGGTTTAAAACCAATAAATATGCTGGCAATAAAAAAAATAGGCAATTCTGATGTGTAGCAGGCATAATGTTAGCATGTACACCATCTTAGTATTTATAAAATCACCAAAGTGATTACAATCTATCCAAGGGAACACGTCTGTACCAAATTTCATGGCAATCCATCCAATAGTTGTCGAGACATATAAAAATTGCAAATGTCATTGTAAAGGAAAAGTCAAAGTCATCAGACGTCATCCTCTGGTGACCATGAATGTCTGTACAAAATTTCATGGCAAGATATTTCAGTCTGGACCAAAGTGGTGGTCTGACCAACCAACTGACAGACCAACATCGCCAGGGCCACCAGATGAAAGAACAAGCAGAATTTAAACAACCCCACTTGCTATCTGTGTAGTTTTAAGAGGTTTTATACTTCATTATACTTTATATACTATAAAGAGCCCTTTTCCTATGTATAGCGTATTTTACAGAGTTGCTACTCTGGTCAGTTTGATACTTATCTGTGCCACTTTTTTGACCCAACACTTAGCTTAAAAGAGGACTTAAAGGACTAGTTTAACATTTTGGGAAACACGCTTAATGTCTCACCAGACAAGAAGTATTTTAAGTGCCTTAAAGAAAAACCTTGTAGTGAGATGGTTTTGTCAAGATCTAGTTCCTTCGATTATTTGTCTTCAACACCTGTGTTTTAGTCAGTAGCCTTGGTTTGGTCTGTTTGCATTAGGCCTGGCAGCAGGAGTAAAGTGTTTTTGCGTTGGCATTTAGCTCATCTAAATGCTCATTCAAGCTGTGTTACCTCACAAAGCTGCTGTTTGGAGAAAGTAATGAAAGGTGCTGTTGTAACTTTCCAACTCTAAACTCTAACTGATATAACCTGGACACACCAACACACACACACACACACACACACACACACACACACACACACACACACACACACACTTTAACACAATTTACATAAAACTAAAGAGACAAATACAGAGGAGGAGAAAAGGGATAGGCAACTTAAAGATGCGTTCAAAGCTCACCCTAAGTAACCCCTGCACATGAGCCAATCAGGTTTTAGTTGGCTAACTGTGACTGGGTGTCTGACAAGTTCTGGATCAACACTCTCTTTCTGAGGGACAACCCCGCATATGCTGGAGATCCTGCTCCATCCTGGGATTAGATGTGACATTTAGGAGTCACTGACAGACTCTCTTGTCTTTCCTGTGTCAGTACTACACATTCAGAGTCGTAGATAAATCTTTGTGTTAAGGAAATTTCCTGGTTGTAAACTTGAAGTCCTTTGCAGGAAGTTGTAAACTGTATTTGAAAGTCTTGATGGCACATGCTGTGAAACTAAGACTTCTAAAAAAGAGTGAAAACAGTTATTTACCTGCGTAATGCAAACAAATATACTATTAATACAGATCATAAGTCATACAGACATTATATATTCTCTGGCCTGTTAAGATTGTTGTGATCCTTACTGTTTATTTGGACGGCAGGTCCCTCACTCTTCCCCTTCCTCCCACTTCTTCCATACTATAATGGATGAGGTCACTAGTTTAACATACAAAAAGGTCAAGACACGCAGAGAAGGAGGAGGTTCATGGTCGTAAGAGTGACAGATGGAACTTAATCGTTTTTTTAGAAAGAGTGAGAGTGAGTGAGAGAGAGAGAGAGAGAGAGAGAGAGAGACCAGCCGTGTTAATCTGTGTCAGTGCTCTCCTATTCTTAGCTCGTCCCATCGGCCAGCAGAAATATGAGAGACACACGTGATGACAAGCTGATAAATTTAGAGAGAGGGTCAGCGAACAGTGACAGAACCCCCAGACCAGTACTGAACTCCAGATGTGTGGACTGTACAGTGTGAGTGTCTCTGCATGGTATATGGAGGAGCTGTCTTCTACCTGGGACCTTTTTTGAACGATTATTCCCCTTACGTCCTATTTTATAGCAAAACTCATGTCACATTTGAATACCGGTCCCTTGGCCTCCTGTTGCAGTCAATTCAGATGGGCTTCACATCTACTGTACATTTCTTTGAGCTTAGAAAATGGTGGAGAGTGAGTAGATGGCTCCATCTAGTGCCTGCAATGTAAAATGCATTTCCTGGAAAACAAAAACAACAACAACAAAAACCCAACAACAATATAGTCGCAAGCAGCGATGAGTGGGGTCCAGTCCAAGCACAACAGTTGACATATATGCATCAAACAACTTTTCAAGCACAAGTTGCAGAAGGTCTGCTGATTATGACTGAATATATTTATTGGTTTAAACATTTTCCCCACAATATATAAGGACACAAAGAGCTAAACAAAACAGATACATCTATATATATCTATATATATCTATATCTATATCTATATATCTATATCTATATCTATATCTATATATATATATATATATATATATATATATATAAACAGAAATTAGAGTTAAATAATAATTATAATAATATGATCCCTATATAGTTCATTAGTTCATCATGCTGTAATACAAAAAATAATAACAATTTAAAAAAAATCTTTTTTTTAAAAAAAGTACAGAATTGGTTTGGTAATTTATTTTTGTCCCCACATTTTTTGTGAATGTCTGTCGTTGACCTTAGGTAGTGTACATCAGATTTATCATGGCCAGGCAACCTGAGAGGCACTTCAGTCATTGATTAATAGTTCATTGTTTTTCCACTGAAGGCCAATACAGTATTTTGCCTGTAGGATACACATGCTAAACAATTCTACCTTTGGTTTGTTACTCAGATGATCAGGAAAGAGACCCCAAATACAGATACGTGTATAATACAGAAGAACAATGATAATAGAACAGAATAGAATAGAATAGAATAAGAGTTCCAGATTCATTCTGTGTTCTATGAATGTCAATAGAACATCATAATGGACACAGAACTCAGCTGCAGACAAATCATTTCACCCTTGTTCAGTCTACATTTACCAACCGACAGTCCTGACAGAAACATTTAGTGATTCAATAATTCAAAAGACAACTATGGAGAAATATTTCAAACCAAGTAAGGCGTTTTAGACTTCTGTTTTCGATCAGTAAAGCTTATTGTTGTCAAGAATATTTAAGGACGCTAGGCAGCAAATTTGTTGAATAAAGACACCTTTTCAACTTCAGGTACCTCTGTTTCAGTATTTTATAACTAGGCTAGACTTTTTCTAGGTTATTTGTTTGATGTAACTAATTACAATTATACGTTATTTGATTAACTTTTTTTATATATATTTCATACATCTTAGAGATAGTATCCCTGGTTTTGTCATCAAATTGAATGTTCTGAAACTCAGTTGCAGTGGTGGAAAGTAACTAAGTACTTAAGTACAATTTTCAGGTACTTTTACTTTACTTGAGTATTTCCATTCAATGACACTTTATACTTTATACTTAACTACATATTGTACTTTTTACTCTACTATTTGACATCTATATTACTTTGCAGATTCAGACTTTACACAAAAAACAACAAATACAACATAAAATTTTCTTTTACTTTTGATACTTTAAGTACATTTTGCTGATGATACTTAAATACTTAATAAACTTTTAAATGCTGAACTTTTACTTGTAATGGAGTATTTTTTTACATGACATATGCCACTTTTACTTCCACCACTGCTCAGTTTTGGGGAAATGGGGCGCTATTAGGCACTAAATCAGTTAATTGATGTTTTCTCTGCTTTCCTTTACCTCTTGTCTTTCAGTGTGGATGCAAACAGTCACTTGCCTTAATGCTTTAAAAAGCAACGATGGTGATGAATATTTGGCATGTAATCTTACAAAAGTCCTTGGGGAAAGGCGATACCTTTACTCTCCAGCCTGTAACAGCTCTGAGGTGGACCGTATCTCCTCCTCGCCACCTCAGCCTGCTTTTTCTGAATCTGGACCCTCCAAATCTACACCAGGACCTGGAGGTCTCCACATGTGGGAGCCAGTGAGCAGGAGTGCTGACTCTCCTCCCACAAAGGAAGACTCTTCTCCCCTGGTGAAGGCCTCATGTGGTCTGAGGACTGATGTTGAGGCGTCTTCTTGCATGAGCCAAAGCACTGCGATCACAGAAAGCAGCTGGATATTGAGGACTCTAAATCAGGTCACTTTTAGGTCCAGCTACCTTGACCCCTATGCGTATCAAGGCTATGAGACTGTTGGCCGCAGATACCTCTACGCTCTCCAGTCTGAAATATCTGGATTTGTGGATCAGGGCTTCCCACGTTGCACCCATATTGATCTTGACAAGGAGGTCAGTTTCCTGGAAAGTAAGGAACTGGGTGAGGGATCCTGCTGTACTGCAGCTGTAAGTAAACAGGATCCTCATGCTGAAATCTGTTTAGTGATTTAAAAAGATAACTTCAACATGCTGAGACTTATCTGAATGACTCTTTTCAGAGCAAGTTATTGCTTGCAGAAGCAGACAAGCCTCCAGTTGAGATCATCCAGAACCATGGAGCGCTTATTGATGATGGGATCATCAGTGGAGAAGAAAGATTCACTGCATCCATGTGATTTCCTGAAATTTGAATAAAATCAGCATAATTTATTTGGATGTGTCGTATGGACATTTTTACACATTCATACCAAAATACAGAAACATATCTAAATGTCCAACTCTCTGAAGTCTAGCACAGTCAAGCCTCTCCATCGACCTTTCATATCAGTGGTTTACACTGTATGGTTTATATAACTGCATATAATAACAGCAGCATTGTTTCTTTAAGGCTTTCAGAGCTGCACTACTAGACTAATTATTTTTGCACATATTTGCACCAATTTATGTCTATGGTGTAAGATATTGTATAGCATTAAGATTTAAATTCTTAAATTTATTATATAATTTATTTTATATACTTTGCATAGTTTTCATGTGTTTCCTACCTCTGTAGCCTGTTTCTTGTGCTGATAAAATATTTTATCTGATCCTTTCTTTTTTACAAGCTGAAAAAACACCAAAAATGGTGACACTGAAACAACAAATATATTCTACATGGCATTCATTGTCGGAAGCCAACACAGTATTTGATATGAATTGACAATCAATGCAGCATCTCACCATTAGTTAAGTACTGTACTTAAGAACAACTTTGAGGTGAATTAAAAGAGTATTTCCATTTTATGTCACTTTATACTTCGACTCCACTACATTTATTTTGACAGCTCTAGTTACTAGTTACTTTGCAGAGTCAGATTATTAATGCAAAATATAATAAATTATGATGTATTTTTATGGATGAAGCCGCCCGGCAGTACATAAAGTAATTAAAATTAGCCCCACCCTTACCAGCTGTAACATTAAAGTGATGCACACATTAATGCATCACTAATTATAATCCAGTGTTCTGAAATGGGCCCTTCTGCATAATGAGTACTTTTACTTTGGTACTTTAAGTATATTTAAATGATAATACTTTAGTACTTTTACTTAAGTAAAGACTTTTACATGTAACAGAGTATTTCTATACTGTTGTTATTGCTATATTTACTTAAGTAAAAGATCTGAGTACTTCTTCCACCACTGCCATTACCAGACTTTACACCCTGTAAGTCAATATCCATCTTCTGCTATTGGATGCTTATAGGAGTCTAAACTTGTACACATGAGAGTTACTTGACAGTATGTATTAACATAAAGATTATCTCCAGGACATTGCAGATTATGGAAACAAATTTAAAACAATTTTAAAAGTTTTGCATTTCCCACTCCTACCACATGGTGGCAGTGTAGGCCTGGTTGAGTCAGTTTGAATTGAGAGGCACATCAGAGTTGTTCAAGCAAGTAGAAGATAATTATCATTTTTCAGTGTTTGACTATTTGGCAAATTTGGCAGACTTATAAGGATATTTCTCTGCTTGTTTCTCCTGTTGTGCTTTTTCACCTAATCAGAGCCTAAAGATTCATCTTCTGAAAAGGTTTTTTTTGTGTGTTTTCTTTCGAATGAGGGAGTTTGACCAGACATTTAGACTCTTTAGTTCTGATCTTAACCAGCAGACACATCAAGGTGACAACTAAATCAGCATTTTATTATCTCAGACAAACAGAAAGAATTAGAGGTCACATGTCCAGACAAGATTTAGTGAGAGTCATTCATGCCTTTGTCTCCAGCAGGGTGGACTATTGTAACGGTCTCTTGTCTGTTCTTCCCCCCAAAAAATACCATCAGACAACTTCAGCACAGTCATAAGACTGCTGCCAGAGTTTTAACAAGGCACATATGACTCCTGTTCTTAAATCTTTACACTGGCTTCCAGTTAGTTATAGAAGAGATTTTAGTGGTGATACTGGTTTAAAAATCACTTAACAACCTGGGTCCAAAATACATCTCTGATCTGTTTGAAGAATATTAACCCAGTAGGTCCAAACCAAAACAGGGTGAAGGTGTTGCAGGAACTACAGGAACTGCAAATTTTACTAATGTTTGAACTGCTGCTACTGGTTTGTAATAATCCATTGTGTTTAAGTCAGTTTCATAAAGACGGGGCCAAAATTTTATTTAAATAAAACAGAAAACAAATATGGCCACGCTACCTTATCAAAAGCTTTTTCATATCACATGTAGGTCTCCTCCTCATGTTGTTGGAGGAAAGTCTTCCAAGGTGAAAGGCCAGCTTTGCATGAGGATGCATTGCGAGATAATTTATTTATCATATTTTTGGAAAGGAGAAAACATATCCTGAAAAAAAAACAACTTTCCATTTCATAGTTTTTTAAAAGTGGATTTTATTTCAGAATCCAGGATAGGTGTTTCCATTTCAATGTTATTACTATATTATTGAGTAAAAATGTCATTTATTTATTTAATGTTTATTTGTATGCAGCATAAACCAATGCCACACACACCACAGCATTTATAGCCTAAGCTAATTTGCAATGCCTGTCCCAAGATGGGCCTTTAAAATACATAAAACTCAGGAACAAATACACAAGAGACAGTCTTTTACTTCCTAAATGTAAAAGCTCGGACAACCTAATATTTGCGCATGAGAGAGATGTAGACAGGCAGAGAAGTAGAGAGAAAAACAGACAGAAATACTTTCCACACGTTAAGCTCCTGTTATTCCTCTGCAGGTATTAAAATGCAGCCTTTGATCCTAAAACACCTAACTGTGTTTCCTCCACCCAGCAACATGTTTATTATCCCCTCTCTCCAGCTCCTCATACAGTTTGGGTTGCTGAATCAACAGCATTGCTGCCAGGTTGTCATGGTGTCTGATTGTTGAGTATCATGTCACGCGCCCCGTCACAGCCGGACGTCCCCCCGAGCCTGCAGCCGATCCCATGGTCGCCATGACGTTTACCTTGGCAACCACAAGAGGCTGGCAAAGACGGGGGAGCCGGGTTGGTGGTGTTGTGTCACCTCATGTCACAGAAAGCCGGTCTCCCATGCGAAGCCTCCAAACACTGATCAAATGTAGTTTTGGAGACATTTTCATTGAGGTTCTGTATTAGGAAGTAGTTGATGTGTTGTTGTGTGTGTAGTTTCTTTATAAGTCTAAAAACACGTCACATGTCATGTTTTCTCATGTTTAAAAGCTTGTTTGGACAGTGAGTGGACGATGGTGACACTATTGGTTTGATACAGAGCAACCAGAATATGTGTAATGTAATTTTTATTTAACCTTAATTTTCTCTCCCAAATCAGGTGGTTTATAATAAGAAGTATTCAAAGTAAAGTCCTGCATTCAAACTTTTACTTGAGCAAATGTACCAAAGATTTCAGATTGTTATATTATATATTTTGTTTTATTTGATTATTATTGATGATTTATCATGTGAGGAGCATGTTGATGCTTGTCGAGGTGGAGCTAATCGTAAGCATTTTATATACTTTTGGGTAGTTTAATGTATAATACTGCATCATTTTATAAGATGATCAATGTTTTGTATGTAAAATCTGAATCTGCAGTAAATTTCTGGTAACTACAGCTATCAAAGGATTGCAGTGGAGTAAAAACTACAATATTTCCCTTTGAAAATGTAGTCTAGTAGAAGTAGCAGCAGCAACAGAAAACCAAAATACTAAAGTACAAGTACCTCAAAGTGCATTACTAGAGTAAATGTACTTAGTTACTTTCCACCACTGATAATAACTCCCTTTCATCACAGTAGGGCATGCTCTTAATGTTGGAGCCCCGAAATGCCTCTGCAGCAGCTTTCAAACTCCTCACACTGCCTACATACTGTAGTAAAGCTGATCACATCACTTTTTCGTGAATCAGAAACTTGTTTTGGAATTGAACACAAGAAGCCTACAACGTTTGCACAAGAGGTGACCATTGGTAAGCCGGGACCTCTCCAGGAACGTGGTGTCTCCAGGGCTCCAGTTTGAAAGGGAAAGCCACGAAGGAGACTCCCGAGGCCAGGCTAGCCAACACGCCAGCAGGGGGTCTCATCACTCTCTCCACACTTCTGCTGTCAGGGCTTTTGTTTCAGCAACATTACTCACTCACAAGGCCCTGCCTCCCAGGTAACTATACTGCTGAGCTGCTGCTGCTGCTGCTGGAGGGGGAGACAGCGCACAGCCTCAGCACGTAATGTGGATCAACCGAATAATAGAAAAACACATCCACTGGACTAATTTTATAGTTTAATCTGCAGATTGTACGATAACATGTATATATCCTCCACCACTGTCAAATGTAAAAGCAGCCTGTATATACTGTACATAGATGTGTATACATGCATAAATATTGTACATTCAAAATTTTTCAATATTCCAGCACTTATTGCACTCTCACATCCTTGCATCACTTGTGCCCCTGTTTAAAGTTTACAGAAACAGTTTGATCTGTATATCGACACTACGTTGTTGTCTTTGTTTATGTGTGTCCTCCTGAACATTTATGTACGTTGAGAGCCTCTACAAACCAAACTCAAATTTCCTGTATGCGTAAACATACTCTGCCAATAAAGCGGACTCTGATTGTTAATTATATTCCTTCATTCATAAACAGTGTACTGTAATCAATATCTGTGTTAGCTGGTTAGTGTCGACTTTTGACTCCTGTCAGTCATTTCTTGGTGTAAATTAGGAGGTTCAGAATTAAAATTTGATCGTCGGATCAGCATCGGATCATCTCAATCCTCTGAACACAGGTTTATTTTCTCCAAAACTCAAAGTGATTGCATCGTGAACATAGAGGGAGTACAAGACAAACACGGGCTGTTGAATCTGAAAGAACACAAAATACAAGGGATTAGAAATTAGTCTCAAATGTCCATCTTAAAAAAATGAGGATAAATAAAGTTCCCAGTTAAATGAACATAGGATAAGAGTAAGAACTTAAAAAGTAACATAAACTACTCTTAGCAGAACTGCCTCCCCATACGAAGGTCAAAGAGTGAGCAAAAGGGAGTGCAGTCTTTAAATAAGGAGTGATCAGGTGAACTTAATCAGGTAAATGAGGGGTGGCAAGGGTGATAACAAGAGCCAATCAGTGATGAGGAAAGGGAGAGGAAAGGAAGTGAGGTAAAGGAAGTGAAAAAAGGAAAGAAAATAGGGATCTTTACTACACTTTTTATTTTATTTTATTTTTTACCAATGCTCCTGCAGTTTGGACAGTTTGGCCTCTTCGGAGCTTTGTGTCTCATTTCTCTGAAATCTCCTATAAATTCACATACATCTTGTTTATTGCTGACAAATGCTGCTGATTGACAGTAAACCTAAAACGATCTTTGTGAATAAGTTACTTTGCGAGGCTGTGTAACTTTTGACAGAGGAAATAACACAAATGAAAAGTCGAGTTCATATCATTAAAACACATCGCTGCTCAATTTAATACGCTCAGGTCTTTAGCTGCTGCAGCCTCACTTGGTCTGGTCTGACTTATGGTGGGTAATGTTAGCTAATGTTAGAGAGATATTGCTGTATAAAAAGCACATTACTGAGTCAGTTCCTGGACTTTACAACTATTCTCTACTTGTGCCTCTGTTACAGTAGCTTAACATTTTAGCAAAATGCTACACAGTAATAATGTTGCATTTAGCATTATCCCATAATTATTTCTAGCCGCAGCGGACACTGTTCAGCAAAAGTTACGTAGTCTTGGTTTAAATGTAGTCTTCTAAGAGGTTTTTGCATTATTTTGTCTACACCCTGTAATTCCAATTTACCACTACTGACTCTAAATATAAATAATTCAAACAATGAAAAGGAGCAGTCTTAAGCCACAACAACTGTTTATTTAGTTTGAGAGAAAAATGCTGAATGCCAAATACTTAATGGTTAAATTGTACCTTTAAGGGGACCTCAGTGTCAGTCCTGTACTTATTACTAATGTGATTAAATAGGAAAATGGCCTGTGAAGATGTTGTAACTTTAATTTTACTGTAAGAAAGCCATCAAATCAAGAAACGCATGAGATTCAATATTACAAATATCACCAACAAAAAGAAAAGCTAAACAAGATATTTCCTTATATACTAGCAGTGCAAAGGCAGACAAAAGCACAATGTTTCTTTAATGACACAGAATATTGCTTTGTCTTGCATCATTTTGTGTTTCTTTGAGTAGAAAAGTTTGCGTTCACTTCTCCTCAGACCCGTCTCTGGTGAAAAGATGCGGCATAATAACAGGGTGCAGATTTGATTTCAGTCGTCTACCGTAACAGCAGAGCTACTCTTGTGTATCTGAATCCTTCACAGACCGAAGATGGATTTTAACGACGTTGTGTCTTCTGCTTTCCTTCACACCTTTCCATTTACTTCCACTGACTATTCAATTTTACAGCTTACCCCCTGGTGTCATGGCATATAGCAAAAACAACAACAACAACAACAACTCAATAAACAAAGAGGTAACATGTTGAACATTCTTGCAGGAATCACGCTGTGTTTTTTAAATGTTCTCCCTTTTTTTTGTTCTAAATGTTTTAGCATTTACTCGGTAATTATCTATGCTTTAATTCTCATCAACCAAATTTGAAATACCCTGAGGAAATATGATTGTTTGCCACATTTAGCTGTTTCAAGACTCTTAACAATCATTTCCAAACAATTTTCTCTTTTCCTCAAAAACAGAAACTTTTGTTCTTCCCTCAGAAGGAACTAAGAGTTGCTTTTTCACATTTCACAGAAAGATAGCTGGGAATATAATAGCACAATCTCCTTATGTTATGTTATATTATTACACTACATAAAGCAGGGTTTATTTAACCTTTACTCAACCAGGAAGTCTCCTGAGATACATTATCTCTTTTATAAGAAAGACTTGGCCAAAATGGCAGCCCAGAGTAGATTATACAGTCATATAAATAATTTACATTATTCACTTATAGCACCATAACATAGGACCTGAGAGGCATAAAGAAGAGAGAGTGACTCTATGACAGTCATATTCTTAATAAAACACGTTTTTGATGTGGTGTTTGAATGTCTGACATGAAGGGAGTGTCTCCAAATGAAGATTGTCTTGTAAATTATTCCAAGTTTGTGGTGTGTAGTGTGAAAGTGCAGTTTTGCTTAAATCAGAACAGACTCTAAGGACTCTGAAGATGATCCATTTAGAGGATCTGGTCTGATAACTGAAACAGGAGGAAGCATTTTACAGAAGCAGATGGGGAATTTAGCAAGAACGGCTTCAAAAATGAAAAGGTACATGTGCATAGTCCTTTGTAATTTTTACATTTTTACAGTGATGAGTTTGTGATCCAACAATCAAAATAAAAAACACAACCTCCAAATTAAATAAGGAAAGACGTCATCTGTAACTGCCCTCCAGAACGACACATACAAGAGGGCTTTTTCACTTGAACGGAAACATTTGTCGTTTTTGGTCCATTTGTTGAAAGTGTACACAGGTACAGGTGCAAGACACATGCAGGTTGCAGCAGTGTTTTGGATGCTTATTCTATAGTAAAATACTTTAGAGTGAAGCGCAACAGTCACTGATTTTTCAGAGATCCTGTTGTTGTTTGTGAAGTTTATGTTACTGCTGGACTTGATGCTTATTAGGTTTTTGAATGAAGTTGTCCTTTTTGTCATCTGGCGCCGCACCTCTCACATCCAGACAAACAGTTGAGTCAGTTTTAATTTATTTTTTGATTTATTTGTGGGTTTTTATTGTTCTTTTAATGTTGTATGCAGTGTTTTGTCAGTGGAGAGAGGTTTAAAGACTAATTTTTCAGCACTGTTTGTGATGGTAGGCCAGGCTATATGGCATTTCAATGGTAAAAGTCTTTAGGAAAACTTTTAGATTATTTTAAGCAGCTCATCTTGATTGTAGTAAGGTGTGTTTTATCAGAGGGTGAAGGTTTAAGATTTTGTCTCTGTGTGTCGCACTGAGGGAGAGAAGCTTTGAGTTAAAACATGTCTTCAGACTGTCATTGGCTTCTTGCTCACACCTGCAGTATGTGTTTTTCTTATTACAGATATTGGTCCTCAGTACTCTGTGCCCTACACTGTGCCCAGAAAAAACTCCCCCAACATTATCATAGTTTAGTCCTGGTCTAGTCTGTTCCCTGTGGGTGCTGGCAGAGAGGGGCTTAGGGCTAAGGATGTCAAGTTACTCCAAATCAAAGGGGTTAAGTGTCACTGGTGTTAAAGGGGAGTTGCAAGTCTTATATGATTTTGCCAAGTCCAGTTTAAATTAATCAGATTCATGACTGGAGTCCAGGCCTCTGATGTGGATTGTTGTGCACAGGTTTTTCTGTGCGTATGTGTTCATATACCTGCATTTTGTGTGCACACATTGGTTTGGAGAGAGAGAAACAGAGAGAGAGAGAGAGCTGCCTGCTAACATGAGTGCAGCTCCACCACCTCTCCCTCTTTCTGGGTGCAGCTTTATGCGCCATCAAAGGCCCTGAGCAAAGAGACATGGGCCTTAATTGTTGTGCTTTATCAGGGGGATAAAGGCAGGATGGGCATCAATTTAGGACGCCTTTATTAGACTACAAAGTGTGACAGACTGACGGAGAGATAATTGGCAGAGAGGGGAAAGGAGGACGGGATGAAAGAGGAGAAGGATGGAGTGACGAGGAAGAGAGGGGACGTGGATGGAAGCGTATTTGATCAGGTAGTTATGGAGCAGAGAGGAGCAGAAGACTCAGAGGACGGTAAAATGAAACCGAACTAGATGAACTCACTCCTCTGGTTGAAGCTACCCAGCTTGTTTTGCAGGGAAGGAAATGAGTCCCCCATCCATAATTACAAAACACACAACTGAGGCAGAGCTGTTTCGTAAAACTCCAAAATATCGATCATCAGTTTTGCTGAAAAAATATTAAACGTTCAGTGTTCAGTTTTAAAAACTTTAAAAGTGGCTGGATCCTCTTAGTCTTTACCGCCTATAATCACTTAATCACATATTTCTAAAATTTTAATCCTCATTAATTACATTGATTTAGTCAGTAATCTTGTGAGTGACCTGGATGTTTTCTGTGCAACATAAAGTTTAAATATTTAATTTGTTAAAAGGTTAATTAACAAATAAAATGTTTGCAATAAAGCTCAGATGTTTTCCAAAGAAGTTTCGCTATGAAATGTCTCTCCTCGACATTTTGAAGGATTTCCTGGATTTAAATGTTTGCAGAGTTAAGAGTCAGATATTTGTTGGGGTGTTATATGGTATTTTAAGGATTTGTGTAGTGTCAGGATGCACTAGCTGCTCCGTTTCCTGCACTCCACAGCTTGTTAATGTGACAGGATAATGTTGGCCTCCTTCTATTACATCTGAACTAATGTGTTTGTCTGATTATACTGTGGCGATATGAGGACTGTAAAACAAAAGCTTAGCATCATTTCCAATCTGTCCTCTACACAGCACACTAATTACATCATTTAGCTTTGATGCATGTTAAAAAGTGAGTCGGGACTGCTGAAGGAAAACGGTCAAAAATCTAAAATAACAACTTTATTCTTTTCTACTCTGAGGCATCAGATCAGTTGTTGGGTTCACACTCTCTAAGTTACACTGTCATTCGCACAAATCACACACACTCTCATCATTCCTGAGTTCACACACTGACTGTGCAGCCCGGAGACCCCGTCCCTCTCCTCTCCTCTCCACCCCTGACATGAATATATGAGTGTTTTTATGTGTGCAGTGAAAAGGCGCCGCTGAGTTAAGTGGCCTTGTTGTATTCTGCTCGGGCTCTAACGGCCTCCAGTGGGGGGTGTGGATGAGAGGGGTGGTGGTGGTGGTGGTGGTGGGGGTGGATGAAGGAGAGGCCTGCCGCACCATGCCTAATCAGCCTTTCTCACCAGGGTCAAGACATTCTGTCTGGGTCCGCGGTGCTCCCTGCCACCGAGGACTCGCCCATTCAAGCGCACAATGTCCCTGTCAGTCCCGACAACACTTCCTGCCTCTGCTGGCTCCAGCCCTCGCAGGGATACACAATATTTCACAGCTCCCAACAATGGCCTGTCTGCCTGCACCCACCATATGGTTACTATGGGCCACAATATTGACACACATCACTAATTATTCAAAGAGCTGAGAGAGAGAGAGAGAGAGAGGGAGAGAGAGAGAGGGAGCTGAAGAGCTGAGGAAGGTGTCTGTCAGTCGGTTTTCTCTCTGTAATGTAATGTGAGATTACACTCTGCCTTATACAAGTGTGCATGCAAACACCATGGGGACTTTCTAAAGCATTCATTTGTGCCTTTGCATAGCACCTTTTAATCTGTCCTTATCCCACATACATGGCATCCTTTTTTCAGAACAAACTTAGAAGTCTGACTTCTCATTTTGTCAATTTAACAAAGTATAAAGCTGCCAGGAGCCCAAATGACACAGGCACCTGTAAAAACTTTACAAATATTTAGTCACAATCACTCAAATGTTTATTATAGAACAAGACTGAAGAGTCTACAGCCAGATGCTCTGTGAGGCTGCACAGCAGTGCTTCGAGCTAAATGCTAATGCGAGCATGGCAATATGACAATGCTAACATACTGATGTTAAACAGGTATAATGTATGTATGTATGTAATGTATAAAGTTCACCATCTTAGTTTAGTGTGCTAATATTTGCTATTAGCACTAAATGCAGCTGAGGCTGATGGGGACGTCATTACTTTGAAGGTATCTGGTCATAAATCAAAGACAAATTGTGACCTCATGGTGGCGCTAGATGAAATGTCAGGGGGTCACCAAAGTTATTACGATTCATCCTGAGGGGAGCATGAGTGTGTGTACCAAATTTCATGGCAATCCATCCAATAGTTGTCGAGGCATTTCACTCAAAACCACAAATTCCAACCTCATGGTGGCGCTAGACGTAAAGTCAGGGCATCACTAAAGTCATTAGGATGCATCCTCTGGGCACCATGAATGTCTGTACCAAATTTCATGGCAATCCATCCTGTAGATATTTCCGTTTGGACCAAAGTGGTGGCCCAACCGATACTGTCATCCCTAATTAACAAGTATATATATATATGTATATAAATGAAAACGAACAGAGGCAGTGTTATCTATGATACTGTGTTTTATTATATTTTAAGTATACATTACAGTGGGGATAAAAGGTTGTGTTGAGGCGTAATCACCGGAGCCCAGATGAGCTGGAATCAGTAAGAACTGGATTACCTGCCACTATATCATTCACTGAAATAAATGGAAACCAACAGCTGCTGCTTGACATAAGACACAAGCAAAAGCCGGAATACAACTCTTCCAGTGTCTTTACAAACAAACTTTACAAATATTTAGTCACAATCACTCAAACGTTTATTATAGAACAGTTCTAGGTTGTAAAACATATTGTTTCACTACTTATACACACAAATAGAGCAGAAAAAACAAACAAACTATAATATAGTCTATTTACATGTAACGTGATTTTATTCCAACTCAGTTTTATTTATTTTTCATTTAAAGTGGTTTTCTCAGCTTGTCTCTATGTGATATATAAATAAAGTTATGTTACTGTAAATAAAACATGCTCAGTGTATTCAACAACTCCAGAGGGTGATACGCTGATACATTCATACAAAAAATATTGTTAATGAAAAGATTTCTTGTTTCAGAACTGCCTCAGTGTCTATTTGGCTGCTTTTGAGAAACACAAAGATCATTATCTATTTAAGATCAATGTTGTAAGAATTGTTTAAAACTCTCTTGACGAAAGTCCAGAGGGGCCGAAACATTAATAATATGATCAATAAACTGTGATACTGAGCAAGACCAGTGTGTGGGATCTTCTTTTTGAAGTAACACAAAGAAAAAGTCCTTAAAGTCTGGGATGTTTTGGTAAGACTGAGAGGATGTGATCCATATTGACTGAGCTTTGTGTGAACAGGAGGACATCTGGACTACAGTCTACAGGCATCCAGCACACCTCTGTCCAACATATGTCTGTTCTTATTCCCACTGGAGCTTCCTAATGGCACAGGAAATAATACAACGCAATTAAATGATGTGATCTTTGACCACTGACAATATGTAGAAGTTGCAAAATTTTGCATTTAATCAATCTACAATCTGCGGTTGTGAAAACACTGTGATTAAAACTTTAATTTGATTATGTTACTTTACTTAGAGTATATCAGTATCGTTTCACATTTTAACAAGATAAATAGTATTTTGTTATAACAAGAAAAGTTTCTTGTTTCAATGTGATAAGTTTGTATGTCATAATAATGTGAAAATATCTTGTTATAATGTGAAAAACATCTTGTTATAACACTAAACTTTTCACATTATAATGTGATGTTGATTCATTTTTATTTTTCTGGCATGACAGCAATATGTTGACGTTCAGAGCAAGCATCCGATTTTCTAAAAAATAAACACTTTCTCAAGTTACGATTGTATTTCTTAATCCAGGTGGCCAGAAATGACATATGTCCTTGTCTTTATTGTTGTGAAACAGCCGTCTGGGTTTTTCAAAGATCGCCAGGTAATTATTTTTTTGAAAATCAGATTCTAGCTCTGTCACTTGAATGTAGTGTACACACAGTACAAACAACACAAATAATGCAACACTCTCTTAATGTAGTGTAACATAGGGACCACCAGTACTTAATCCATGTAGGGACTATGGTGGGACTGGTGATGTCTAGTCCTCAAATATAATACTTTTTCAAACATAATATCCAGAAAAAAATATCGTCTTATATTTAGGTCGGTATGGTAAGCAAAGAGAACAATATGACTGCAGGAAATCTCACCTTGCTTGTATCCTACAGAGGAAGAGGCACACATGAGAATTTAATTAATCATGCAAGACAGATTTTACTTTTCTGACCATCTCACGCGGCTGTCCCACCTCTGTCTGTTACAGCGTACAGTGAAACGAAACACAACTGTTTGCTTTATTCTTACTCTGGAAAGTCAGCTAATTAACCGTTGTCTGCTCTACTGTGAAATTGTTCTCTGATTGTTTAATTGAGCTTCAGTGTGTTATTATGGTTTACCTAATGTTGAATATTATCTGTGAAACACACTGCACTGAAATACTTTTTTTTTGTTTCATCACACTCTTGGCAGGAGGGAAACTTGTTTTCAAAATGACTTAACCACTTACGTATTCTTGTATTCAAATTGTAGAATTACTTTCAGATCTAGTAGATTTTACAAACTTTGCATTTCCAAATTTTTGGGGTCATTAAACTACAGTGTCAAAAGAAAAATAATAATTATTGCAACGTGTCATGATTAGGGGCATGCTATAGTGCACTATCAACAAACTGTACCTGATATCTTTTCCACAACAGGTTTGGAAAAAATGCATTTTTAGATTGATTTCCAACCTTCCAGGCAGCCATTGTTGTTAATCTTGAACTAAAGCCTGTTGGGGTGTTAAATTATATATTTATTCATTTTCAGAATTATGAAACGCAGTTGCAAGTGCAGCCTAGTGTTTACACAACTTGTAGGTGTGTTAAAAGGAGTTCCAACACGAGAGAGTCAGTTGCCGTTCAGCAACATTTCATATTCAAGAACAAGACTGAAGAGTCTACAGCCAGAGCCTCTGCTTCGAGCTAAATGCTAATGCATGCATGGCAATATGACAATGCTAACATTCTTATGTTAAGCAGGTGTGCTAATATTTGCTATTAGCACTAAGTGTGCTATTATTTGCTATTAGCAATAAAGGCAAAGTACAGCTAAGGCTGATAGGGATGTCATTACTTTGAAGGTATCTGGTCATAAATCAAAGACAAACTGTGACCTCATGGTGGCGCTAGATGAAATGTCAGGGGGTCACCAAAGTTATTACGATTCATCCTGAGGGTGGCATGAGTGTCTGTACCAAATTTCATGGCAATCCATCCTGTAGATATTTCCGTTTGGACCAAAGTGGAGGCCCAACTGATATTGTCATCCCTAATTAACATGTATACCACCAATCAGCCATAACATTATGACCACCTGCCTAATATTGTGTAGGTCCCCCTTTTGCCGCCAAAACAGCCCTGACCCGTCGAGGCCTGGGCTCCACTAGACCTCTGAAGGTGTGCTGTCGTATCTGGCGCCATGACGTTAGCAGCAGATCCTTTAAGTCCTGTAAGTTGTGAGGTGGGACCTCCATGGATCAGGCTTGTTTGTCTGGGGAATTTGGAGGCCAAGTCAACACCTCGAACTTGTTGTCGTGTTCCTCAAACCATTCTGAACCATTTTTGCAGTGTGGCAGGGCGCATTATCCTGCTGAAAGAGGCCACTGAAATTAGGGAATACCGTTTCCATGAAGGGGTGTACTTGGTCTGCAACAATGTTTAGGTAGGTGGTACGTGTCAAAGTAACATCCACATGAATGGCGGGACCCAAGGAAACCAACAGCTGCTGCTTGACATTAGACACAAGCAAAAGCCGGAACACACTCGGACACCACTTCCAGTGTCTTCCCAAGAAGTCCCTTTTACAACCCTCTCTCCTGGCCTCATCACCCTCTCTCCTGGCTTGCCCTTACCCCATTTCTCACAACCCCGGCCGTCGTAGAAGCCCTAGTTTGTCCAAGACAGGCTGACCCCTGAGTGGTGGGAATGTACTCCTGTGCAGCAGGCCATGACAGGCCCATGTTGGGACAGGCCTCAGCGCTCCACTCCACAGAGCAATTGATTGACAGCCCTCACTGAGGGAGGTGGGATTCCTCATCTGTCAGTCAAAATGCCGCTGGAGATGAAGATGCGATGTAAGGGATCGCAGGGACTAGTGACATGTGATGAGCCAATGTTTCCTCCTCTCCTCCCCTCCCAGGTCCTTAGCAGCTAGGTAAAGTTAGCTTGTTGGCTGAGGGTGAAGGTTGCCACAGGTCCAGATGTTCCTGAGGTTTGCGATCCCTCTCCCGGCCCGCTGTGATGTGCTGTGCCACATCTGTCTGGGCAGAGGTGTGCCATATTGCTTCCCATCTGCCACATGGCACACACACACACACACACACACACACACACACAGAAACAGAAGCACACACATGCAGCGTGCCCAGAATCTGCCCATTTTAACCAGGGCCATAAATAGTGTAATTCATGGGTGTGAAACAGCGGGTTTTTAAGAGCGCTCAGAGGAACGGAGCGGAGCTGGAACCTTTGGCAGCTGATGGACAGATTTTCTGTTCCTGGTAGCCACATGAAACTCTGTGAACTGCACACTGAACACACTGAGACAGAGAGGCAGTGAAGACCTGCTGGTACAAGAAAATGAGAGTCAAACCATCTTTGTCTTTCTCTTTCTTTCCCTTTCAATTTCTCTGTCCTTGTGCGTCTCACCATGTCTCCTCTCGCTCTGTAGCTCTGTCTCAGTCTCTCCTCTGTCCTCTTTTTGAGCCAGGGGGGCAGTACTGAAACGAATGTCACCCCTGTCCCAATGTTACTTAGGGGAAATTGACTCCTTAGCCTCGGTGCTGTTGGCGGCCATATGCTGATGTTTTCATATTCCAGAGAAATGAGGAGAGGGAGTCGTAAAGACTGCTAAAGTCAGAATTACAACCCCGGCTACCACTGGTGAAGAGAGGGAGAGGCCCCTTCTGTCACACCTCGAGCGCTGTTAAAGCCCCAATCCCTCAGTCCTAGAAAGTGCCATGGGCTTCGGAAGTACCACATTAACACTGGCTTTTCATCGAAACTTAGACACTTTATTACATTGCTCCATTGGCAGGCGATTCGGTCTTATTCATGGCTTGTGAGGCAGCATGTTTAGCTTCCCGTTCTTATTAAACATTCACAACCGGGTGGAGGATGAGGTGCGGTTTAGTTGCTCTGCTGATTGTGGCTTTAGGAGACATCACTGTCTTCCTCAGCACGGACCGTAGAGCTATAGGCAGTGTTTCCAGCTTATCTATATTTCATGCTTTTATCTGCTCTCAGCGTTTAATTAGGCAGTTAGCAGCTCGTTAAATTCTATTGAGAGCAAACTTTTACCTCGTTGCAAAGTTGTGCTGATGTTGAGTTTTTCCAGGCGATGGAGGATTTTGATTACCTTGCATCCACAGTGTCATAAGTTATTTTTGAGTTATGTTGTCTTTGTTCTTTAGCATCTCAGATTTTTCACGAAGAATATTCTCTTCTGACATTTTTTTTCCTACTCATTGAGACAGATGGAGGAATAAATAGTTGTTAAAGAAACTGGAGTCTCATTATACCAGCTATCAATTCCAATTTTTCAACCTCATCGCTGTGTGAATATGCAAGTTCGGGCCCTGATTTTAAACTTACACATGGCATCTGTGGTCACAGCTCCCAAGAAGCAAGAATTTAGCAATTATTAAACCTGCAATAACGGACTGTTTGGCCACTTGGGGGCAGTGGAAATATGCTGTGAACACAACACTGACATATTGTCATCTTCTAAGTGTGTTTGTGTCCACTTGATCATGTAAGTCCAATATTTCTTCTCCTTCTAGTTCTGCTTTTGGTCTCCACCAACTCATGATGGAAAGATCTGGCTCTTTAAATGCTAAATGCTCCACTATATTCATCATCTAGTTGATAACTTTGCTGTTTGGAGCTGGGCAGGTAGTATACAGTGGGTTTATTGGAGGTTTTTCCTTGAAAATGATGCTATGAGAACGTTGAGAGTGAACCAAAACAGTAAATTTATAGGCCGTAAAACCAAAACAATGAGCTGAAAGATGCTAAAACGGGAGCTGCAGAGTCGGGTGATCATTCTCTGTGAGTGACGTGACCCTTTTAACATTACACATAATATGAAAATTTTGATTATAGCTGCTAAAGATATTGGTGCATCTCTATTTTGCACTCACATGAAAATTTTAAAAAATGACTCAGTGCTCCCAAGTAAGCCAAATGTTTTCTAACCACTTTTACAACCAATTGACAGCCACACTTTCCCAGTTCATAAAGAGCTGCATCTCAATCCACATGCAGTGCAAAATGTACATGCATTTCTTTTAGTTTTTCAAGGACAGAGAAATGGCCTATTACAAGTAACTCTCAGTTGTGTGTGCCCTAAACTTGTAGTTAAAATTACCTGGACTTCAGCTCTTGCCCTGGGAGCAGGTTGTTAATCTGGGTTTGGTGTCCTTTCTTTGGTGTTATGGGCCACTGTTAGCAGACGGGCTTCCGAACCAAACTGCCAACCTGCTGCTCATAACAAAATGACAAAATAACACGAGCTGACCTCTGGCATAGCAGAGAGAGAGACTTGCGTTGCCTCACTCCACGGCTTGACCTGCAACAACTTTTCCAACGTGAAGCCCGTCAGTGGACCTGCGGGTCCCATGTAAGCCAATCAGGACTGTTATGTAAGTGTAGGGTGTTTGAAAATGGCTGTGGCCGGCCACTCAGATATGGCTTGTTGCTGATAATCGGTGGCGTGGCGTTGTGCGGCGTGCGGCTGACAGATGCCTGCTCCAGCTGGTACAGGGGGGGTTTATCGCCCGGTTGGAACGCGGGTCCTCACACCCCTCCACTGTGCTGGCCACCGTCGCTGTGTTTAATGAGTCACGAATTGCCTGTTTGTCTTCTGCTCCCTGCTGTTTCTGCACTCCCCCTTCCAGAACAATCCCTGAAACACATGCTGCTGCGCTCCGCAGAGCAGCCAGACAGGCAGGCTCAGCCAAACTGTTATAAAGAACAAAGTTGTCATTTTTTATTTCTTCCTTTTTTTGTCATTTTTGTCTTCTTGGGTGTTCATCTAAGAGAGGGATGGGTTGTTCTGTAATAAAGCTGCCTTTTCAGATGCTGTGCCTGACCTCGCCAATATGGCTACCCCGAGAAACCAGTGCCCATTTGAAGCCCCTGACAAACACATAAATGGCTCTATAATTGGGCCGCTTTGTTGTGCGAGGTGCTGGCTCGTCTGAAAGTGCCGTTCAACACTTTGTGGTAAATGGAGTTACATTATGACAACACATGGCAGTTGCTAAAGGAGCAGAAACTGGCACACTGATAAGACATAAGCAGGTGGTGTTGACACAGAAATGGTTTGTTTTAAGTCACTAGAAAACCACAATTTGAAAAAAAATAACGTTTTCTGTGACAACTAAGCAGATCACAAATTCATCTTCAGGCCAACGACAGAGCTGTGTGACTCGGCAAGAGAGGAAGGATCTGTCTCGCGGTCCAAGTAAACACACAGAGACGCTTGGATGACCATCAAATGGACCAGAGCACGCACACACAAACACACACGTACACGCTCACAGAAGGTTGTTTGTAGCCTGTGTTAGGGGATGTTTTGCAAGCTGCCCAGAACTTTGCCTTAATCTCACCTGTTTAATCTGCAAGGTTGGGCGACAGCTTCTGTAACAGGAACAGGTGGCTCAAACAACTGCTGCTGGACAAACTTAGACAGAGCTGATTAAAGTCCCACTCTGAGCATTTGAGCATATTAATTGGAAATTAATTAAAATTGGAAAACTTTTCACGCTTCTTAGTAACCCACCATGAATGTTTTTTTCAATAGGAAAAGATTCAACAGATTATTATGGAATGCATTTTGCACTAGCCATATTGTTCATTTCTCTTGTTAAACTTATCTGTGTCATTGAATATATGCACAACATCTCCACAATATTTCTCCACCTTTGTATGATAAACACACACACACAGAGTGACACAGAGTGAGTCAGAGTGTCTCATAGCGTCTGATGATCAGAAGAAGTGAGAACTATCCGTGGAATCTTGGCAGCGTCCGGATTCGACCCAGTGCCGTGAAATCCTCATTCTGCGGGACTGCTCTTTGTGGCCGGCTCTGGGTTCTCGGAGTGGCATTCTTCTCATTGTACAGGTCACCGAGACAGAGGCGGCCGGCCTGAAAAGATCCTTGGTGGAGGGAAACAATGGCTTAAGGCAGCCCATAAATGTCTCCTGTTCAGCTTCGGCCCATTGACTCTATGCCTCCCCGCCAAGCAGGGCCCTGTCAGACCAGCCCCTCTCTCTAACAGCTTAATTAGCAGAAAGAACAACAATGTCAGAGCCTGTTTCGACTGAAATAAAAACAAGAAAAGAGCCAAAAGCTGCTCTCTCCGCCTCTCATTGTTCCCGTGCGGCCTGTGATAACAGAGCTCTGACTTTTCTGTTCAACTTAGTACAAATAAAACAACATTCCTACACTGTTTCATGAGGAGCATGACGACCGACTGATGGACCAAGCAAGGGGGGAGTTCTCGGCTCTGATCATGTGGGACTCGGATTTAAACAGGGTGTTTCTGATTTATTATTGTGCTCTTATGCTAATTTTACAACTTCTGCCTTTGACACAGTATGTTAGCATTGGAGTGTTAGTATGAAAATCATTTTTGAATGTTTTCTGTGAATTTACAACTGTTGATAACCAGAGGCACAGAGAGATAACCTCCACATTCCCGAGGGGTGAATCCTTTAACAAAATATCATTCATTTATTTTCACTGATCATGATAATGGTGATGGCGATGATGATAATGCAGTTTGCATTGTGATGCTAATGCAAGTTCCTGGCATCATGGGGAGACTGTGCGAGGCACTAGTGTCCAACACGCTGGCTTTGAACCTTCTTTTGCCCTTCGATGTCTGACTGACTGATGGATCGTGTCTGTCTGACTGAAAGACTGTATCCTGTCTTTCACTTTGTCCTCCTACTTACATATCTCTGCCTCCTCTTTCTTTACACTTGCTTGTCCAGTCTGGTTCAGATACCATATCCCTGTCCTTCTTTGTTAAATGTGGCCCTTTGGCACCTCTTCATACCTCTACATTTTTCCCTGCCTTACCCATTAATCTCCCTGTCTGTTTGTGCCCCATCTTTCCATATCTCCCCGCTGTCATTCTTTGTTTCGTTTCTTTTATCTGCGGTTCACATCAAACACCGGCACCAGATTGATTCTCATGTGAACAAGGCTGCAGTGGGGGGCCAGGGACCTCTTCCCCGCACTTTGAAGCTCCTTCCCATCCTGCTCACTGCTTCTCGGACCCCCTCCCCACCACCCCACCCCAACACACACCCTCTTTCCACTTCCCACTCCTATCCCTGTCCCGTGTGCAAAATATCAAAACACGTCGATTTCTACTTTGCCATGTCAGAGGCAAACAAACCCATTTACACAATTTCTCTTGTTACAGCATTAAGCAGAAAATCAGCCCAACTCTTGGTTTTTATAGAGATTTACCTGGCTGCACAGCGGTGTGCGACATTAGGGTCATGCCGTTCAGGGTGTGCCTGTAATCACATTTTTCCAGTACTTGCCTATCATCGGGAGGCACATGCACACTCATAAACAATTGCAGGTGTAATTATCTGCATAAAATGATGAAACAAGATTAAGAGTCTACAGCAATGCTTGCGGCTCTGTGAGCTGCACTTAGGCACAGCGATGCTTTGAGCTAAATGCTAACGTCGGCATGCTAGCATGCTCACAATGACAATGCTAACATGCTGCTGTTAAGCAGGTATAATGTTTACCATGTTCACCATCTTAGTTTAGCGTGTTAGCATGCTAACATTTGCTAATTAGCACTTAACCCAAAGTACAGCTGAGGCTGATGAGAATGTCATTAGTTTTGCAACTATTTGGTCATAAACCAAATTATTTGACAAATTAAAACTTTGATCTGGTGACGGATGAAATATTAAGGGATCACCAAGGTAACAAATCCTGAGGGGACCATGAATGTTAGTGGCAAATTTCCAAACAATCCATCCAATAGTTGTTGACAGATTTCATTAAAAACCACAAATGTGAACCTGATGGTGGCGCTAGAGGAAGAGTCAAGGGGATCATCAAAGCCATTAGGATAAATGTCATAAATGTCTGTAGCACATTTCGTGACAATCCATCCAATAACTCTTGAAATATTTCAGTCTGAACCAACCAACTGACTGACTAGCCACGCTGCTAATGTAGCTAAAAAACCTACTGACTCTGTCTTGTTCCAAATACTTCTTTTATTTACACCGACACAACGTTTTGAACACAAATGGTCTTCCTCGGACCTCATACATGTTTACATACATGTTTTCTAATTAAGGCTTGAAGAGTTTTTGAATTTCAAATACTGTTTAGCTGTGGAAACCCACATATTTGGACCTTTTTAACTAAGCTTCAATTTTAATCAGACTTAAGATTGAATTATTTTGTATACAAGGCTACACAACAAAGAGTAATAATCTTTTTTGTCACAATACATTCCCTGTGTGAGGTCTTTGCCGTGCACATGTGCCACAATAAAAAACCTTGAAACGCATCCGTCAAGCATATGCACATCCAAGACATACAAACTCCAGATCAGCACAGAGAGACATGCTGGAAGCAGACAGGGACATGCTCTGGAGATACAGATGATCAGGTGAGAAAGTGGCACTACAGGTAAATGCATCTTGTGTGTGAATGATTACATGGAGAGCAATACTCCCATCTTAATCAGATTAAGACATGAGTGGACACGTCTGGAAGAAGTTGCTTGTTATAGCTTGTAAAAAAATGTCTATACCATGGTTACGCCCTTGTCAGTCTTGTTCAACAGCAATTGTACTGGGTGTTTGTCTTTAGGGGCCTTCTGAAAGGCAGCAGTGGATTCCTTCAAGTGACGTGTTCACCTGCTGTGAAGGTATAAGTAGGAAAATATTTTAAACTTAAACGGAAAATTCACCATCTGTCATGTGGATGTCCACTCAGTGTTGAATACATTCCTCAGTGAGTGCTATGTTGACTGAAAAAACTGAGTTGTCCTGCTCGCTGAGCCGTACCGGCAGAACCTGCATGTAGCTTCTAACCCCTATGAGCACGTTAGCTGCTGCTAATCAAAGTTACACAACATTGCCAAGCCAATGAATTCCTGCAGTTTGACCATGTCTTTTTCACACGTAGCTATAACGTTACCATCAGGGCATGTCTATTCGATACAACAGCAACACACACACACACACACACACACACAGTTTCTCCTGACTATATTACAACATTAGTCCAACATCGCCCCAGCCTGTGGGACCAGCCTAGTCTAACCTATAGCCATAACTTTGTTGACCAAAACATAGCGTTAGGTGACAAAAATACTCACTCAATTGTCATCTGCCCTCTCGGCCCTGCTGGTCTTGGTTGTCTTTTCCAGTTTATTTTTGCGATCATGAAGAAGGTCTCCAGCACACCTCTGTCCAAGTGAGTGAAACCTTCATGCATAGTAACTCACACACTGCTCCCGGGGTTGGTGACGACGACAGCATCCAACAAAAACGACCCACGCTGACATTGATTGCAGCAGAATGATTCAGTTTCTGTTGCCATTTGGGAGCAATTTGAGCAAAAGCACCACCAGCTCAGGTTCGGGGTGGTCCCCGCTGTCCATATCTTCTTGCACGGCTAATGCAGCCGCAGCCTCTGTCTCTCCTCTGCATTTCTTCGTCTGTGTACTCTGGCTAGAATAAATACGGCTGAATATCCAAGTCAGTCAAAACACCCCTGTAAATGTGTCCTCGTCCATAACATCCTTTTTTGGGATGCCATTTTTGCTGTTGGAAACGTAGCTAGTTTAAAAGCTAAGAGAACAGCTTTCTCGGCCAGTGTAGCACGCACTGAGGGATGTATTTCTTCAAGTGACTCAATATACCATCAACACTGAGTGGACAACCACATGACAGGCGGTGAATTTTCCCTTTAATACACAATTTTATTCTTAATACACTATTTCGTTGCAGGCTCCAGGTGGGGAGAGCAACCCGATTAAAAGTTATTGCAATGAGCTTAAAATACAAAGCAGAGGAAAAACACAAGGGTGTGTCTCTACAGTAAATCCTGTTTTGTCTTCTTGTCTTTGAAACTTGTATATTTTCTATGCATTAACAAAATGTTTCTGTTCACATTTATCATTTCGTAATCCTAAATTAAAAGGTTGCCTTAAATGCTTTCAGATACATTCAAAATATGTCACTGTAAACATACATTTTCACAGTTACTGCACATCAACTCCATGCATTGCTGGCTACTGACCAATAATCTTCAAATGATGATGAAGGTACAGCAGCTAAACTTATTGTATGAGCAACTGTCTGATGTCAGTTTTATGAAGTGAACTATTTTTTAACAATGCGACTGAATAGTTTACCACCTCATTTATTAACAATGTTGTCAGTTAACAGGCACCACTACAGGTGCCAATCT
Source organism: Macquaria australasica (assembly GCA_005408345.1). Classification (NCBI taxonomy): domain Eukaryota; kingdom Metazoa; phylum Chordata; class Actinopteri; order Centrarchiformes; family Percichthyidae; genus Macquaria; species Macquaria australasica. Next base: position 2,700,209 of record SEMN01000012.1, on the reverse strand, counting down.
CAGGTTGTTTGTTCTTTTTTTCTGTGTTAGGCAGGGACATATTGTGCAGCCATTGTCTCATGTTAATGACTGTCCCTGCTACTAAGCTATACTTGTGGGACAGAATGGAGATGCCATATTGTATTTCAAATTCTTCAGACGTACAAGTCAATCTCGTCTGGCAGGTTATGACATTTAAGGTCAACACACCCACCACTTTGACTGACAGCAGCAATATAGCACATTTTAGTTTGATATTAAAGTAGATAAAATGAGAGTACTTTCATGAATCTACTCTATTTATCATTATTATTATTATTATTATTATTATTATTATTATTATTATTATTATCTATCATTATTATTTGTTTAAATGAAGCTAAATTAATTAATCTTGCTGTGAGAAACTTCTTAAAAATGTGCAATTAATGAAAGCAATTCCAGGTGATGGAGTACCAGGTGATGCACAAATGCAAATATATTTATGTAAATCTCACTTCATTTTTGTAAGGTTGAGGTATTTATTTAGGTTTTATGAAACCAACAGTATCCACATAGAACACCAGCAAGTCTCTCTCACCTTTTGCGTACATATTTACATATTCTGTCTTCAACAGTTTACATGGGATCAGGGTTTGATCATGTGAGAGAATATCATGCAGCACAAGACCAGCTGAACATCCATTTTGTATATGTATATACATATATATGTGTATGAGAACATGTTGAAGGTTGGGAATCTTCTTTTTTCTAATAGGACATTTGACCATGATAAGAATATATAATTAACTATTTATAAAAGATTTTCTCCAAAGCAGTGTACGTACAGTGACTGAGAATAGATTTTGGATTTTTATTTATTTTATTTATTTTATAATATCTTTTTATTTGCAGAGTGTACAATAATCAGCAACATTAGATGAACATATAAGCATAACAGTACACATTCCCCATTCCTTCCCTCCACCCCTATACGCCCAAATACACAAAATAAGAAAGAATAAATAAATAAATTAAAATTAAAATTAAAATTTGGAGTTTGGATTTTTCTGTTTTGTACCCAACGTTAGAAATGCAGCAAATGATAGCATATTAAAATATCCATAAACGTCTGTGATTGACAGGACCTCAGAGGTGAAGTTGTGAAGGTTTGTGCTTTCCTGGGAAAAGATTTGACAGATGAAGCCATCGATCATGTTGTGGAGACGTCCACCTTCAAAAACATGAAGACCAACCCCAAAGCAAACTACAAGGCCTTAGTTGAAACTGACCGCTATAAGAAGGAAACCATGCGCAAAGGTTTGTTTCCACTGATGTCTTCTCTATTTTTCACATCTACAAAGAAGAAATGGTAGAGACTTCTAATGGTGGGAAAGAAATAAGCAGTACAGGCAGGTACGTCTCTGACTTTTTCTCTGTCTGAACAGGTATGGCAGGTGACTGGAAGAATTTCTTCACAGTGGCCCAGAATGAACATTTTGACAAAGAGTTCAAGGAGGAGATGGGAAACTTGCCTCTGACCTGCACCTGGCAGATCAAGCAGTAGCTCCTCTTAAATTCGTCTCAGCCCTCAACTGGACAGTCTCCCTCAACCATGACCTCTGGTTTACAAGTAGTCTCTGTCCTCTTGTGTATAGATAGTTTTGGTTTTATTTGTCCAGGTTTTAAGAGAATAATTTAAACCCGTAAAACAATATTGTAATAGTGGAAATGTTAATTGCACAAACCAATGACAATATAACACATAAGCAGCTGATTCAATCAACTAAAAGAACTGACATACTTGAATGTTATATGGATGCTTGCTCTTATTTTCTTCATTATTACTGTAGGATTACATTTTTATTATTTTTTATTAATTAGCTTTAGCTGTTAGAGGATGAAAAGAGAATAATTGTGATAAAGAAAAAGATATTTGTCTTCTGATGAGAGGGGGGTGGAAGCGGGAGAAAAAAAAAAGAAACTATGAAAACTGTTCATACCATGTGTGAAAATATGCTTTTCTGTCATTTTTGGTCGACTGACCCTCTAATACAAAGCAGAAATAAATGATCAATTAACCACACAAGTAGTACAATAGATCACTATAGCGGTGTGTGTGCAGGGCAATAGTCCAGTGTCTCTGCTTATATTTAAGGCACCACTTAACGCTTGTACTATGTTAATGTTTCAACCATTTATTTTCTGTAACTGCGGCATTTTTGCTTTCTTCCATTTTTCCTGTCACTGAAGAGTTCAAGTTTGTAGTACAAAGAAGTTTGATGAATATAACCATTATATAGACATGGTCATTGTGTTGATTTTACACCTCTTGTCCAGCCGGGGCTTTGATGAGCCGTCAATAAATCCACCGGAAACAAGTGATGTTGTAACTCTTTTTTTCAATTGGACGGTCAAGCATGAAGTTCAGCCCTGGGACAGCCTTGTGCCTCACTGCGCCAGTATTGTCAATTTCCTGACTGCGTGAAGACATACAACCCACATAACTTATTTTTTTTAACAGCAAGGCCCTTTGAGAGCGTCCGTGGCTGAACCATATTTAACCTTTCTGTGTCAGACCACCCGCTAGTGGCTGGGCCTCTGGCGGCCCATTCACCACCTCAGTAGCACCGACAAGCTAGCCGAATATGATATAGAGCTGGACCGCAAACGAACCGCACAATTTATTCCCCACGAAACCCAAACATCTTTAGAAGATGTGTTGTGCACTGCCTCACAAAGGCTCTGTAGGCCACAATGGCCTTCACTTTGAGGTGGTGGGTTTTATGTAGAGAACGTCCGCACCCTGTTCTTCCCATGATAACAAAAAAGCACTTTTTCCCAGGTTATATAACACACAAGGGAGTCTAGCTGAGTGAGTAGGGGGAAGGCGCTATATCATTGATTTTTGGTTATGTTTAGTTTGGGAAGAAAGAGCTGTAAGTTCACAGAGACCTAAAAGTGGCGCTTTCACATCTTTTAGTAAAGTAAACCTGAATATCTATGAGTGTTATTAAGGACACAAGGAAGTTTTTAAGGTAGTTACTTCATTACATTTGGAACACACACACAAAAAAAAAAGATCTGTGGTGTTAATTTGTTAAGTTGCCAATAGAGCTGCAACTGATGATTATTTTCTCAATTTATTTATTAATTATTTGGTCAATAAAACATCAGAAAATAGCAAAAAATAAATAAAAATGCTCGTCATAATTTTCTAAAGGCCAGTATGACACATTTAAATAAGATAAGATAAAGATAAGATAAGCCTTTATTGTCCCACAGCGGGGAAATTTTAATGTCTTGTTTTGTCCAAAGATGTTCAGTTTATGGCTACATAAGATGAAATCAGCAAATCTTCACAATTGTGGAGTGATGTAAAATGACTCAAATTATTAATTGATTCTCAAAATAGATTAATTTTCTGTCACTCGACTAATCGATTAATTGACTAATCATTTCAGGTGGAAGACACATTCTGATGTCAAATCTGAGCATTTTACTTACACACAGACTTTAATAACTCATTATTTTCAGGTATTTGGTCATTAATTATGATTTAATAAAGGTCTGTAAAGTTTCAATAGGTTTTAAAGTGGTTTGTAGGAGTAAAGAATTTATTACAAAATTAATTTACTTTTTCTTAATTCTTAAGCTAGTCTAAGGAAACATACAGTAGCTCACTGTGCTTGTATTAATGCTTAAATTATTTTCTACAATTAAATCATAATTCTACATCTTTGTGTTTGTCCGCAAATCCCATAAAAAGACCAAAATCAACAGTGTGTTTGTACATCTCTCAATACTTTCTGACTTCCCTTCCTGGTCTGAGGCACTCAGCCCCAAGCACATTCACTGAAATTGAAGATCTAAATCTAAAAGCAGGTAGCAAATAATTCATTTTTAAAAAAGGCTAAATAATGTCCAAAACAAATGGGCACTGCAGAATTTGTTGGGGACTGTTTTCAGCTGCGGAGTGATAGACATTTAGTGCTTTAGTGAGTGTTTATGGCAGCAGGATGGTGTATTTGGGATTGACTCAAGATAATGGTTTTTGGACAACAGTGAGCTCGATGGCAGAGAGGAACAGTGTGAAAACAGTTTGAAATCAATTGCTCATTACATGTTACTCACTGAAAAAGTAATGTTACTTTACTAATTACTCAACAGCAAAAGAAACTAGTTACATTACTCATCACTTTACTTTCGTTAACTCCGTCAAAGATACAACTCCAAAGCCTCCACATCCACACTTCACATTTTAAATATTTAACAGGTGTAGAAATAGAAAATGCCAGCCGACATTTTGGAGGTATTTACTGACCATCAATAGCTAGTTTAACACCGCCAGCAAGACAGTTGAATTTGGCTGCAATGCAACGTGGCAACATCATCTGGCGAGGCATTGATTGTTTTGGTCAGTGTTTACCTCACAATTGTCGTGACAAAAGACAAAATAGTTGCTTGTAGTTGTAAAATCCATCTGTGAGCATTACAAACTATTGCGCAGTGCTTTACCGTCTGATAAGCCTTTAAACGCATTCATCTGTTACTGGACCTCCTGGATCGTATTTCATCGTCTCACCGGTACCTTAAACAACATGACCACCGCACCAACAGAGACCCCTCTGTTGTCTGTCCAATTCCTCGCTAACTTTAGCCTCGGCCTTTACGCTGATCATTACTGAAAAAGTAAGCACATTACTGCAACATGTTACTGAGTACTGCACAACACTGCAGAGGAATAAGTTATCAGTTTCTGCTTGTTAGTAGAATCAATTCATTGTTGGTTTTACTTTTTTCATGGGATTTGTTGACAATAAGAAAATAGAAATATAGAATATAACCAGATATAAGTGTGTAATCCATGATCCACACCCCTTATTATGAAAATGGACTAATTTTCAGTCAGTCTCTCTCTACTTTCACTCTCTAGCTCCTTCTTCATCACTGTGTTGCCTTGTCATGACCTTTGCCGACTGACACTCTGACAGTCCCAGATGACCGCAGGACTGCGGGACAATCCCAGTAGGTTAATAATTACTCCGAGTCCACAGTGAAGGAAGCCTGACCCCAAGCACGGCACAGCAAGGCATGGGCAGCCCACGGCACCACTGATAAATGAGCGACAGCTACCGTGGCTTCTCTCGTTTGTGTGATTTGAAAGGAAAGCTGGCAACATACCTTCAAAGTACAAGAGTACAAAGACCTCAGGAACGAGTGGGAATGTCTGAATATATGTTTGGAGCGAAGGCACGTTGGGAAGGAATTTAAAGATAATTTTCTTTTTCTGCAGCTTCACAGTTCTTAAAATAATTGTAGCTATCAGTGTCCCAAAGACTCTATAGATCTGACATATTGTCTCATTATTACAACTGATGAATGTGGCTTGAAAAAGGAGACATTTTTCCAACTGAACCCTGATAATGATGTTGGGGCAATGACTTAAATTTCGTTTAGTGAATTGTGTTTTTTTCTGTGCGTTTGACAGAGAGAATACAGCACGGAGACGGCAGAGCTGCATGGAGATAAAGTGCAACAGAGAGAAGAGAGAAAGTCCAGCAGAGAGAAAATGACAGAGCGATGCAGAAGCGGCGAGGCAGAGGCCGTGGCTTTTCTCAGAGATGAACATTAATAATATGACGAGCCACAATAGGAGCACAGAGATCAGAGAGATCACCTCCATTGTCCCGCCATCTCCTACTGACACCGACCGCTCTGGTGAAGGAAGAATAAGAAGAATAGAGGAGCATAACCTGGCCGCTCACCATGCCCCTCTTTTTAAAATACATAATGGCCTGTGGTCCTCTGCTATGCCTTTTAAGTGTGTGTTGTGTTAAGACATGATGTGCAGAGATGTGGAGGTAAAGGCCACGTTTCAGCTCAAAGTCAGCACTGACCGTTGGTGGGATTTCACTTTGTGTGAGTTGCTGGGATCTCTGCAGAGTTTAAAACATGTTGTCAAGTTACCTCTGCAATTCCAGGGAGTAGTGCTTTCATTCACGTTCATTTGTAGTTGTGCATTGATTTTTGCTATTCTCCTTCAGTTTATTTACACATGCAAGGGGGGCTGCTGCACTTAGGTTAACGAAATTATGAAAAAGTTGATTTTAGAAGAATTTTGAAACAAGTTGATTCACATTGATAATATACTGAAACATTCCCACTGCACTGACAGATGTTTTTCACTCTTTTTAAAGAAAATAAAACTTAAAAAACTGAATCCCTTAAAGCTTTATTTAAGGAATTAAGTCCTTAAAGGTATGAGGACTCCATATATTGGGGATAGTTTTTTTCCCTCTTGTTTCAGAAGTTGATTTGTTGTGTGTGGAACATAATCTGCAAAATAACTAGTAACTGAAGCTGTCAGATAAATGTAGTGCAATGAAAAGCACAATATTTCCCTCTGAAATGTAGTAGAGTAGAAGTGTAAAGTAACATAAAATGGGAAGTACCTAAAAACTGTACTTTCCACCGCTGACAGAGAGATACAATTTAAATCGGCAGAAAATGTTATTATGAATTAGCAGTTATAAAGTGTCTTAAAGTGTCATCGCAACAAAAACATACAGGTAATAAACACCCGCTACCATCAGTTAAACTACACAGATAAACCAACAATGAAAAGGTCACAGTTTAGCTCTAATGCCTACTGTATCATCACTTTTTTCATCACATTTTTAGCACGTCAGAGGAGATCCGTGCAGGCTGAGTGAGGCCCTGAGGTGCTGCAGAATATCACTAGTGAAAGGTGGACCACCAGTGTCAATAGAGCAGAGGTTCAGTGGCTGGGGGAATGCCTGTGGTCATTAATCATAGGACTGGACAGCCACAGACACGCTACTCTGAGGTGGACAGGTCTGGGTCCCTGGACTACAACACGTCCTTGACCTTATCTATGCTTTTATCTTCTGTATTTATGTGATTCTTATTACGTATCTTTGCTTCTTTACACTCACGATTGTATTATTTCCTTGCTTATTTTATTGCATCTTCGTGGATGTAACACGTTGCGTGGATGCATTTTGATTGATTGATTGATTGATTAACTGCTCATAGAAGACAGGTCTCTCTTCTGCTGACCTCGTATTACAGAGGGCAGTGTCCCAATTTAGCTTTTCTGTCGTTATTGGCCCCTAAATCAGTGTGAGCCCTAAAGCAATGTTGTTCTAAGATTGGGTCATGACCTCAAGGTGGGTCACAGGAAGATTAATATGGATTATTTTTTTGGAGGGGGTAGGGGGGGTGGGGGTGGGGCTCAACATAACACCGTTTTTATGTTGTCAAAAGATGCCCAAAATTAAGAGAACAAGTAGAACAAGAAAAGAATCTAATATTGAGCACTGGGTTTGGAGCTAAAAATAAACAAACTTCCTGTCCCATTACTATTCTCCATCCGTCTGCATCTGTTCTCCATCTGTGTTTCCTCTCCCAATGCTTTCATGTTATCTTCCTCTCTTTCAAGAGTGTTTATTCAAAGCCTGATGGACCTGAAGTTCCCCACACTCGAAGTGTTAAAGCTCAGCCTTCCGACCAAGCATAGCCACTTTTGGCAAATAAAGAAGATGAATGTGTACAAATCTGAAAGCAAACAGCCGAGATTGTCAGCACCGCGGGAACACGACTGGGGCCAAGTGAATGATGATGTCGCTTAGCTCGCTGACAGATCACTTAGTGGGCTTGAGAAGGCTGCTTTCAGATACTCTTCTCCTCTCTCCTCCTCTCCTCTCCTCTCCAGGGACGGAGTTTTCGTCCAGAGCCATTTTTCAGCCAATTTATTTCTTGATGTGGTCTAACCTGGGGCATCTCCCGCTGGGGAGGCTTTATGTGGTGATTAATGACAGGTATTTAGCCCAGGTACCTGGGGGAGCTGGAGCCCATCTGCACAACACTGACAGGTACAACACTGCACTCCAGGACCAGACAGGACAGGACAGGCCTGCAGCAGACTGGAGAGTGGCAGACAGGTGTGATGAGTGTCACTGTGCCACCACCAACCACTGCTACTGTTGTAGTTTATTACTATTGCCAAGTGGTTGCTGCCTTGTTCAACCAGCTGGAATTTAAACTTTGCAGAATTACACCAGTTCCAGGTATCTGCTTTCATTTCTTTCTCCCTCCATCTCCCTTTATCTTATGTGTTTCAGATAGTTTCCTCTGCGTACTTCCAGAGCATCACATGAAAGAGCAAGAGGACCCGCTGGCTGAGGCCAGATGATTTAGACATCTATTATACGCTTGAACGCCTTGTCTTCTTCACTCCATCATAGACCATCCCTCAGCAGAACAGGCCCAGATGCCAGAAGGACCCTAATGAGATTAGGCTGCGGACAGGTTGGTGGCCAGTAGCTGTCACAACTACTCTGTCTGTGTGTGGAGAGATTAATGTGTGTGTGTTTGCATGAAGGCATACTTGTGTGAGCTTGCATTGGTGCATGTTCGTATGTGATACACATAGTCTATGTGAGTGAGTGCGCACAAGCTGCCACGTTGATGGTGATTAATGAGCGAGGTAATCCATAGTCTCGTTCTGTCAATGATGGACACATCAGCAGACCCCCAGAGCCTGATGAACAGACTGTGCAGCTCCATCAGTCAGCAGAGCACACAAACATAAACACACACACACACACACACACACACACACACACACACAGGTAACACAAATAAGAAGTGCAAACTCCACGTCAGCATTGTCTACTTTGTGACAGACTCCTGGTTGTATTCCAGTTTATTATTGGATCAGGAAAATCTAATTATGCCCAGATAATTGATGATTTATCTTTACTTTTCTTCTAAATCATTAATTGTCCTTAACCCCTGTGTGCAGCTTTGTGGACATACACCTCAACACTAAGCGCTAAGACCATGGTAATACAATGCTAACGATGGGCTGTTCATAAAGCCAGCAGTCTGCGTGCACAATGCTTGAAACCCTGTGGCCCCAGACTCCTTTGAAGCCCACTGAGATCAAAAAGCAATGCTCCATGGAGCACAGACTAGGTGAGGAGCATGGGCAGAACAAGAGACGAATGGTTGGAAGCAAGGAGGGAGGGACGGAGGACAATGCCTGTAGGACAGGGCTGCTGACTTCCGAAGATAAAATCATATTTTGAGGGCAGGCGTCCAAAACTCCCCGTCTGCCTCCGTCTCCCCTCCTGCCTTCACTCCTTTCTTCTCTGAATATGGACAATGACTGTTTGCGTTTACAGAACCATAAATCAGAGGTGCCCATTGCCACTGAGCAGCTGGCACGTTTGCCAATAATTATAATTATTAATCATGCCGATTTCACGGTCTTCAGCGGGGACGGCAGGAGACTGCACGGGACAGGGTGCGGCTGGCGCCTCCGGGCCCGCAAAGCAGGCTGGGAAGAGAAGGGTGGCCTGCAGAAGAGTGGGGGAGGAGGAGAGTGGTTAGAGAGAGGGGTAGCGAGCAGGAACAAAAAGTAAAGTTGGAATAAACTCAAACTATGTTTCTTATAAACAGTTTTATCTTATTAACTCAATATACACAAAGTATTTTACAGACGACTGGCCACCCAAGAAGAATGACAGCATGAGTTGTTTCAGCAAGTTCCCCAAAACTACACGTTCACGTTCAAGTGAGAAAGCCCCCTAGTGGCTGTCGTCATTATGACGGGAGCAAAGGAGGAAGTCGTAGAGCGACAAAGTCCGTGTAGGGAGGAGGGATGCGTGGATGGACGGGTCAACGAAACATTGGACCCGTTTCCAACCAATAGTCAATATTTATTTTCCATGACCGCAATCGCACTGATGGCACTGACAAATTATGTCATCCGAGATTTTCAGATCAGACAATGCTTCTGTGTTCATCTAAAGGCCAGTTACAGACTGCTTATTTTGTTGTTTAATTTGGACTTGTTGTTTCAGAAACTATTTTGTGCCATCTTTTACTCCCACGTCTCCTCTTTTTCATCTTGTTTTCTTCATCGCGCTGCAATATAAAGCTTCAGGTAATTGTTTCCGAACATGGAGCCTCTGGAGGACTTGTGTTTAAATACTCACATTCATTCCAACAGCTGTTGCCAGTTCCCTCCTCCTACTCAGGCCCTCTGCTAACCAGCTGCCTCACAGAGACCGGTAAAGCACTGTGAGGAACTGCCAGTTTGTGTCATCTTGCCTTTCACTTCTACAATACTGTAAATACGAGGATGACTGTATAATTAGATGGTTAACTAGTGGAATATGGTGTTTTCTGTGTTAAAATGGGAAGCTGGCCATGTGAGTGTTTTCAAACTTGTGTAAGAATATGTGTATATGTATGAACATATGTGCTCCAGTGTGTCTATTGTCATACTGTATGTATTGCATCTGTGTTCTTACATGTACAGTATCGCATGCTGGACAGATGGGCACTGCATGGGTGTGATCAACAGAGACCTGAATCCTGTTTTCCCATTCGCCTATACACACCGAACAAATACCACGTGACCTGCAGGGTCCAGCTCTGGTCTGAGGTCAATACATGTCTGTGCTGGCACAAACACACACTGAACAGATGTGTTATTCAAATCTGGGGACAAATAGCAGCTCAGAAAAGTGCTTCATCCTCTCTTAAAGGTGGCGTCACAGCCATTGGGGTGGTTCAACGGGCAAAATAAACATGAGAACACATTTATTAAATCCTTAACGTTGAACTGAAGGTGTGACTGTGAGTGTGAATGTTTGTCTGTCTCTATGTGTCATCCCTGTGACTGACTGGCGACCTGTCCTGGGTGTACCCCGCCTCTTGCCCAATTTCAGCTGGGATCGCCTCCAGCCCCCCACGACCCTCTAAGGATAAGGGTATATACATAATGGACGGATGGATGGATGGATGAACTGAAATCTAAATTCTTCTCCCTTTTGTGTAAAGAAATAAAAACTAAAATGATATTGCAGCTCTTGTGCATAATTTTCATTTATCAAAAGAGGATAAAATCGACATTTGAGGGCTGGCGTTGCTGCGTTGTTCTGTGATGTGCTACCGACTACTATATGCCATAGCCCCAGACAGTTTTGCCCTAATTTAACGAGCCCACATAGTGCATCATAGAGTATTCCACCAATGTAGCATTGCACTCCTAAAACATTGTTAGACTCAAATTCTTCATTTCCACAATGTAACTTGACCGGCGACAGTTCGGTTGGAGATTCAGGTGTGATATGGTAGTAGTAGCTAATGTAGCCTCGAGTAACGGAGTAACATACTATTTTTAGTGCCCGCCCCTTTTACATATTGGACCAATCAAATTACAGTACTGCCAAATTCACACCCCTGGAAAACTCTAATGTGGGGAGCACTATCAAATTAAACTTACATTTCTTCTTTTTGGTAATTACAATTTGGCCGAATAAGTCAAAACAAACACCAAGGACATACAGTATATGCTGACTTAGTAGATCAAAAAAAAAGAAATGTCAGTTTGACTCTAAATTGTTTAGGTCTGGTTTTATACCGGCAGTATTTAATCTATCGCTTTCCTTTTCTCTGTGTCTCTGCAGGAGGTGGGAAAATTGACAGCAGGTTTGATGGATGACCTCCAGTCAACTCTCCTTTTCCATCTCCTCCCCTCTCCATCCTTCCTTCTCCTCCTCTCTCCGTCCCTCTCCTCTGGCTCTCCTTATCCTCTCCATGCATAACACAGCGTCCCCTGGGCAGGCTTGGACAGGGGGCCGGTCTGGGAGGCCAGACCCAGAAACAAAGCACTCCCTGCCATTCGAATGCCCTCCCCCTGGGCCCCTGTCCTCCAGGGAGAGTGCTCTCTGCTGGGCCGGGGCTGTTAATAAGCTGCTAATGAGGAAACAGACCTCTATTCTCTGCTAACATCAAGACAGATGGACGCACACGACATGTTTGTTTTAAACTTCCTACTAATATGACGGATTAGACGGAAGAAAGGCTCTGATTGGTCCGGGTGGCTGGATTTGGAGGCATGTGATTGTTAGTGATTTTTATTTCATATTAACGGTACTATTATCAATAATTAAAGTAACTTTAAATTTAAGAAATTAAAAAAGCTTTATCACTGTGTGGTTGGTAACTGCTAACAGGTTTTCTAGATGTTTTCCAGAAAGAGAAACTGGGAGAAAGCTGTTGTTAGCACCTTTTACACATTGTGGTTTCCCTTTTCATGCTATCAGCCACTATCTATAAAAACTAGAAAAGCCAAAATTATCTGAGGGAAATTTAAGTGTGCTTGCTTGTGTTGCAGGTCAGAACAGGCTAAAATGTTTTAAAATGTTAATTATTTTCTTATGAAATGTTGTATGAGAGTTACAGGTCAAGTTGAAGCACTCAAAGCATTTGAAGTGTCAGTTGAAGTGTAAGTATTTTTATTATTACACTAATAATAAAGACACAAATCAGAGTACAATAGTCACTCTAGTTGGTGTTCTGGAGCTTTTAATCACATTACATGTTCTTCATCAGTAGATGGAGTTAACCAGTTGTCGTGGAGTTGTAGATGATCAGATTTACTCAAACTCTAATATTCAGCTTTAAGCCAACAGTCATGAGAAGTAGTTGTTAGGTGCTGGAAATTTAAACATGTACTGTGCTGAGGAAGATCATATGATATGATCAGAAGCCCCAGAACTGCTACTAAATGGACCTTGAGATTGTTTTGTCAACTGCTGTTTCCAAGGTCAAGAATGAACTTTGAAACTCAACACGTGGAATTGTTTTAAATACGACATTAGCTTGACAAACAATGTTAGTAAAAATTAATTTCCACAATAAAATAGAAATAAATATTGTGAGCATGGAGGTTCATTAATCATTGTTAGTGATTTATGTGATTTTGCCAGCAGTGGAAAGTGGCTTTTTAGAAATTTCAGTCATCGGTGGTCTCTCTTGCTCCTGGATCGTTCTGGTATTGCTGCATATGACGACCGTAGCGGGCACCAACAAAGTTAAAAGTTTAAAACAGAGTTACTGTCAGCTGCAGTCTGACTCTGAAACATGACATTTTTCACAGGACAGCAAAACTAAACAAAGGAAAGCGTGAGTAGATAGAGACAGAAAATATTCAAAGTCTGGTGGTGCCTTCACCCACTTTCTCTTTACCTCTGTGGCCTCCTTTCTCTCGGCTTGTTGGAGGAAGCTGCATGCTGTAAACTCTGCAGGCCAGATGTGATTCAAAGAGACAACTGATGGTATTAAAGACACCAACAGGACTAGGAAGTGTGCCTTTTCAAACTCTGCATTGTCTACTTAGGTCCATCAGTGCAACAGGAGGACTGACAGGAGGTCCGCACTCAAGTGCCACACTTGCATTGAAACCCCATCCTCTCTCTGTCTCGACAGGAGGCCCATGCAGTGCTGTCTGTACCAGGCAGGCAGCCTGGCTGTGTCTAGCGGTGGGAGGCATAACAGACAGGTATTGATATGGATTTCTCTCCAGTAGGCCCCAGCAGAGAGCCCAGGGACTGTTAATAGGCCTCTAACGGGATGACCAGCCTGTGGACGGCCCCCACCGACCCCCCAGCACTTGTAGAGAAGGGGAGATGATAACAGATGGAGGGGGGGAAAGGCGCTCTTCCTGTTTGACGGACAGACGGAGAAAGGTGGGGAGGAACAGGGGGTGGGGTGGGGACGAGTGACAGCTCTTGGTGGGGCATCAGAAAGCGACAGTGCTCAGGTGTTGGTGTATTTCCTGAGGGCAACTTTTCCTCTCGGTGAGCTTTTTTTTTTTTTTTTTTGCACATGTTACAACAGTTTTTAAGAATTTTGAGAGGTTAGCATGCTGGCTGCTTGTGTTTTCAGTTGATCTCTTTAGATCCCTTTTTACTTTTTTAACCAGATTTTTGAACCAGATATGATTCTGTGATCGATCTAGCCAAAGTTAAAGGGGAACTCCACCGATTTCACACATCAAAGTCTGTTTACAGGTGTTGATTAGTACTACCACATACGTGAAAAAAGTTCTATAACACCTTTTGTGGCTCCAGAGGGAGCTGCGCAAAATCAGATGAATTGCCTCAAGTGACATCACTTGGGGCTGAAGACTAAAAGTTTGAAAATGAAACAAATCAGGGGGTGTAGAGTTAGAAAGAAGTGATCTTACCAGACCTCTGTAGCCCACTCCTCGTCTCTGCTTGAGGCTAGCACTCGGGGCGATATTAGCCACTACTAGCATAAAATCTCTAACCAAACTGTCGGCAGTCACGTTGCATTGTGGGTAACGTAGGCAGCAGGTTTTGACATGGAAGAAGAATGTGTAGGATAAAAAATAATTTAAAATACACTATCTCTGCTTCTGCTGCAAATCTGACTACAACAAAGCCTGTTTTCCCCATAAAAACTAACTTTCTCTTCAGCTTGGTCTCTGCTAAAACCCCCCGTTAAGCCATTTTGCTCAGCAAGTATAAAGGCTTATGTACCGCATTGCCCCAAAAAACTGTGATGAAGTGTTGTGTACTGCTACTCGACTGCAACAGGGTTGTGGATAGCTTGGCCATTCTCCCTGGTGGTAGTTAGTGTCATGGTTACCAGCTGCTAGATTCCAGTGCAGCATCCAGTGGCTATTAGCACAGCATCTGCTGCTGCTGACATTTTCAATATAGCAAATCAGAGCACTGCTGCTTTTATGACATTGTGTACTAGAGAGAAAGATTGCTGCACAAAGCTACTTTCACTACTTTTTACAGAGCAGGAGTGTGTGTATGTGTGTTTTATCAACATATACTGACTGTATGGTAAATGAATGTATATATTTGATATATTCTCATGCAGAAATTTGGCTTTAACTTCAAAACAATACATGATACTTTTATATTTTAGAGCTGTTACTTTTTATTCGAAATTCAAACTTTTATTGAAACGTGGGGAGAAATGTAAGATTTGAACTGTAATGACCTGTTTGAATTCAAAACTTACAGTCTATAAACACAACAGACCTTTGACTAGATCTTTAGCCTCAGATTCACTCTCAGCTTGACCTATTTATTGAACACCCTATTGACTTATAAGCTAAGCTAATAAATCAAAATGGAGGAGGACACTAGCGAGCAAAGCTGTGCTGATCAGATCATCACGACCCTAAAACATGTAAGAAGCAGTGTGTGGGAAGTATTTTTGGTTTCACGCCGCAGATGACAAAGTTAAAAAGACAAAAAACAAAGATATGGCTGCCTTACTCTACAATGACAACTAATCTGAGGACTCAGAGGCACCAGAAACAAGTGGCGCAACGTCAGCTGCACAACCTCGTCCCACTGCCTACTTTTGGCCTCACTCATCCTCAGGACCTTCGCCAGAATCTCGTAAAAAGGCCATCACCAATAAGATAGCAAGATTTATATGCAAGGACATGCGGCCCGTTGGCACTGTTTCGGGAGAACGTTGTCAGGATAATGACCGAACTGGAGCCACGATATAAAATTTCAAGTCACACCACAATCTCAAGACACATAGCGCAGTTGTATGACACCACACGGGAACATAGATAGACAGTACTGAGGGGTAAGACACAAAACATTCATTGCCATATTCTTCTTTATTTTATTCCATTTATTCCATAACACAAATCATTATTATCCTCATCATTTAGAAGGGAAACAATAAAAAAAAAACTCTTCCATAAACATAAAAGAAGAAAGGACCATATCCACTACACTACAATGTGACAATCTGTTCGTGTTAATCATCCAAAAGAAGCAAACAAAACACTAAGAGATAATTATTAAACTTCAGATTAGTTTGGGGAGATGTGAACAGCTAACTCCAAAATTATCTTCAAGAAACAACAGAAAACAACCAAGCTTGTCATTGCTTTAATCATCATAGAGTAGATTTGTAAATGCCTTGTTTGGTTTGATCGTTTTATTTTACAGAACTTTGCTGTGATGTGCAATAAAAATCTAGTTATTCTTTGAAATATGCAGTAGTCAAGCATGAAATTACTCTCTGGTAACAGAAGGGTTCCTCTCTCTCTCTCCCTCTCTCTCTCTTTCTGTCTCTCTTTCACACACACACACACACAATCACACACACGCACAATCACACACACGCACACACCATCAGACATTTTAAATGGTTTATCTGAAACCTCAGATTAAAACTGAGACACATAAGATTCAGATATTACAGATGTTCAACAAGGTTTAATGACATGTATGAGTTTAAAGATCATCGTTTCTACCACACCACTTCCTACTGCAGCACACACACACACACACACACACACACACACACACACACACACACACACACACACACAGTAGACAGATCCCCCGGCCTATCACTGTGTCCTGTCTGATTGGGTGAGGTCTTGAGGGAGTCATTAAGTACAAAGCGTTAACATCTGCCAGACATTACTGAGCCAGAGCAGTTTTGATTTGTCCATATGATGACTCTGGCCCATACAGACGTTGTTTGTGTGTGCGTGTGTATGTGTGTGTGTGTGTGTGCGTGTGTGTGTGTGTGTGTGTGTGTGTGTGTGCGTGCGTGCGTGTGTGTGTGTGTGTGCGTGGATGCCCACTGCTGCTGTCACTTCTGGTTTCACACCCATGATAATGCCTGTTTATAATTAGAGCTGTGCTTTCCCTGTGTGTTTCCCTCTCCTCGCCGGGGCCGCGTTCACTCCGCTGAGTCTTGCCAGGCGGAGCTGGTGCGGACTGGCCGGGGCTGGCTGTCTTCTGAGCAACATGGTGAGATCATTTTTGATCAGTGATCTTTGTGCTGAGATGCTTTTGATAAAGCCTAAATTTCTGGTTTTGCATTGCTTTGAGTAGCACTGATGCCTTTCCAGCTCCAGGGCTGTTGTTCTTTGGTTGATCCTGCTCAATGACTTTCCTGCAGCAGCAAAAAAATGTGCTTATTATTATTAAAATGTTCAAATATTTTATGTTACAGGCCTCATTTTGAAAAGCACACTTGAGTAAGTCTAAAAATCCAATCACACCATTATTTAAAACGGCAACATTTTGTGGTGAAATCAATTAATTCCAATGTGATTGCCATCATCAGTGGATTCACTTGTAAGTAAATTTGTGCAAAGTTTGAGTTCATCTTTGTTTTTGTTTTTTGGAATTGGGATTGGATTTTTGACAAGCAGATTTTTGCTGTTGACCAATAGAAAGCTGTTTTGACAGTGCCATCCTTTGAGGGAATGGAGAGCCAGATTCAAAAATGGAGGAAACTATTGTAGCTTATTAGCTAACATCGCCCCACCCACTTTTATCTAACTCCTCCGTTGAGGCATAAACTGCTCAACAAAGGTGGATTGGTCTGCAGACAGTTAAGAGACAAGGAGTCGATGGAACATCTTTTAAATAAACTGTGTGAACTTATTGTCCCATTAGCGATCAAGTTAACTGTCAGTTAGCGAGCTTCAATAACTCTTTCTTGAACACAATGATGTACAACCCTGACAACAGGGGAGTAAATGGATCATAGGACTGGTTTGCCAACGAGTAGATCCTACCTCACCTTGTACAATATTTCATGATGATGATGAAGATTAACAGACTGGACCAAAATGAAGCCCAAGAACAATAAAGTCCTGGACCATCTCCATCGTCGTCCCTAGTGTTTTCACAGCAACCTTTATTACAGTAAGATGGAGAGACCATGTGTGACCTAAGAAATGTTGGAAGCTGAGAACAAAAAACTGGAAGATTAAACCATAAATGTTATCATCAGGTCTGTATGGGTCTGGCTTGTTTATTGTTCATGGAGTTTATGTTTATTTGCATTTTATGCATCCACATACAATATTAAATGCCTCTTGGTGTATTTTCAATGGCTCCTAAAAGGTGAGTTTCCCATAGAGAGACAATAACATGAAGTGACATTAAGTGTCACTATTTTTAATCAAACGGTTATGGAAATATACATGTTACACACACGTTCGAGCTACACACACACTGATCTCTGAGGTGAAATAAATGCATCTCTCTTTGACCTCTCGACCAATAACCACCCCGTCCAGAACGTCAGAACGTGTTGACGCATTATTTACATGTTTGTTTGTTCTCCAACAAGCTGTCTGGGTGTTGTTAACGTTGATATTGATCAAAATCACCAACTGTGATGGAGTCCGCCTGGCAGCACCATCAATGAGGTCTGAACGTGCCAGCTGAATCCAGGCCAGAGGGAGGAGGCTAATGTCTGCTTCAACATCACCGCCAGCTCACAGAGAGGGTTAGGTAGCGGGCTAACGCCTGGGTTAACAGCACTGCCAGATCACATACTCTGAGACAGAGGAAATGTAATGAAAAGGTTTGAAATCCTCAGAGAAACCTTTAAGGTGATTGAGTTTCTTTGTTGAAGGCCTTTTCAGATATACTTTTATCAGGTCAGCTGGCGGAAGTGAAGTAACATCTGGACAGAGTGAGAGAGAGCAGAGAGGTGTAATGTATATGTTACTCCTGCTGCCAACTAATGCATGATAGACGCGAAGGTTAGCCTGGCTGTAGGGTGTAAATGTGGGCTGATGCCAAGCCACGTACCTCGAGTCGGAGGGGTGTAATGTCTGGTTTTACACTGCTGCCAACAGAGATGTTAGTACAATTCCCAAAGGCCTGTTTGAATCCTTCTTTTTTTTTAGTTCAATTACAAAAGAAAGAAAATCTGCACTCCACACGTGATTGCAAACAGCCAGTCATTCACTTTAAATGCAATGTTCTCTTTTTGTTAAAGGTGCGAGACCATTTAAAAGTCAAAGAAATTATGTTTGGATGTTGTTTCTAGGCTGAAATTTGAAAATAGTCAAAACTGTTGGTTATATTTCAGTTAGACTGTGTCTTGCTTTGCGTCTGGACTTCATGTGGACTTTCACAGCCCACTGATCAACTAGCTGTTTCCCCCTGTTTTCAGTTTTTATGCTAAGCTAATCATCTCCTGGCTGTAGCTTCATATTTAGCGTGCAGACACGAGAGTGGTATCCATCTTCTCATCTAAATCTCGGCAAGAACGGGATTATGAGTAATTCCCAAAACGTCAAACTATTCCTTTAAAGGATAATTTTCCAGTTCATTACAACTTGGGTCTTATTTTTCACCAAGTTTATAGCTTAGATCTGGGAATGCAGCAACACGGCAAAAAGGAAGGCAGACGGGGCAAGAAACACGAGCGTCTATCAGACAGGTTACAAACAGGTTAGCCAAACTTATTTAGAAGAGAAAACACACATGGTGGGTAAAATTATGATCCAAACTGCCCATTGCAAACATCTATCACAGTTTACAGACCGACTTCCTGGATCAACTTTGACCTGCTTGCACTCACAGGTTTTTCTATGCAACGGGCGACTACTGGCATTACAGGCGCGCTCACTTTCAGTTTTACCTACAAATAAAGTGGTTTAGTGTACAGTATATAATCTGGCTAAACTTTTTGTATGTTTACAACCTGCATGCCCTGTCATACTTTGTTGTAGCGATGTTGCCACATTTCCAAATCTCAGCAATTAACTTTGTGAGTACAATGTTATTAAAACCAATAGAAATTATGCTGAAAGCTACAAAAAAAAAAAAAAGAAGACCCAAGCTGTAATTAAACGGATTTATCCTGACCGAACTGACCACAAACAAAATTAAAAAACTGGATGTTGATTTGAACACAGCTTTCCTTTATGCCTTTGGTAAGTGGCTGTGGTATAAGCCTGATAATACACTCTGAGATGTTCTGATATAGAAAATAACAGACTCTTCTGCACCTTATCTATTACTTCTCCATGTATTATCGCTTACGTAAAACCTCAATGGATAAATTCTCTCTCTTGAAAAGTCACATACTGTTTGAAAGTGTTCACAATGAAAGTAATTTCATGGCAGGCAAAGGCAAAGTGAGATTTGTCTGCTTTAATGACCATCAACCACTGAAAACATCTACTGTATCAACCACAGAAGGATGTCATGTTGCCTTCAGAGCCAAAACAACTTGGTCCACATTCAAACTCCCTTCATTTCAGAACTTTTTTATCCCCAGTTTTTGTTGTCAGTGAAGGGACATTATCAAACACGTTTTTATTTCATTTTGGACTGGACCGTACAAAGAGGTGGTCTGATCTCTCTATTTGTGTTGTCTGTTCTTGGCTTCAGTCAGTGGCTCGCTCTCCTCACGACCATGTTTCACTTTGTCGCCCGACTCTCCCCGCTGAGAGGGGACTGTCACCCAGCACTGTGCCAGGCCCGGAGCTGGCACACACACACACACACACACACACACACACACACACACACACATCTTTGCTTCTCTCCGTTTCCTATATTTAAGAAAAAAAAAAAAAGTTCCCCTGCTCTGTTTCCCCCATGTCATCTTGCGGAGAGACTTGTTCCTCCGGGCAGATTTGAAGCATGTGGTGGCCAGAGATTTAGATAGATATATCTCTCCCATTAACATCTGCTCCCCTGGCCTGCTCCGCTCTCTCCAGAAGGCCACCACATACACACCCACCGAACACATACATATATACACACACACATACGCTGCGGTTCATCCATGGTTGACAATCAAGGACAGTTGGTTTTGAGCAGTGTCAGGACAGTTAGACTCTCACGGGGAGTCTCCAAACTACAGGCGACTGGCACACAGACAAACACTCAGAGAGCACATTTACGGCCAAACACTGAACGCCATCTGTCAGTCACTGTAGGAGGATATTACTGCTGACACACACACACACACACACACACACACACACACATGCAGGCACTTTCTGTCTGGCTGAATCTGTATTTATTACACAAAATTCACACCAAAACTGGCTTGTGTGTGGACAAATGAAAGTGTGAGTGTGTGTATTTGTGTGTGCACAAGTTTGTCTTCTTGTGCATATTTTGCATGCTGTGTAAACCCAGCATGTACGTTTTGTCAGGAAGGTTGTCTGTGTGTTATATCGTCTTTATTTTACAGGCCCGCAATTAATAATGTTGACAAAGATCACGCTCACGTGGTAATTTACTGGAGGAAGAGCTCAGATATTTTACTTAATAGCAAGCAAAACTCCTGCATTTAAAATGTCACTTACATAAAAGTAAATAAGTATTATCAGCAGATTATACTTAAAGTATCAAAAGTAAAAGTACTCATCATGCATTACGTTATTATAACTATGATGTTTAGGGCCGCAACTATAGTGATGAATCTGTCATTTATTATTTGGATTAGTTGATTAATCTTTTAGTATATAAAATGTTAGAAAATAGCATAAAATTGACCAGAGCCCAAAGTGAGGTGTCTGAAATACTTGTTTTATTCAACCAACAGTTCAAAACCCAAAGACATTCAATTTACAATCATATAAAATCAAGAAAAAGCACCAAATACTTACTTTTGAGAAGATGGAACAAGTGAATGTGTGACATTTTTATGAAAACTGCTGTCAATTGACACAATAATCCGACACTATACTATATTATAATGTAAGGGGAAATTCTGATCCACTATAAGTACACTTTGCTGATGATACTTCTTTTAGTATTTTTTTTCACTGTTGCATTGTTTCTTTACTTGCTGTATAAAGGATCTTCTTCCACCTCTGCTGTGTGTAGTTTCATCTATAACAATACAGTTTTGTGTGTACCATCTTAGTCTTCAGAGTAACTACAGCTGTCAGATGAATGTAGCTGAATAAAAAGTATAATGTTTACCTCTGTAGTGCAGTAGAAGTACAACGTAGCAGTTAAAAATACTCAAGTACCTTAGAATTGTACTCAAGTACAGTACTTGTCCACCATTTTCTATATTTTTTCACATATTAACAAATGTATGTCTGAAAAAGGACTTGATTTTAACTAGTTTCATAATGTTTCAATAATGTTTTATATTAAAAATGTACAGATGGGAGCTTTATGTGAATCTTACCGTATGAATTACACCTTATTAAATTAACTTGATCTATTTTCCATTGTGTTTGGAAGTCCCATGATAACAGATGATACAACCAGCCTGAAACAATAACGCACATGGACGTCATTCTGCAGCCCCATCCTCTCACTTCCCGCGACCCTGCATGGACAAAGGGAAGTGTCAACACCACCTCTCTAACTGCACAATTAACATGCAAATGAGCTCAGTCGCTAATGGCGATGGCAAAGCGCTCTTATGATGGAAATATGCTTTCTGTTTTGGCAGTATGGGTTAAACATTAGTCTGTGGAATCAGCTGAGGACAGGAGGGCAGAGGGCCCCGGGGCCTCCCCGAGGGCAGACAGAGAGAGAGAGAGGTAGAGAGAGGTAGACACAGAGAGGGAATGGCCTCTGCACCTGCTTCACTGACTATGACTATGACACACAGAGCACGACCAGGCAGTTATAATCAGCCTCGTTCAGGCTGTCAGCCCGGTCAATAACTTATCCCCTCAACTGCTTTTGTTCTAGCAGCAGCTCGGCTGATGCGGCCGCTGCCCCTTATTCAACTGAAATTTATTTTCAATTGCTGCCCTCAGGCACCGGCCCTGCAGCAGCTCACTGACCGAGCAAGTAAACAAACCAGCAGACCACTTCACACTCACACACTTCCACACGCGCAGGACTCTTCAGATTGAATGCAGCAACATTCTGCGATTGCCAAATGAGATGTTTACACAAACTCTGGAGTTATAAAAGCCTTATCACTGTTTGTTCATATCTGAATAAAAAGCTTTATATTTGCAGCTTTGTAAAGCTCATATCTATGATGGAGCTGGCGAACATGTATCAGTGTGTTTTAATTAAAACAACTTTACAGATTTCAGATTTTGAGGTTTGGTTTTGGAAAAGGCAGCTCAGTCACAGGACGACAGAGTGAGGCTGACAGCATTTGTTGCCTTGTTAGCATCCATGTCCAAGAGTGAAAGAGTTAGTGTGTGTGTGTGTGTGTGTGTGTGTGTGTGTGTAGAGGGTGAACAAAGCAGTGTTGCTTTAAGTGATAAACCTCGAGAGGCTCCCAGTAACAGGTGTGTGCTCTGTAAAGGACCAGCCGTTTGTCAAGCCTCATGAAAAGAGGAGCTGATGGCCACAAGTCCATTCAGTCATCGCTGACCGGCCTGAAACAGCATTTCTGGAGAAATTATATCTCCTATCTGTCTGTCAGACTTACTTATATATGCAGAACAGACAACTCTGTTTTAAATCTGAACAGTTTAAAAGAAGTTCATTCCCCCAGGCTATTCGACTCAAGAACACAGTATTTTGTTTTCAGTTTATGGTTGTCTATATTATTTATCTTATTTTGCGTATTTGTCTTCCAAATTGCAAACCTTTCGAACTGTTAAGCATATTGTTCTTAGCTTATCTTTTATATGTATGCTACTTTTATGAATTTTAATATGTTCTTGTGTTTGTGATGGTTTTGTTATTAGTATGCTGTGTTGAATGTTGTTAACTCATTTATTTTGGCTCATTTATTCATCTATTCACATGTAATATGTCTTCCATGTATGCTTTGAGGTGTTGATGTTTGCTGCAGACTTTTACAAAGCAGAATAAGTGGCAAGAAAAAGCTTCTTCAATTTAAATAACATTGGTAGAATAAAAAGTTGCTCAAATACCTGTGAAACAACAAAATATTTGCTGTTTTTCACAGCTCCATCTCTCTTTTCTTTTTCCTGTTCAATATTTTAATCTTCAATTTATTATATTCTGGTTTTTGACTTTTTTTTTTTTTGTTATGTTGCATCATTATCATGTCCTCTCCAGCTTTCTGTATTTGCTAGGCCTCCCTGAATAAGAAAAGAGGAATTTGAATCTCAGTGGGATTTACATGATTAGGTAAAAGTACAAATAAAAGTCTGAGTCTAATGAGGATAATTTTTATGAACCCTGCTGGGAAGATAAGCCCCGCCATTATGATAAACACAGTGACAGAGAAAGCAAAATTCAACCATTGTTTGCAAGTGTGCTATTGCATTTTCATTTTTTCATTTACCTGTAGGCTTTTAGCTGAATCACAGTAGGAAAAAAATCTTAAATTTCAGAGTGCAGGCCAGTAGCAATAAATACTCCTGTCACCATATGATCATCGACCGAACTGCAAGATTCACACACTCAGAAGAAAACTGGAAAAGCAGTGATTTGCATTCATCTCTTTAACATGCAACTGCCATGGTTTGCATTTGTTTTGTGCATGTTATTTGCATGTACATGATTGTTTTGTGCATTATTGTGTGGCTTACTTACGAATGGTCCCCCTCCATGAATGTAACAGTGCTTGATGGCAGCAGCAGCAGCAGTTGTCTCTGCTTTATTCCGCTCCTAATTAGCCAGAATTAAGAAGTATTTCTCGGCCCATTGAAGAGTCCATTTCCTTTGAAACCAGAGCATAATAAACCTTAAGTAATTACCCCAAGCTCATGACTATTAACTCGCAAACCGCCAGCTTCCCTTGACAACATCCTCCTCAGTGTTGTGTGGTTAAAAGGCCACTGCAGCTACCCAGCTATTTACATCCCATCTGGCAGCCTGCGAGGGGACAGACAGGCTATACCCATTCCTAAAGACAAAAAGTGTAAAAATGAACTCTTTCACTCTTTCTCAACTTAGCCACAGAACTTGTGTTTTCTTCCCTCCAAATAAGTTACAAAAGAGCTTCGTCTCCTTTTCTTTTTCTGTCTTTCTTTCTTTCTTTCTTTTTTTAAATCCACACACTCATTTGCATGCGGCGAGGCCGAGGAGGGGGTCTGAATGTATAATCTTCTGCATTTAGTAGCCTGTAATCCCGACGCCTTTCTGTGATGTGATTTTCTCCTCTTGGTCCCCCATGAACAATTAACTTGTAATCTCCACAAACATACATTCTGTCGCTGCAGAGATGAGACGGAGAAACACCCAAGGGACCCGGCGGACAAACTGCTCTGCGCTCCCCAAGGCGGATCACTTTCTAGCTGCTACAGGGAACAATTCAACTGGGCTCCATTAGGCTGCAGCCCAGTCCCTCATTTCATCCTCATTTTCTCCTTCTTAACATTTGTGTTGGCCGCTCGGAAATGTTGAATAAATGCTGTCTGACGATGTCTGTGTTTTAATTCATTATGAGCTGGTGGTTTTGTGCAACATGGGGCCTGTCGGTGCAAAGATGAGACAGAAGAAAAATTAAATCGCCAGCTGAGGTAAAATCAGGTTTAAATATCCGTTTGAAATTGTTTTAAAGTGGTTCCTCACTTAATTTTAGAGCTTTATTTAAAATAGGCTTATTAATCTTAAGAGACAGACAAACAAAAAAAATGTCCTGCTATACTCGTGTATAAACAGGAAAATTCAGTTTCGATAAGAAGAATTTAAAGGGGAAAAAAGCCAATTATCTGAGAGTAATTTTCGTTCACTCACTTGTAGTTTTCCTTTTAAATATTTGGTCTATAATGGACATATAATTGCTAATATACTGTTAAATTTCATCATCTTCGTTTATTTCAAATAATAAGCAAAAACGCGACTAGTGGAAATACAGTCTGTAAAAGTCAACACATCGAGGCCTTGCTTTACATTAGAGTATTACACAAAAACATAATTTAAAAAATATTTAAATAATAATAAATGTGACATAATTAAATATGTTTTGGCTAAAATAAAGGAATAGATTTAGAGGTTTGCCTTTATCTGAAAAATAAACCAAGTTTGTAAATATTTAGGGGGCTATGAGCTTTCAATGTGCACCCATTCAAAAAAATAGTAATAATTGACCTAAACTAGACTTCAGGAGGTTTAACACGTGATAAATATTGTTTTTAATGTTTTTCCAGTTGTTGCAAGTGATTATAAAGAGAGGGGGAGACAGTGGATATGATCCATAATTTCAGTTTTATTGAAATTTCATCCAGGGACGCTGGGCGATAATAAATATTTCATCAGTCATCAACAATGTACAAAAATAAAGACACGGGGTCTCTGGGCATAACAAATTCAGTTCAGCAAAGACAATCATGCTGTGATAATTATACCTTCATGCAAACAAAACAAAAAAGATAGAAATAAAAAATGAAAATCGGAGCACAAATGGACATAATAAATCTAAAAACTTAGATTTTAAAACAAAATTTCCGCCATGGCAGAATCAGCTTAGCCAAACACATAAATGCCATTATTTTCAGTCACAACTCAAGTTTAAAATCCTTGGTACAAGGCACAGAGAACATTCTTCGTTTTCACAAAATGACGCCTGATACAAAAAAACAAACAAAACTGAAATGAAATCAAAATGTTCATGCAAACCTCCTTCAGCTTTCACATGTGGTGTGAGACTAAATCTCAGTCAAACACAGGAGGACCCTGGCATCTTGTTGCATGACACAGAACTTTTACTTTTTACCTTCAACTGGCAACCATCAGTCTTTATAAGTCCTTGTTACAAGGAGGAGAATAACACTTTTTTTTCTCATACGCCAAACAAGAAAACAGACTAAACAACAACATGCACCAGTGAGGCCAAACGCACCCTCATGCCCTGAATTCTCTATTTACAAACATCTACATCCGGTGTCTGTCAGACACACCGGGCATCATTTCATCAGGTCCTTGCCCTCCCCTGTGAGTCTCGTGAGGCCGGTGGAGGTGATGGGGATGTGTGGAGGAGGAGGCACCTGGCAGATGGTGCAGGGACACGGCAGTCCGGCCCAGTGCTGGAAGCCGGGGCCCAGCTGCAGGGCCGGGGGCGCAGCCGGGGAGCCCTTCATCAGGGAGGGGGCTCGGATAGACGTGAGCCCCGGTAGCGCGCTCGACAGAGTGGAGGTCGTGGAGGAAGTCAGCGCGCTCCCGAGGAGGGGGTGCACCTGGTGTGCGGCGGCTGCGGCAGCGGCAGCGGCTGCGGCTGCAGCTGCGGGGCCCCCGGAGTGTCCACCGGGCGCCACGGTGCCGCAGTGGAAAGCTGAGTGCTGCCCTCCGTAAATCTCCCCCACCAGCCGCTTCATCTCGTCCAAGGAGCTGTTGAGCATCAGGATGTAGTTCCTGGCGAGAAGCAGCGTGGCGATCTTGGACAACTTCCGCACCGAGGGCCCGTGCGCGTAGGGCATCACCTCGCGCAGGCCGTCCATGGCCAGGTTGAGGTCGTGCATGCGCTTCCGCTCCCGGCCGTTAATCTTAAGACGGAGGTGGTACATTTCCTCCTCGGTGACTTGCTTCTTCAGTTTGAACTTGTTGCTGTCTCTGCTGCTTCCTACAGATGCGGATTTGGCGTCTCCAGACCGTAGGTGCTCGCTGCCGGTTATCTTTTGGCGCTGCTGCTCGCCGCTCTGCGTAGATGAGGACACTGAGGAGCCGACGTGGTGGTGGTGATGATGGTGGTGGTCTCGGAGGAACATGCCGTCCATGTCCGGGGAAGAGGCTCTGCTGCTCGAGCTGGAGTCTGAATTCATTTTATGGGTTCGCTTCCGAGGTTGTTGGGTAGGAGGTCGCTGCTGGCTTCCTCCCTCTCTCTCTCTCTCTCTCTCTCTCTCTCTCTCACACACACACACTTTCACTCTCTCTCTCTCCTCCTGGAGCCTTTAGTCACTGTAGTCACCTGACGTTGTCTGTATCCCTCCTGTCCCACGCTTCTGTCCTTCTTATCACATCGGTGACCACTTCGCCTCTGCCGACTCTCTCTCTTTTCTCTCTCTCTGTGACTCTGTATCTCTGCGGTGCGGGAGGACACTGATAGTGGGTATTTATACATGCGGGCAGACAAAAGCGGCTTTCCTATTCATAACGCCTAGTTAGGAGGATGACGTGCCCGTTAGAAAGGGGGCGGTGTGCTTTGACTGTCCCAGTGACCGCGGTGCGCAACCATTCACTGCCATTGTCAGGACACTGTTGGGGGCACAGCGCGCCTCTCCTCTTCTTCGCTCCTCTCCTCTTCTTCTCTCCTCTCCTTTTCTTCTCTTCTCTCCTCTTCTCGTGGATCAGAAAGTTGCGCTTCTTGGGACAAACTGGTCAGTTTTAAAAAAAAAGCTTCTTTTATGAGATTTTTGTAAAAGTTATACGTCTTATCAGTTGTTTTGAGAGCCTCCTACACTTTATTTATACGCATTGCACATTTTACGCACAAAATCATTGTTATAACATCGCGGGAAATGTTTTGATCTCACAGACATAAAACATGTTGGTTACATGCATCAAGGAGAGGATTGTCTTCACTTCACTCAGAGAGTGTTCACTTCGAAGAGTGGTGTTTATTATCGGTTATTAAACCAAAGTCTCCGCGGTTCGGTTGCCTGAGGGAATGAGGAGGAATGGGAAGGGAAATTGCTTTCCCATTGAGCGGCTCCTGCTGCCGCAGGGGTGCGTGGCCTCCGCTGGGACAGAGGTAACATGCCCGCTCCGACACTCGGCGCTCTGCTGGCCATATGGCAGCATGTGGGCGTCAGAGTCTGGACCTTCATCAAACTTCTCATCGCTTCCATGAGTTACCGAAGGAACATTTTTCATTTAATTCCTTCATTTTTATCATTATTCTTATCATTATTCTTATTCTTATCATTATTATTATTATTATTATTATTATTGGATAGGCCTATTTAATAGCTTATAGCTGTTTTGTCCTTAATTTTATCCCTAAAAAATAAAACAAACTCGATTTTGATTAATAATATTCAGCCCTAAATTATTTTCAATTTGTCAATCAAAATACTAAACAAAACCTACGTACAATACAGTCATTATAGCATTACAAGAATTCAATTCAAAATACTTTCTTTGTCCCTCAATGGACACAAATGATTAAACCTCAAACATAAAAAACAAATATCTAAAAATACAAAATAAGGAGGAGTGTTACAAATACCAAACTAGAGAAACTGTCAAGGAATAAACGAAAAATTTTAATCAGCCATACATTATATTTTCAAAATGTTACAATAAGCCAATCTTTAAAAATAAACACAAAATATTAATCTATCATAAGATGTATTTTATTGATTCATTAAGCGAACAGACAGATGTCTAAAGGTGTGCGTTGCAGTGAAATATTGGGAGAATATGTTAAATTGAGTCAGTATTGTCTATATTGAGCTGCTGAGAGCTGCTCTCTCCACTCTGAAGAGTCTACTCCAGATCTGTTTTGTGGAGGTGGAGTGGAGGAACGGGCCGCCAACAATAACACGTGGAAGTAACTGAAGCACTCGTCCTGTGACCACCACCTCTGCATCCGTCCATCCATCCGTCTGTCCTTCCATCCATCCGTCTGCACACCCACCCACCCACCCAGCACTTCAAACCCAGATAATAAAGTCTGTCTCAAACTCTTCTCGGTGCCCAATGAGATCCCCCTGGTAGAACAGTAAAAATGTGTATTCACAGCCTCATTGTTGGCCCAGCAAAAGAGCCCTTCTCATAAAGGTGCTGCCAATGCAAAGAAAAGCGCCGGTCGGCTTTGCTCTCTCTTGGTGGCATTTGAACGTGTAAAGCTTTGAATACCAATTGCTTGAACTGGACATATGTGAATCCGCTGTAAGCCTACTAATCCTGTCCCCAAGTGTTTCTTTGTGTGTGGGGCAGCCTCGCACACCCAAGAGAAAGTGTTCCTAATCCGGCCAATGTGGAGAAATGTGTGAATGAGAGGGACAGAGGAGAGCTCAGAGGAGGTGTGTGTGTGTGTGTGTGTGTGTGTCAGGTATCAATTTGTGCAGGAACACATGCTTTTGAATGGGGTGCTTTTGCTTTATTTATATATTTTTTGGTGTTTTTGAGTGTGTGTGTCCATCTGAGGCCCCCAGCTCCACACCACCAGGACACTAGTCTAAATGGAGGCAGTTATTCACCGTTCCCCACACTACTGTCGCAGCAGGCCGCCCCTAATGTGCTCTTTTCACTGCGTAAGCTCCTCGCTTTCCTTTTATTCCTCTGTTCGTATCTTTTTTTCTTTTTCTCGCTTACTGTCTCCACTCCTTCTCTCCAGCTTCTGGCTCTGCTTGCTTCTTCTCTTGCAACCCTCTCACTTTTTTATTTTATTTTATCTTCCTCTCCTTCATAAGTGGCTCTCTGGCCTCTTACATCAGTTGTCTGGGCAGCAAAAGGACAGTTAGTTACACACTAAAAGTCAAAATTTGCCCAATTTGGGTCAATACTGGGTTAACTTCACGCTGTTCCCATGGGAACAAAACCACCCAAGATAGTGGGTTGTTTTGACACTTGTTAGTGTGTTTTTATGTTACTGTTGGGTTATGTTATGGCTCTTTTTAAACGTACATGTCACCATTTGTTACTGATTGCTAATTATGTGTTTGAATGTCATATGTACATCGTTTTGTACAACTAACAGTAAATGGTGACAGTTTTATGGTAAAAACTTGAGCTTTTTGTGTAACACTGGGTCAAAACAACCATATTTTGGGTAAATAACCCAACAGTAATATTGAAAAACGAACAAAACAACTGCGTCTTTCTCTGCTTTTCTAACCTCCCTAACAACCTAAAAAGGGGGCAGTTTTCTTTTAGCACAAATGGATCAAACAGCAAAGTTGTATGGGAAATGTGGTCTTTATGGAACGCTGACAACACATTTGGTGTGAGGCTACAACTTGTAGGCTTGTTATTCTGCTGAGTTACATGTTCATATTTCTGAATGAGAATTAGGGTTGTAAAACATATGTGTAGAGTAAATATTGATGCATGATTATCCAATAAACCCACTGTTCCAAACCGTAACATTGTAAAAAATTGTTCTCTTCATCCAGGGACTAACAAGACACCTTATTAACTACTACAATATAAGCTGCCCGGCCGCAACTTTACTGGTTTGGTTCATAGCGTCGGTTTTTGGGTGCAGCAGGCAGCTGTTTTCAGTGAAAACGCTCTTAAAAACCCACTGACCCAGACACAGTTAGAGACTACCTGGTGAACATAGTGGAGCACTTAGCAGATAAAGA
The DNA here is from genome assembly GCA_005408345.1 of Macquaria australasica. Classification (NCBI taxonomy): domain Eukaryota; kingdom Metazoa; phylum Chordata; class Actinopteri; order Centrarchiformes; family Percichthyidae; genus Macquaria; species Macquaria australasica. The sequence continues at coordinate 2,669,485 of SEMN01000012.1, read as the reverse complement.
GCCAGATATTTCCCTCAGGAGTTGGAGACCAAATACAGCTAAAAGAGAGTGAATATTCGACTTTGCATCAGGTGGCCAGAAACACGACTCCAAATGAATGATAGTGTTGCTCTGTAACTGCCGGATAAGTCTCCCTCTTATCTAACTTACAAACATAAACCATACATCTTGTCCTGCACCTTACCTTGTTGAACGAGCGATCAAACAAACCGGGGGAAAGTGCGCCGCTAACACCAGTTTGTAGTTTAGTTACGTAATTAGCTGCTCAGCTTCAGCACATTAAACTGCATGTAAACTTACCTGCAAATGCCACTTCGGTGCGGTTAGATGCTGGTGTGCTCCTTACTCTTATTCTGCCAGTGATTTGTTTGCTACAGCACAAGTTTGTTTACTTTTTCTCCTGTTCCTCTGCTGGAGTTCAGTACTGGAGCTCAGCCTGCAAGCGGCTGTCAATCAAACACAGACACAGACACGCCCCTCCAGCTGGATGAAAAGGAGCATTTCTGATATTTCCTCAAAGACATTGTAATAATAAAAAACTATTAACAGTACATCTGTTTTTAACTCTGTATGTGTGAGTATGACAGTGCTTATAGTGTACACAGCCATGTTACAATGACCTCAAAACAGTGACAGTGATTCGTGATTAATGTGCTGAATCTCCTCTCCGCCGCTCCCTCCTGGGTGGGCCAGGCCTCAAGACCCCCTCTAACAAGCTCAGGGCTGTAAACAGTCAATGGAGGCGTCTCTTCAGCAGTATGTGAAGACAGTAGTCGGCAGCGTCTCACTGTCACTGTGACACAAACTGGAGCTGGAAGCAGCGCACTGCTTAACGGGAGGGAGACGCAAGGTCAAGGTCGCAGCCGAAGGTGTCAAGGTTGCTTTTAACGTGTAACCTCTTATCTAAAAAAAAAAGGAAAAAAAAGAGGTTTGTTTCAGTTGCTGTTTTTGATTATCTGTGGCAATCAGGAACCATTAAAGTAAAGTTTTAAAGTGTTGTAAGTGTCTCAGTTAAAATTATTTCATGTGACCTCTGTTTCAGTAATCCCGTTACTGGAATTTGATTATGTTAGCGATTTGTCGAAGACATCCTGGCTCCTTCTAAATAAACAGCTGCTGTTCAATATTTCATGTGCTTCATTTGTCATCTTTTTAGTTTCAAATACAATACAAATGTCTAAAGTTTGTTTGTGCAGATATTTATGCTGAAGGTTTTGCCATTGATAGTTTTTACTTGGTCCAGCAGGTGGCAGTAAGCATGTTAGCTTTGAAACAGAGACATACAGTAACACACAAATGAGAAACTTTATATTACAGCTTGAAAAGCTCGAGGCAGCAAAGCTTCACCTGGATCAAAGCAGCGGGCTGAAAACCAAGAATGTGTCACGTTGTCTTTCCCTAAAGGAGGAGAAGAATTTAATAGTATATACAACAATTCTCAAAAGGTTAAGAGTGCAATTTCTAATGCAAACAGATAACTGACTTCTGAATAACCTGTTGGCAATGTTGTTAAAACCACCTTTATGAAAGGCTACAAGACATGTTTCCATCTGTTTTGAAATTAAACAAATTACAGTGTGTTTTAGAGACGTTTTAGGATTCAATTATTACCTAGGGAAACATGACTTTATTAGAAGTAATAAGTGCTGTTGAGAACAATTAAGGTTAATAAAATGTATCAACAAAATCAATGGCTTTAAATGACATGGTCAGCATTTCAAGGTCATCTTCCAGTGTGAATTCAAACAAAGTTGGTGTCATGATTGTAATAACTGAGGAACAAACCAACAAACAAACTAAAAAGTGTGTCACGAGTAAACGGGAAAACAGCAAAATTGCAAAGTGTATGTCGAAGTTGGGGAGATATGAAACGCCTATGATTCATTTTCCATCCAGAATACATTCAGGTTTACCTCAGAATCAAGAATATGGGTCATCAGGATTGGCATGATGAGGTTTATGATAACACTCAGAGTATAAATATTTAGAGACTTTTAAAGGTTTGGATTTTTTGGCAAAATGTGTATGTAAAAATAATAATGGCTACCTTTAAGTAACTATTGAATATTTACCTGACTGTTTGCTCATATATTTGTTTATTTATTTACTGATAACTTTCTTCTTTATTGTACTGTATTTGCCAATTATTGGGCAACAAGCGTCGCTGTCCACTTACTTTATATTTATTTCTTCTCCCCCCCCCCCCCCCGTGTGTAACTACGTCCATACGTCCCAGCAAAAAAAAACAAAAAACGCCGCCCATAAAACATGTTTTTTTTTGTTCCCTGTAAGGGTCCAGTAGGAATATTTGAGCTCTATTTGGATGGAGGTTCTTGTTGTTTCTTTTATCCACAATATGAATTTTAAGGTTCCACTGAGTACTGGGCGGGCTTGCAGTATATTATGCCAAATTCACATGTAACTGTTGATCTATGCTCCTTTCATTTTGCCCATCAAAGGCGCCATCAAACCGCAGTTTGAAGTTTCACAAAAAGAGATTTCACAAAGGTTGAAGCATTCGAAAGGCAGATGGAAGACAACAACACGAGTATTGAGATCTGAGAGTGAAGCCTCCGTCAAAATTAGTTTTAAATGAAAGCTTAACATCTGAAATATAAAAAGAATGTACTGTACCTCTCAGAAATGTTTGGGTAACTTTTAAAAGCCTTATTTTTCCTGCTTAGTTTTCTTTGGGTAAATTCTGGGTAAAGAGAATATCAATAAGATTTCCTGTTTTGTGAAAAGTAAACAAACCTTCAAATTATAGCAAGCCTTTAATTAAGGAGACGATCAAACAATTAAAAGCTCGTTAATTACAGACCTCACAACCATCTCCGCCAACATGAATATTGAGGTCCTAATTAATATTTGTGGGGCTGTTTTGTTCTTGGAAGACATTGGCGTTAATTAGGCAAAAACAAGTCAAATTAACATTTCACTAATGAAGAAACATACCTTCATGTTCTTATTTCTCTCTGTCTGAACACGCTCTGATACAAATTTGGCATCTCAAAGCTTTCTGAAGCATGTTGATGATGAGTATTATCAAACAGAAGCAATGAAGTTTTCTGTCACGGATTTCTCATCCCGATGCGCAACTGCTCACAGTGCAGTGCATTTCTTGGTTGTCTATATATATGATATATATATTGTCTAATATTTACTGCTGTGTGGAAAAAGTCACAATTTAGTTTTAAATCTTTGTTTTGCCACCAACGGATTTAAGAGGTCAGATTTTACACCTTTAAGTCAAAGAAAAATCTCTCTTCAGCTAAAATTATTTTCACTTAATTCAAAAAGTGAATCCTTGAAGTTTTAAGCAAGGGGGGGGGGGTACACTTATTCACTTTCTGGCGGAGAGTTGGATGAGAAGATCAATACCACTCTCGTGTCTGGATGTTAAAGCAGCAGCTGGTTAGCTTAGCTTAGCACAAAGACTGAAAACAGGGGGAAACAGCTAGCCTGGCTCTTTCCAAACTAAGTCCACCTACCAGCACCTCTAAAGCTCACTAACACGTAATATCTTGTTTGTTTAATCCGTACAAAAACCGAAGTGTAAAAACGACAATTTTTTGGATTCTCCACTGGTTGCCTGGCAACTGCTCAGAGCTGAGAAATAGTCCTGAACATAACTGCTGTAAAATGTCTAATTTTCGTTTTTACACTTTGGTTTTTGTACAGATTAAACAATATAAGGTGTTATCAGCGAGCTTTAGAGGGGCTGGGAGGTGGATTTTGTTACCTTTGGACAGAGCCAGGCTAGCTGTTTCCCCCTGTCTCCAGTCTTTGGGCTAAGCTAAGCTAACTGGCTGCTGGCTGTAGTTTGATATAAGTGGTATCAATCTCCTCATAAGGGTATTTCCCAAAATGTCAAACTATTCCTTTAACCTTTATAATCATCATCTCCAGCATAGTCCTCACCTCGGTCATCAGTCACCCTCCTCCTCCTCATTAGACTCACACACACACACACACACACACACACAGAGTTACACACACCAGCAGCACTTAACCAGCCTCCAGCCCGGCCCACCAGCTTTTGCAACAAGGTTCTCCTTTTAACTGTCCCTTTCAGCGTGGGACAATCGGACACCTCCCATCGCCTCCTTTCAGGCTGCAGCTCCAGCCTCGCCCCCCTCTCCTCCCCATACTGCTCCCTGTGTCACTTTGTGTCCGCTTCGCCCCCTCGCAATGGGTTCACATGACCAGAAAATGAAGCAGGGGTCTCTGCAAGCGGAGAACGAAAGCGAGTATGTTTGTGTGCGTTTGAGAGAAAGACAGGGAGAAGGAGAGAGATTAACATGTAGGATTTAAGCTGGTGTGATGGGGTGAGTGGGGTTACATGTAGAGAGGGAAGTTCGGATCAGGTCTGGCTTGTGCAAATGCGCGCGCGTGTTGTGTGTGTGTGTCCATCCATCTCAATCTTAATGTAACAAGATCATCACACACAGGGTTGTAACCATGCACATGCAGCACTCTCATACAAACATATGTATGTGGGGCTGCAGACAAGCATTGGAAAGCACACACACACACACACACACACACACACACACACTCCATTAGAGGAGTATTACAGGCTGCAGGGTGCCTGGTTACTGTTAGAGAGATTATCACATCATTAACTGCTAATGAAAAACCAATTCAGACAGCTCTCCTCCTGCGCTCTGCGCTCGCTCTTTCTCGCTCAGTATGAGATTTTCAGGGGCAATAAAACATAAACCATCCAATGCTTCTTGCTTATTTTAGTCGAGTAGAGAGTACAAGGAGTACAGTTGTTGTCAAGTTGTCTTAAGAATATGTGCAGCTTCCCCGCTTGAAAGAGACTGATGCATCTATGCATGTATGTAATGTAGTAATGTATGTATTTTATGTTTTTAAATTTTTTAAATCATATTTATTCAAAATAATATTAAATTATGCAGTCCTTTCAAACAACCATTTCTAAGCCATCATAACATGCCATAGCTAAAAGCCTATGCAACTTCTGCACCATTCATAGTTTTATCATTTATTATTTCACCACGTTCGTGATCAAAAGTAAACCAGAATGTACCTCAAATGCAATTAACAAACAATCCACACTTTTTTATCATCACCATTCCCCCTGCTTCTACTTGACAAACATCATCGTAGATTATAGCAAATAGACAAACCATCTTGCACGCATGAACACAGGTACTAAATGGTAACAGGTAACAGGTAAATGGGCTACCGAGCCCCGTGACGTAAGGTTAGCGCAAACCCAAACTGGTCTGGTAGCAGCAGTGATCTAATAAAAGTTCAGCATCTTACCGGCTGCCTCTCCGGATTTTGTAGATGTATCAGTCCTGCACAGTCTTACCACAGATCACAAACAGCATCTTCTCCTAGCGCGGTGTTTGTTTACTTCTGGACTACACTGCGTGGTGCTTTTAAATGCTCCAAGGAAACTAAAAAACTTTTTTAGTTGAAATGCTCTAGGCAGTACTTAGGCAGATTGGTCCTTCCTGTTTGCTTTCTGAATATTACGTTTGTCAGTCGATTCGTTCCATTACTTTATTTTCTATTTTATTAATTTATACATATATATATATACACACACACACACACACACACACATACATTTCTCTTCATTTCTACAAGTTTGTATTTTTTATTTATTTATTTTTTCCCCTCTAGGTCCCAATATTTTCTAGAAAACTCCAGTTTCACTTGACAGTTGTTAACCGTTGCCAAGTTTCCATACAGTGCTTTCATGCACTTCCATTATGCAAATATCGGTGCTGGTGGCGCTGATTCTCCAGTCAGGTGCCATTAAACCAGTGTAGAAGAAGATGCTGCATCGAGAAGTCCTAATTAAAAGAGCGCCAGTCAAACCTCAAACGATGGAAAACCACGTGGACAACATGATGGAAATATAGCATTATCGCATCAGATCTGATGTTTTTCGTCTCTCTTCAGTGGAGCAGAAACTTGAATGACAAATAAGTCACATGCTTCATGTACGTCATGATTTATTCGCTAAGTCTGTTTCCATTTTCTTTTAATCAACACACCAACTTTTCCACCTCAGCCAAGCGTAAAAACTTTTGTGTGATATTTCAACTGTTTTCCTGCATTTCCACTCAAGTTTTCTTTCTGCGCAAATGAGGTCCTGACATCTTTCAACCTTTCAAGATTAAATTAAATACTATATGATGAGATTGTATCTTTACATAAGAATCTTGCCCACTGCAATTTTAACTTTCACCATCACTACTAGAGGATGAATCAAGTACCATTCAAGTAGAGTTATAACATCAAAAAGCCTCCTTAATACTGTCTACTACAGACACGTTTATCTGGACTGGACGACAGTGCTGCTGATGGGGCTAAAATGAATGCTCAGGTCAGCGATGAATATATCACCAACATGGCGGCTCCAGACGGAGTTAAAATCAATTGGCGCTATCTGGCAGAGTTTCAGGAGCAGGACCTCACCTCAACTAAGCCACTTCCGGCATTCCTATAAATACCCACCTAACCCTCTCCTACTCTTTCGCTCTCGCTTACTGCGTCCCTCCCCCCCCACCCCGTTTTCTCTTCCTGTTTCTTCCTCTCCGTAGGGTCCAGAGGGGGAGGTGGGGGGGTCAGTCATGCCCGAGTGCTACGGCAGATTCCTTACCAAAGCTTCCCCACAATGCAGACAGCAAGCGGAAAAACTACAAGCAAGTTTCAAGCCTCGCACACCAATCATTTTTCATTAACAAATCGTTTAAACGCATCTTGTTGATGGTGGGGTCTTTGCTAGTGAATGGATGACTCAAGCAATAATCACAATTACCACAGAACTGAATCATGTCCTACCAGGCGCACATACAGATATACTATATTTAAAACTTTCCAGTACTGGTGCCGTCATTTGTTGCTGACCTTACGTCACTGTCCCCACCATTAACTTGCTTTGATTGCTTTGAACAGTGCAAAGAAACGCTGTATGTGTGGGGTGGCCATAATGCACACGTGAATGTGTAATTAAAAGCAAGTAGGCACTCTACAGTATGTGTGCATTAAATCAGTTTTTCAGTGGTTGACCTTGTGTTTTAAGAGTATCAAAGGTCAACACTCCTCCGACTCAAGGCTCATTAAAGAATCACCAGCAGGCCTCGTGGTACAGAGACAAAAGTAGTTACTGTTAACTCAGATTGTTCATCGCCGTTGCTTGTCACAGCTGAAACCAGACCTCCTTTTCTGGGGCTGGAAGGATGAATCGTCTGTGAGATGAATCGTCTGCATATTTTAATGCTCTGAGAGAAAGTTTAGGGCATGAGAGAGAAAGAGACAGAGAGAGCGAAAGAAACAACTTCATCAAACACATCATCTGTCCTGTGACTCTTTGCCTTGTGACATCAGTTTGCTCCTGTGCACAGCAGTTTTATATTTATGCGTCTGCTCATGTACACTTTTCTGTACGTGTTTGGAGGCACGTGTGGCATGTGTATGTGTGTTTCGACTGCATGCAGCAATAATAAAAACCACAGCAGCGCAGGCCACATTTTTCAAGTTTGTTTGACGCATTTAAAATGCTAATAACCAGTTTATTATGTGCTACATCAAATGCAAATGCTCTGTTTTACTGCCGTGAAGTTGGGCCGACGTTAGCATTTGCATATCTTATGTCTGTCTCCTTAGCATGCATGGAGGAACTGGATTGCGGGCAGACTCCCAATAAATAACATTAACAGGCGCATTAGATAAACAAGCTCCAATGATGCTGCTATTAGGGAATGCAGAGCCATATCCCGCTTAAATGTAGGTGTTTGACACAGCAGCATATGGTGTGCAAATTCCCCCAAATCAACCTAATGCCAACGTTATCTGGAAATGTCAGGGAGAGCAGACGGATTGAAAAAACATTGCTTTAACGGCAGACGCTTTACGATGTTGAGAAAATGCTGCGGAGGAATTTGCCTCTTTAAGACCAACTGGCGGCTGGCGCTCCTCGTGTGTGTGTGTGTGTGTGTGTGTGTGTGTGTGTTTTGTGTGTTTGTTTGTGTGTGTGAATGAGAAAGACAGCAGTTAAGACTATAGTTCAAACTCAAATTGTAAATGAGAAACTTTGTCTGGTTTAATGTTTGGTTCACTTTAAGTCTTAATCACCTTCAGGCTCCATTCAGAAACCCACTAGGACTGCGAAGTAAACATTCCATAAAGAAAGTCATATATGCTCGTTAAAGCATCACTGACTATCACGGCAGCAATTCATTATGAATATGAGATGGGACACGATGACTCTTTAAGGCAGTCGGTTTTGTCTTTTATTTTATAGCGACTGTGTGATGTGGCATGTTGACAGGTGTTTTCTGATGTGTCTTACACACTGAGAATGTGTGTTGAAGGAACAGACAGCTGAAAGTCGCCTTTATATTACTACTATAGAAGACACTAGAGGGTCCTAATAGCTAGAATGGTAACTTAAAAATACTTCTTTTACTTTTAAGTGTTTAATGATGGGAAGTTAGGCCCAAGTGTCAGCTCAGTAAACAGCTTTGTCTGGTGCACCTGCAATGGTTTAGCATACACTAATACTGTAATACAGGGTGACCGGCAAATTACTTAAAAGTGAGAAAATGAGAACAAGCGGTAGCTAAAAGGCTAAGTTGAATTTAATAACAAACACCTGAAATTGCCAGATTTGGTTAGGGTAAAGGTAAACTAAACAAGAATGCTTTTTCTTTTAAATGATGGTACTTTAATTCACAGCAGGGGTGGGAAAATCAATACCTGAAGCATTGATATTACCAATGCTAAGTAAAAGACCAGTCTCACGTTATCTACAAACTCTTCTTAGTGCGTGCTCTCTTTCTGTCTCTGCTGCTGTTGCACGCAGCCGTCACCATGTTTGTTCAGAGAAGACATACACATTTAGATAAATGAGATAAGATATACAACATTTGTTATTTACCTTTATAAACTGTCTTGTGTCTTAACTTGAAGTCATTTAATAATAAATCCATATTGATATTGATGATTTCTGGGCATGTATTACTTGGTATCGGATTGGAGTCAAATTTTCTGGCATCATCACTCACCATGTAAAACTGAGTTTTTGTCGTTTCTGACTATGCACAACATTCTGTGTGCTTGAGCGTCGTAGCTTGAGCAGTGATGCTTCTGTCGGTAATCTTCTGGGTTTGTTTTGGACCAACCTCCCAGAAACTCCAAGTGTGTTTTCGAGAGAGTGTTTGGTTCTGTGAATCAACGTGTGTTTTGAAGTAGAAATGATGAAAAACTGCTCGGCAATGTAAATAAGTTTTACTAGCTGAATTAATGTTGTTGAATTGAAAAGAAGTGTGAAAAATGCATGTTAAGTAAATAGAAGAACATTGGCTCGGGATGAGCTGATGGCCTGATGAATAGTTTTATTTCACAACAATAAAAGTATTTTTGGTCATAAACAAAATCCTGTAACATATCTCAACCTCCACAAATGTCATGGACACACAGCTCACTGTCAGCGTGTGGCCAGTAGATCATTGTACGCAGCATTTATTTGGCTTTGAACCTCGAATCAAAGCATGAAACATCAACAACACGCACGACTTGAGCCCAGCTTTTGACAGTTGCATGGAAACATCAGTCTTATTTCCTCTCTTTTAACGTGTGGTGGTATTGTGTAAATATGTAATTATAACTGTGTTAAGATAGTCTGTCTTTAACCCAACACTCTCCTCTCTCTTCTCTTCAGACCTCCTGTGTTAAAAGGCCCCAGCATTCACTTGTTCCTCTTTGCACTCACTGTAAACCCGGGCACTCCGGATGAGTGTCCGCTACATACCACAAACAAATGCTGAAGTGTAGATGCTAATGCTCTCTTTTTGTGATTCTCTCCTTCCTCCTTCCAGTCGGCCCAATAATCTCTCCTCCTCTCTCTCTCCTCCTTTCCCTCGCTGCTCCTAATCCGCTCCACAGCCGTGAAAACTTTCCATGAGAGAGAGGTGACCCGTTCTAATGAGTGGAGGCAACCACCCACGCACACACAGCCGAGGAGGGTCCAGTGAACACACACACACACACACACACACACACACCAGGCCTCGCTAAGCTCACTTGGTTTAGTCTAGATTGCCCGAATAAGACGTACCAAGCCAGGAACACGCTGCATGATTTAAACCCCCATTATAACCCTTAACAACTGATTTTCAAGGTTGTGGAGAATCTGCCCTGCTTTGTCACCATGGACAGTCAAAACACTTCTGGTGCTGAGATGATTACCTGATTAATAATTAATCAACTGACAGAAAATTATTTTTAAATATTTTGATAATCAATTAATTGTTGAGTAAATTATCGAGCAAAAATGCCAAATATTCTCTGGTTTCAGCTTCTACAATGTGAGAATCTGCTGCTTTTCTCTGTTTTGTATCCGTGTACATTGAATGTATTTGGATTTGGGACAGTTGGTCCAAGAAAACAAACAATTTGAAGACATTTTTCAGTATTTTCTGACATTTTAATGATGGAAAAGTATTCACGGATTAATCAGTAATGAAAATAATTGTTGCAACTCTAGTGTGCAAACATTTAAGTATTTAAATCTCTTTATTCCTGTTTGATTTTTACATCTTTTGAGCTGATTAACTACAGAAATATGAATGCATGGTGTGACACATGAGTTGTGTAGAATTTCTAAAGTTTTTGCATGTCCCACCTTTTGTTTTTTGTTTTTGTTTTAATAGAAAAAGAAAAAAACATCCAAATGTCTGCAAATGGATAGGGTGTGTTTAATGCCACAGATATGCTTAAATATCCTCATGCAAGAACACTTAAACTCATCAGGTTTCTGTGCTAATAGCTAATTGACGCCACACAGAGTAAACAAAGACCAGATCTACTGAGCACATCTCCAAAATGAGGGAAAGACATCGCAGTGTATCAGAGCAGCTGTTTCGGTGAGCTGAGTGTGTGCAGGTGTTGAGCTCTCTGTGGGATCGTTCAGCCATTTTGCTGCTGGTTCCTGTACACTTGTGTATTAGACTGTTTAAAGGACCATACAGCTGCTTTTGAATGTTGTTGGCCAGTTGAGTACAGATTGCATATGTTTCACATCCCTGCTGACCATTTTCCAAAGCATGCCACAAGTTTCACAAGTGATACAGAAATGTTACTGTGTCCGACCTAGTAAGATTGCCTTTTATGTAAAATTGACCAGGGTGCTTATTCAGACACGAGACCGACATGTTGCCGTCAGATTGACGTAACAAGGTTCATGTCTGAAAAGGGGGCTAGACTGTACAAAAAAACCTGTGAGTGTATTGAATTTATGTTGGTGTTTAATTGCTTATAAATTAAACTTTTCATATATAAGAGGGAAATAATTTGCTGTTTTCTCATTAATAACTTATATAGGCTCTGTTTTTAATGGTATGGTCCTTTACAACCAAGCTTAGATGATAAAAGTCCCCCCAAAATACACAAAGATTTGTTTTTGTTGGATCTACCCTGGGATGCCCTGACACACACACACACACACACACACACACACACACACACACACACACACACACACACACACACACACATAAAATGCCCCTGCTAGTTAGTGACAGCCAGGCTAGCCATATAGCCATCCTATAGTAGCATTTCCTCTGGACCAGCTCTTCTGGTCCTGCTTCAACAGATGGCCCGACAGGTCCCTGGACAGGCCTGCAAGGTGGAGGGGGGAGGGGGAGGGGGGGGGGGGGTGGAGGGAGGTTGTGGGGGGTTGGCACCCTCTTAGGAGGGCTGAGGGGGGTGTGGGGTGGGTGAGGGAGGGAGGAGACATATGTCCACAGCCCTGGCCCCTGCCGACGGACTGTCTCTGCTGGCTGCCTGGTGGCTGGCTTGCTATCACACACACACAAACACACACACACACACACACACACACACACACACACACACACACACACACACACACACAATAACTGTTTTTTGCCACTTAACAGGACATTGCATTGACTTACATTTATTTCCTGAAGACTACATGCCAAACCTAAAACTGTAACCAAAAACCAAACCTTAACACTCAAATTTAGCAGTTTACCTTGTGGAGACCTGCTTTTGGTCCCCAAATGGGAAGTGAGTCCTCATAATGTGACTGTGTGAACACATTTTTGTCCCCACAATGTGAGTAATATAATATATACACACAGACACAGATACACAAACTTACTCCACTAAGCCTAGCAGATCTCTGCAGTACAGCTCCTCTCCCTCTCCATCTGCACCTAAAAGACCCACCCGACCCGACAATGAGGTGACCATGTCACTGCCTGAGCCGAAGCAGAGGGATGGAGAGAGAGAGAGAGAGAGAGAGAGAGAGAGAGATGTAAGGAGAGAGAGGAGAGGGAGGGGACGAGGGAGGGACACATTAACAAGCTATAATCTCAACTGCCTTATCCATAATGCATTGTGTGGGCCAATTTACATGGTGCTGGTCCCTCTGGGAGAAAGGAGATCATCCATCACATTACTTTATTAGCTCCCTCACACTCTCTCACAGATGCACACACACACACACACACACACACACACACACACACACACACACACACACACACACACACACACACACACACACATCATTATTTGTCTCTGCCTGTCCTTCTCTCTCTCTCCCTCTGTTTTGTGGGCCTGTTTTGTCATGGTTGTTGTTTCAAACTGCTGCTGCCTCTATAAAACAACTCCAAGCCGCGTCGTGTTGTGCAGACCGTGACAAGCAGGGAGGGAATTTTTTATTTTTTTAGAAAATACAGCAGTAGTTTGTTTTAAAAATGCGACAGCCTCTGGTTTCAGTATGAGTCATGGAAGAGTTTGGAGTCAGAGGATTTAGGTAAATGTCTGTTTTCCAAAGCTAAACTTTCTTTGTGTTTTAAGTGAATATATTAACATAAAATGAATCACTTTTTAGGTGAGGTTTGAGGAGATTTTAGACAAACTATTCAAATACAAACATTTCGGGACAGCAGCGTATTTAGGATTGTCTCCATTACTTTTGGTAAACTTTTCTTTAGTAACCTGGTCACAACTGTGACTAAAAGTAGGCCCACTGTATTTTATTTATTGGTCTTCATATTCAGTATAGTAATATCAGGATCAAGCACACCACTGTTTGCAAGATAGGAATAAAAATCCTCCTTTTTCTTGTACTTCTTATTCTGTCCAAATGTACCCTAATGTCTGATGAAACAATGAAGATATACAGTACATTGAACTGCAAATATCAAACGATCAAATAACTCTGTGCATAATCTAAATGTTTTTGAAGTAAAGTCATTTAATTCACAAGGTTTTTTTTTTATGCAGATTGCAGTTAAATTTAATTGAACTGCACTTTTAAAGGACTTCAGTTAAACATTAGTTTCTGAATAATTTAGAAGCAGATATCAGTAATTATAGTTCAAAATCTGTAAATTTATTTATGGTCATTTATGAAGAAAAACATTTTCATTGTCTATAATTTTGCACATTCAGTCTTTTTAGTCTATATGTATAATTACACAAAATTATCCATGCATTTTGTTTTTATCCAGCATGATGTTTTCTGTTTCTTGTGGCAAATATATATTCAACCACTAATATAATTACTGTACAAGAAAATAAATTTAGGCTAAAGACGTTTGAGGGAATAAATAATTCCCTGTTAATTCTGAAGTCAGTCCAGATGATACAGAAAATACAATAAAATGTTAAAATGTCCATAAAACCGAGTTCTCTCTGTGTGTGTGTGTGTGTGTGTTTTGTGTTTGTGTTTGTGTCTAATGGCTGGATCGACTCAAGTCGTCCATGCATGTGTCAGTGAAGTGAAATTAATTGTTGGCACCTTAGCCACACACACACACACACACACAGATCCATCAGATTCCGCAGTCAGCCTATGAATAAAAAGAGCTGTAATTGCAATCATATATGTGGAGCTTCGGCACTGCGCGCCATACCGTACCATTAGTATCACAAATAAGTAATAATTTGCTAATGACAACATTATGTTGAGTCAGTTTAGGGGCAATTAAAGTGAGTGATATTTACATATGCCCAATGAATCACCGAGCGTGGCAGTTCGGGCGGGCTCTAATGAATATTCATCCAGGCATTTCTCCCCTGCGCGCTGCAGTTTATAAACTGAATTATGGCTGATTTGCCCTTTTAAAAAATGAACATGGGCGCATCTCCCACAAGGAGGCGGCGAACAATAACGTCTGATTATAAAAATGTTTTACTGCTAAACTGCCGGTGAGGAGACGGCGGCAGCGTGGTTAAAGACTCACTTGGAGGGGTGCGGAGGAGGGAGAACCCACCTAAAATCAATCCGATTTAGTCTCGGCCTGTCCGCCTTGTTAGACTGACACAGGCCTAAATATTTACAGTGTGCATTCAGAGAGGTCTATACATCATGAGCAGCAGACTGAACATGTAATTGATTTGTTTTTACTGGCGCTAGTTTGTCGTCAGATTATCCCAAGTGGAGGTCACGGTTCACGCCGACCTTTTTAGGCTTGATTTCCATAAGGAGCAGCCCGGCTGCCTCACCACCACCACCGCCGGTGATTTCTCTGGTAATTGCCCCCGGTGTGTGTTCGGGTGGGTGCTGACCTCTCAGGTGCAGGATCAACAGGCAACATCAGTTTGCATTCACAGGGAGCTTAATAAGATGGGCTGCATGTTTATCATGCAAATAAGCAGCTCTCTATCTATAGCAGGTGTCAGCACACACCCACAACACACACACACGCACGCACACACACACACACACCCCCCCACACACACACACACACAACGTGCACTCGCACTCATGTAGCCTACTGCAATCATCATCAAACTGACAAATGTAACCATAGACACATGAGGTTTTAACATTCAATAACTAAAAAGCAAAACATTTTTAATTAAAATTGCCACATCAACCCTCCGAAGTGACTCAAACACACCTTTAAAGGGTGACTATAAGTGCCCCCCCCCCCCCACACTATGGGGGGCACTATGGTTTATGTGTCTACAATATTAGACATGCTGCTGTATCACATATGGCCAAATATAGAGGATATTTTTGACACAATCCTTTTTTAATTAATATTTTATGTGTCAGATGTGTCTAATCTGAGATTTTATTTGGACAGATCAAGTACAGAAACAAAATACTTTAAAAACAAATGACAATCATGATCTTAAACCCATGAGTGATAAGTAAATCATTTATTTCTTGTTTTTGTTGTAAACAAATGCAAGCTGTGACATTGTCAATTTCATTTTTTAAACAAATAAATATCAGGCCATCCTTTATTAACTCTTAACAATGTACCACTATCTTAAAAAAATAACATTCCTCAGAAGTTTTTAAAGTGCTGAGATGCGTCACGACACATTTGTTAAATGTAAGGTTTACTGGATTCTTTAAGAGTTGTACATAACTTAAATAAAAAGACGGAAACGACAACCCTGTTTTCCTCAGTCAGCTCAGTCCTCCCTCAACACTTCAGTTTGCTTCTCGTTCTTTGACTCAAATGTATCTGCTGCCATCTTGTGGTGCACTTTTGGAATCATGAAGTGAATTCCCAAATGTTGTACAACACGTTTTATTCTCACATTTGAAACCAAACTCAAACTTATAGATCAAATTCTTGAGTTATCATTTGACTGAATAACTTTGAAAGGTCTCTAATTATTCACATACATGGGACACTGCGTCTTTTCACAACATCTGACATGTTGTGAAAAGCTGAAAAAAAGTGGTCAGTCATGAGTGCCACTTTCAGTGTGAATTCAGCATCCTGATCACAGCTTTTGTGGGATTCACTTCATGGTAGAAGCTCACATTTTCCTTCCTTGTGGCAGAGAGGAAGAACAAGGGAATAAAGAATAATAAATGCTCAGCTGGTTAACAGAGCCACCTGTACACCACTTTCATTTCAGTTTGGGGATTTTACACCATCAACTTAGGATAAACAGCATTTAGAGACAAATGACACTTCAGCTGTAAGGGGTTGGCGGGCTGCTCTGGCCCCTCAGAGGGTCTCATTAGTTGACTCATTTGTTCTAACATGCTGATAAACAGCTGTGCAAACTTTTCGGCCACTTGGGAAAATGATGATTAAAGCTATTGGACAAGAAATTCAAATATTGTTTTGCATGTGTTTGTGTGTGTGTGTGTCTGTGTGCGTGCCAAAAAGGTTCTTTTACTTCAAACAAATGGAAAAATTTCTCCCAAACACAGTCAGTTTCCTTCTCAGTTTCCATCCAGGAAAGTTGAGAATTTCCCCCATGAGACTATACTTATAGAAAAAGACTGCAGTTTTGCATCTAAATAAAGTACCAGGATATTTTGTAAATAGTTTTTGGTCAGGTTCATTGCGTCAGTGTTTCTTTGTGTTCATTTTTACAACATTTCATAAGTAACAAACTTTTGCTTGGTACTGTGTCAATGAGCAGATTTGTTTTGTCTCCGTCAGCTTGAAGAAACTTACATAAGAGCCTAACTTTAAATGCAACATAATCTGTAAACTAATGATCACTTTATCTCCCATTTTAAGAGGATAAAGGGATTATTCTTAAGACAAAAATGTAAATCAGACGTGTAGGCCTGCAACAAAAAGGACTCAAAATTTAGGGTCCCTGGGGAGCAATAAAGTGATTATTTGCAGGTCCTGAACACTGGATCATCTCCCTCCTGTTGTTCCCTCCTGTGTCAGTACACAAAGCTGACATATATGACAGATGTCTCTGGTAATTTTGGCAGGTGGAGGTCAGGGAAGGGCAGCATGCCATCATTGTCTATGTGTGTCTGGACTGTGTAGGCTTTGGCCACTGCTCCCCACTCCAGCACGGAGCTGTGGATGATTCCCAGTCTGGCCTGTTCGTGATACGCTGCTCCCAGCTCCCTGCCCAGGAAGATGTCTTGGATCTGGGGTGAGGACAAAGCCAAGTAATCTCTCTTCATGTCCGCAATCAGGTCCAGGTTTGTGTCTCTATCCCTGTTGTATCTATTTGTGTCAAGATGAGCACCGTTATCTCTGTCTGGGTCAGTGTTTGAGTCTGTGTTCTTGGCTCTGTTTGCATCTGGACAGTGGTGAACCGACCTCTGCGACAGGTTCACCACCGTCAGCCTCTCCAGGTGCTGCACAGCAAAATGTCCCTCTGGGGAAGAAAAAGGTGTCCCTCTGGATCCTCCAGGGCCACAGTGGATCAGGGTGAGGTGCCTCACCTCCGAGTTGTTGAGCAGACGTGCTGTGTTTAACGGCGACGTGAACCAAACAGTCAAACGTCTCATCCGGAAAACAGGAGAGGAGTGCGACTGGGGGCGGTGCAATGTGGAAAGCTGGATGTCCTTGCATCTGCAGTCTGCAAGTGATGAGACGCTGCAGGGTTGTGGGTCCTGGCTGCAGGAGTAGTAGAAGAAGCTGTTGTGGGTCACATAAGCCAGGCGCAGGTCAGAGCGCTGCAGAGCCACCGACACACACAGCAACACACAGAGGAGAGGGGCAGGAGGGCTGAAGGCAGGCATCACTGCTGGAGGACAGTCTCAGGAAGCATGTTGTTGGTCTATGGAAAAGAGAACACACACATTCAATATCAGAAAAATAAGGATAAGAAAAACACCCCCCCACTACCTCTAAGATCTAAACTCAGGGATACCGACTAACTTTCATCACACTGCATTTACTGTATGTTAAATTTGGCCTGTGTTTGGCCTGTAGATTGAACTACCCAACAGTATATAAAATAGTTAAAATTAATAAAAATATTTGTGCAAGCTTAAACATCTACAGAAGTAAAATGTAACATACACATTAATGCAGCAGTAATATTAACCCCAAAACATTATATATAATAGTAAAACACTGACAGGGACCATTTTTCTGCATAATGAGTACTTTTACTTTTTATACTTTAAATGTTTCTGATAATACTTACATATATTTACTTAAGTAAGATTGTGAATGCAGGACTTTTACTTGTAGTATTAGTATTTTCACAGTGTGGTATTGGTACTTTTACTTAAGTAAAGGATCTGAATGCTTCTACCACCATTGTTTATATGAAAATAAAATGCACCAAGGGTCATGTAAATAAACCCAGCCCTCTTTTAGTTCAGGTCAGCTTTCATACAGGAGATTCTTGTTATTGGAGTAAAATGCTCTGAGGTCGCTCCCCTGTGTGTTTCTCATCCATTAAGTATTTTCTTAACCAGACGTGAAGAGAGGGGATGTGGACATACTGACAGCTGGTTTGGATCAGTACTTTGCCACACACACACACACACACACACACACACACACACACACACACACACACACACACACACACACACACACACACACACACACAGAACGATAGAGAGAGTCTAGGATGGGTGTGTTCTTCCTGCACTACAGTTAGGGATACATTGTTTGGCCACATTGAATTTCACACACACACATTTAGAAAATTATAACTGTGGAGGCCACTTTGCGATTCCAGGGAAAACATTGTTTTGAAATGTTGGCTTTTACAAAGGTCTGGGTAAATTTTCTGGTTTGGCAATAATAAACCAGGAACATGACTTTCGGCCTCATTCTGAAGCCAGGACGGAGTTGACCGCTACATTCTTCCTTTGGCCTTGTGTGACATTAAACAGAAGTGAGTTATTATCATCTACAGTATATTTTACATCCAGTTTCCCCTCTTTTATTTTTATGTTGGAAAAATTCTCCTATTCCACACTGTCTGGCAGTATCACATGTATTCTGTATGTTTGTTTCAGCTATTCATTGAAGCTCTATGATGTTTACACTGAGTGAAATGTTCAAACCCAAGGTGCCATGATTTTCGTGGCTGCACCACTCCCTGAAATGTAAACATTGTAGATGGTTTGTGCATCATTTACACACAAAATTCACCCTGGTGTATTTGAAATCTTTAAGATCTCCACTAGAATTTAAAACACAGTTTTGTGGGTTTGAACACTGTTTGGCTGCAGTGCACGAGTTTGTACTTACTGACCCACCAGTGGGGCTTTTAGGGTTCTTTACTTTTCTGTGTTTTACTTACTGTATGAAGGAATGTTATCTTAATTATTTTTAATGATGAAAAAGAAGCTATTTAACTTATAAGATGACAGCACTGTTATGTGCATTAGGTGATCAGCTGTTCTTAAAGGATAGATCTAATGATAATCTGAAGGTAACAAAATCACCCTGCCAGAACCTTTAAAGCTCACTAATAACGTGATATTTAATCCGTACGTATCAAGTTACTGCTACTAGCCAAGAAACAGTTCGGCACACGACGCCTAGTAAAGCCATAACTTTGTTTTCCCCTGTTTCCAGTCTTTATGCTAAGCTAAGCTAGCAGGCTGCTGCCTAGCTTCATATTTAACAGACAGATATGAGAGTGGTATCGATCTTCTCATCATCTCGGCAAGAAAGCTATTCCTTTAAAAACATGTCTTTAATGATGGCCTCCCCATACTCAAGCTATCCTGGGCTAATGCTCTTATTCTCTCTGACACTGCAGTAGCTGTAAGAGGAAAGACATGAAGCAAAATATATCCAAGCAGCGTAGAAAAACAAAAAAAACAATCCAAGATGAATACATGCTTTCATACAACAAGGTGATAGAAGTTTGCTGACTCTTTTAAATTAAGAAAAAAACTCAACTGCTTCTAGTGTTTGCAAGGGGTTTCTATTGAAACAAACCTTACAGCTTCACCACCAACAACAGCAGTATAAATGATGGTATGCTGTTATGCCAACTAATGCAAAGAGCAAAGGGAAGATAGGATAGGTAGACGAGGGAGATGCTGACCGGTATTTAAACAGTGAATCACAACATACAGTTCAAGCCAGGCCGCAAATTTGTTTACTCCACACCTCCTTGTGTCAAAAGTACAATAAGTATTGAAGTCAAGACTTTCCACCCACTAAGATAAAAATGAATGAATGTCTGACCACATATCTGGCTTAGCTATGAATCGCTGACTTGGACCTGAGGTGACTCAAACCTCAAATATGAGGCTATTGAGAATCATTTTTGTGGGCCTGGGGTGAAGTTTGCCCTGTTAAAACTCACTGAAATGAGTACGTTCGCCACTTCTTCTGTCTCATTTTTTCTCCGGAGAAAATCAGAAGTTCAAAGTAGGATGAAAAGGGACAGTCAGTTGTAGTTTCTCTGTGACACATTTTACAGTCTCCCATCAGAACAGATTTGCGAGAATGTTTCCATTACATAACACAGACACAGGAATGCATAAGCTATGTAATGTAATATGAGAATATACAGCAGGCTTGGCTCTCTGTTCCTTTTACGGACTACAGGAGTTAACTGCAGGACACAAACATACATTTTTAACAGCTTTTAAAGTACACTAAATGTTCATCAATGCTAGTACACAGATACACAGATAAGTTTCCCAGATTTCTGGTGTGTAACTC
The DNA here is from genome assembly GCA_005408345.1 of Macquaria australasica. Taxonomy (NCBI): domain Eukaryota; kingdom Metazoa; phylum Chordata; class Actinopteri; order Centrarchiformes; family Percichthyidae; genus Macquaria; species Macquaria australasica. The sequence continues at coordinate 2,649,077 of SEMN01000012.1, read as the reverse complement.
ACCTCAAGTTGCTGCCGAAGAGCTGATATGTGAATGCGTCAGTTTGAGGATGGGATGTGGAGCAAAATTCCCACATCCAGCTGACGTCAGGATGGGGGAAGTATCCCACAGAGGAAACTGTAACATTATGTGCAGACTGAGTTTAGGTTCAAGGTCTGTATCCAAACATAGGCTATGTTTGTTCTATTCAGAACAGACCTGAACCAAAGAGGATCCAACAAATAGTCTATTTGTTTTAATAGTAATACGATAGCATGTATAAGTAGACTTGTTCTATTTCAATAATGGTACATCTAGAGGTCAATTTCATGTATCTTTCATTTATCTTTTGTCAGTGGGTTGTTTAATAGAAATCCCATACAGGTGTGCTCATGCTCACAACCCAGCCAATTAACACATTAGTTTATTTATTCAAAAGAATAATGTCTTTCCTGACAGGAAAAGTCCGTGGAAAAACTGGTAATTTCCCGACACTGCGGTATAAACACCAGCCAACTTTTGCTGCATTCAGGTGCTATCGGACATAATTGCATTTTGACTTGAGCTCAAATAAATGACGCAAAAATACTGAAAAACGACCTGAAAAGCACAGCAGGACTTTATTAGAGAAGACGTATCAACAATTGATGTTAAAAACGACGTGTTTTGTCAAGTATGCTACTTGACGTTGTTGTTGTTTTTGCTTTGTAGTCGATGCCAAATAGCTATTATACTGACACCTTTTTCATTATTCGTCCAGAGTAGAGTAGTTTTACTTTCACAGGTTGTAGCCTATCTCACGGATAGGGGGTGGGGGCGTTCCCTCCCATTAATAAAAGCTGATGCGCTGTCTCACTATTGAGCTGTTAGCTTTGTGCCATGCGGCATTTGGAAGGGTAGATTTACGAGGTTTGGGGAGGGCTGCAAGGAATATCCGCTTTTGCTCCAACGGATCTCAGCTCAAGAAGCAGCTGCTTTCGGGAGACGTGCTGTTGTTGTTCTCCAGCAGCGTCGCATTAAAACGTTTGATTAGTTAGTGTCTCCCTGTGATACAAACTTTGACACAAACAACGGGCGCTGTGTCGCCAGCTGAGTAACGTTATGGCCCTGGCAAGATGTCATCCTGTTTTACTCTTTGTTGCCATGTTACATGTAGCAGCGGCCCACGGTAAGTACCTACGTTTACTCGCTCTTTTCATGGACTAGCTAACTTCAATCTGTGTTTAAAATCCTAACATTAGCTTGGTCCCACACATCGGAACCGCCGAATGAATCAGAATTTGTCACACGACACACGAAATGGTCATTCAATCTGAATGGCAGGTTGTATGCGGCATGCCATGGCTGTTTTGTAGAAAAAGGTGAGGTGAGGACGGACCATTGGCTAACAGCGATCGGCCTGCTATCAGGGGAGTGGTGTTTTCCCCCCTGTAACGTATAAACACGGCCGATTCTAGTGTGTGAAGATGGTATTTTAAGGTTAAAATAATATTTTCTGTCATTGGCAACCTTTTTCTGGGTTTTATGCGAAGACGCTACAGCCAAGCAACACTAACAGCTAACGTTGCCCACAGTTACTGTAATTTAAGCATGTCTGAGCATGTAAACAACTATAAAAGGCTTAATTTGTTATGAGAGGAGCCGTAAGGACGATGTCACATCTTAGCTGGAATAACTCTTAAATCACTGCTACCTTGTGAACATTTGACCCCAGAAAACCCTTTAAATTAACTGTCAAACATACACATAATTACACATAATTATGATGTGTATACGGTAAATCGGATAGACTCATAAGCTTGCATATGGATGACTGCATGAACAAAACCTACTGATGAAGTAAATTTGCCTTCTGTTTTTTTTTTGGGTTTTCTTTATTTCCTCTTTTGTAGTTTTCAGTATTACCCAAGACCCTTTGTTTGTGTGATGTATTTCTGCAAAGTTGTCCAGTTAAGACATACGCAGATTCAATCAAACCCAGCTGAAGCCAAACATACATGCAGTTATACACGAGAAATGGGACACAAACTGGAATATTGTGCACTCTGCTACACTTGCACATGTTTATTTCTTTTTAGAAATTGCTGAAAAGGGGGAGCAGTTCTTTAATCTTCTTTTCTTAATCTTCATTTGATATATATAAGACACACAGAAAGCACCACAAAATGAGGGGCAGGGTCAGTGAGAGATGTCCAGGATTTACAACTGGGGACGTTGAACTGATGGCACCACAGCCAGGAGGATGTTCAGACAATACCTTTTTAATTATCTTGCCTTCCCCTTACATCATCTCTATCCTCTCATATCTTATGTTGTGCCCTGGCTGGTGTACTAATGCCTGCAATATGGCTGTTGCAGATGGAAAAATTATTAATGACCATTTATGGAACATAACCAATTATCCTATTAAGGCATCAAGTGAACATGTGTCCTCTGCAGTCTGTGGGAATTGCTGCTGCACACTTTGATGCTAAAATTCATCTTCAGTGATGCAATCAGAAGTGAACAGCTCTAAATAAAAGCATTAATGCACCCAGACTGTATAAATAATACATTGACATGCAGACCAGACAGTCGGTATGAGCTCAGCTGTGTTGTGTGAGCACAAAGTTGTCTGACCACCTTAAAGGACCCCTTGCCAACGTTGTAGAGTTTAGTACTTGAGTTAGTTGATTCACAGAAAAATAATCAACAACTATTTTGATAAACGCATAATAATTAAAGTCAATTTTCAAGCAAAACTGTCCAAACATTCAAGCTTCTCAGTTATTTTCTGTTTTTTGTTGTCTTATTACTAGGTAATAAGATTGTTGTCTTATTACTAGGTAATAAGGCAATAACACTGAAGAATTGATGACAAAACAAGTTAAAAGAGATTTCTTTATATTCCAACACAATTACAGGATGTAAACACTGATTTATTTGAATAGGGATTGTTGACACATATTTATCTCAATTTAAGTGTCTTAGTGTCCCAGTGCAGCCCCAGTGCATACAGCATGACAAACCTCCCAAACACTGTTAATATGCAATTAACAAACATGTCAGACAAAGATTTTATGACCTATGTAATTTTTTCTGTTTACCGTAGCAGCAGTCAGTTTCCACACGAAGTGAAATTTGTGAGGGGAATTGAAATCCTCTCTTGAACTGCTGTTCGTCTCATGTGATGTTGACACAGTCCTTGAAGTATCTGAGCCCGGCCGGCTGGGGCCCTTCTGTGTGGAGTTTGCATGTTCTCCCCGTGTCCGCGTGGGTTCTCTCCGGGCACTCCGGCTTCCTCCCACCATCCAAAGACACCATCCAAAGACACCATCCCACCACCTCTTAAATATTATAGCCCAGCTATGATTTGAAATAAATTTAATTAAAAAAAAAGAGACCCTTAATTAATTTTTACCTGTTGTAATTAAGCTGAGATATTAAGGCAGATTAGGACACATCTGGAGCTCTCCTAAATGCTCTGTTAGGCAAGTTTATATTGCTTTTGCTCCTAATTAGGAGTGATTTCCTACTCTGTGGTGCTTGATAGATATGGGCCCTGGACACAAGCTGCAATTACTAAGCTTTTTCACAGCAGACGTTTTGGCTTGTCATAGCAGGAAAAGCACAGGTGTCATTAATAACATTAATAACGACTGAATGCCATTTAGGTGAGCTACTTTCAGAGTTTTGGTATCGTGCATGCTGGCTCGCTGTCAGGGCTTACTGGGACATTTCATGGACCTGTTCATTTCATGCCTCAGGTCCAGATGTCTGCTGTGGAAAAGGTCTTTGGCTCACACAGTTAACATGGCTAAGACACTGCAGTGACAGGAAAGCCACGTGGGTGTGTAGCTCACTGTTCTGTGTGGTTAAACACTTGATGCATGATTCTAGTAATTACATAGTCTTTGATGGCATTTTCTTGATGTGTGTGAACTTCATATATTTGTGCAGTGTGTCCATGTCTTTATTAGGGGTGGGGGTGGGGTCAATTCACTTAAGTATCGTGATTCTTGGATATTATATTGTATATTCATTTTATTTCATGCGTTTCATTTTTTCAGATTGATTTTTTTTTTGCATTTCTAGAGAGAGAGAGAGAGAGAGAGAAAAAAAAAGTCTACCACCTCAATATATGAAAGTTATGTTATGCGAACGTTCAAGTGTGGGATAATGTAAACTTATTGTACTTGCATGCTACCATTTACATACATAATCATTTTATTGAACGTAATTATTGCATTGCACATTGTGGGACTTGCTCTTACTTTATGTGCAAAATTAACATTTCTCTGGGCACCTAATAAATAAGTATTTAACACACACATCACCATTTTTCTCAGTAAATATATTTCTAAAAAAGGTGCCATTGACATGAAATTTACACAAGATGTTGGTAACAACCCAAGTAGTCCATACAAACAAAGAAACCGAAACAAATAAGTTCAGAAATTAAGTTATGTGTAATAAAATGGAATGACACGGAAAAAGTATTGAACACGCTTACTGAAATTTATTTAATACTTCATACAGAAGCCTTTGTTGGTAATGACAGCTTCAAGACGCCTCCTGTATGGAGAAACTAGTCGCATGCATTGCTCAGGTGTGATTTTGGCCCATTCTTCCACACAAACAGTCTTCAAATCTTGAAGGTTCTGTGGGCCTCTTCTATGAACTCTGATCTTTAGTTCTTTCCATAGATTTTCAATTGGATTCAAGTCAGGTGATTGGCTGGGCCATTCTAGCAGCTTTATTTTCTTTCTCTGAAACCAATTGAAAGTGTCCTTGGCTGTGTGTGTGGGATCATCGTCTTGCTGAAATGTCCACCTCGTTTCATCTTCAGCATCCTGGTAGATGGCAGCAGATTTTTATCAAGAATGTCTTGGTACATTTTTCCATTCATCCTTCCTTCAATTATATGAATTATGCCAGTACCGTATGCTGAAAAACAGCCCCACACCGTGATGTTCCCACCTCCAAACTTCACTGTTGGTATGGTGTTTTTGGGGTGATGTGCAGTGCCATTTGTCCTCCAAACATGGTGTGTATTATGGCATCCAAAGAGTTCAATTTTGGTCTCATCTGACCAGACTATATTCTCCCAGTATTTCACAGGCTTGTCCAAATGTTGTGCAGCAAACTTTAAACGAGCTTCAACATGCTTTTTCTTCAGCAGTGGAGTGTTGCGTGGTGAGCGTGCATACAGGCCATGGCAGTTGAGTGCATTACTTATTGTTTTCCTTGAATCAATTGTACCTGCTAATTCCAGGTCTTTCTGAAGCTCTCCACAAGTGGTCCTTGGCTCTTGGACAACTCTTCTGATAATTCTTTTCACTCCTCTGTCAGAAATCTTGCGAGGAGCACCTGCTCGTGGCCAGTTTATGGTGAAATGATGTCCTTTCCACTTCCGGATTATGGCCCTAACAGTGCTCACTGGAACATTCAGAAGTTTAGAAATCCTTCTGTAACCAATGCCATCAGTATGTTTTGCAACAATAAGGTAGCTAAGGTCTTGTGTGACACCTTTTTATAGGCTGAACCAGCTGATATTAATTTGCACTGACAAGGGGCAGGATTGCTTTCTAATTACTGATAGATTTCAGCTGGTGTCTTGGCTTTCTATGCCTTTTTGCACCTCCCTTTCTTCATGTGTTCAATACTTTTTCCCTGTGTCATTTCACATTATTACACATAATTTATGGACATCTATGGTTTGATTTCTTTGCATGTGTGGATTGCATGGGTTGTTGCTGACATTTGGTGAAAAGTTCATTACAATAGCCCCATTACAAATATATTTACTGAGAAAAATTTTACCTGCTGTATATGTATGTATGTATATGTGTGTGTGTGTGTTTATGAACTCATTTTGAAAGTGTTTTGTAGCAGTACTCAGGAATGTTTTCAGTGTCACACACATCACAAGTGACCTCCTTTTAAGGCAGATAGCATCTGCTCTCTCTTCCTGCTTCTGAAGGTTTTTGCTTTGTATGCACAAATCTGTCAACCTCGTCTGCTACTGTTGCTTCTGTCTTCATAAGGTGACACTTACAATCTGCTTCACTCATAAAAATGCGCAGTGTTCCAGTTCACATTCTGACCTTTCTGTAATTGGTTGATTGAAATCAGTTTCCCAGTTTTAATTTTAAATGTGTAACCTTAAGATAAAAACTGTAAAGGAGCTTTGAAAACTGTCAATTCATATAATATTGTTTTACTATACATAAAGTTGTGCATTAATGCAATGGGATTGTGAATATATCCTTGCTGTAAATCTTTAAACCAGTAAAGGTTTTGTCCAGTATTCCTAAATTCTTTCACAGATGGGGTTTAATGGGTACAACTTATTTGAATACTCAGTGATATATTTTCTCAACATGCAAGATCTTTTGCACTTTCAGCTTGTGTTAAAAATAAAATGTAACAAACTGATAGAAGATAAAACGTAAGTTAAAATTGTGAAATTAAATCGTGTGGTTAAGTGTGTGCATGTGGGTCTAGAGCTACCTTGTGGTGACAGGCCTCAGCAACCAACTTTACTGTTGCGGTTATCACTTCTTTTACAGTACACATGTCTCCCTCTGAGATTTCGCTCTTACTCTCTTCTCACGTCAGTTTGTTTTTGATCCTCTCTCTTTGCGTGGGTGCATGTTATCACGTGCAGGCATGTAAATGTTAGTTCAGAGGAAATGAAACTGGAATGTACCTTCGATTTTTTTTTTTTTTTAGGATAATGGCCTTCGATAGTGTGTGGCAACTAATCCAAAAAGCTTAATCGAAACCTTTTGTCTTCTTTCTTGAACTTTAAAATGTCTTAAAGGGCCAGGCCAGGCCAAAGTCAGTCTTTTCTTTAAGACACAAGAGGAAAAAGTCATTAGCGTGAGGATCTGATAATGTGTACCTGAGCTGGTGTAGTTATTTAAACCAACCACTTTGGCTCCATTTATATTGACAGAGAGATTTGAAGAGAACCAGTTCCACAGCGCCTGCATGCAGTATGCCAGCCTAAAACAAGCATTTCTGCCTGCATGATAAATGTGCAATCTCTGAAACAAAAAGTTGATATAAGTGGGAGCCTTTTGGAGGATTTATATTTGATGCTTTGTTCAAAAAAGAAAACTCAAAGCAAGCAGAGGAATCACTTGTGTGTGTGTTTGCGGTGTGTGGACACAATAACTGTGCAATGCTATGAAGCATGTCCTTCCTGTAACAGATGAGATATCAGGCTTGTGTAAACATGCACTGGATAGAGAACTGGTGTCCACACAGGTTATCAGCCCTGCTGTTAAAATCATTTGGTCTTCTTGTAATGCTGCTGAAATTACATTAAACTGTAAGTCACAGCTCTGAATTGAGGATCAGGGGTAAAGGGAAAATGCTGTCTGTTTTCTGTGCTCTGCTTTTGTTACTTGGGTTTGAGGAAGTATCTGCCCTGAGAGGAAACGTCTTTAAGTCGGTGTGCGTCGGAAGAGAAGAAGAGAACGTTTATGGTGGATTAGATTGAAAGATTCCAGTGCAGGAGTGAAGCTGCAGTTCTGCTCATTATCTCCCCACAGCCACAGCTGAGTTTAAAGAAATTGATACGCATCTGCACTTTGTCTGTATTGAAAGCTAAAATATTGCCTGACATTGAGCTCTTGGACTAATGGTGTATTATAGATTTATGTATGCTACCGTGTCTGTATGTGGAAAACCACGTAGACCCACTGGCAGAGGTTCACCAGGAGTATATTGTGTTGAGTATTGAGTTTTCATGCAGTGCCCTCTGGTGGGAAGTTTGTGGTACTACTTTACAGACTCAAACTCATTGACAAGAAGGGCAGTGTGAGGGTTGAGCTGAGACTCTAAATGATCATAAAAGCTCTTCTGTACAGAGGGGGGATTTCTCCTCATTGAAAGGCCGTGTTATTGTCAGACTATCGCTTTCCAAACAACAAATTTCTAGCCAATATTTTGCTGCTAGCACTATTCTGGGTAAAAGAATTCTGTAAGGGAAAGGGAGGTCCAACTACGTCATAACAATTTGGCTGTCTGATATTTATTTCATGGTTTTGTTTTGGTGTTTGAAGACGTTCACTGTCAAACTTGAATGCCTCAAAAATATCTGCAGTCTGACATCTGTGTGTCTGTTTCCACAGTGAAGCCGCCGACCAACGTGACCCTGCGCTGCCGCAATCTTCACAACGTTCTGGAGTGGAGTTACGACCAAATCCCGCCAGGGCTTCGATTCAGAGTGGATATCGGCTCAGTGTCAAGGTTAGGTTAGGTTACCTGCTGCCAGTTTAAAACATTCTTTTAAAAGGATCTCTGCTTTACACTGTACAAACAAACAAGCGTACAATCATGTGATTTGTGTGCTACACCAAGGGTAAAAACTGTATATATAATTTAATTAAATAATTCCAGATCAGGCCTTGGTTCTTAATATACATTTCACAGTTATGCTTACCAGAAAATACACACTAACTTTGTTGTAATATGATCAATGTCCAACAGCACCCAACTGGAATGTAATTCATAGTCAGAGGAGGTGGACAAATTAGTGAAGTGCTCCTCTAAAACCCGAAGGGTAAATGGATGGCTGGATGGACACACTTGCTTGATTAGGGCTTGAATTGTTAATAAATGTGAATATTTAAATGAATATCTTTATTATAGCTTACCGCAATTTGATACTGCATAAATAACATTTATTATTTGATTATGCTCATGTACAAATCCCTTTTTAGGTTAGGGTTTGAAATTGTTTCTAGTGAATAACAGATATTTAACAAGATATTTATTATTGGCTCCTAACAATTTACAGTGTGTTTATAAAGCATTTATGGACTGTTTACACATGTACAGCAGGATTAAAACTAGAGATGTGTTTAAAACTAATGAAGACATATGATTATAGTATGTACCTTTAGTCTCTAGTGTGGGTCAAGCTCCAAAAAGCTGACCCTACATTTCCCATAATTTTCATTTCATGCTGGTTGACACTAACGTCTTTCAAACTCCCACCCCAGTTTTTAATGCGGCCTTTCTGTCTGACAGTTTTTCTTGTCTTATTTGTTTCCCCAGTTCCTCTAATGTGGTTTGGGTGGACGCACCAACTCTACAAGCTGATGTGTCATTTCTCTCTGATATAAGCGATGCATACTTTCTTAGCGTAACTGCTGTGATTGGACAGAATGAGTCTGCTGCCGAACCTCCCAATGGAATCATTTTCAGCTATTTCAAGGACTCTCCAGCAGATCAGAAATGTGAGTAGTGATGTCAGTATTCAGACTTTTCACTCCGCCTTCAAGTGTAGCTGTTCAGAACAACTATAAACACTTTTGATTTCCGATGTGGTCAGACAACGCGTCTTACGAACTAGTTCTGATCGAGCAAAACCCGACCCTAAGAGTCCACGGCCATGCTAGCAGCTCTGTGAGGCTGTGTTAAGAGGCGTCGTGTTGACCCAGCACGCAGAGACCAAACAAAGAGACTTGGATTAAACAGTTCGGCACAGTTTATTAAATGAACAGGTAATTTGAGTTCGAGCAGTGACTGGGCTTGGGAGAGCGGGCAGGCAGAGAAGGTTGACGTCAGGCCAGTGCCGGGGAGAAGGGACCAAACCAAAACTGGGTAACCTCCAGGACGGAATAGGGGACGACCAGCGTGGAAACTGAGTCAGGGTGGTCACTGACCTGCACGTAGAGGATGGCGAGGAGGGAGCAAAGCGGAGGTCCGGGCCAGGCAGAGATTTCCAGGAGCAGGTCCACGTAAGTCAACGATACAATCTGACGATGATGATGAGGGAGACCCGGACTTAAGTACTGGCAGAGGTGATTGTGAATTGGACGCAGCTGTCACGAGACCACGCCCCTTGACCTAGATTACTCCACACAGGTAGACAGGGAAGACGGACAGAGACAGAAAACACCACCCCCAAACAAAAACTAAGGAGAGCCCAGCCATCCCATAACAGGCTGAGCTAAATGCTAACATCAGCATGTTAACATGCTCACAATGAGACTGCTAACACGCTGATGTTAACCTGTTTACCATGTTTATCATCTCAGTTAAGTGTTAGCATATTAACATTTTTTAATTAGCACTAAAACACAAAGTACAGTTGAGGATGATGGGAATGTTATTTGTTTTGCTGGTGTTAAGTCATAAACCAAACTATTGGACATTTGACCTGATCATGACACTAGATGAAAAGTAAGAGGATCACTAAAGTTATTTAGGAACCATAAATGTCTGTACAAAATTGTGCAGAGGATGCACATACTCAAAATCCAAACAAAACAGGCACGACCATGTGGGCAACACGATAGACATTCCTGCTGACAGTTTCACGCTGTTCCACTGATCAACAGTTGGTGGCGGTAACACGGCAAGAAACACAGAGATGCGCCTGCAAAGACAGGGAAGAAGAAGACTGCAAGCTGACATTAACATGGATGTAAACAATACGCTTTGACGATGTTTTATGAGGAGGAAATACATTGAATGTGTTTGTTAGGCCTCGAGGATGCATACAATGTGTTTTAGTGAGAAATGATGACTTTAAAGATAAGTCTGTAACATATATCTGGCACAGAACAGTTACATTTGTCTATGGCTTCTATTCCAAGTTACTCAGAGTGAAGGTTAGCCGTTCATCATCTCAGTATGCCTCAGTCTCCAACATGAAACTGAGATTCAACTAGCGATTAAAGCCATGTTCATGTTGGTTTTCAGGTTTTGTGGACTTCCCATCAGTCCACATCACTGCCAAAGAGGATGACATTGTCGTGTTCCACTTCAAGCATCCCTCATTGTTGTACCAGCAAAAGCTGCCTGGCAGTCCACATCCAAAAACTAGGAAGAAGACAAGCCATGACGCACATGACATCAAACTGCTACCTGTGTTTATGTACGACGTTGAGGTCATCAACCAGGTCAGACTGTCAGACACACAGTTTCACATCTTGAACACCATCTAAAGTTTGTTATGACACTGATGAAACAATAACCGCATGGAAATATGCTCTAGACTTGTGTCAGTTTCCTCATGTAATTGTTACATAGTCAAACAATAATATTGTTTATAGTTGGTTTAGCAGAGGCGGAAGCAGGAAATACTACTGTTAATGTAGTATTATTATTATTAATTAGTTGTAGTACAACTGCTTACCATTATATGGGTGGTGTACTGTGCTCTCATTTTGCATCATACGCTTAACATTGTGCAACTTGTGTACAAATTACTTTTCTGTATCACTGTGAAGTTTTGTTGAGAAGGAGCCTCACTATTTGTTGTGTGTGCAGAAGGTGCAACAACACACTTTCATCTGTGTGGAGCATGTGTGTAAGGAAGAGCTTCCAGTGGATCCTGCACAGCAGAAGCACTGTCTGAGGATGACGGGGGAGTTGCAGAAAATGTCAGTTATAGCCACACAAGAGTACTGCAACCTGCCAACAGAAAAAACACCACATGAGTCAAACAGTTGAGTACTTTTTTGTTTGTTTGTTTTTCCAGTCAAGATTGTTTAGATGCATGACAGTCATGCTGTTATGTCTTTGCAGAATTATGGTTCTTTGACAGGAAATGATGAGTTCAGAAGAAAGCTTTTACTCTTTGAAGGGTTTGAAGCCGAAACCTGATGTATAACTTGATGTTTTAGATTGTTTAAAAACAAACAGAACAGATCACCTAACACCTACATGCCAGGGAAGCAAGGTGCATCACCGATGGCTGTCCTTTAATATACACACTCCATAACAGTAAACCTCAGCTCCACTGAGTATCCACCATGATTCAGGGTTTCTGCTGGAAATAAGTAGTTAGGTTATTGAAAGTGGGATGTCAGACGCAAAGTGAAATGTTGTTACCTAAAGATGTTTCTGCACCTAGTGAAATCAGAATAGTTAGACCATTTTCTGTCAAGCCCCACTTTTGTGGATAAAGAAAAAGCCTCACTACATAAACGCAAATAAACACAATTTGTGTGTGTGTGGCTATTAGTCTCTGTAAATGTATTTACTTTTACATGTGTTTTGTCTAGATTACATCTACATCATCACGAGCGTGTTGGCCTTGGCCTTGATTTCTGTTGCTTTTATCCTCTTCATGGTGTACCGAAAAATGACCATACCCTCAACTGCTTTTCCAAGCTCTATGGTATGTTCATCCTACCAACTCTTGATTTGATGAGCCTCGTGTAAATGGAAATTATTCAGTTTGAATATGGTAGAAGAATTCATCCCCAGTGAAAAAACAGGTTTTAAAATTTCAACACTAATCTAACTATTCCTCTTTGTGTCTTTAAAGTCATTCAGGAGTGGACTGAAGCGTTTCACCTTGGGACTGGTTCAAGAGTCGGTGGCTGTGGCAGAAGTGGATCATACCTCACCCTCACCTCTGCTGCCCGTAGAAAAGATGGAATCCACAACTAATGTTCCATCCAACACTGAGCCTGAACTTCGTCTGCCCAATAGGGGGTTGTCGACTGAGGATAGGGAGGTAGAGAATAATGAAGGACTCGGGTATATGCCAGGCAGTAACTTAGAGGAAGATGAGACACCAGACTTCAGTAAGATCCCTTCTGGTTATGAGAAACGTGAGCTGTTGGTTAACTTATCACCAGATGAAGAGGCGGAGGGCTACCGTCATTGTGGAACTGATGACCTCTGAACATTTATGGACATTGAATGTACCATAAACTGTCATGAAACTTAGAATAACATAATCTCAACAGCAACTTCCAGGGGAGTGGTGGTTACAAATTTCAGTTTGTGTTATTTCCTTGCCAAGTAAAAGGAGAATCAGGAACGTCGGCCTTGTTAGTGCACCTTGATATCGGTTACATTTGTCTTTGCACTTAACATTAATATGTGAAAGCAGCAACAACAAGTAGCCTTTGCAAAATATATTTCTGCAAAGCAATTGCTACTAGAGTTACATCAGTCGAATGGCCAACAGATAGATAAAAGTCAAATAGATAACTGTCAAATCAAATCAGTCACCAGAATGGTAGCAGTGTAGAAAAGTTGTCTATTAAGTACTTCATTTGTAAATACTTGATATTTGTGTTTCAGCGCTTGCAGCATATAATTGATTCTGCTGCAATGGCAAACTTTGCAGGCCTAATGGCGCTAGTAGGTGAGAGAGCACCTCATGTTAACATGTCATAAATTACATCACAGTACATTACGTTCATTTGGCAGACACTTTTGTCCAAAATGACTTTAAAAGAACAAGAGCTCAAATTATAAGTGTATCCCTCCCATCAAAACAGTACATTCAGTGCATGAACATGAAATGTGAAGTAAAGCATCTTTCTCTGTAGCAAATCTAGAAACCGCCACCCATGACGTCGTTACACCTTGTCTTGACTGTTGCACTTCTCTCTACTCTGGCAAAAACAACTAATCCTTCACTTGTTACCTGTTAGCTTCATCATGTATAAACTCAACCCTCAAGACTTCACTGCAATGAATCCTATACAATGATTCAAAGGAACTTAACTGTGCTTTGTCTCCTGTAATGCATATTGAAAAACTAACAATAGTAGTAATAACATTTACATACATTTCATAAACATGTATCATACAGTAACACGTATTTGTACCGGTTTCATACACGCAGGCATTCCCATATTCATTTGTTACTGAAAATACTGTATTTACTTTGAAGTAGTATGTCCTACAAATACTGCCAATGTCCTCTTGCTTATTTGCACGTGTTTTCTATCTGAACGGGTTGCTTAAAGCTTTACCTTGTACTGTAGCACCTTAAAGTCGTAGTGAATTGTAAGTTAGATCGTCTTTAACTTCTGTAATGTGACATTTTTCTAAATTAAATGGAATATTTGGACGGGTATAGTTACAAGACGGATTTGATCAAGTCCTTCAGATGCGATTGGACTAAAAAAGAGAGTTGTGGTTTAGCGAATACAGAGCAATGCAGGTCTGTAGGGGATTGTTTGCCTCCTCCGGCACCCCCCCTTTACCTGCTGGTTGATCAAAAGGAGGAGAACGAGGGAGAGATAAATTTTTTAAAATTAATTGCGCAATTAACACAGTTTGGGAAATGTATTTTTTTGTTTCACCTGGTCTTTTAAATGCATTTAGTGCAGTTTGAGAACTGCAATTAATTAATTTTCTCATGAAATGAGTGGCTCTCTTTCACCAGAGGATAAAGTGACGTGATGTTGTAACATCGCAAAATCTTTGTGTTGTGTCTTTTCTCTGTGTCAGTTTTTGAGTTGAATAAATACAGCTTATATTTGTTTTGTATTTAACTTTTGTGTTAATTAACTGAAAACATATAGATGTTAAGTTGATGTGATCCCAGAACCTCTAGGTCTGTTTATATATCCATGCACACAATGCTAAATATATAAAAACACAGTCTGGCTGAAGTGAACCAACATCAACATCTTTTTAAAATGATGCTGATTATGAAACAGGGAAGTGGTGCTTTTATTTGTGTTAAATGTTTCGGTCCACCAATTTCATATGGTGGATAAAAACTGATTTAATTACAAGTCGGACTGATTGTCTGGGTGTAATAATGCTTGAATATGTCCAACCAACCTATTAAACTCAAGCACTTGATTGTGTAATGACTTACTGCAACCTAGCTGTTTATCTTCCTCTCTCTGTTTCTGGTTGGTAATCTCTTTGCCTTCATCTGCATTCTGTTTCCTGTGTTATCTAATGTAATTTTTTTTTAGCATTACACCATTTCAATAAAAATTAATAAAGATAGTGTATTTTTGGCCTTTTTCTGTTTGTTTCCTGTTTCTAAAGAAGGATGTAGTTAAAAACAAGAAGGGATGTTGTGATAGATAAGCTGAAGTGTGTGTGCAGCATCCTGCGACCCAAATATGGTGCCCCAAATTCCTGTATGTGAAATGCTACCCATTAAAGGAAGGGAAGTTGGTATTTCAGTGTAGTTAAGCGGCCGAGTTATTGCCGTGGAGACTGACCCACTATTTAAATCACTACGTCAGATTCGGTCATGTAGCGGTACTATGTAAGGGAAGAAGCACACATGATGTTTCATGACATTTGAGCAATCCATGTTCCTTCCTCTGAAACCAATAATACCAGTGACAAGGGAGACTTCTTTTATACGTGTTTGCATAGACGTCTGTTGGTTATGTTTCCTTCCTCTTGCTGTGTGTGTGTGTGTTTGGGGTTGGGGTGGGGGGTGTGCTGGTGGTAGACCTTTTTTCCAGTAACAGTCGATTACAGACTTTACTATTAGGTGTGCATCCTCAACTGATTATTGGTATCTGGTTTGCAGGTAGAAGAGCTCAGGGTTTCTGGTAATCTACAGCAGTGGGTCCGTGATATCCCCCCTTTGTCAGCACCACCCCTCAAGTATAAATTGTGTTAATTTGAACTGAATTTAAGCTGGATGTTATTTAGCTCTATTACTTATATAAAGGTGGATATTGTTAAAATACATTTTTTATACAGTTGAACTGTAATGTCTGTCAGTTTGGTCAAGTTTGCATTTGTGCTACAATACTTGAACTGGCAGAAGCTGGATGCTTTAACCACTTATCCATTACTTTTAGCTAACAATTTCAATCATTTATCCACCACTTTTACCTTTTCAGCAGTTATCCATTAAGTTTACCATTACTCTTTGCTACTATTTCAACCACTTCAACCATTTATCCATTAGCGTTACTTTCAGCTATTTTAACCATTTTTCGACTACTTTTAGCTAACTATTTAAACCATTTATCCACTTTTAGCTTTTTCTCCATTACTTTAAGCAGTCATACACTACTTATAGCTATATATCTCAACCATCTGTCCATTACTTTACTGTGCACTTTACCATTTATCCAATACTTATTTATTCAACTATATATTTCAACAATTTATCAGTTTCTTTTGGCTAGCTATTTCAGCCATTTGTCCATTATTCTTAGCTATTTTAGCTAACTGTTTAGACTTCTCTGCTCACTTGATATGTTTTTACGCAATCTTTTTTTTCTCCCCCTTTTTTAAGGTTATTTTTCTGCATTTTTGCCTTTATTCTGACAGTCTGTATGAGAGAGACCAGAAAGATATGCAACAATGGTCCCCTGGCCAGGAGTTGAACCATTGAATCAGAATTAATACAACGTTTGGTCAGTACATAAATAAATCAGTTAACAGTGATAAATTAGGTTAAAAACAATTGCACACTTGCAGTCCAACTGCAGTGATGTAAAATCTGAATTTTGATTTGCAGTCAGGATTTAAATTAATGTTCTGCAGGACATAATAACAATAAAAATCTGGGCAGCTTCTGTAAATATTTATAAACCCATTAACAATATTATTAATAATTAACACAAAGTGGAAACATGTAAATGCGAGAAAAGAAGTAGATAAAATGTCACCCCTCCTCTTTTCTCTCTCTCTCTCTCACACACACATTTACAGCTAGTTGTTGCACTGAGAAGAATTATGTAACACATTTCCAGTAAACTGTTTTGTCAGAGCATAGTTATCACTCGTTCCTGAAACAAACAGTGTGGTAATTCTTCTAACCTTCAGAGAACAAACAGGGCTGTTAAGATTAATACGTCTTCACAGAACTCACAGAGCTTCATCTGAAGAAAGTAATAATAGGCCTTATTTTAGGAAACACAGGTTAAATATTAAAATTAATGCTGGCTCACTGTCAACCTGCCATGGCCTACACCTACACTTGAATAAAACAGCCATCGTTAATGTTGTTGACAAAATGTTTGCTGTGAAAAAGGCCTATTAAAATGGAACATTCATGCCTTCTTTTACATTATTTTAGACGTGACCTTTAAACGTTGGCTTAATGTTCAGAAAAGCAAAACAAGTGATGCTCATTAAGCAAAAAACAGCAGTTAAATCCCAAGTATGAAGAATCCTATTTTGCTCTCAGGTTTACTGTTAGTGTAGCAGGAGCAGCTTTGTGTCTTTCGTGTCTAAAAAAAAACTTTTTTATTTGCATAACTTGCATTTTTCATTCACACAACACAGAAATTGATGAGAGAAATGCCAATGCCATGAAAGAACAAATCGAGCAGAACCAAAAGACACATTCAGCTCCAAGACTTCTAAACCATCTCCACCATCTCCACCGGATAAAACTTGAGACTGAATCCAGGAAGACTGAAGGTGGAGTCTTTATTGTTACTGTTCAGTCAGTGAATGCATCATTACGTGTAGGGTTTGAGGTTTGCCATCAACATACTGAGTATAAAGGTGGATATAGACATACAATATCACAACACAGATAAGGCTGTAAGTGATCCATCAGTGTTTTGTAATGAAGCCTGTCACATGTAAATTGCACAAAAATGTACTTCTGTAAAAAACAGTATCATGACTGTGTCGAACCATCTAACATACGTACGTACGCATCACGGAAAACGGGAAGTGGATGACATGTTAAAGGTGGCGGAGTTGCCTGCAACATCAGTCAAGTGTGGCTCATTGTGTTTGTCCACCAACAGCATCAACACCATGACCCGTCTGCTGCTCGGAGCCGTGCTGCTGGGGAACCTGGGTGTCTGTGTCACAGCACAAGGTAACCTCTGATATATTTGTGTTTTATGGCACTGATGATTAGTTGTTGATATTGTATGTCTGACTGATTTGATTTGAAAGTCACACTGATTTTGTTCTGTTCAATCTGTCCACCCTGAATCTCCAACGTCTCTCTCCGGTCACAGTTCATGTTTTGAAAATCACTGTGTTGAGTTTGAAACACTCGGCTGAGAGGACATTCAGAGATTTGTGGAGTGCATCTTTAAATTTACTGGTCTCTAATAAAAACTAACCAACCAATAACAAAAGTTATAAATAGATAAATAGATTCCATCATCTGCCTTATCTGAACGTCTTGTGTTATTTACTGATGGCATGTTGTGTTACGCTACAATTTAGAATAGAATATAATAAAAGGCAACAGAACAATGTGAAAAGCAACAGAATAGGACTTGATTAAGTAGTAAATTAACTGAATCACAAATGGTAAGTTTATAGTACCACAAACAGTAAGTTCTTTGTCTCTGAATCACTACAAGACATCAGTAAAAATATACAAAATGTCAGAAATCATCAATCACCAACAAAACAGGAAATAGATTTGTTTAAGCTAAGAACAAAGTTTTACTTTACTTACTTTAGTAGTAAGTAAAAGAAAGTAAAATCTCCTGGCCCAGGATAGAATGGTGTCTGTGGTCAGAAATCCAAATAAAGAGAGTGACGTGAGCGTGTATTTTGCTCTGAGATTTCGAGGAACTAAACTTAATGGCAGGTTTGTAAAAACAGGTGGAACAACACTGGCACATATTAATGAGGCTGCAGTGTGAAGGTCTTTCTAGGAGCAAAACAAGTCCACATGACTGAATTCTTCCTAAGGAAAGTCATTTTTAGTCTCTCTCTTTTTTTTTTTTTTTGTTTTGTTTTTGAAACATCACTGAAAAATATAATACACCAAAGGAACTTTAGTTGTATTTTAATGCAGTCAAAACTGTTTTATTCTTCCTTGATGTGATCCGCTTCATATTTAACTATAGTTTGTTTAGTTTTTTGGCATTTTAGCCTTACGATGCAATGGAATCCAAATTAGTTGTGATTGATTATTACTAGGTATGCTGTATGTAGGTGTATATATATATATTTATATCATAAATCCTGGGTTGTGACTACACCTTCTTTGTTTTTCCAGTTGGGAGTACTGGCTGTAATGCACTTTCCCCCCTAATTTTTAACAGTTTTTCTATAGTTTTCTGTGTTTTACTGTCCTGTTTGTAAAGCAGTTTTTGCTCTCTACTAAGGAGCTGCTGTATAATAACCACCATTATTATTTTATTAATCAACCGACCAATCACTTCTGTTTCATCCGTTTCATTGATGCTCTTATCTACTCACAAACCACTACTATTCAATAACTTCCTCATTTCCAGAGATGCTCGCTCCACCCACCCAGGTGAGGTTCGACTCCGTGGACTACAAAAACATCCTGCGTTGGACTCCACCCACCAACAGCACCTCCCTGCAGTACAACATCCAGTGGAAGATGTGAGACATTACACACACACACTAGATCTACATCTAAAAGTGCAAACATTCACAGTGTTTTTTTCTTTTGTTTTTCTGTTGATGCATGAACTCATCTGAAGAAGAATACATATTAAACAAAAGAAGAAATAGTCAGATTTGAGATAGTAAACTTTCCTTGTTTCCACCATGTTACCACTGCAACAATAAATACATATTTCAACAAGTCATTAAGTCTGTTGTTGAGTCCTAAGATCTTTTCTTTAAACAAGTTTTTTAAAAATCTACCAGTGGAGTGATATCACTTCACCACAGTGATAAATCGAATCTTTTTTAAAAGAAAAGTCTTGAATGTTGAACATGAGACTGAACTTGCTGTGTAGATCAGCTGTAAGCAGTTGTGGAAAGTAACTAAGTACATTTACTCCTCGAGTACTGTACTTAAGTGCAATTCTGAGATATTTGTACTTGAGTATTTTCAGTTTCTGCTACTTTATACTTCTACTCCACTACAATTCAGAGGGAAATATTGTTCTTTTTACTCCACTACCTTTATCTGATAACTTAAGTTACTAGTTACTCTGCAAATATAAATATAATCAACAAATTAATTATGATGTATTATTATAATATAATAATAATAATAATATTAATAATAATATTCTTTATTTATAGAGCACTTTTCAAAATCCACGTTACAAAGTGCTTCACAAAGACAGCAAAATAAAGCATTCAAGTTATAAAATCAAGAAAACAGATAATACAAAATAAAAACATTTTAAAGGAAATAAAAGACAGTTCAAAGAAAATTTTTAAACTCACGTAAAATCAGCGAAGGCTCTCCGATAAAATTATGTTTTAAGAAGGGATTTGAAGGAGATCAGCCGACCTGATTTCCTCGAGCAGAATAAATTAGGATAAGACTTTACTGATGCAGCATTAAAGTGATGCTTACATAGTAAAATAAACTTGATGTAACGCCCCTCCTCTCTGTGTTTGCGTCTCTCTACTCCTCAGTTATGGCGAGCCTCAGTGGTTGGACGTGGACGGCTGTCAGGGGATCCATAAGCACCAGTGTGACCTCAGTGACGTGACCTCCGACCCCAGAGAGTGGTACTACGCCAGAGTACATGCTTCCTCCGTGCCCTCCAGCAAATCAGCCTGGGCCCTCTCCCTGAGGTTCAGCCCACGCTGGGACAGTGAGTGTTTACACTTCTCCTCCTCAACGTCTGCATCCTCTCTTCTTTTATCTGCTCGCTTCCCCAAACTGATGCAACGAGACACAGAAGAATACACAACCTGTAACAGACACTGATAAAACTTCTTCTTTATTTAGAACTAGGAGCGAAAAAGTACTAAAATATTGGACTCAAGGAGAGGTAAGAGTAAAAATTAAACACAAGATTTTATGTTTTAAGATCTACATAAAGAGTACTGTAATAAATCAACACTAAATCCACGTGTTTAAGTTAGAAAATTCAATTTACTAACTCAAAAAGTATAATTTACTAAATCATATGCAGAGTGGAGTCAAATTATTATATTGATGTTGATATAACTGATCCTGGTCCCAGTCTATATTATTAATTGGAACAGTATTTATTTGCCTTTTTCCAGAGAAACTCAAGTAATGCCGCCTTGCAAACCAAAAAACAAACAAACTTCAACCCCCCCAAAGCTACAAGGCAACGTCCCATAAAAAGTAGTCTGTTTAAACTGTTCTCAGGTTACTTAATTACGAAACAAAACACTGTCACATGTTGTCTCTGCTATACATGCTATACATACTTCCTTCTTTTAGTTAAAAAACAACAACTACAAAATAAACACCTCCACTTCCTGTTATTGTACTATTGTACACTCTTTTTACGACTTTGATTTTGTGCTTTGTCATAGTGCAAAAAAAAGTACAAATAAAACAATAAACTAAACCAGATCCTCATATCTGCAGCCAAAATCAGCCCTCCTGTACTGAGGCTGAACGTCACAGAGCAAGGGATCGTGGTCCGTGTGAAGCCCCCAAGACTGCTCATCCGGAAGATGCACAGCAGTCTGCACTACAAGATCTACCTCAAAGCCTCTAGTGGAAAGGAGGTACAGAGACACACACACACACACACACACACACACACACACACACACACACACACACACACACTATGTAATATATTACTATTTGGTTCTATAATTTGCACTTGAGTACAGCCTACCAACACACCAGGCCAATATACACTTTAGCATTTTTAATACTTATATTACTTCATTTAATTTTAATCTTTTCATATTTCTCAAATTTCCTATTTTTACTATTATTCTAATTATTATTCTTTATTGCACACTAGCCTCAAGAATATGCCACCCTGCATTTCACAAAAATAAAAAATAAAACACCTCCACTTCCTGTTATTGTACTTTGTCGCTCTTTTTACAACTTTGATTTTGTGCTTTGTCAAAAAAAAAAAAACTAAATCAAAATCAGCCCTCCTGTACTGAGGCTGAAGATGTCCGTGCACATATTGTATGTATATATGAACATGTGACATAAAAAACCTGCGATGATCTTGAATCTTGAATCCAACAACTACATGGAAAATAGTGTTCAGGTGTTGCTCTTACAATAAATTAATTCCAAATAATGGCTCATGTAACCTGGAGAGTCTTTTAGTCAGTGTGCAGCAGGTTAGCTGAACATGCAAATACGTGAATTAATCAAGAATAAAGTTTCCATTAGAATAATAATTAATGAATATTAATAATATGAAATTTAAATTAAGCTTTTCTGCCAACAACATTCCAATTTTCCCTTTAGTTCGTACCAAATTACATAGTTCTTTCCATAAAACTTCCCTAGGAAATTATGAACCTGTAAAATAAAGATTTTATAGCTGCAACTAACAATTATTTCCATTATTGATTAATCTGTCCGTGTTTTTTTCGATCAATCGATCAATCGTTGTTAAATCTATAGAATGTCCCTAAAATGCCAATTTCAGTTCGTCAGATGTTAAAAATGTCAGAAAAATTGAAAAACGTCCCTCACACGACTCCAAGGGGACGTCTTCAAATGTCTTGTTTTGTCTGACCAGCAGTCAGAAACCCAAAGATGTTCAGTTTATGATATAAAACTGAAAAAAAAGCAGCAAATCCTCACTTTGGAGAAGCTGGAATCAGAAAATGACTGGTGGTTTTGCTTGATAAATGACTTCAACAATTAAACAATTATCAAAATTGTTGACGATTAATCGACTAATCGACTGGTTGTTTCTGCACTAAAAGAATCACTGTGACGGTAACATGCGTAGATTTTTCTCGGAGCCTGGAACAAATCAAATTTAACCCTTCAGTGTGTACGTTAGAAACAAATTACATTTAAACTACCACTACTACCATTACGAAATAGAAGAGGAAGAAGAAGAAGAGGGAAAGGAGGCGGAAGAGGAAGAGCAGAAGAAGAACAACAATTAAAAAAGAAGAACAACATGAAGAAAAACAACTCTTCCTACACAGTTCTTTCATTTCTCCTTTAAGGCTGGATTTGCTGTCAGACTGCACGACCTGTTCTGTAAAGATTGTTTCACTTGTACAACTGTTGCATCACCGTCCCTGAGGGTACAACTGATCATCTGTCACCTGTCTTATTCTGTCATCTTCAGGAGGTGTTTGAGATGGACTGCTGTTCTAACAAGGTGACTCTGAATGAGCTGAACCACAAGGCCAAATACTGCCTCCAAGCCCAGACCATGATACCCCTCCAGGCCAAGAGTAGCGCTCTTGGCTCTATGAAATGTGTCACTACGCTCTGATCAAACAGGTATGAACATTTGGTGGTGCTGAGGTCTCCTCTTGCTCTGAAACATCGGCACAGAAACTCATCTTTCTCATTATTTCTATAGTGTTTGTTAAAAGAAGTAGGTTTAGTAAGACCACTGCTGTGCACATCACTGATTGAATGCAGACTCCTGCTGTAGTAAAAAAAAAAAAGCTACTTTATCCATGAGAGTATGTTTGTAAGTGTCTGCTTTGTGGGATTGTGTCTGTGCTGCATGCAGACCCGCTGGACGGTATCGTTAGCGAGTGAAAGGTAACCTCTGTGTTGTAACAATAGATTACCAAATGAGAAGTCAAGTATCAGCTGTCGCAGAACAATCGCCTGAGGCAGTGAGACAGAAAGAGGGAGGGACAATGAAACTCCTGGAGGAGAAATCTTAGCAGGAGAGTTTCTTCACAATGACTATAATTACCTCTGCTCACCCCACCCTTTTCACTATTTTTAGATGCGACGGATGTGTAGAACGGTGATAATGTAATTCTGGACAGTTATTCCTTTATGCAGTTCATTAATCTCTTCCCTCTTCTCCACTGTCTTCTTTTTTCTTTTTCTCTTTGCTGTAGACAAACTCTGCCAACATGATACACTGAATGACTGGACTTGTCATCCATCAGTTCAGCTTTAATTATCCATCACTACCTCGACAGCTGCAGCCATATAAACATCCGTGCCAATAAAAGTGATGCACTTTATCATTACATGTGGTTTGAACTGAAGGTAAACTTTCACTTTGAGTGCACAGTACTCGTACAGAACATTTACAGCCTCCAGGACACTGTAACTGCATTGTTTCACTCAAGAAGAGCTTTTTAAAAAACATTTTGTCTGTGAAAATTCATTGGAAATGACAAAATAATCTTAACTCAAGGTCCACTTACCAGCTTTTTTCCTCAGTGAGTCACTGTGCAAACTACATCTGCTGATGAAGACTGTGAGATGTGGCTCAAAGCTCCAGAAAAAGCTAGTAAGTGGACCTTGAGTGAAGATTATTATTATTATTTTTAAACTTTCACTTTAGACACACTACAGTAACCAGAGATCATATGATATGACATCAGTGAATTACACCAAAATGCTAACTAATATCTAATATTTCGTTTAGCTTTCTCTAAGGGTATTTAGATATTTGATTTGTTTGTCTTAATATTTCTGTTTGTTTACTGTGAATGGAGAAAATGTTCTGCCAGTGACCATTCCCAAATACCAGAGTTTCATTTGTGCAGAGATGGGTGAATTCAAAAGTGATGGGGACATCTGGTGATCTAATGTGACTAGTGTCATTTTTTCCAAAAATTACTTCCTTTTAATCAAGTTTAATGTAACAATCTCTTGAATGGGAATTGGCTAAGAGATTATCTACTGACACTTGGATAATCAAAGATAATCATAATTACCACTTATTGGCTATATTGTCAATATAGAGTGATATCAATTATGCTACAATTGGATTTTAATTAATTAGCACGAAGTGTGTGTGGGTACATGACCAGAGTATAACTTTTTGTACATGCAGATTTTGTTACACTTTTTTCTGTGGTACGCACAGTTAACACTCCACTATTTGTTTTTCCTCCAGTACAGCCACGCTCAGGCTGGTTTGTATCCGATCCACCCATGAGGATCAATGAATGCCATCTTAATTTTTAGCAAAGAGCTTTCTAAAAAGTGAAAAACTGTGCCAAAATATCACGAGAGCATTACTGTGAACTTTGAAAATGTATCATGCCAAATGTATTTGTTGCATGTGTCGTATTTCAAATAAAAGTCACAGACACTGTTAACACTGGTTAATTCTGTCTTGTTGGTTTAGGTTGGTTGAAATTTAAAATACAAAAGATAAGGCTGGTGTTATTCTATATTCTTTTAATTGTCAACCAATCCCATGAAAGGGCGAAAATCTAAAATTTATTTGTAGTCTCTCAAAACTTTCTGACTTCCCTACCATGTGGCACTCAGCTCCAAGCCCATTGGTTCCTACTGAAGACTCAGTATGGCCATAAATGTATAGTTTCATTTTCAAAAAAGGCTCAGTAATTTCCTAAGACAGCTGGGCACTGTAGTTTTTCACCAATGTTACTCAAACAGGTCTAAATTTTGCATTTGTTGGGGACTATTTTCAGCTGCAGGTTAATACACAGTTTGTGCGCTAGTTAGTATTTCCGGCATGAGGGCGGTGAAAGTGGGATTTACTCAAAACAGACTAAACCACCCGTGTTCATGGTAATATGTTGCCAAGTGTGGCTCATTGAAGTGTTTTTGGACAATAGAGATCTGTCTGTCTTTTCATTGGATTTGTCGACAATAAGAAAAATATAAAGTTTCATCAGACTTATCCACATAATGTACAAAACACTGCTGTCATTGATTCTTATGAGTTTAACAGCTTCTTTTCAATCATTTTAAAATAGTTCTTTTAGCATTTATATAGTATTTTATCTACTGTGAGCTATTTTTATTAGCAAGCAAGAAACATGCTACAACAATGCTACATGCACACTAATGCGTCAGTATTAATAATCTAATATATGAGTAACAGGAGCCATTACATTTTGCTCATAATACTTGTGCCCTTTCACTTAAAGCTGGGGTAGGCAGAATCTGTGCAACCTAGGCAAAGCCTTCCGCCTCTCTCTCGTATCACTCCGCTAAGCCCCTCCCACCAAACCCACAACTTCGACCGGCAGCAGATGGAGTCGGTTCCCCAGCGAAACTGTATCCCTCGTAGGGCTCGCTCTCCACGGCGTGAGCCTCACCGAGACCGCGGTCCCTCCCGCCGTGACTTGTTTTCTCAAAGATGCCCCAGGCTTCAGAGGCAGCTGCAACGCCGTCCAGCAGCGGGAAGAGAGGCCAGTACACCACACACACACCACTGTCCCCCGTCAAAAGTTATTCCCCACTGTTTGTCATCATGTCTCTTTGCCACTCATCGTTACGAGCGCCATGGCATTGAACGTAATGAGCCTGAAGCTCCGTGTGGAGCCCGGACGTGTTGTTTTGTACTATACACCGCTGTAGGCAAAGGAGGTGTTGGACATTTACCACAAGTTGCAGGATTTTCGGCAAGGTTTTTCCTCCACTGACTCAGGTTTTCACTGTCTGAAGGGACGTGTACACACATCTGCTCTTGTAGCTTAGCCAATACGAACGCACCGTCTCTCTGAAATAACCTGATAGGCTAAAGTCTACCGTCACGGGATAGATTTTCTGAAGCCTGAAAACAGAGGCAAGAGGAGGGGCTGAAGTAGAGGTTTGCTCTCAGACCACTTGAATTACAATATGCTGCACGGTTAATATGGCATTTTTGCCCAATGACGCCAAAAGAAAACTGCCTACCCCAGCTTTAAGTAGGAGTTTGAAAGCAGTAACTTGTAATGGAGTATTTTTACCTCGTGGTAGCTACTTTTACTCACGTAAATGATCTGAATACTTCTTCCACACCGGCTTAAATTTTATGAGGAAAAGGCATCAAATAATTGTGGTAATTCGGCCTCAAAAGAAAAACAAAAAGGCAACATTTGTCTTGATTTAGACTTTATTCAAAATGTTGATAAACTTGATACTCTTGATCAATCAGGCGTGAAATAACCAATACTGTAATGATAACAAAAACCGTTCACTGAAACAGATGTACTCAAAGCTAAATCTGACACATTCAGATTTAAAGGAAGTGTTGCATTCAATAGGAAGTCTTGTTATTTGATCAGAAGGTGACGGGTCTTTCAGCAACTGCGCTGCGCCTCTGAGGTCGTTTGTGACGTTTTCGTACGGAGTCGTTTTCTTTGCAAGAACTCCTCACTAGCAGCTAGTTCATTTAGTGGTTTTGGTCCTGAAGACAGAGAGGCCTTAGTGCTGGTTGAGTTGAATTTGGTCCCATAGCCAGAAGCCTGAATGCACCATATTGCTAACTAGTACCACAAATATTCTTGCTGCAGTTTGTCAAATGTAGTGGAATGTTTATTTATGTAGAGTCATTGTTTAACTTAATAGACAAAACCCTTTTTTTTTAACCACCAGCCAACAAAGTTTCTGACTGTGGACGACAAACTGCAGACCTCAGCTTCAAACTGAATTACAATATTTCGAGGGGAATGTACAGTACCAGTGCAAAATGGTATTTACAGAATGGGCTCGTAAACTGCACCTTTAACGGCTTAATGATTAGTAAGGCCTTTACAGTGTTGGTTTGACAGTCAGTGGTCAAAAAATACAGAACATGGGATACTCCATTCTAAATCATCATAAGATGCCACAGTGATATACACATGAGGAATCACAATCATATTTACACCATTTGGGAATTCATATCTTACTGTAAATGAGCCCTTATTTCGTCCTTCAAAAGTGGGACACGTTTTCTAATGAGCTTCTCATAAACAGACTGAAGTAAGGCAGCGATAAAAAGTTGGGGGAATATAATCATCAGTCAACAATTAAGAACGGATGTTGAGTTAATTTGTTACATTTTTAGGGAGAGGGCCCGGGAGTGACAATGGAAGTAGATACAGTATATACTGTATATCCTGCACAGTCAGACCTCCATACTGATCACTGTTCACAGAGGTCCGGAGAAAAACGCGCTACACAAATCAGGATAATGAATCCTTTGTTAATCCTGAGTAAGCCATTCAACTGGCTGTAAGTGTACAGTATAATAATAAAAGGTAAACCGTGTCTTCACTCTCTTTAGCCAAATTCTGTCCTCAAACGTCTCCAGGCCTTTCTGAGCTTGATGAGATGAAAATTTGGCTACAGGGGGAAACCGTTTGCACTGTTATGTTTAATTGGTTTGTTTTATTTCTATTTGTACACTCTTCATGTAATAAGCAATCAGATTATTATTAAACTAATAATGGCAATGGGGATGAAATCTGAGATGCTGAGTAATCAAAGTCAAAGTTAAATAAAAAAATAAAAAATTCCTTTTTGTTTGCATAAATTACAAAATTGTGTGCACATGATAAGAAAAATGAGGACATGAATTAGACATAATGAGAAGGTTTAGTACTTGAAAGCATGGGGTCTGTCTGGTTTACAGTACAAGGATCACCATTTTGTGCACTTAATGTTCTGAACGATTCTCCTGTAATTCTCCTGTGTGGACACTCCCGGGCTGTGTAGTCAACCTTGCATGACTTAAATCTTTATGATGCTGTGTCATTACAGTTCCAGCCAATTAGCTGCCATCTGGGGAGGGGGTTAGATTATAAATTCATTAATTTGGGTCAGGTTTTCCTGACATGAACATTCGTAGCTGAAGTGTTAGCCCACTCTGCTGCAGTGGGCTGACTACAGGAAATATTAACCAAAAAAAAGTTTCTATAAATACTCCATATTAGCAACACATGACCACAAAGGTAATTTAAAACTGAATCCAACTTTCAAGTGAAAATGTTCCACATTTGCTTTGTAGGACTTCCAGTGTTTTTCTACCTGTATCTCTAAAATCTTCAGGGCATTCTGAGAAGAAACATACCTGCATCCCTGCTACGGTGCAGTATATAACCTGTCCCTAGAACACAAACTGTACTGCAGCATCGCTGACTTTTAAAACAGTCATAAAACAGCATATATGCAATACAAAACAACTGCCAGCATTAGGCTGATAATGGATAAAAAGAAATATTTACAAACAAGGCATAATGATTTTTTTTTTGTTCAACATTTTAAGGGTACATGCATGATTCTCAAGTCAAAAAAAATCTAAAAGCGTAATCGCACAACTTTGAAACTGACATGGAATGTACGTCCTGCTGGTTGCTAAGGTAAGGTCAAGTCTCTTCATATTAAATTACCTATAAAAATATATATATAAATAAAAAGGTGAGGGTATTGTGTTGCGAAAGCTGCAGCAGCGGTCAACGTTTAGCTGCACCGACAGAACAAGAAAGGAAGAGGGTAACAAAGGGAGAGAGAGATGAACAAAGGTGGCAGTGGAGCACCGAGGGATGAGAGGAAGAGCTGCTGGTTCCAGCTCTGGCATGTTCTGCCCAGGTTTCAGAACTGTGTGTGTGTGTGTGGAACATAGATATAAAACAGTAGATGTGACATCACGTCATGACTCATGGGATAACCGTCCGCCATCTTACCTGGGTACTGTTTACAATCACCACCTATGGGCAGCAACTATGTTTGTCTGAGGTGCAGCATTTAATTGCTTTACCAAAAAGACCAAAGAGACCAGGGAGGCTGGCTTCACTCCACACGTCGGTGTGGAGTAGAGGAGAGATTTTTTTTTTTTTTTTTTTACATATGGGTCAACGAAAACTACAAAAAGTTAGTAAACTATGTAACTTTACCATTAGCTACCAAGTAACAGACCAGCTGAGTTATTGCTGATTGCTAGCTCTCAACAGCATTGATCAGTTAGCTAAACAGGTAAGTTACCATCAGCAATATTATTATTAATAATATATATAATATATAATTAATAATATTATTAATTACCCAATATTAGCCGCCTTGAATCCAGCAATCAGTCAACATATAATAACATTACTTGTTGTCATCTCACCTCAAGCCTTTACACGATTTTCCTTTCAGTAAAGCAAATAAAAAATAATCCGTCTGGATTAGGTAAAGTAATCCAGTTGGAAAAAGGAGATTTGTACTTCAGCAGTTCAGGTCAAGCCTGCAATTCTGCAAAATTCACGCGATTTCTCTGCATTATCGTAAATTTAATGTCCGTAACGTTACTTTGCCATGAGAATGAAAAACAACTGCGACGAGTCCATCAGGAGTTCTGCTGAAGGCTTTGACGTTATGGCACAAAGTAAGCCTTTCCAAAGAAAACTTTATCAACAAAAATAACTCCTCATTTACAGTTAGCAAGGCTCTCCAACTTCTCCTCTTATCATCAAAAATAGACCCTGTGTTTGTGTGCAGGCGCTTGCGTGAGAAAGAAATATATTTTTGCCTTATGTACAATTTAAGACATTAATAAATATATTAAAATATTACAGTAAGTGTGTTTCTCTTGTGTTTCTGACTGTAATTGCCTGCCAATATAGGCCATAATACTGAATCTATTTAGCATTTCTACATAAAAGATATTGCTTATTGCTTAATGTAGTATATTAGCCATTCAATAAAAAAGACTGTTTTTACATATTAAGTTCAGGCAAAATTGAAAAAATAAAATCATTGTCTGCAATATAAGTGCACAATTATGAGATTATCTTCATGATCGAAAGCATGATTTGTTCTCTTGGAGCTTTAATAATAAAATTTCTACCAGAATCTTTGTTTTTTTGGTTCATCCTAGACAGGCACAGTTGTCTTACGCTCATTACAATATTGGCGTATTTGTAGAAAAATACAAGGATTATAAAGACAGCATAAGCCTCTTTCACCATAGGTTCCAATTACAGCAGGTTTAAAACTGGACCCAGGTAAGATGGCTGCTATATGGTTCCATCCCAGAATGGTCATTATCACGTTATACATGTCACATCTACTGTTTTATATCTATGGTGTGGAAGGCCTGGCTGATGACTGAGATGTCTTCTAGAAGTCTCTAGAACACTGACATCACTATGTTCTAACCTGGGTTCTATGTTATAGAACTTTAAAAAAAAAAAATGTCGAGAAAAAAAGGCAGCTTGGTTCTAAACCCTCCAGGAGTTTTAGGCCAAAAAGTCTATCTGTATGTTCTGGAACACTCTAGATTGTATAGGATGAACTATGACCAAGGCTCCTAAGAGAGGAACTCTTTCTCCAGCTCAAAGACAGAGGCCCGTCCCGGGGAACTCTGAATGCGGCAGAGCGGCACAGTGCAGTCTCGTTTCTGGCCCTCTGTGTCCATGTCCAGCAGGGAGCAGCCCATCCCCACTTCTGAGGACAGCACCACGTTTAGGTTTTGTGCCGCCTTTCCTCCGGAGTAGTGGCCCAGGGAGTAGCTCTTGTTGCGTCCTCGCAGCAGGGCCCAGGTGTGCGGTTTGGCCCGGAACGACACTGGCCGTGGTCTGGAGAAGGCATCCCCACCAGAGGGCTTCTCTGACGCTCCGTTCTTGTCCTTCTCCTGCTTCTTCTGTGTGGCTGGAGGAGGCAGAGTGGGTGGGCCATTGGCTGGAAACAGATGAGGGAGATAGATTTTTGGAGCGTAAATATTTTTTTAGACTGTATATACATGCTTCCTTTCCTTAATATGTTACTCACTATTGTGGTTGGTGGTGTATTTCTTTCTGCGTAGACGTGTTCCTGTGTTGTGGTTGCTCTGCTCTGGTGGCTGGCTTTGGGTTTGCACTGGCTTCTGTGTGTTAGCTGCAGTCCTGTTACTCTGGCCTTCTGTAGATGCTGCTGGGCCCGGTCTAGATGGCTCTGTGTGATGATTGACAGCCTCAACCTTCCCAGGGCTAGACTGTGACACCTCTGCCTCAGACTGCAAGAGACACTTGGTGGAGTTGCATTCCATAATGGCTGACATGGAGATGAGATTGACAGGTTGGGTGGAGGTGTGGTTTGATGATGCCTCGTCTTTGCGGGAGCGACCACTTGGTGGTGGTGGTGAGGTGCTGCGGCGGAAGCGGGTAGCACGCTGAAACAGGCCCTCCTTCTTCTTCTTCTCTTTCTCCTCACGCTGGGGCTCGCAATCTTCCCCAGGGGCTGAGTTTTTGAGAGCCTCCCTAATGTCATAACCGAGCACAACTGAAGCCAGCAACGAGCCGCAGCCATACAGCACGGAGTCAGTCTTGCGGCGAGCTGACGTCCGCTTCAGGCTGTTTGTGGGGGTGAGCTGTGGGGTGGTGGAAGTGGACGAGGTGGATGTGGTGGTGTAGGGGTCGTCTGGGGTCTCTGGTGGGCCACCCTGACCTGCTGCCCCGACCCCAGCATCTCCTGGTCCACAATGCCCACCGGGGCTCTGAGGCTGCTGCTCGTCCCTCCACAGAGGTAGATCGATGTACACCTGGTTGGGGAACTTGAGCTGCTTTGGCTTGGAGCTGCTGTCAGGACATTCCTGCGAGAATGTCTCGTCTTTACCGGCCCCCGCTGAAAACACAGAAGTGGAAATCAGACACGATAAACAAATGACTGATGGACCATTCTCCAAACAAGCCCCCTTTCCCATTCCCTTTACAAGCATCAGTGGTTATGTAAGAGTACCTGCCACTTAACAAATGGCATTAAACCCTATTTTAAATCTTACAAGTAAACAAGTACTCAAAAAACTAAGATTTTAAAACATGTTCAGCAAATTCAAATTTGAAAATGATAGCATCACAATTGATTTTCAGCTCACCTTGTTCAGCAAACAGGGCAGCGAGGGGGACAGACTTCTGGGACTTGACCAGGCTGGTGGACCAGGGGTTACTGCCGTCTGACAGAGGACGCACTCTGAAAATTACAGACAAGAAAACATGAAATAGACTAATGTCTGTGTGTGTTGTCTATGGGCTTGCATTGCTGTCTTTGTGAGGACCAATTTCAGTTTTAAACCTACTTCAAAGGACTGTCTGAAGGTTTAAGACTTGGTTTTGAGGTTAAGGTTAGAGTAAGGAATGAGGTCAGGAATTTAGTTGTGATGGGTAAGGTTAGGTTTAGGTAATGCATTAAGGCAATGAGGGTCCTCACAAGTATAGGAAGACAAACGTGTGTGCGTTAGGGATTCTCCAATTAACTGGGCACCAATCATAATGTACACAACTCATACAGAAGAGGCACCCGAACAGAGACCTATCTAGAATTTTTAAGGTAGGTGAGATGCACTAGCCAATTGTAATAGAAAATAGTAATAAAGGCAATGAATCAGTACTGAAATTATTTCCACTTATAATAAGTACATTTAAAGTATTGTTTGTGGTATATTAGCTTATGTTGTATAAAACACAGAGATGAGTCAAAAATAACATTAACACTCAGACATGAGGATTTTATTATGTTGTTTAATGGTGGCCAGTCTCCACCCAGACAGCAAGATAGAAAAATGACTAGCCTGCTTTTTTCTGTGTGTAACTGTGTGTGTGTGTGTGTGTGTGTGTGTGTATACACACTCTACCTCTCAGCAGCAGCCGGCCTTTCTTTGCTCTGTACTGAACTGGGGCCCCAGGTTCTTCCTTTCTTCTTGATTCCCTTTTTCACGTCATCAAACTCCTCTGGCCTGAAGAGGGTGCTGCGGCCCCAGGTACGGTTGCTCTCATCTTGAGTAACTGTTAACACAGAGACCACAAGTGTTAGCACAGACTCAAACAACTGCAGCAAGCTGTTGTCGGCTCTGACATCTGGTGTAGATGTGTTACTAAGATTATTAAAAGGTATTATGCCATTTGTAAAATCCCAGTAGTAATCTTGCTCTGGAATGGCCGGCTATTATTTTTTATGTTGTCTCTCTCTCCAACTATGTAGAGTAGTTAAAAAGTCTAAATAACAGCATAACTCATGGGTGTTCTCTCTTAGAGGTTGAGGAATTTTAAGGCCATTCTACACACTGGATGGATATGAGCCTTGAATTATATTAATAACTGAGTTTGATTCAGAGTGAGTATTTAACCTTTTCATACTAGAAAATATCACTGATTTATTTTAATTTCTGTAAATGTAAAATCAAAAAGCCAAAAAGCAGAAAACAAAATTATTGTGTATTGTTTTTATAAAAGCTTCTTGTAGGTGTGTGTTAGTCATTGTGAAGTTGTTATGAAGGTGTGAGGGAAGGCAGGATCCACCCAAGATGTCACCGCAACAGACTAGGGCCAAAATTCCCATAACTAGGAAAATGTGTTAATTACCAGCACATTTTTAGGAGTGCTAATTATTTAATTCAAGCCAAATAATTTAAGATGATTGAAAAACATATGTGAGCTGCAGACTGGCCCAAGTCTGTGGCATAAACCTCATCATTGTCACTTGCTCGTTTGATTTTCAGGTTAAGTAGAGTACCTGTGAAACAGTTTTAACCAGCAGCAAACACCAAAGGTTTGTTATAATCCACACATCAGGAAAAAGCTTGCCAATCAGCACATATTATCCCCACTGATGGGAAGCTGTTAGGCATCAACCCCTTTCAATTATCAAAGTTAGCCAAACATCACAGGCACCCGCGCTGCATGTGGCTCGCCCATAGCTTGCCTTTCCTCCTGAGCCCACAGTAGGCTGTGAGCTCGCTGGTCAGATCAACATCCTGTTGGTAAACATGCAAACTGTCCCTCTGCATATGGGACGTCACTGGGGAGGGAAACATATGCGTTACCTCGAACCAACACAAGTATTGCAGCTGACACGCTCCCAAGCTTGTGCATTTAATACATGACCTTAACATGGAAGAAGGAGGAGTTTTGTTTCTTCTGCCACAGCAGCCCTAAATAAAATACCTTGTTGGGCATTGAATGTATTGATGCATATATCTGTAAGCATGTGCATGTGCATCTGTAAGCATGTGCACATCCTATTTTCTCTTTGAGGCACATTTGTGATTTTGGGCTACATAAATAAAATTGACTTGAATTGTAACTGAAAAGTAAATGTGGGGATTATAAGGGCATGAATGTATGTGTCCATGTTCAAAGGTATATTGTGTGCATTGCATGTATTTGTATGTTTTTCATGTGTTTCCCTTGGACAATAAAACTATCTCTATTTAAGAAAATGTTAAGGCAGTTAAAAAAACTTTTGTAATTAATTTATACATTTGCTTTTCTCTGCATGGAATCAATCCATATTAAAACGCACAATCCCTAAACAAGTGGATATTTCATGTGCTGTGTATATCTGTTTGTTTCTGTTCGGGATATATACAGGCTGCGAAAACGAATCTTCCCCTTGGACAACGAAAACCATCTAAGTAATTTTGTAACTCAAAACATGTATATATAAAACAAGTCAAGTCTTTTCTGTGCCTCCTGTGTTACAGAGAAGCTAAATAATTTACCACTTGCCGGTAAAACCAATGTCATTAAGTCAACTAACGGTACTTTAAAACCGTTTGTTTGCTGGCTTCTTCTGATCCTGTAAATGTTGATATTTAAAGATTTAAAGCCCACTGTGAATTTTCTTGGGCCATTTTGCAGATCATCTCCATTAGGGCTAATCATAACAAATACAGGGATTCTGAGCAACAAGCTGCACCCGCTGTCTGAATATCAGGGTCTACCATAAATGCTCAAGAGGAATTTGTTCCAGTTATTGCAAGGGCGTTGGTGTGTGACTAACAACATTATCAAACTGTTCAAACAACTGGCTGACTGCTTGTGGCTCTGGAGCTTTTGTTCACACGGCTCTTGTCATTGTAAATGACACTGTTCCCATGTTCCCAGTCGCCATGAAATTCTCAGAGATGATGTGATTTCTTTAGAAGCATTATATTTTTTTTTAAATAAGTAGATTTGACTTAATCCAGGCCAAGAAATACACTTGACCAAGTACAGAACCACAAGAATACTGACAGAAGAGGAGACAATCAGAGCTCGCACTAAGGAAAACTTGAATATGGAAAAACAAACAAACACTGAACTCACGCTGAATGGCTCGTAGCCGGGGGATGAGTGTGGGACTGCTGGGAGGAGAGGAGCTGGTGCTATGAAGGCTTCGCCTCTTGTCCATGGAAGGAGACGCCTGCACGGTGATCTTATGCTGGAAGTCTGTAAAAACACCAACATGTATCCATTGTAAAATGTTATAAACAAAGCAAATGTTGCAACATTGGCACAAACAACAGACAAGGGCACACAAGCACTTTTGTACATACTACGATGATTTGAGAGTGTCAGTTTTCCATGAAATTACTTGACAAATCTCTGAAATATTCTGGTGTACAGATGACCAAACATTGGAAAGGTTGTTTAATGTTAAAAGTCTGCTAACCTTGTCTCAAAAGCCTGAAAAATAAGACAAGATGGGTTATTTAATTATGGATTAAATACTACTGTACTACTTTATAATACTGGAGAAATCACTGTGCTTTGTCAGTGGATTCATTTCGTTATAGATATAAATGATTGTGAAAATTACACAAATTGGTTTTCTTTTGCACTTTTTGTAGAATCGTTTGAAAACACAGCAGTATACACAGCATTGTGGATATGACATGAATTTTTCGCACAGTTGTATGCATGTCACAATAACAAAAACTTAATTCATTCACTCATTATTACAGTTATTAGCCACTTGATATTGTGGAAAAGATGATTTGTCCAGTTTTGGGGTTGATTTTGCTGTCAGAGATGTTACAGTGCTGTTAAAGTCAGAAAGTACTTCTGTTCACCATTTTTTATTAAATGAAACATCCATTTGAACGAGCCACTCAGAATTTAACTTTAATACTGTACTTTTACAACAATATTAAAGTATTTACTTGCACATTATTCCCGTTCAGAGTCTAAATCAGCTAAACAGAGTAGATATAGTGTAGACAGTCTCTATACTGCCAGCTTGAAAATGCTATTTGCTTATATAGGGTACCCACTAGACATTGCTTTGTCAGTGAACATCTCACATTAAACGCCCATAATTTCCATCTCAAGGTTGGACACAGTAACAATTTAGCTCTTTTCACTGCTCACACTAGAAGACCACCAATTTAAATGTGAAACCAAGTCAAGCCCTCACCTGAGGGCAGGCTGATGCGGTTTCCGTCCTTCAGTTTAAGGCGGGAGCGTTTGAATTTGCCTTTCCTCTTTTTCACATTGGGCTTGTCTTTGTTGAGCTGGAAAATGAGGATGTTGAGCTCTCTCTCTAGCACGTTGATCTCCCGCTCTGCCAGCTGCTGCTCCCGACGTTTCAGCAGCTCCTCCTGGGACTTCTGCTGGAGGGCAGCCCGCGTCAGCTCCTCTTCTCTGGAACGTAGCTCCTGGAAGAGCCAGGTATTAAGACACATTTATGGTTAAATTGGCAGACAGACTTACAGGACCAGAGAGAAGAGAGAGCATCAGTTTGTCTTATCTAGAATTGAACACCTAGAAGTGAAACAGAAATATTTGGAAAATATTTGGTTAGGCAATGTGACAGACCATCTTCTGCTCCAGTGAGGCCTGTTTCAGGTTACAGCTGATAGATAGATGGCATCATTAAAACACAGCGAAGTACACTGATACCCTTAAGAAACCTTTTTCTACTACTACACATGTGAAAAAAGGTGTGTAGCACCTTTTGTGGCTCCAGAGGGAGCTGTGAGACATCTGCTAAAAGTGATTTCACTTTTGTCAGTGTTGGTTGGTGCTGAAGACTACAAGTTTGAAAATGAAAGCAATCTGGGGGTGTGGAGTTAAAAAGTAGTGAGGTTACCAGACCTCTGTAGCCCGCTTCGCATCTCTGCTTTAGGCTAGCAGCTCGAGGCTACATTAGCTGCTACTAGCATTACACACCCAAATCTCTGACCAAACTGTCGGCGGTCCAGTTGCATTGTGGGTAATGTAGGCACCAGGTTTTGAAAAGGAATAATAATGCTCCAACAAGTCCAACAATGTTATAGGAGTGCAGTGCTACATCGAGTACTCTAATGAACAGACATTTACATTTATAAGATAATATTGGCCTTGTTTAGATGCTTAAATGGCCTTATGGATCCAGAAAGTGAAAGTTCTCTGGATCATCATTCAACTGTGAGGTAAACTTTTAAAGTCATGTTTCTGTTTTATATTTGTGCTAATTGTCGAAGTTGCCCTTCTAATGAACAGCATTCCTCCTAATGTCTATACATGGTTACGTTCGATATTAGGGTTTAGACAATATTCTCTTTTAAGACTGAGGGGAAAATGCATTGCGAGAAAGGCAAACAGGTAGAAATAAATAATCTTATAATTCCCTTATAACAAGAGAAAAGCTCTTGCAGGCAGACGTCTATAAGACAGGCAGGAGGTTTATTCGGTAACTCTGTTCATAACAAGTTGGTTTCAGGAGATTACTGCCTGCTGTTTCAGGCTGTGTGACATAGAGTAAGCCATGGGAGGAACGAGACTGTTTTAGCTTTCTTCATTCCCTCTATTTTCTCTTTAATTGCACTCAGCTGAGTAATAATAATCCTTACTGGATGACTTCCATAAAGCAGCTTTACAGTCAACCCCCTTCAGCCACCCACCTAGACACAGATTACTGTGGGATGTTTACAGGAAATCTGCTGATGTAGTGACTAATTCTACAAATAATCTTGTGAAATTTGCGATGGGAAAATGTTAGCTAATGCTCAAAGCTACATTTTTTTTCCTTCTCTTGATTGATGAAAGCTTTACATACCGAACAGACTTTATAGGGTTTTGTCAAAGTGAGGGCTGTGAAGATTATCAGTTGAGTGTTTAAGTGATTCATTTGGATGATTGGAAGTTACAAAACACAATAGCACCTGTTAAAAAGATGGTCTAGCATAACTGATAGACTAGAAACAGGTAGAATACATAAATATATAATACAAAGAAAATAAAATGATTAAATATAAGGCACAAATGAAGTCTCTAACAAAAAACAACACCTGCAGACGTTTCAGTATCTGTGTTATTCAGTTCATCGTTCGTTGACCCAGCTTTGTGTGCTGATCCTGCTGTTTCTACAAACACTAATTAACCCTCCTCTTTAAGCCAGCGACAGGAGACTTATACAGGAAGCAGATTAAGGTCTTAACAAGGGGAAGTACGCTAAAGCACATTGGCATTAATGACTCGTTTTGTTAAACGTGCGATTAGCTTGTCTACTGAAAGTAACCAATTAAACATTTTAGTCCGTTAAAGCTGTCCCAAGCAATTCGGCATGGTTAATAGATTAGTCAACATGTATCATCACTAAAAAATAAAATAGCAGAGAACAGTACAAGAGGGATAGGAGGTCTGTTACATTCACTGTACATCAGGTTTCCAAATTCCCACAGTGTGTGAGCCAGAGGAGAGGGAGGAGGAAATAAAACATACATTTTATGCGTCTAAACCATCTGCAAGACTTCATATTGTGTGTATGGTGTAATGTCAGTGGCTCCATGTATAGATTATGTGTTTTTGTGCGAGTCTCATCCCTCTGCCCTACCTTCTCTTTGGTCCTGAGCTCATCAAACATCTCCTGGATCTCCACACGCCAGTCGTCCTGCATGCTGTGGAAGGAGTCCTGGGGCATGGTGGCCATCACCGCCTCCTCGATGGCCGACAGCTGCTCCAGGATGCAGGAGAAGGAGGGACGCACATGGGGGTCCTGGTCCCAGCACTCTGGACACACACATTGCAATGTTTAGATTGACATATTAACAAACACAGTCACCAGCTTATATATGTATTGTTTCATCTATGTTAAGCTTTGGTAGTCAACCACTGCAGAAAACTATTAGTGCTTATCCAAAACAAACCACTTAGCAATTTATGTAATTATTGCAGTTCTATTATATTAAAATTAAGATGTGCAAGAACCAAATATAATCAATATGAACAGCAAATACTAGAAAGGAGCTTCCAGTAATCACATATTCCCAAAAAATGTTATTGACAACAGGCCTGGGCAAACCCAAATGTGTATCTCCACAAAATCTGCAATGGAAACTCTGCAGTACGCCTACCACCACACAATCATTGTCTAATGAAAAACAACTACAGAGTAAAAATCCTTATGTGAAGCAGAATTTAACAAAATTCAAATATCCCTGTGTGTGCAGTTGCGTTCGGTTACATTACCATTAGCTATAGAAACAGACAGGTTTAATGGTTTCCCTGAAGAGAAAATGTTTGTTTATTATGCTATTTAGGTGAGATTGAAGACCATTTTAGGTTTTATTGTTAATTATATGGTTATTTAAAGGATAAACCTTTTTGTAAAATGACCTTCATGTCTGATGAGTTATTCTGGATGGATGATTATAAAAAACCCAAGTTGTCTCTAAGAAAGAGAACCTTTTTTGTGGCAGATGTTATTGTGGAGTTTGCAATGTAATGTCATGCAAGAAGTGATGCTCTTGTCTGACAAATGTTAAACCATTGCAGCTGTATTTCTGGTGTCTTATAACCAAAAAAACCCACCAAAAATTCTGTTGACTGTGCAAATGTAAAAACAACACAACAGAACACAAAAAAAGCACAAACAAACATCTGAATATTCTCGGATCAATTAGCACTTACAGTTCTTACAAACGGCTTCTTGTTTTGTACTGCATTTCTATATCTATAGTGTCATGTACTGTTGCTTCCTTGGAATACAATGTCTTGATCATTATGGGACTAACAGGTTTATGTTCA
Source organism: Macquaria australasica (assembly GCA_005408345.1). Lineage (NCBI taxonomy): Eukaryota > Metazoa > Chordata > Actinopteri > Centrarchiformes > Percichthyidae > Macquaria > Macquaria australasica. The sequence continues at coordinate 2,609,141 of SEMN01000012.1, read as the reverse complement.
TCACTAAGTAATTCTCTTTTAATAATTAAATTAATTTAACTCCTCAGAGATTTGGTTGTAATGTAAAGGTCAGATAAAACAAAGAAAAAAAAAAACTGAAATGACTTTGAAATAAATGAATCGTATGCCTGTTAATTTACCTTCCATGAGCTTGGCGAAGGGTTCAGGGCAAGTGGAGGGGATTGGTAGAGTTAACTTATTTACTGCCACACCGTAAGCAACAGCCAGGCCGTCTATCCCACGGTATGGCACCTCCCCAGTTAACAGCTCCCACAGCAAGACACCATAGCTGGTGGATGAAATAAAAGGAAAGAGAAAGGAATATTTAACAAAGGACTGAGGTATAATGTAAGACACACGAGTAAGAGCAGATATTTTATTCTTGGGTCTGTGCGTGGTGGTGTGTTATTTGTCATACCCCCAGACGTCACTGCCTTTGGAGAAGAGAGATGACTTGATGACCTCAGGGGCCATCCAGGAGTAGGTGCCTGCAGCTGACATTTTTGTGGTTTTGTGCCACTCCCTGGCCAGGCCGAAATCTGTGATCTTCAAGGTCTTCCTCCCGATGTCGTCATTCTCAATCTTTTCAAGTAATAAAACTAGAAAGAGAGAGGACGGAGAAGGGGGACGAATTAGAAGGCAAAAAAAAAAAAAAAGGAATATAAATAAAGATACGTGGGGAAAGGGGCAAAACAAGCGATGAGTGATTGAGAGAAAAGGAAAAGTGGAAAGACAGGATTGGAATGAAAGTGACAGATGTGAGCAGGGGTAGAGAAAGGAGAAAGACGAGTGAAAGAGAAAGGGAGATACAAAGAGTGGAGGACAGAAAAAGACAACCGTGCAGGTGAGGAGATGATAGTCGATATTCAACAGGGCCAACCGAAGTATGCGGGTCATTTATTACTGTAGAAACAGAAGGCTGACAGCACCACAAAGCACCTGTCCTCGGGTCCTCAAACTATTTAACACATTAAAGACAGCCGGAGCCCTCCAAACCTGCCTGTAACACTACACCTGGCCTGAGAGCCCTGCCACAGTGAAGCCACGACGCACTGATGTGTGAAGGCAAGACGCCAATCATGTGCAATGACTTACATGCACATACATTTTTTTCTGACTGGTTCTGGGTGAGGACGAAACAGCCAACACATGATAACTACACAAAAATCATTTAGAGAAAGATCAACAGGATTTTCAACACTTTTATCAAACTTATACAAGTACTGTCTGTAACAGGTTCAGTTTGCTTTTCAGGTCAAAGTGGATCTGATGTTGAACTCGTCCTGTTCAGGGACAGGGGTTTACACGTTAAAATAAATACTAGTACAGTATAAAATCCAGAACACCACAAGAAACAACATGACGAAACAATATGACGAATCAACATGACGCTTATAATGTTCTATTTTGTTATTGTTGTGTTGGAAATTGGCTTGCGTATTGTTAAGTGTTCCTGTTTTTTGTTCACCTGTTTAATGTCAGTGTTCTTGTTATTGTGTCTAATCCCTATATGTTCTCATATAAAGGGACGCATATCATTTTAGACCAGTTTCAACTCAGTTAGAAACACGTTACTCTGATTCCTTTTAGATGAATTCAATGCAAGAAAATAAAGAAAACGCACAAAAAGGAAAAAACAAAGAGTAAACTGTCTAACTACTAAGAAAATATAATACTAATAAAAGAAGTCATAGAGGTGTAACATGTAAGGCTGCAAACAAATCTTTTTCATTATTGATTAATAAGCCGATCATTTTTGATCAATTCATTAATAGTTCGTTCTATAAAAAGTAAAAAGATAAAACAGTGAAAAATGTCCAATACAATTTCCTAAAGCCCAAGGTGACGTCTTCAAATGTCTCGTTTTGTCCGACCAACAGTCCAAAACTTAAAGATACTCAGTTTAAAATGAGATATAACACAAAAGCAGCATCGGGAAGCTGGCGCTGGGGAATGTTTGTTATTTTTCCTCAAGGAAAAGTTGTTTTTTTTAATGAATTGATTATTAAAAGAGTTACCAGTTCATTTTCTGTCGATCAACTAATCGATTGTATCAGCTTTAGTAAAATGTACAAATCTGAGTGAAAAGTGCAGAAATGTAACCAAGGCAAACTTGAGTAAATGTTAAATATGTACAAAATGCACAAAAATAACATTAAACAAAGAAAGAAAGTACAACCAAAGTGACCACAGTGCAGTCATTTTCAGTAAACACTTGGGTCACTTATCCCTACTGTATAGGCCTATCTTTAATACACACAGGAGTCAACAAGATGTTGAGAGTATTTTAGAGCTGCAACGATTAGTCAATCAAAAGAAAATTAATTGCCAACTATTTTGATAATCAATTAATTGTTTCACTCATTTTTCAAGCAAAAATGTCAAACATTTGCTGGTTCCAGCTTCATAAATGTGAGGATTTGCTGCTTTTCTTTGTCATTTATGACAGTAAATGAAGAGTCTTTGGTTGGTTCGGACAAGAGAAGCAATTTGAAGACGTCACTTTGGCTCTGGGTAATTGTGCTGAGAATCTTTCACAATTTTTTGACATTTTATTGACTAATAAATCAATTAATCGTGAAAATATTCAGCAGATTAATCGATAATGAAAATAATCGTTAGCTGCAGCCCTAGAGCATTTAAGCTTTTTGAACCTGCCACCCACGACCAGACGATGGGGGAGTAGTAACATTTTTCTGCTGTCCAATGTTTGCAATAAACTTACTCTCTGTGTGGTGATACGCCTTTTGATAACAAAAAGCAGCCTTTTCCATGAAGTGTTGTATCAACAGCCAAAACAGACTCTTTGATCCTCTTGGTATTATTTTCAACATTTGTTTTTGCGTCTGCCAAGATCTCCTCACATTACAAACTGTCCCATTTCATTATTTACATGCCCTCCTAACGCTGCAGGTCAATGTGAACATGTCCTATGAGCTGTTTTGATTCTACGAAATGACAAATTCAGCAGAGGAAATAAAACTTGAGAGTCTAAAAGTCCCTTTAGGTGAATTGACAGAGGCACTAAGATGTTTATTTTAATCCTTGCTGTTTCCCCTGAAGTGTGAACTCTTACCCCGAGTGTATTGCTGGCTTTTTTCCCATGCTAATATTCCCATGGGAAAAAAAGCATGTAATGATAAAGACACAGAGTTGAAAAACAAATCAAGGCATGCAAGATTCTTCACCTACTGTATCACGATGTACACTTGAAAACGTTACATGTTACTCAGTTTAAAGTCTGTTTTTCAACAAAGGCTCTTTGATGCGTGTGTGCAAGTTTTACTTGAATGAAGTGGCTGCTGTATGTGCTGTATTATCACTCACTGACCTTGGAATTAGTTCTCCACAGCTGTACCAAACTAAAACCTGCCAAAACATACGCACACAAACACACAAACCTTTTCTACAATTCTCAACCATAGTCATGCACAAATCATATTACACTTATGTACTTCTTTCATAACCATCTGAGACCCAGTTGGCATGGTTTACCTGCAGTAAGCATACTGATCTTCAGTGCTAGTTAAGAATACATTGTGACCAATTACACAACAAATGTGTCAAGAATGGACGTGATCTACTGAAAGATGTAGGAGGAATGGAAAGGAGGATAGCTGTTGACTTCGAAAACAGATAGTGTGGTCAGAAGTTGGCTTCGCGACCTTGGGACAGATGCATAAAACTCAGACTCCGCACTGAAAATCTGTGTATGAAGAAAACTGAAACAAACACATGCAGGGTCAAACTTTCCTTCTTATGTAATGCTTGCACTTTAAAAAACAAAAAAAAAGGCCCTTAACTGGCCATAAATTGTACAGCTGCCTTCTCACTGCTTCAGTCCAATACCTATAACTTGTGAAAATGTTCATATAAGCATTTTATTGAGGCTAATCTAAACTTAATTATATTGATCAAGAAGGTTTATTAAATCGTGCTGTTACAATGTTATAGTTGCAACTGGAGCTGAAAGGATTAGTCGATTAATTGGTTAGTCTACCGACAGGAAAATATTGGTTTTTCAAGCAGAAATGCATTTGCTGGTTCCAGCTTCTAAATTATGAGGATTTGCGGTTTGTTTTTGTTTTATGTGAAAATAAACTAAATATCTTTAAGTGTCTTGAGATTGCTGGTCAGACTAAACAAGCTATTTGAAGACGTCAACTTGAAATCAGGAATTTGCGATGGGCATTTTTCACTATTTTCTGGCATTTTATGGTCAAAACAACTGATTAATCGAGAAAATAATTGCCAGATGAATCGATAACGAAAATTAGTTACTTGCACAACACAAGCAGCACCATTGCACGCAGCTAAAACCACCAAGGACATTTGGCTTGTCTACTGCAAACACAGCTGCATTTTACCACAAGAGAAAAGTAAGCATTTTACTTCCAACTATTATCCCAATGAACACCGGAAACATGAACGGACAATTCCTGCTTATAAACTAGCTCCTATCGAGGACAAATTGTTGTTGGGCATTTTCTTTACACACACTCAACACAGTTACAGAGGGGGTGAGGGTCAAGATTTTTTCTTGGCATCCACAAGTGTTTTCAATGGGCCTGAAATTATTTCAAGCAGCATTTTAACTGTAGTGTGTCTCCAATGGGTCTCCACTAATAACAGGGGTATTGGTGCCATTACTAGCCTAGGGCACAGAGGGGATCCTCTACCCAGGCTGCAACAATAGGAATTCCATTACAAACAGGTTTCACTAGACCAATGATATACTCCTACTTCCTGTTGTCAAGTCCTCTCTCAGTGATTCCATAGATTCCTCCCAGCAGGCTCTGTAGGTTTATAATGACTTATGATGGGTTAGTTACACAACCTAGAAGAACAGTGGTTTTGGGATAAACCCGTCTGCATTGATTGGCCTATAGAATATCATGCCAAATACCTTCTTTGTAGCTCCATGATACTTCAGTGTCAGCCCTCTAGAAATGTTCTGATAAAAGACCTAGCTCCTGTCTACATGACTCCATGCTGACGTTATGCTACAAAAAAAAAAAGAAACACCTGTAAACCACAGCCAGCCATTTTGTTTGACTACTGGAGTCTATGAGCAGCCAAGCTAATAACACAAACACACCACATAGCCACTGCTGGTTAATGTGATAAAGTGTTACACACCATCATCCACTGTATAAATCTATCCAAGCATACAGTGCAGTCAATAAAAATGTAGACACTTTTTATTGATTCGGCTCTATACTTTCACAGAAGAATGAAATGTGAAATAAACACATAATCAAATGAAATAAAGTCTCACTAAAGAGAATAGACAATTCAATTAAAAAAGAAATTGGGGTTACAACTATCAAACTACAGCTACAAAAAACAGACTGAAGGGAACACATCTTTACAGCATGGTACATCACTGTACACATCTTAAATTTTAATGTTGTAAATGACGGGCAATATCATAAAATTGGATCAGTCTCATTTAACTAATTTATGTATTAACATATAGGTGGTAAAGGAGAGACTAATTATTAGGATTATTAGGTAAGTGGGAAACAAGGATTCATCAAGGGCTCCTCTTCACCTCTAGTCAACACATGCTCTCACTTCACCCTATTCTAATTTCTAAGGTTTTCTAAGAAAGGTTAATCTCAGCAGGTTTTCATCAAGAAACTTGTAACATAAGCCTGACATACAGAAAAAAGCTGCATGTTAAAAAAAAAAAGTTCTTCTGGTTTCAGACATTTTTTACATGTTACTTCCATAACCAGGACATTGTGCGGAAGCCACGCGTGCCAAAAATGATATTTAAATAGCTGAGAGCACTAACTCAAATGGAAAATACAAAATTACAGCAACATAGGGACAATACTTGCAAATGTAGCTTAAAATTTGCATTCAAAAAGCAGAAGAAGATGCTATGGTTGACTTCTATTTAGGGTCATCCTAAAAGTCCAGCCTCAGGCCAAACCCCACCCTGTACAGGAAAGATAAATCCAGTGCCTGTGTTCAGTAAAGTAAGCACATGTAAAGCCTCAACAGCTGAGCTAATGCAGTCTTGAGTATTCTTTTGCTCCTACACACAATCTAAGGGCCTGTTTAGATAGGATACGTTTAACAAAGGGAGGTGGGGTAATAGTAACCTAATTATTACTTGTGCTTCCCATGATTTTAATCCCATCTAAACAGGCCATGTCAGTAAATTTTAAGAACTGCACACTTACACACTGTTACATGCCAGTAAAAATAGCCCACGGTTATAGCAAATGCATGAAAACTGACATCCTTGAATGTGTTGGTATACTAGGGTCATTTCTAACCTAACTTCTTTATAAACATGAAGGCACAAATCCAAGACTAGCACCCAAATATTTGACAAGAATCAATGGCTCAAATACTTAGAAGTGAGCTAATACTTATGTCAGCTGTAAATACCCCGTTTACAGTAAATAGTTTACATTAATAAATGCAGCTGTGTGACGACAATTATGTTATCATCACTGTTAGATTATTAGGTTTGCCAGCTGCATAAGCTACAGGGTGGGAAATTAACTTTTTAAAATGTGAACATCTACCAGCCACTGACAGATGAATGTTCAAATTCACCAACCACTCAATAGTAAATAATTATTTTGTGTCTGAAATCTACCAGTCACTTTCATATTTTACCAGCATTTGGCTGGTGCTAATTTCCCTACAGGTTATGTGTGAAACCTGTTTGGTGTGATAAAAAAAATATCTAAATGGATACTCAGATCTGTTACAATCTGTTTTTCCATTGTGAATTGGTCGATCAATATTACAAAAGTCCTGTGATACTTTGCAATCACTGTCCTAAACACCTGTCATGTCTGAAAAGGTTATAACTCAGACCGTGTGTTGTTTTCTTTGCTTCTACTGCTTTTCCTCAGTCTATATTTTCTCACTCTTTTGAAAAGAAAATGTTTTGAAGCGGACAACAGTGCGACGCAATTGGAGATGGATATGCCTCCAAGGCAGACCCCACCCTCAGTCCAACCCCCATTTAATTCCCCTTTCCAACAGTGGATCTTCAGGCAGACCCATCTTTCATGGTGGAACAGTGGGAAGATCAGAAGCAGAGCTGCTGCCTTCAAAGCAGGTCCCACGCTTCTTCCCATTGCTTTCTCCCCCTCAAGGTAAAAAGAAAAAAATACACTTTATGGGCAAACATGACCATTCCTTCTCTCTTCAACAAACTAAAAATACCTCAAGTTTTACTCCCTGCAACTCTGCAGCAGCTAAAACCAGTCTTAAATGTGATAAATGAAAATAAAGTTTTGGAAAGTTTTGGAAGATACAGCACAGCAGCAGTACCCTTCAACTTCTGTAATTAAATAGTCTTAATTCTGGCTTTTAAAGACAAAAGTTATCATTCATGTGTTTAATACTTTCACTGTATTAGAGACAATTTGGCTAGATCCATACCTATAATATTTCATGCATATGACATATCTTTGTCTGCTGTGCTGTGAGAAACTGTGCTCCTTATGATGCTAACAATTTGATACAACTTTAAAAAAACAAAATTAGAGATGGTATACTAAAGTAGTCCATGTTCAGCATAATCCTGAGGCTTCTTTTATGTTTTGGTGGCATAACTAAGAACTGATGCAACATGGTTGCTGTAAAGCGCAGCCTCCTAACTTGACATGGCAGTATTTTCGTAACTGTGCCAACAGACTAAGCATGAGAGCAAGGGGGCTTCCTGTAGTAAGCAGAAACAAGGCTGCTAAACATTCCCCGACTGGTCTGTCTCTCCCTGTTGAAATCAGAGTGCCCCCAGGCATTCTGGTTGATGGGAAAAGGATCAGGGCTAATGGCTGGCTAAATCCATCTATCATGGTCACGTCTCTCCGGGCCACTTGCTCTTTGTCTGTCCTCTTCCTCTCCTAGTTTGTGTCAGTTTAAGCTTGAATTAACCCATAACTAGGCTAATTAAAACATAACAAATGTTAAAAGGTGTACAGCTAGTACCCTTTGCTGTATTAGCATCTATCAATGTGCTAGGGAACTACGGAGGGGATTGGTTGATTCGGAAGGCAGCTCTTCTCAGCTGTGGGCCCTTTTCCTTTTCACCCTGCCCTGCAACAATAGGTGCAGTCAGGGAGAGGTCATAAAAAACACAGTGAAAGCATCTCCACTCCTCCTCTCTCCCCTCTGCCCATTCTCTCGTCAGAGAAAAGACAGGCAGTAACTGTCTGTGTGTCACCAGGGGTAATTGTGGGAAGCCTGAGAAAAGTTGCCCTGCAACACCTAGTCAAGCTTTGGTAACTTTTCCTCTTAGATTCTACTTATTCCAGAAGTAGAAAACTAGTTATGACCTAGTAATGAAAAACAGGGTTTAAGAGGAGTTCTGATGCACAGAAGTAGGGAGGTTCACAGGGAAACCCAAATCTATAAGATAACTATGTCAGTTTAGTATTTTCATACCCAACGATGCAGCAGTAGGAGGACAGTTAAATTAAATGGGAGATGCAAATTAGCTAGCACTTGTATTGAACTGGTAATCAGTGTCTGTCTATTCTCTTAATATGGGTATCAGGAAAGAAAATGTGTAATAGATGCATCCCTAATTTCTATCTTTCAATGCATATTTTAATTGCAATAGGAGCAAAGTCATGGCTGTGTGAGAAAGAAAACTTATTATAGGAATAAAGCGACATGGAGATCCACCTTTGTGTACAATCGGGTATATTTGTACGATGATGCTTTTGTCCAAAGCGACTTACATAAAGTGCATTTGTCACTTTCCAAAACAACGTTATTTTGCTACTTCAAGAACCCAGTCTGGCCTGTCCTTGGGCCATTTTCATCAGTCAATTATAATTTGTTATTGATACTTAAAAGCGATTACTGTGACTGATTGAGAAGACATATAGAGATGGAAACAGGTGCACTTGTCATCTGCACATGCCCTAGCACTTTGGCCTGGTTGCTGCGACTACTAGGTCAAAGTAGGGCCCTTGAATGGTGCGATGATTTCAACACATTCTCTCCACTTATTATTTATCTTCATCTGTACTCATTTCTGTGTACTGACTATAAAAGGAAATACTTTCTGTGCTTCTATGACTTTTGCCAGGTCAGAACGAAGGGTGTGTGGAGAGAGTGACAGGGAGAGGGAGAGGGAGGGGAACACAGGGACAGTGTGATGAAGTCTAACAATAGCCTAAGATTGATGGGAGAATGCTGTTGCACACGCTCCAAACGTAACTCCATCAGTTTCAGTGGCGCGTCAAGCACACATTCCTGGCATACTATCGCTCGCACCAAGATGTGAAACTCCAAAGTTAATGTGGTTTATGCGTGCTGGCTCAGGGCCAGGTTTCAGTGTGATTTCTTGCTCTTATCTCCTGCCCTATGAATACTGCCACTCCTAGCTTGAGGGAGAAAGTTTAAATCAAAGTTAGAAGATGGGAAAGAAGAAAAGGTCAATGAAAGGATGTAATAAGACTAGGATAATAGCAAAGGAAGATGGAAAAAACAAATCCATTAAAGGCCTGTTATCAACAAATCCCTCAGACGACCTAAATTGACAATAAATGTATCCTACTAGCAAGTACTGTCTGCAATGCCAGAACCTGATATAACTTGTTCATCCACGCCATGGGACTCTGCTGACATTTAAATCAATTTTATTTGTTAGTCTGTTTTATTGTTTTTATTGTGTGCTTTTGATTGTTGTTTTATTCTTTTTACTCGCACTTTCGGTATGAAATGTGCTATATAAATAAATTTGCCTTGCCTTAAAAACAATTTTTTAAAAAACATTTAGGGTACATATTCATTCATTACAATGAACACTGCAAGTTTAGTTTATTCCTCTCAGCTTCTAAAATAGCAAAAGTGTTGTAAACATGGAACCACAGCTCTGAGCATGCACAGCAGCCACCCTCCAGAAATTGCAAAATGCAGTTGCAGAGTTGTTTCAGAACAAACAATATTGCCCATACTTATTCTAATGAATGAATATGTCAATACAACAATATAGCAGTATTAGTAAACAGTAGTATTTCGATGACAATGGAGCTCTATGGCACACAGCCATATGCTATATCAGGCTGCAGCTACACAATACTTGCTAGCAGGATAAATTCTTTGTTGGTTTTGATGTGTTCAGGAAGTTTTCTTTGATTCATATTAAAAAGTAAAAGAAACTGCAGCATTATCCTTTTAAGTTTGAAAATTGTATATGCCAAAAAGTAGATATGAAAAATAATAAGGAGCAAGAGGGAGCAGAAAGGAACACGGGAGGGAAGGTATAAGTAAGGAGAAAAATAACGAAGTAAGAAGGGAAACCCCCTCAGTTTGTGGCAATAAAAGAGTACCGCTGCTCTCTGGGAGATTAAATATGAACGGAACAAAACAAAACGAGGGCTTTGAGACCCTCCGAGTCCTAGCCATTCTTCTGGCCACAGTAGCCTAGCAACCGCTGCTTGACCAGTCCATTGTGCAAACGTATGTTAAGCTTTTATCCCTCATTAGCAACATTCCTCCCTGCAGGCTGGGATTTTACAGATTAGGTTGAAAAACACAAAAGAGATTGGACAAATCTTGCTGACTTCCAACATATTACTTTACAGGCTAATCATTGATCAAATAGCTGTATGTTTGTCTGCTTGGAGCATGTGTACACTGCAAGTTGATAAATGACAGGCTGAGTAGTTGAGTGAAGATGGAGAAGTTTAGTTCTATAAATGTACCTGTCTATGTCCTGGTTTACCCTGAGATGAAAAACACTGGAGTGAAACAACTTGACAATATATATCAGAAATAGAGAAGATAAACAGCCACACGAGCAGACGTTTTGCTCATTAAATATTTAAAGTGACAGATTGCTGATTAACAACCACTTATTGCAATGTATCCATTTTCTTTTTATCCCGTGTAGATAATTCTCACTGCTTTTATCCTTTTAGGCTGACCGACGCACTCACAACGCCAAGACAAACAGACAACAGGCCCACAATAGCAGATGCAACAACTTCTCTAAGCTGCATTATTCTAGGTTTCTACTGGGAAAACAACCCAACACACCACAGGGTGCCATTTGTGTGTTTGTGTGTAGGAGAGAGTCTTTTGTGAACTCAATGCCCTGGTTCAAAGCAAACACATACAGCTTCTTTCATTCTCTCTTTATTTAGATAAGACTGTATATTGACTACAGATGTTCAGACTTCTGACCCTGGGACTACCTGCAACTAACAACAGCGCTGTTGCAAACACCAACTGGTAGAATTCAATGTCTTTCTTGGCCTCATTTTTGTGATTAACAGCTCAGCAGTGGGATCTAGTTCTGCGGAAATCAAGTCTGAATTCAGATAAACAGATAATAATTCCACTAGCCTACAATCTTTAGGTAAAATGTTGTGTTCCCAGGTTTCATTAGAGCCCAGAATTGCACTAAGCACATTGTGAATGGTCTCTCATAAGTTTAGTTTTAAATTCTCCCTCTTTACTTAAAGCTTATGCTGACTCTAGGTCACAGTGAAGTGGCAGGACAAACACATTGAATTGTTGTTCACAGCACTGTGTCTGTTCGGGGGAGTTTGTGTATGTTCACCAAACATCCGATTAGCCGAAACAGTTAAATCCTTTCTCTCCATCTGCCCTATAATTAACACAAATCTTCCATCTTAAAGAAGACTGCTTTTAGGGTTGGGCTCTCCTACACTGTTCATCACATAGCATCAGGGGGCATCATATGCACACAACACGCATTATTTCAAAGTTTTGCTTAAAATTAAAAAGTATTATATTATCTGGAAAAACTACTTATTAACTGCAAACAATGTTTTACTCTAATGGATATACTATATTACTTTATATTACTACTTTTTCTTGTGAATATAAGTGGACTGTAAAATTAGGGTTGACAAGGTGTGAACTTTTTGTCATGCTTGCACTATTGCTGTCATTTATTAGCAGAAACTATAACCATACAGGTCATGTTTGCGGCATATAAATGTTTTGATCACTGGGCAAGTGTGTGTTTGACCTGCATGCACAGATTTTTCATGGTCAATCTACACAGGACCCTCCATATCTGTGAAACACAGAGGCAATCTTTTTCTGGTGATCATGGAGATCTGGTCTGTGTAAATTTCACATGTTTTGTCTCTACATTCACACATTGACTCTCACAGGTGGAGATTAACAAACATCAGTACGCCAGAGATGCTCCCCGCATGGCCCCAGGTTGATAAGGCTCTCCGGCCACAAAGGGAGAAGTAGTGTTTGGAGTCATATTACACACATAAACACACCTGAGTTGAAGTGGGTAGCCTGTGTCAGAGTGGGTATATGACTCAGACTCTTTTTCTCATCGAGTCCTGTCCATTCATTATTTAGTCCTGAGAAACTAAAGTCTGCTGGCCTGTTGTCAACTACCAGTCCATGGAGGAACTAGCACAGTTGTTGGCCTACTGAACCAAGTTCCAACTACATGACTGTGCTAAGTTACCAAGAAACTCAAAGGTGAGTACATACTCGAGTCTTAATCTAATTCATTCTTCCAAACATGTATGCCTGCAGCAATTGTGAAACTATCCAGACATTCCCTGCTGAATAAGCAATCATTCCTAAAACCCCTAAATGAATCATTTTCTCTTATTATCATCATTATTATTATTATTATACCTAGATAGGTTCTCTGTCTGACTTCTTTTTACCCTATGACCTCTGGTATTAGCTCTGGTTGGTCAAGCACATAGCCTGACAGTGTGGGCAGAGTGTGTCTGGTTATGTGTTTGGTAAATCACTGACTTTATCTGAACAACATTTCAGCTTGGGGTGGAGAGGGGGTTGGGAAGGGGTGTGTGTATGTGTGTGTGTGTTTTAAAGGGTGTGGGGAGTGGGGGGGTGCAAGCCCAGCTGAGCAAACTCTGACTTTATTTCACATCCTCTCGATGGTATCCCCCCACCACTTCATACACCCACAGACCCTTTCCACCTCTTTTAATCCACCCTGAGTAAAGGGCAGAGCTGTACCAGTGATGTTGTGAAATATGTGTGAATTATGAATTTTCGGCAACCTTAGTTTAGGCTGCAATGACAAAACTATGTTTTCCTAATAACCTATAAGCATGGGGTAAAGATTTCCCAATGCCCCATGTCATTAATAATATCAAACAATCACTATCTGTGCGACAGGTTGACACATGTTTAGTTGCCAAACTGAACTGAGAGACTGTCTGGGGACGAGAACTGTTTTAGAAGAGGCTATAGAGTTAGTTAACACTAACAGTGACTCAAGAGACCAAAACAAAGCAATAAATAACTAAAGGAGGATGGGCTACATGTGCAACAGGTGGATGGCTCTCCGTGGTCTCCATGAGGACTTTCTCCTAAAATTAGGTTGTTCATCTCAATTTCTCTGTCTCAAGCACACACGCACGCCACAAACACACTTCAATCTTTGCTTACTGTTGCTAGACTTCAGGTCACGATGGATAATGGGTACCACGGCCTCCTCGTGCAGGTAGAGCATCCCGCGTGCAATCTGCACGGCCCAGTTGACCAGGATGTGTGGAGGGATGCGCCTTCCGGTCAGCACCCGGTTCAGTGTCCCGCCTCGGGCATACTCCATGACCAAGCACAGGTTGGGCTCCTCCAAACACACTCCTTCCAGTTTAATAATGTTGGGGTGCTGCAGCATGGAGAAAAGTTTCGCTTCTTGTTTAACACTGCCGGCGGTGGCTGTAATGTCCTCGTCTGGGTCTTGCCGAGCCGCCTTCACGGCGACCTCCTGATTGTTCCATGTGCCCCGGTAAACTTTGCCAAATCCACCCACGCCTATGATCTCCTCTAGTACCAGTTCACTAAAGGGAATCGGGACGGGCGAGCTCGGGACTCCCTCTGGTACCCCCACCGACCCACTTGTAGCGGGGAGGCGGTAAATAGCGGGCTGGTAGGTGACATAGTTGGAGGGGAAAATCCCGACTCGGTGGTTGATTTTACCCGTCCACCATCCCTCGTCCCCGGAGATCGCTGCGTCCTTGGACAGGACCTCCACCACGTCACCTCGCCGGAGGCTGAGCTCGTCCTCGCCGCTTGCCTCGTAGTCATACGCGGCTGTCCACAGGGACCGAGTCTGGCACAGCGGGGCAGAATGAGCCCACGCCCGAACTATGGGGGGATCTGTCCAGGCATGATCCCCGGTCCCACCGCCTTCACCGTTTGGGAAAGCGGCCTGCGAGACATCCATTTCTCGGTGGCCGTAGCGGCACCATAGGGTGCAGAGCTTTTAGAACAAAATGAAAACTTTAAAACCGTAAAAGGTAACTTTTTGAAACCCTCATGCTGTCACATCTACGGGACTAGCCGATGAGAACAAGGGGGACTTCCCCGCACAGCCCACGGCAGGGACAAACCGTGTCCAAAGTCCTGTGGCAGAGAAAGCGTCTGCAACCCCGTAACGTTATCCACGTCGCCACTCCGGTAAAAGTGTGTTAGGGTCAATAACTAGCCCGCGACTAGCCGGCTAAGGTTAGCCGAAATACTTTTTAGCTAATGTCACCACTCTGTGAGCTGGCGGTTACATATAAAGTTAGACATGAACAATAAATGTCTTAAATCTCACATAATCTCAGTTATGAGAGAAACACTGGTCCATAACTTAGTCTCCCCTTCTGCTTAATGCTAACGCGAACAAGCTAAAGTTAGCTCTCCACCGATGGAGCCAAGTTGCCAAGTTACCAAGTTTTCGCAGGTGCCGCAGGAGGTGCACCTGCACCGTCCGGTGGACAAAGTGAGCCTCCGGGGGACGGGGTTTGTCCCTGAGAGCCGCCGGTGAATCTCATCCAGTGACCGCACCCCGAAACGCGGAGCCCGCTTGCTCGCTCGTGGATTTCCTAACAGGAATTTCAGCTTCCCCGGCTAGCGGGTTAGCTTAGCATAGGTCAGCCCGCTGACTGGTGAGGCGGCTGGCAGAGTCGCTCCTCTCAGCTCCGGGATCGGTTACGAGTTTGTTTCTCCTCTGGGGACGCGGAGGGAAAGCGACGGTTGAACACTCGCACTCGAAAGCACGTCAAACATCCTGGATTTCAGCGCGACAACGCGGGATTAAAACAAACAAACAAAAAAAACAAAACATGAAAAGAATCCGTCAACTTTAATCAAAACAACCCCCCCGTCGCCGCTGTCGCCGGACGAGCTCGGACCCAGCAGCGGCTGCACCGAGGATCCGGCTGCTGGCTGTGCTGCCCTCTGATTGGTGAATCCTATGACACGTGACCGCCGCAGCAGCAGGGGGGAGGGGGGAGGAGCCACTATAGGAATGTGTGAGGAGAGCGCGCCTTCAGGGAAATCATGAGAATAGTGGAGCATATAGGATGACACACACACACACACACACACACACACTTTCTTACTCCTCTCCAGAAACCAGCCATGTGAACAAGAAAGTACTTTTGTAGTGAAAATATAACTACTCCTACTGCTAGATAGATAGATAGATAGATAGATAGATAGATAGATAGATAGATAGATAGATAGATAGATAGATAGATAGATAGATAGGTTCTTTATTGATCCCCCAGAGGGGAAATTGTTGTGTTGCAGCAGGTACAGAATAAGATTTGAATAAAAATAAAAATTTACCTAACCTAAAATAGAATAAACCTAAGTTAAACCTAAATTGGAATTAAATTAACATGTCCCCAACCTAAATTAAATAATTAAATTAACATTTTGGCCAAGTAGACATACAAGGAATTTACATATATAATCATATACTACAATTAGGCCTACTAATAATAATGATAATGAAATAATACAAAAAATATCGCATATATAACCTAATGTCCATCAAATTCACAACGGATTAGGCTATATATCCATATAAATGCGTACTGAGTATAGCCTACATATGCATGTACACATACATTACCTATCTAAGCATACAGTATATTGCCTAAATGCTGTAGGCTTGCATAGTCAACCCATACATAAGCCTACTACTGCAGGCTATGCACAATGTGGTTTGATTGTATGATTTGGCTGCAAACCGCTTGGCTGCGTTTGCGCAGATAAACACTGAAGGTGGGAATCATATAATAGGAAAGGATGGGGAGGGAGGGGAGGCAGAGAGGATAGGGAGGGGAGGCGGTCAGAGCTGCGCATCTGTACAGGCAGGAGGAGAGGGAGGAGAGGGAGAGAGACGAACAGGACAAGATGAGGACCGCGGCAGCAGCTATGGACGAATCGACATTGGGATGGAAAAAGGCAGACGAGAGGACAACGCCGAGGAAGACCGACGAGGCATGAAAGAGAAGGCTCATGAGACGTGCTGTATCGCCCCAACATGGAGGCGTAGCGACAGTAGCATGCATTAGAGGAGATCATTTCATTGTAGCCTAGCAGCAGCGGCATCATCCCTCTGTCCAACCTGAGCGGAGAGAGGAGGAGAGATGGGCTCCCAGGTTGTGCAGACCCTGCGTCAGGGAGTCTGGGCATCTCTGACCGGGGGCTGGTACCACGACCCGGACCAGAACAAATTCAACAACTCCTGCCACCTCTATCTGTGGATATTTCTCCTGATGTTGCCCCTGTCTCTCCATCTGGTGAGTTTTTATTAGGGAACATGACGTTCAAGGCCGCGGAGGGGGTGTGAGGTGCTCACGGTGCCTTAGGTAACGTTTTTTTTTTTTCATGCGCCCTTTTTATCCTTTCTTGGATAAACGTGCAGTGGCTCTGCAAGAATCTAACATCCTTCATTGTCTGGGTGCTACTGAGGAAAATACTAGAGAAAACAGCACTGTCGCAGTATTTTTCCTGGCATGCAGTGACGGAACGCATGGCTGCTCCTGGATGTGGCCAGGAGGCGTGAAAGTATGGCTCACTAATGTTTTCATATCATGGCCTTTGAAATAGGTGCAACACAGGCTGCATTACTCCCAGTGTTAATATCTTGACTGGGGAACTTCTATCTGGGATTAGTTACAGCCATGTGCAGTACTGAAAGGGTATGATCTGATCATGCACACATAGCCAAGTATAATGACATCTTTTCTGTTATTGTATGTGAAGAAATAACTTTAATACTGTGCCTCAGTTTCTCAGTAACGTTTTTATGGAACCGGGGTTTATCAGTACACCAACCAGTTTTATCCAGATTAGATGTTATATGTTGCAGATTATGATAATGTGTTGCGATTGCTCCCCACATCTCTGCTTTTCAGTCTCAATACAATAAACCAGGGCTAATTGTGTTTCTGCTGCAGTGGTTCTCAAACTTTTTCTGTCACACAGAAAAAAGTTCATGCCCTCCCACCCCAGCAAAAGTGGATTTCATTTTTATCAATCATTAACAATATGGGCGAATGAAAAGATTCACACAGGTTAGCAATCAGAGCACTTTTGTTTGTTTATGTCACCACATGAATCATATTCATGCAACTTTAGGTCTGCTCAACATCCATGCCCCTCCTGCAGTGGCTCTACACCCCCCTTTTTGAGAACCACTGGTCTACTGTCTGGCTTCCGTGAAGGAGAGTTAGTAAGGCAACGTAACAGATTCTGATGAGAGAGTGACAGCTCAGGCGTTTCAGAGCTTTGCCACTAAAGCTGTATTACAATGTTGTTGCCAACAGTTTCCACAGTCTGTTTGAAAACACCCACTGCTTCCCCTGCAAAAACAACACAAGCCTTCTGGGAGAGATGTTTCAAATTTCAAGTTTATTAGCATTTTATCTGAAGGTCACACACAACACACAGTGCAAGGTACATGGTGGCAGAAAGTTGAGGAACAATCAAATATAAGCACAACAATTTGTACCTGGAGACGTTAATAAGTGTAACAACACAGCAAGAACTCTCTCCAGACCAGTATGACTCATGTATCAGCATGATGCAGATGCTTTTGTCTTTAATCTTCTTGTTATTCGCTATGGGCCATTCCTCCCCTGGGGATCAATAAACTTCATTAATCCACCAGTTAATCAAATTAGATCTTGTGGTTCACTGAGCCTCTAACACACTTGGGGACAGCGTGGCTGTGTGACCAAATAAGCTTTACCTTTTGAAGAATTTCCCCTACTTACAAAAAGATGAGAAGAGATAGTTGGTGGGGGTTTTTTTTCAGTTGCTACAACGTGAAGCATTAAATCAAACACTTTTCTAGTGGAGTCAGGAGACTCTGGAGATGTTGATTTGAATATGATGAAGCTCTTCTCCTCTCCTCTCCACAGGCCCTGCCCCCTACCACCATGGCTTTGAGCATCTACTGCACCTCCATCACTGTCTTCTTCATCCTCATCAAGCTGGCCAACTATCGGCTGCACCTGATGTTCAACGAGGGCGAGGCGGTGGTCCGTAGCAGCCTCTCTGACCTCAGCAAGGCTCCGGAGAAGAAAAGTAATGCTTCGGACTCCTGCCTACCCGCCAGCATCAGGTAAACCCAGACAGACACACTTATAATCCTGAAACTACAGTCAGTGGGATCAATCTGAAGTAATATTCAGATGAATTTTGAATGATGAGAAATTCTAATACAGATGTGGTCTCACCTTTATGGATGTTTTGGAGGACATTCAGAGAGATATATAGTTTTTAACAAACTACCATTTTTGCTCATTGTGCTTCGAGGTTAGTCATTACAAAATCTAGGCCAGAGGGCTAAATCCCTTATGATACAACTTAATTATTAACATGAAATTGCACATTTAGGCTTGAGATCTCCTTTTAGAATAATGCCACTAATACTAAGTATTAACTGAGTTTCTTACCATGCTTGAGTCCTTTTTTATTTAACCGTTTTTAGTCTCCTTTCTTTCTCTCTCTGTATGTGTCTATTTTTTTCAGTCCTCCCTCTCTTTGAGATCAGATTGGTTTCGTGATCAAGTGTCTCAGAGTGGAATACAGTCTCTATCCACTTCATTTCAAAGACTCAGTACAGCTTTGGTGAATGAGTGAGCTAATGAGGGGAGGTCAGTGATCTTCAGACCGCTCTGACACACTTGATCTGCACAGAGACTAATAAAAAAAAAAAATCCATCATTTCCTGTTCCCTGTATGACTGTATTTCTTTCTTATAATCTTTGAAGTGCTTGTGGGGAGATGAAACAGCCAGTCCAGACACAATCATCTCTGTAAATCAGTTTATTTTAGTATACAAAACATGAAAGGCTGGGAATGAGGGTCAGGTGATTTCTTCTGAAAGTGACGTTTTGATGTATGGACTTCCATAGACTCCCCATCTCTCTGTCTCTTTCCCTTCATCATGTAATTTCTCCTCCGTCTCTTGTCTTTGTCTGACAGGAAGAGCAGTACAGTCCCCGACAGTGTTGCCATGACGATGTTGGCTCGAAAGGGCCCCAGTCCGGTGATCCAGGTGACAGTGAAACAGACTGAAACAGACCCGGGACTGATCGGGGTGGTGAGTGACAATTAAAAGATGGACACCTGCCAGTTCAAACGTGCAGTGTAGAAAACATTGTGTTGACCTACATTATGTCCTAATTTTAATCACGTGTTTCTGAATTCTCTTCCATGCAGGACTGTTCGAAGTCAGATGAGGCGGTGAAGGCTGTGGAAGGTGATGCTGATTCTTCTCTGGGTTTGACTGATATACAGATGGGTAACTATTAAAGGACAAAATCTGGATAAATGAGTGGAGAAACAAATGTAGATAGCTTCCATGCAGGGCACGAGGCATCACTGATGTACGATGAGTATGAATATGATTTGAATCATGTGCTTTGGCCTTCACAGTCACCAGGGGCCGGTTTCACAAAGATAGACTTTGACTATAGCTTAGATCTAACTAAGAGTCAAACTTCAGATAGACGCCTGAAGTCACCCGTTGCGCAAAGCTTAAGATAGTCCTGTTCTTGACTATTTTATAGGACTATTTTGCCATGAACTCTAGGTAAGTTGAGCCTTTCTTAAACTAAAAAACATGGCTGACAGAGCAACTGCATTAAACCTGTCAGCTCCGTTCACTCCAGCAGAAAACGTTTGCCTTCTTGAAGAATTCAACAAAATTCAGCAAGAAGTGTAACAATACAAAAAAAAAACTTACTGTATAAAATCTCCACCCAGTGCAGATCTGTAGCAGAGCTCAGATGCTGTGGCTTCTTCATTCAATACAGTAGTTTTCAGCATCGATTCAAAAGAGCTGAGGTTGATTAGTAAATGATCCGGCTCCAGATCAGAGTTAATGACATCAGAAATAAAAACAGAAATGCCAGACCGAAGTGGTAGAATTTTAGCTTCAGAAACATCTGGATACATTTTGTGTAGTTTTATTTTGGAATAGAGTCAAGAGAAAAAGGGAACAAAGTTCTTCTCCCCGTTTGTATTTCAAACATTCAATAACATGTTGCTGATGTCCTACAAAAGTAGAATCTTCCATTGTCATTTCTTGAGTCAGTTTGGCTGCTGACATTCCCTATAACCTGCAGAAATATTCAGCCTGGCACCAAGGTACAAAGGTATGTTACATGAAGCAGTTTTTATCAGTTTCTAGAAAGATGACTTCCTAGTGATTCTGTGGAATGCTAAAAATGGCACTGGCAATATGAAAGTGATAAGCCTTGTGTGTAATTTGGGGAAACAAGCGTTCTGTTTAGTGTAATGACAGGACCAGTCTGTCCTGGAAGCCAGCTCTGTTCCTCTTCCCTAATGCACTCGATGGCTCCTTAGACAATGTAGACTGACAACTTCCTTTTCTGCAAACACATCATTGTTGTAAATATGCTCAGACAAGCACAGAAGTAGCAGCCAGCCAACAAGACCAGCTAACTGCTTCCAGTAAATGTATGACCTAATGCACTGGTGATTAATCAGAACAAAGTCAGCTTATCGAAAAAAGAGTTGTTAACACTGTGGTATATTGCATCAGACGATTGCATAATTGTAACAAAATGTTGGTTTCTGCTTTTAATCGCAGTGGGATTGGTCCACATTCTGCAGCTCATTTTATTGCTATGAGAAGATATGTATCTGTCACTGGAAAATACTGCTGTTGACAATAGTGTGAATTTTGTGTGTTGTCACTGCAGCCAAATAAGAGATATTTCCATGGCAGGAATTTTAGGATTAAAGCAGTTTTATTATTATTACACTTTAAATCAACAATTTGAATTTCATTTTATTCCAGGACAGGGTGAGAGTGCCGCAGAGGAGAGGCCTGTGGAGGGAGGCCTGCACCCAAGCCCAGAGGCTTCTCCAGATGACCTCTCCAGCCCCAATCCCGACCAGGCCGCCCCCCTGCTGCAGGCCCAGCAGAGAACCCCATCCCGAGCTGAAAGAGAAGAGATGCGTCCTGGATCTGCTAGTGGGACAGGAAAAATGGATGTGGAGATAATTGAAACCGGAGCTGTGAAAGAAGGAGTGGACTTTCAGAGCTCTTTGACGGGGACTGACAGAGAGCAATCAGAGCAGGAAAGAACAACAGAGAAAGACTCAGAGCAGGATAGAATAGAAGAGGAGAAAGAGTGTGAGAATAAAGAGACTGCAGAAAGAGATACAGCTGATGAAGGTCTGCCTCCCTCCAACGGAAGTGAAGATGAGAGTGAGGAGGAGAGTGAGGGGCAAAAAGAGCCCCCAGATGCCAACAATAACTCTCTGGAGACTCCCCAGGACCTCCAGGACGATTTCATCGACATGCCAGAACCTCCTGCACAGGTAGGCCTTACAGATAAAGAAACATGAGTAAGTTGTTATGTTTGGGAGGTTTGAATTAGAAGTGTATCTCAGTAAGTCCCTTGTGATGTCTCTCAGGCTGAGACAGTGGAGGAGGCATACTGTTCTGATGAGATTGAAGTGGTTCTGGTAGACAACTCAGGCCCGGGGCCCGTATCGGCTCACCTGGACGACAGCGACACTGTCAAGATCATCATCACCATGAGCTGTGACCCTCAGACTGCTGCTCAGCTGGAGGAGAGCGTCAAGCAGAGCCTCCTGGAGAACGCACAGGTGAGAATCATTTTGCACCTCAGTTTTAATGCTTTCAGTGAAACACTTTTAACCCACTTAACATCCAGTTTTTCCCATTTATTTTTTATTTAGGTAGCTTTAATGCTATTCAAATCATCTTATACAGTCTGGCAATATCACACTCTTTATTGAAGCTATATGATGTTTACATTGAGTCAAATATTTAAACCCAAGACTCATTGTTTTTATGGCTGAATCGTCTCATCAAATGGAAATGTTCTAGACGTCTTTTCTCTAATTTTGTGCACATTTTCACAAAATTTGCCTAGACATATTTGTTATCTTTGGAAACTTTGGGATCTCCACTACAATTTGAAATATATTTCTGTGTGTTGGAACAATGTCAGGCAGCACAGCGTGGGTTTGTAATGACTGACCCTCCAGCAGGTCAGTTAATAGGCTTGAAATATGATCTGTATTGTATAGGCTGGGTTTACTTTAATGCCCACAAGTTCTAAGATAAGTAAAATGGCTGGTGCAAAATGTAAGATTAAGTGACAGCAATTGTTAATTGTTAACAAAGCGTTTACTTTATTTCTGCTCTATTTATGCATATCTACTGCTGAATCCAAATGTCAAATCTTACAGACTTTTGTCAAACATACACCGTCATTACACTGCAAGGGGATATAATGTACAAAGAGGTGGGAATTTAGTCCTCATTGGTTGGATACGATGAACGCCCACTTGCAGACTTGATGAATGGTAGAATTGGACAGCATTAAATGGGTCCAGACGTCTTTGTAATGCACCTGCTAACTCTGCCAGTCTCCAGGTGTATGTGGAAGCCCAAATACAGTATTTTAAATCAGCCCACACTGTAGTGTTAAAATGAGTACCTAGCCACGAAGGAGAAATTAGCACACCTTCCTAAATGATGAACAGGTTTAAGTCTGAGGCGTTGTTACATTTAGAGAATCCAGTGTGTGTGTGTGTGTGTGTGTGTGACATGTCTTTGTGTGTCCTATAAGGCTCAGAAGGATGCAGGAGAGTGTCACATCAAGATCCCCGTCATCACCTTCGACTCCCCCGAGGAGGAGAAACAGGAGGTGGAAGAGGGAGAAGATGCGACAGGCTCAGAGGACGACCCCACCCCAAAACAGCAACAGACAACAAGCCAAAGTGAAGAGTTTCACCTGTGTAGAGAAACAACCACTTCTGAGTTCACCACACTGGAGTGTCCAGATCCAGACCAGGAACATCTTGGTCTGCAGATGACTAATGACAGCACAACGAGCCCACAGCTGACAAATGATAACAGCTCATCGGGTATTGATGTCAACTCCCACCCTGATGACACAGATCCTCTGGATCCTAATGTGGATTCACAAGGTTTCCTGCGTCTGCCGCCAGCTTTGGGCCGCTACGGGCCCGGGGGAAGGACTCACATCCGCGGGCTGAGCATGGACAGTGGGAAAGATGCTGTGCTGCTTTCAGACCACTCACATAACACAGTATGTTGGCAGTTTAGCTCTGTTTCTATTTCTGTATCTCCATCCATCTGTTCATGCATACATACAAACAAACATTTGTCTCTTTGTCAGACCACCATGACCAGTTCCAAGTCAGATCTGGAAGCGAAGGAGGGCCAGATTCCCAACGAATCCAACTTCTTGGAGTTTGTTTCCTTGTTGGGGTCCCTCAGTACCAGAGGGGGAGGTGCCAGCACGCAGGAAGACGAGGGGCCAGAACGCAAAGAGGAAGTGGGAACTGCAGAGGAAGGTGAATCTCAGCAAGAGGGTTTGTTCCTTTACCTCCACTTCCTTTATCTACATGTTTTACAGGAGCAGAGTTAATTTTAACAACTTAATCTGTTGAGTTCAAATTATTAAGGTGTTTTTAGCCCAGCTAGGCTCCAAGGATGCTAATGTTGGGCAGCACAGCTTGTAGTGGCAGCTAGTGGGCTAACCAAACCTAAACCTAAACCTATCCATTTGATCTGTTTGCAGAGAGTCTAAGTGCGACTTCCAGACCAGATGATATGATAACAGAGACCAACACAGACAGCAAACCAGACAGACCCAAACCACCCACCAGTCTGCCTACCGACACACTACAGGCTATACCACCCACACAAATCCCAATAGTCTCCCCTGACAGGTGCACAGGCCTCTACACTCACATGCTTCTGAATTCACCCAGACACACACACACACACACACACACACACACACACACACACACACACACACACACACACACACACACACACACACACACACACACACACACAGTATTTATACACACTTATACATTTGAGCACCTAGCATCCAGGATCTCCAGTTGATTGTGTTTCCTGCCTGCAGTCCACAGACAGACAGAGAGAAGGATCCAGACTACGATTCCCTGCCCTCGCAAACCTCTCAGTCAGAGAGCTCCATGCTGCAGGTCATCTGCAGACCAGAGGCTACCAACAAAGAAGAGGCCTACACCTTCCACACTGTACACAGTAAGCAGCTACCCTTGAACAAAATTAGTTAAACATGTTAGTTGTACGTAGTATGTACATAATCTTGCCGTTAGTTCCTGGAAATGTAATGTTTTTTGTGCTGGAGACAAACTGAGATGAGTCACGTGTAGTCAGAAGCAACAATGAGGTCCCAGGTCCCTGATCAGTTTGAGGAATCTGATAATATTCTGATCTCACAGCTCAAAAAAGCTGGTAGATTAAATGACATTTTTCTGGAATGGCTCCAAGATGTTCAGCTGTTCATCTGCTCTGTTATAGCTCAGTCTCAGATGTCTGTCTGTAATGCTAGAAAAAATCCCACATGATATATTTAACTACTCATCGGCGATGTCAGTTATTGGACATTTCTTATCCAAAGAGAAATTGTCTGACAAGTTTTATTTGTGTGTTTGTCTCACCAGGAGACAGGCCTCGTAAGCTGTACGCAGAGAGAGCTCTCAACCTGCCGCTAGGAGCAGAGCTCATCACTGGCAACATGTGGTACTGCTGCCAGATCTTTATTTCACTATCTTTTCCTCCCCCTCGTCATAATCTCTTCCTTTACCTGAAACAAGTTATCTTTTTCTACCATTTTTTCATCTCTGTTTCTTCCTTTTTCTGTTTCGTCTACCTGCATGTTCTCTTCCACTGCTTCCATGTGCTTTCCTTAACTTCATCTTACCTTATTCCTATCATTACTGCCTGTGTAGTCAGGTTTATTCCACATATTAACATCAGCTTGTTTTATGTGCGTGTGTGTGTCTGTCTGTGTGTGTGTGTGTGTGTGTGTGTGTGTGTGTCTTCAGTGACCTGCTGTCAACTTCTTCAAACTCAGAGTGTCAGGACGGCCTGGCGGGCGGTCACGCTGAGTGCCCTTTCCAGCGACGCATCATCCCCGCACACAGGCTTCGACCACGAAGGACGCACCCTGAGATCTTCCAGGTGTCCATCTGCTTTTACTCTGCTTTCCCGCTCTGCATACCAATAGCTTGATATGCTGAGACTAAAGACAGGACAAAAAATACATTTCCATAGAAGTATGGAGTCGGGGGTCTTCTAAATGGTTGTAAAGCTGTTATTTATTTAAAGGTACCCTGTGGGTTTTTGACCACTAGTAGTCCAAAGCAGTGCTGTGGATCAATGTTTTTTAGAGCGGGTCACCGTTTTGTTTGTATCTCGTGCATGCACACAAGGAACCACATGCACATGCGTGCATGCGGGTGACATGAAACCAAGTTTTCCCGATGGTTTCATGCTGTTTCACTGATCAACAGTTGGTGGTGGTAACGTGCCAAGAAATGTAGCAATGTGCCAACAAAGGGAGTGAACGAGAACACTGCTAGCAAGCAAACATGGATGTAAACAATGTAGGTTTCATATTCTTCTAAAAATTGTTTTTGCAAATATTTTATGCGGACGGAAATGTGAGATGTATGTGTTTGGGTGAGAAACAGTAAATGTAAATTGTGTTACCAAAAAAAAAAAAAACACTCCACAGGGTGCCTTTAACTAAATGATTAAATCAGGGATTAAATACTTAACACATTAATCAATGAATCCATCAAATAAATAGGTGAAATTTAAAAAGGATTCATAAATAACAACTTTAAACAACTGTCAATTAACAAACAATCAATAAATAGATAAAATATATATTACAGTTTTAAAGAATAGTTGAATTAACAAATAAATGTAAAAATACACGTTGTAACAATGAAATTAAAATGCTGATTTTTTTTCAGTTTGCATTTCTACTCGGAAACATCACAGAGTTGATTGGTGAAGTTTTGCCACAACGAGTCCCCAGAGGGTAACATAAATAATAATCAACCAACTAGTAAATCGGATTAGTGTGTTCTCTCTGTCAAACTGCACGACAGAAAAAATATGAGTCATTGCTGCTGTTTGAAACAGTAGCCAAATGATCAGTCCTAAATTACTCTACATCACTACTGGATGCAGACCAGCAGGGGTGACATAAGCTGACTGGATCAGTCGTTGAAGCTGAAACAACACAGACTCTCTGCTGAATCATTAATGCACCACTCTGTGTGTGTGGGCTTAATAATGATCCTGATTGTGTTTTGAATTATCCTTCATGGGAAATCATGTAGATATAAAACATCAGACTGTTTTTGTTTCCTGTGTAATTGCAGTTGAATTCACATGGGTACGAATGATTTGTGTTTGTGTGCATGTGTGTGTCAGGAAGAGGACTCTTTGGATGAGTCGTCAGAGACTTCCACTCAGGAGAAACCGACCAGGAAGATTTATTACAAACTCAAACTGTTTCCTGGGAAGTGGATCAACATTTTATATGACCGACTCACTCTGCTTGCCCTTTTGGACAGGTAATACACAAGAAACCTGCCTGCAAACTCTTTCCACTGTTGTGCCCACACATCTGGAAGTCTAGTAAAAGTCTAGAAATCAAGCATATTACACATTATTCAGCTCGGAAATTCACACTGACTATAATATTTAGATTAGACATTGGTATATATTTGTAGAAATTTTCTCTGTGAAACTAAAACCAAAACCACTGCATTGTTTTACATTTTACACCATGCCATGTTCATGTTGTTAATAGTTTACCTCTAAATTCTGATAAACAAGCTGATTTCACCCACAGTCACTGGATGTTTATTGTCTTGTCTCTTTAAATCTAAAACACTGCTGGGCTCAAAAAGCCTTAAATACATTGTACAGCGTCCCTTCCATCAATATCACTTAATGTTTGTTCAATTTAGTCATTTTTTGTGTCATTTTTTCCAGTTTGATCAGTCAATTTCATGTCTTTTAAATTGAATCGTCAGTTGAGCAGCAATTCTGACTGTCCTTTTAAATACAGCAGCAAATGAGCATCAGCATTGTGCAGGGACGATGCTCTTCATGAGCAAGGATAAACTGTATGCCTAATAAGCTACTGAATGCACTGCTGTAACCTGTATTTGCCTTTTTATGTGCTGTTGTTGTATAGAAACCAGGATGTTCTGGAGAACTTAGTTGCAGTCTTCATGGCCTTCCTGGTTTCCTTCCTGGGTTTTGTGCTTCTCAACCACGGCTGCTTCAAAGACTTCTGGGTCTTTCAGTTCTGCCTGGTCATTGCCAGCTGCCAGTATTCCTTACTGAAGGTAAAAAAAAAACATAATCTCCGTGGAAGGTAGTGAATAAAACCTAAACATTACCTGTGTCCAGCCTGAATTATAAGCCATGCTGTTTAACCATGACTCTGAGTCTTTACTGTTGAGCAGTTGGAACAAACTATGAGGAAAATCAAAGCAACTGGTTTTTCAACATTATGTGATTGTCTAAGGAAAAACATTTCACTACTAAAACCAACTTGCACTGAGGAATGAATGATGCATAAGCTCAGAATGTGTTGCCATGGTGACCTGATTGCTCCCACTCACTTCCTCTCTGTTGAACTCAGTAGTAACGATGGTGCTTTTTTAATTGTGCTCATGTTAATTTACGAATGGTGATTCAATATTGGCTTCTGTGCTTTTGTTTTCCAGAGTGTTCAACCAGATGCAGCTTCGCCAACACATGTGAGTTTAATGTTACTTTGTTACTGAGTCTCAGAGGAAATATTACAGAGTAAAGACAAAAAAATCATATTAGGTTGCATAATTACCAGTATTAGGGAAACTTATATGTGTGAGTTTCAGCTTATGACCACTGTTCCTCTTTATTGATGTGTGTTGTCAGTCTTTGGTATATGATGTCATGGATTTGAAAACAGTTCCCATTTCTATATTAATAATGTTGCTGTGTTTGGACTGATGCACCAGCAATGTGGCTACAGAGGATATGACCTCTTTGGAGCTCTCTTAGTTGTGTAAATTTTCTGTGAAGACACATAAAAGTGCAAGTCATGCAGGCATTCAACCTAATATGACCCAATTTTATTTGTTGTAATTGTGATTCCGTCAGATGTTGGTATTATGTTGCAGAGTCTAGCAGTTAATAACATATTAAATGGCAGTGTTTGAAATCAGGGTGTATCCTAACCTGTGTGTGTTCATGTGTGTGTGTCTCCAGGGTCACAACCAGCTGGTGGCCTACAGCCGAGCGGCCTACTTCTGCATCTTCTGCGCTCTGATCTGGCTATTGGAGCAGCTGCTGAGGATGAAGGACCTGCCCGTCTCTACCCTGTACGGAGTCACCATCGTCTGCCACGACGCACTGCACTTCATACGAGACCTGCTAGTGGGTAGGGATAAATGTACCAGGAGAGACGCACAATTAAATACACGGTGACATACATTGAGCCTTCAAAAAGGACTTTGTTTCAGACAGGACTGCAGCTGCTATTACACAGCACCTATTTTATTTGTTGTTGTTTATTATTTGTTTTTTCCCTTTCAAAGCAATAATTTGTCCTTGAGAGATACTAAGAAATGTCTTCTGTTTAATGCATAAAACAGGTTTTACCTACTGCTTCCCAATCACCTTCCTGGTGGGCCTTTTCCCTCAGATCAACACCTTCACCATCTACCTGCTGGAGCAGATTGACATGCACCTCTTTGGAGGGACAGGTTGGTAAAACTGGTTCTAATCTTTTGATTTCAGTAATGCTTGTGTTCATGAATCCAGATCTGAGATGGATGTTAATTTTAATTTTCTGTTTTTACTGTAAACTGTCATTTCGGGATGCTTTTGTGGATTTGTTGCTCTGGTTTGATGCCTGTGTGTGTAATCTGTGTAATATGTATTCGATGTTTAAAGCCCCTGAAAACCTGGCTTCAAATCTTAAGTATTTCTCTCTAATATTAAATATTCATGACTGAAACTCAGCAACGAAAGTAAAAAAATAAAAAATAAAAACATCTTTAGCTATTATTTATTGAGAGTATAACGTTGTGAATTTAACAACACTCAACTAATCTGCTTCATCAGGATTGTGTGGGTGTGGCAATTCTGATTGGTGCATGGAAATATGCATGGACAATATGCAAATACAGAAATCTCTCATGATAAATGTTCTTACTTTAGCAGAAGATCGTGTGTATATGTATGAAACCATTGCTCATAGTTCAAAGCTGTTTGAGAAAGGGCCTTTAAGTAAAGATTAATCTTCTTGGTGATTTAAAAACCATAAAACTAAGACTACATTACATGCCTGCCTTTGTTTCTCATTGTTTAATACTGCTGCATGTATTTTCACCCTCACACTATTTTGTGTGTCTCAGCTGCTACGAGTCTCGTCTCTGCAATCTACAGCATCCTACGCAGTCTGGTCGCTTTGTCTCTGCTCTACGGTTTCTGCTTCGGAGCTCTCAAGGTAGAAATCAACTGGATATAAAACAAAGCAGAGCTTAGGTAGGAGATGTGAATATAGTCCTCTCCTCTCCTCTCCTCTCCTCTCCTCTCCTTTTTTCCTCAGAGTTTTGAAATGAATTTGTGTTCATGGTCATCCTCCTGGTTATAGGATTAGAAGAAGTTATAAATAGCGTGCAGCCAGGCAGTTTCACTGATGGAACTAAGTAGAACTGCAGCAAAATACAAAGTGTTGCTAGTCATCCTTCAAAAGTGACTTCAAGATTGCAGCTGCGGGGAAGAAGCTTTTAAACTGTGAAGATCTAAAAGCAGCCGACTCTGGCTTTAAAGGTACGTGATGGTGTGATTCACACCGGTGCATGTGTGTGTCTGTGTGTGTGGTTACAGGAGCCGTGGGACGAGCAGCACACCCCAGCTCTGTTCTCTGGTTTCTGTGGCCTTTTGGTGGTCTTCTCCTACCACCTCAGCCGGCAGAGCAGTGACCCCTCCATACTCCTGTGAGTATCAGTGTGTGTGCATGTTTGCTTGCACACACTTAATTCTCTGTAATAATCTTTAAATTAAAGATTAGAGAGGTGCGTGGGAAAAAAGAGAGATGCATTAATCGACGTGAGGAAACAAATACAGATGGCTACTACTGTATATCTATACTTAACTTACTATATACTTGCTTCAGATGAAAAATGTTAATACTTTATTATTTCTTGAGTAACGTTCACTCAAGCTGACTGTTAACTGTGAAAATAAAGTCAAAATAATCTTCATAAACATTATTTTTCACTTTTACTCATCCTGCTCGAATAGTTGTATTTCAAGCTGTTAAAAGCTCAATAAAGAAGATAAGAAGTCAAACTACAAAAAAGGCACATTTAAGTTCCATAAATCATTGGAAATGGAAATATTTCACACGTGAAAACTTGTGTGTAATACTTAATACAATGTGTTTTTGTATTAAGGAAGACATTTTGTTTATTAAAATATTCAAGTTTTTCTGGGGTTTTTTTCTGCTTTCAGTTGCTTTAGGATTTGTAACAAAAAGTCTGTTTACGTTATACAACAGATCCTCTTGTTTCATTTACATTTTCATTTACAGATCTCTGATCAAGTCGAAGATAATGCCCGCTTTGGTGGAGAGCGAGGAAGAGGAGGAGGAAGACACGGAGAGTAAAGACCCACTGCCTGAGAAACTGCAGAACTCCATGGTGACTAAAGATGAATATATAGAAATAAACTGATGTAATATATGTTTGTTTCATCAATAATGTTGTTAGTGGAAGATGATGAGTAGTGGTGCAGGTTATTATCAGCCATTGGATAATTTAGCTCTGTGAATGTGTAAACACACTTTTCCAGTGTTCATTTCACCCCTCTGACATTATTTGAAGCTCATGTCAGCTCACAATTATTATCATCAGAAAATCAATACTCATTAACATTGTGCACCTGAGTTGTGGAATTCATACTCACTGTATGTGAGAGTCTTAAACTGTGTTGTGAGCGAGATAATAAAAACGATGTTTGCTGTCGATCATTGTGTGTGATTACAGGGAATTATGCATCGGAGAGAACAAGCCTCCTGCTGCCTTTTACAGTATTAATGGGGATTGTGAAGCTCTTAACTCTTCTCAAGCCGCTGTGTCTTTGATCTCCAAAACTTGAAGGCTCAGAAACGATTAGACAGAAATAATCACACACCTAAAGGAGTCTGACAAATGAATGGGTTTTCATTCAGCGTGGATTATTTATTAATGATTTGTCCCTCTTGTGCTCTGCAGAAGGAGATTCTGCTGTCAGATGTAGTCGTGTGCTCTGTTGCCTACATCCTAACCTTCGCCATCACTGCGAGCACTGTGTTTTTGTCTCTCAAGGTGAGATTCTCGATTGTTTTTCCTCCTCTCTGTGCTGACTTTTACTTTTGACCTGTGTGTTCTGTCTAATTATTCATTTTCATCACGTCTTCTTTCATTATTCATTACTTGTTTCCAGCCCTTTGTGACCATTGTGCTGTACGCTCTGGCTGGGACGGTGGGATTTGTAACCCACTACCTGATCCCCCAGCTGAGGAAGCACCACCCTTGGTTGTGGATCTCCCATCCAGTCCTCAAGACCAAGGAGTACCACCAGTTTGAACCCAGAGGTCAGCACGCTTACTGTGTATAGTCCAGAGATGTCTGTTAATAATCAAGTATTTAAAGTCCTGGATCAGCTAGAAAACTATCAGAGACACACACACACACACACACACACACACACACACACACACAGACGCCAAGGCCATACAGTACCAATGACAGTCCCACTAGTCTCAGCTGTGCTTTGCATTTAGTGCTAATTACCAATGTAAACTAAGATGGTGAACATGGTAAACATCAGCAAGTTAGCATTGTCATTGTGAGCATGTTACAGTAGCATGATGATGTTAGCATTTAGCTCCAAGCACCGCTGTGCCTAAGAAGAGCCTCACAGAGCCGCTAGCATGGCTGTAGACACTTAGTCTGGTTGGAGAATACTAAATTTGTGAAATACCTGTGAATACCTATTTGTGAAAACTAGGACTTAATAACGACCACCAAGTTATGGCTATTAAGATTTATCATGTTGCTGCTGCACCACCAACTGATGAAATGCCATCACATTTTGCCAAAATGAAAAACTTCAAATCTCACTGAAATATTTTCAGTAGTTTTGAGATATTCTGTTAACTAAGAGACAAACAAACAAACTCATGAGGCCAAAAACAAAGCCTCCTTGGCAGAGGTAAATAGGATGAGGCTTGTCCGTCTTGTCATGAAGATTATGACGTATCAGTGTGACTTCTCTTACTGAATAGCGATTAAATAACATTAAAAAAACATGCTTGTAGAAACCCTGAACTAGGTCTCTCTGTGCTCTGGAAAGCAGTGATTTTTGTTATTTTGTTATTCTTGCTTGTGTTACAGAGGACGCTGTGCTGATGTGGTTTGAGCGACTGTACGTGGGGCTCCTGTGCTTTGAGAAGTACGTGGTGTACCCTGCCATCGTGCTGAGCGCGCTCACTAATGACGGCTTCGCCCTCAGTCACCGCAAGAAGCTGGGAATCCAGTGAGTGGAGCACAAACGCACAGCATCACATCGCACACATATCATTTCTAGATCTGCCTGTCCATGTGTGAGTGTGTGTAGTGGACCACCTGTTGAATGTGTTGTCTAAACTCTTGTTTGTGCCGCCTCCAGCTGTGATGTTCTCCTGACGACAGTTGCTGGACTGAAACTCCTGCGTTCATCCTTCTGCGACCCCAGCTTCCAGTTCCTCACTCTGCTCTTCACACTCGTCTTTTTCCACTTTGACTGTCCGCACGCGTCCGAGAGCTTCCTGCTGGACTTCTTCATCATGTCTATTGTTTTCCACAAGGTGAGATTGCAGGGTTTGATAATATTTGGAGACAGTTTGTGCGTGTTTAAGCTAATGTGCTGTGTATGGGATTTTACTAGCGTGCATCCTGATAGAAAGATTGTCTCAGAGATAGATGCATTCAGAGAGACACAATGATAAATGGATGCAGAGACCAACAGATACTCAGAAATAGAAACAAAGTAATAAAGTGAGAGAAAAAGTTAGAGAAAAAAAGGGCAAACATTCAGATACAAACACTCCAGCAAACAGACAGACAGATGTCATTGTATTTTTATCATTTCACTTAAATCGCCAATTTTACACACAAAGGTCCGTTTACTCATCATGAGGAGGACTACTCTGCCTCTGAAAACAGTTGTGTAATGTCTTCTGTGGCTCTGGAGGAGCTTTGTCAAGTCTGAGAAAATAACCAAGATGATGTCATAGAACAGAAAGTCTGCGTTACAAACTAGAGGTGTGGAGTTTGAAAGACGTGGACATTTACCAGTCAGGGAGGGTCTAACACAAAGATGATGTCCCGTTGCATTATGGGAATTGTAGGATCCAGCATTTTTGGAGTTCAACCCATACTAGGGACTAAAAGTCAGGATGTCTCGACCTCTGTGACTTCAAATTTTTTTCTGTCTCTGTTGAGTACCTCAACTTTATGGAAGTGCAATACTGAATCACTGAGGAGGACCCCTTTAAAAAAGGATCAATAATGAAAACTGCCTGCTGTTGTGAGCTGATTCAAAGCAACAGAAACACATTTGGTTTTACTATGATTTTGACACCAAAGTCTTTTTTTTCGAAGATCTGCACTGAAATGTTGCTTTAGGAAAACACAAAATATGACATTTTCAACTGAACTGCCTTTTGTTTTGTGTTTTGTTTGTATGTGCCAATTACATACACATTTAATATGCCAGCAGTCGACCACAGAGAGCTTATTAACATTCATAGTGATGTGGAGGAATGTGATAGGTATCACTTTATCCCTTTATTTCAGCCACTGTTCTGTTGAGGTCTGTTCTTAGGGAAGTGACTGTGTGTTGTTTCTGTTTCTGTCCAGATGCGTGAGCTGCTGCTGAAGCTGCATTTCATCCTGGTTTACATCGCTCCCTGGCAGATCGCCTGGGGCAGTGCTTTCCATGCCTTTGCTCAGCCGTTTGCTGTGCCTCGTATCCTTCCTCTAAGACCTGTGTTTGTGTCCGTGTGTGAGAGTGCATCAGTACCTGCTTTTCTTTCCTTGACTGGTGTGTGTGTGTGTCCAGACTCAGCCATGCTGCTGCTCCAGACTCTGCTCACCACCGTCTTCTACACCCCTCTGGCTCCCTTCCTGGGCAGCGCCATTTTCATTTCCTCCTATCCGCGTCCCATCAAGTTCTGGGAGCGAAACTACAAGTAAGACCCTCGACGAAGTGAGTGAGTGAGTGTGAAGTGAGTTTCCCAAACAACCTGGAGGTGTGTGAAAATGATTTACTCCCATTGTGAGTCCAGACTGAGGAAATCTTAAAAAGCTTATTTCAGTTTATTTCAAGTCAATCCCACATGCACCATCCTGCTGCTGTAAATAATCACTAGAGCACCAAATGGGTGTTAATCTGCCGCTGAAAATAGCCAAACACTATTTCATCCTGTTTGAGTAACGTTTGCAAAAAACTACAGTGCCCAGCTGTTGAGAAATGGACTTATGACTTTTGTCATATAATTTTTGAACTGTAACAATAACATTAACATTTTGAATGTGTATGTGTATTTTTCTATCTGTTTTTTAATTTACTGAAGGAGAAATCAGTTCCATCCTTTTGAGCTGAGCTTGGCAGATTAGCAGATAGACAACCTCCTCATCTCCCTCTCTCTCTCTCTCTCTCTCTCTCACACACACAGACACACACACACACACACACACACACACACACACACACACACACACACACACACACACACACACACACACACACACACACACACACACACACACAACGTAACCCCTCTGTTCCCTCTTACTTATTGATGTGAGAGACTGTTTGTACTTCAGTTGGCTGACAGCACTCCAAAAATACTCTCGCAGCTTTTGTTGTGCAAACTTCAGTGGAGTGGCCTGTGATTATATTTAGACGGTGTTGTCTGTATTTGAACTGAAACTCGTGACATTAAAGTCACTGACAGCGTCATCTCTGCTGGAGTCAGATTTTGGTGTTTTAGGCTGTGGTTGTCTGAGGTTGTCGATGTGAACCTCAGCCAAACACCAAGACAACATGACAACAACATATTAACAACATGGACAACAAATGAGACAACAGAATAGTTTAGTCTTAAAATATTTAGTTTCGAGTGTGTCTGCTGGCTGTGGAGGTGTTAATTTACAACTAGAGAGATCTGTAGACTGCATCGAATAAGACACACTTTTAGATATTCAAGAGGACTAGTTCTTGATCAGTGCTCTCAACTTTACAATAGTAATACAGTCTATGGAGGATTTCAAGTGGATATGTTGTCTGTATCAGCTGTTTTCAACCTGTTTTGGGGGTGCCATTTTAAAATAGGTTTTGGTTGATTGACACATAATGATGTGTAAGCTGTTGTCCCATCAGCTGCAACATTTTATTCACCCTATTTTACATGCCAAACACTTTGTCACCATTGCATAAATGTTACCTTTTGAAATCTTTTTTTTACTGTTTGTTTTTTTTAAATCTCCCGTCTCTTGCAGCACAAAGCGTATTGACAACTCTAACAGCAGACTGGTGTCCCAAGTGGACAAGGAGACAGGTGAGTTCTTTCTAATTACACTTACATCCATTACAAGCTGCATCTTTTTTTAAATTTCCTATCCTCTCTGAATCACATATGAAAGATTACTTGTGAAGCTCTAGATTATCATTGGTTTGATTGATATCTTGGATATCTAACTGTACGCTTTGCCGCTGTCCTTTTTCCTCAGGGTGTGATGATAGCAACCTAAACTCCATCTTTTACGAGTACCTGACTCGCTCGCTGCAGCATTCACTTTGTGGCGACCTCATGCTGGGCCGATGGGGCAACTACAGCGCCGGAGACTGTTTCATTCTGGCTTCTGACTACCTCAACGCCCTGGTCCACCTCATCGAGATCGGCAACGGGTTGGTCACTTTCCAGCTCAGGGGTCTGGAGTTCAGAGGTACAGTTTGACCATCCCTACCTCCTTCATACCTACTTTCCATCCTTCTCTCTGAATGAATGACAAGCTAACTGACTGATCACCTCCATCTCTCTCCATCCCAGGTACATACTGCCAGCAGCGAGAGGTGGAGGCCATCACAGAGGGCGTGGAGGAAGACGACGCGTGCTGCTGCTGCGAGCCGGGTCACTTGCCCCACGTGCTGTCGTGCAATGCGGCCTTCAACCTGCGCTGGCTGGCCTGGGAGGTGATGGCCACCAAGTACCTGCTGGAGGGTTACAGCATCAGTGAGAACAATGCTGCCACGATGTTGCAAGTGTACGATCTCCGAAAGCTCCTTATCACCTACTACCTGAAGGTACGTTTCATTTGTGTGTCTGTTCATGTATGTGCACTTTACAGAAGTAGTTGCACACGCTTTTACATAATTATATGACTGTGGTTAAAGTAAACAGTGTGCAAAACAACAGATTTCCTCCTTACTAGGTGACTGGGAAACACTGATATTTACACAATTTTGTTGTGGAAATACAAGTAGTTTCTTACTCAAATTCCTTCTAGGAAAGTTTCCTAAAGTACTGAAAAATGTGTTATTTTGGATTAATTGTTTTGTCTGTGTCTGTACTTTTACACAAAACATTACTACCTAGTTTAACTTCCCATGGTTATGCCAGTATGTCCAGTGTTAAATGATGATGTGACATCTATTTTTTTTTTTTTACGACTGAAACAGATAGTATAATATACAGCATATTGGTATGACAAAAAGGTGATATTTGACTTTTTACACAGTATTTATATTTGTCCATTTATCAGAACAACTGAGCATACTACATGTGATCTGCTGAGATCCTGTTTTGTGTTTATTTAAGCTGATATTTTATTATACTGATATGAGGAGTCTCTGGTATGGAAAGGTACCTAGTGCAGCTTTAATGAGGCATCAACTTTTGACATATTCAATCACCCTCTTCTCAGCGGCGGACTGAAAATGTAATATTCCACTTGTCTCAACAGGCTCTTAAAGATTTACCTGCCAAAAGGTTACACTGTTTGATTGGCAGATAAACTAGTATCTTATGCATTAATCATAAATACAAATGGCCGCCATAGTGACTCCAGATGTGGTCAGCAGCTATAACACACAGCCATGTACAAGTGCACATTTCTTTCTCTTTTGCTTTCCTTGTGTTGCTTTTGTCTGATGGTCCCCCTCTGCTCTCAGAGCATTATGTACTACCTGGTCCACTCTCCGAAGCTGTCCACGTGGCTCAAGGATGCCACCATCCAGGAGGCGCTGCAGTCCTACACCAAGTGGCACCACATTGAGCGCGACCCTCAGGTCTTTAGTGTGAAGATCGATGAAGACTACGTGCACTGCCTGCAGGGGGTGACGCGTGCCAGCTTCTGCAACGTCTACCTGGAGTGGATCCAGTACTGTGCTGGGAAGATGGAGACGGTACATCACATAAAGATTATTCTGTCAAACTTCATTATGGGTTGGAGCAGCTCAGGGATTTTCTGCTGCTGTTTATCATGCCTGCAACTAAGAATTATTTTAATTAGCGATTAATTGTTTAGTCTTTAAAATGTCTGAAAATAGTGAAAAATGCCCATCAAAATTTCCCAGAGCCTTTTCTGACACATTCAAACTGCTTGTTTGTCTTACCAACAGTTTTAAACCTAAAATACTTACTTTACTGTCATAGAAGGGTAAGAAAACCAGCAAATATTCACATTTGAGAAGCTGGAACCAGTAAATCTCTGACATTTTCTCGTAACAAATGATTAATCAATCACAAAAATGTTGCTGATTAGTTTTCTGTCCATTGACTAATTGTTTCCGCTCCACTATTTTTATTTAGTCAGTAATGTGAAGTGAGTAAAAAAAAATGCAAAAGTTGCCTAACAGTGAAAATTAAACTCCAATTAAAGTTGCAATATGTCACACAACTCTTGCAATCCTTTTCTCGTAAGAACAGCACAACATTTTATCACCATAAATGCATTGTGTGAGAATCTGTACTTTTTTTTATTTTATCTTTGTCTTATATGCCAGCCTCTTCATGT
Organism: Macquaria australasica; assembly: GCA_005408345.1. Taxonomy (NCBI): domain Eukaryota; kingdom Metazoa; phylum Chordata; class Actinopteri; order Centrarchiformes; family Percichthyidae; genus Macquaria; species Macquaria australasica. The sequence continues at coordinate 2,570,873 of SEMN01000012.1, read as the reverse complement.
TTGCCCTGTCTTTGTGTCTGTATTTGTGTGCAGCCTATGGACAGCGATGAAGACTCTCCTTTGGTGACTCTGTGTTACGCTCTCTCCGTCCTGGGGAGGAGATCCCTCGGCACGGCATCACACAGCATGTCCAACAGGTAAACCTTGTTCAAGCCAAAGAGCAAAAACACAAATAGATTCATGAATTGCCTTTAATCACTCTCTGAATTGAGTCACGTGGGAAGATCATGGGGACACTTACACCCCATGTGACATTTTTGAACAGCTTTTCGGCAAGCATAATGATTTTATCTGACTCGTGTTGAACTCTCACTATGGTTTAATGAATTCTAGTGAGCAATCATTACAAATATTAATTTGTTCCTCTATCAGTTAAACTTGTTAATGAGCAGTTCTTTCTGGAAATAACATTATAGCACTGAAAATGTAATACTCACAGTTAATTCATCTAAAAATACAGTAAAATGTAATCTAGCATAAAATGTTTTTCTGCATTCAGGATTGCATTCAGAAATAGTCTGGATGTCCGTTTCATGTTATTTATATAAATGTAAAAAGTTACACATAATTGTACAATTTTACTGGTTGCAAAGGTGCTGAGAATCAGTTAACAGTAGATATTTACATGCAGTTTGACAGATACACCAGAAGGGGGCATGAGCAGCTAAATCTTTAACCATATATAGATTTCTGTCACTGCACTCATGACTTTTTGTCTTTGTGTGGTTTGAATTCTAAAAATAATTCATAGTTTTATATTCTCTCTCTCTCTTTTCATCCCTCTTTTCCCCCCACACACCCCTGCCTTCTACCACAAAGTCTGGAATCATTTCTGTACGGTTTCAACACCCTGTTTAAAGGCGACTTCCGCATTGCCACCAAAGACGAGTGGGTTTTTGCTGATCTGGACCTCCTGCAGAAGGTGGTGGCTCCAGCAGTCAGAATGAGCCTCAAACTGCATCAGGTAAAGTGCTTTCAAATGGCTGCTGCTGCTGTGTCCTCATGCCTTTGTGTTGATTGTTCCTGTCTTGCTGAGAGACGTCCTTTTGCCTCTCTAAATTAAAGGTCAATGCAGTTTCAAAGAACATTTTTACCAATTCTACTCTTCTGTAAATACACAGACATTTAAATCATTTAAATTCTCTAATAATATCTTCATGATGGCCATTTCTCATCCCTGGAGTAGAAATTTTTCTAAAATCTGATCCATCATGCTTTTCCTGCCTTTTCAGGATCACTTCACCTGTCTGGAGGAGACCGAGGAGGCATCTATCTTGTACGAAGCCATCACAAACTACCGCAGCAGCCTGGTCATCTGCCACGAGAGTGACCCCGCTTGGCGTAAGGCGGTGCTATCCAGCCGTGACACGCTGCTCACGCTGAGGCACATGATCGATGACGGCACGGACGAGTATAAGATCATCATGCTGTACAAGCGCCACCTCAGCTTCAAGGTCATCAAGGTGAGAGGGCTGAGGGTGTCGGTGGAAATAGGGGGTTTGTATGTTAGATGCTTTCTGATGTCAACTGCAATCCATCTCAACGGAACTAACAGTGTTCAGTTGAGATGCAGCACAAGAAGTGAATTTTATTAGAAGAGTGTCTCCTGAAAAGTGCAGGCTTGCAAATTTGAATTTCTTAACGTTAAAAGATGCCTTAAGGAAAGTTTTCATCAACCCATTGCGCAAAATGTCCACAACAGGGATGACTCTGCAGTTACTTTAAGTGCTTGAATTTCCGCTTAACTCTCAGCACTTAACGTTTAAACTGTTCAACATTAGAAGGATGCTGTTAAAGGAATAGTTCGACATACGTTTATTTGCTTTCTTGCCAAGAGTTAGATGAGAAGATCGATACCTCTCTCATGTCTCTCACTAAATATGAAGCTATATTGCCAGCAGCCAGCTAACTTAGGTTACCACAAAGGTAGGAAACAGCTAGCCTGGCTCTGTCCAAAGGTAACAAAATCTGGTTTTAACAAACAAGATATAACGTGTTAATTAGTGAGCTTAAGAGGTGCTGCTTGGCAGATTTTGTCACCTTCGGACAGAACCAGGCTAGCTGTTTCCAGTCTTTGTATTTCCCACAATGTCAAACCTTTCCTTTAAATATGCAGCTACAAAGAAATTAGCTTAGCTTAGCATAAAGACTGGAAAGGTACAACTCCGAGCACCTCTAAAGCTCACTCATTACCACGCCACACCACAACGTGTCATTTTTACACGCCTTTTGCACAGATTAAACAAACAAGATGTAAGGTGTTAATGAGCTTTAGAAGTGCTGGTGGAGGGATATGGTTACCTTTGGACAGAGCAAGGAAACCGTTGGGAGTTTCGTACATGCTATCATATGCTGTGCCAGAGGCCAGGTAACGCCATTGCCATATTTTTTTTTGCCAATGGAGAAAAATTAAACATAAATTACATAATAGTTCTTTTAAAAAGTAATGACCTCCTCTTTCATCTCTCTCTGCAGATCAATAAGGAGTGTGTGCGAGGTCTATGGGCGGGCCAGCAGCAAGAGTTGGTGTTTTTACGGAACCGAAACCCAGAACGTGGCAGCATCCAGAACTCAAAGCAAGCGCTGAGGAACATGGTCAACTCGTCCTGCGACCAGCCGCTGGGCTACCCCATGTATGTCTTTCACAGCTATGCTGCCTCATTGTCAAGACCGGATGGGTAGAGCAGGGCACTAACATGACTAGGTTTAAGGATTGAATTTTAAATTTGCATTAATGAAAATGTCTCTGTGTTGTTGCTCACTCCATTTAACGTCCTTGTCTTTATAGTTTTGTCTACCTGCCGGTGTCCCGTGTTGCTGACATTTATTTTATATTTTATTATTTTTTAGGTATGTGTCACCACTAACAACATCATACGCAGGAACACACCGTACGCTCCGCAGCATTGGAGGAGGGGTTTTAAGCCTGGATGCCATTCGTTCCTGGCTCTGCTCGAAATGGTTACGGTCAGTTTAGAGTAAAATGTCATTTCTGCATGTTTAAAAACTGACATTATTTTCCCACCTCAGTCAAGAGTGCAGTCTTTTCCTCCTTGCCTCCTCAGGCTCAAGCTCTCCCTGTGACTGTGCTCTTCAATTAACATTCTTCACATGATAAAGACTCATCATTTCTTATTTAGTTCAGTCTGGTGGGTAAAAAGACGATGCTGTAATTGAAAGGTCATGGATTCAGTTCTTGGAACAACCATCAGTCTCTGAGGATCCTTGAATAAGACACTCTTTATAAGAGGCTCAGCTTAATTTATTTGCCATTATTTGGGACACACACTTACAGTAAAAACTTATAATCATCTAGCCTCAGAGGCCATTTATAATCAATTTCAGCTGAGAGATATTGCTCAGAATATCCTTTGTTTTATGCAGCTAAGATCTATCATTGTAGACAAAATATCCTTTCACAAGAGACGATTTAAATTTTGGAGTCACTAAATAGCTATTGCAAACACTTCTGCAAAGTAGGCTGTATTAGGTTGATTACCTGCAGCATTTTCCAGCACACAATGTAACGTACAATATGTCACATCACATCCGCAGTGGTTAGTTTAGCTGATAAAGCAAAACAAAGTATGTTTCTTTGAGCTGTTAAAGAGGGCCCGGAGTCTCCAGGACCCCAAAGACAACATTAAGGTTAAAATGATGTGCAAGAGGCAAAAAGCTGCGATGACACATGAGATGATGGTAACTTCATAATGTTCACTTATTCAGCTGGTTGTACTTGGTGTAAATCACTCTGGATGAGGTACAAACCGCGGTGTAATGCTCCGGCTGCCTGCTGAGTTAGTGCTTCTCTGTGGATTTATAGATATTGACTTGATGGAAGTCAGTGCTGGGGAGAGACTTCCCCCAGCCAACTTAATGTAGTTTTAAATACATGCACAGGGACAGTGGAGTGCACATTTCAAGAGAGGGCTGGATTGCAGAGTGGGAGCGTTCCCTCTCTTCCTCTGGCTCTACATCCTTCCCTCACTTCCCATTTCTCCCTCTCTCCTCTCTCTTTCTTTCGCAATCTCTCTTTTACACATTACCTTCCGCATAGCTTATCGCATAGGCTCTGCATTAACCTCTGCAGGTCAGCTAATGGGATGTGTGTGTTTCTAAGCTTCTTAGGGGGCATGAGTTTTCCTTTCAGATTAGATTAGATTGTTAATCTTGTTTCATCGGCCTTGAGTTAAAGGTGTTGTCTTAATTTCACTAAGTAGCCAAGGAGCCAGAACACATTTAACTAATTTAAGAGGAAGACTGCACTAGTGTGTGTCACATATGCTAGCACAGTTACGTAACATCTCTCTCTCTCTTTTTTTTTTAAGTTTGTGTGTGTGTGTGTGTGTGTGTGTGTGTGTGCTTAACCAGCTGGAATAGTCAAGGCTTGCTAAATTTTTGATGGTCATTTGCCAGTTTGTGTCCCTTGCACTGAGGCGGACATGAATAAATAAATCAGAGCTCTCTCTCTCTCTTTGTGTGTGTGTGTGTGTTGTGCAGGGTGCGTAAGGACAACCTGACCAGCTGTAACAGTGGTGTGAACATGGAGGATGTGGACTGCGGTGCCGGTGGTTCGTCCTCGCTGAGCCACAACCGCCCGTCCTCTGTCACGTCCAACAGCCTGAGCCTCTACCAGCACAGAGCCAGGACGACACACAGCCACAGACACCACAACACTTGTGTGTGAATCCCTTACTGTAACCTTAACCAGAAGCTCTTTCAAACCGTAATCCTCAAATCGAGTCTTGCTAACAAAATAAACTGTTAAACTCGTGCAGACAGACAGACACACACACACACCACACAATGCAGATACATGAACTGGTACTACAATATAAGCAGGGGTGTTATAACTTTGGGTGTTTTTATTCATTTGAATAGTTTTCCATTTTTATTTACCTTTAAAGCGAGACTACGTAACTTTTGAAAGTCAAAATGAATAATGACATTCTTCCTCACATGATTTATTACATTATGTTAGTTCAGTTAGTTTTATATGGTATAAAGTATGGTTTTTATTTTTATATTAGATTATAAAAGTATGTATTTCTGTGTGTTTCTGCAGCCCGCAGAGAGTACCGCAGTCGGTCAGTTCAGCCTCAGAGTCAGCGTCCCCCCGTTAGCAGCCAATCAGGGCCCATCCTGGACTCAGGCTCCACCCATGGGCTTGTTCAGCGTCTGTCCAACAGTCAGCTGTCCTTTAACACGTCCATAGCCTCTATATTCTCCCAGGTACACACACACACACACACACACACACACACACACACACACACACACACACACACACACACACAATATTAAGCAGCCTACCTCGCTCAGTTGTAACTGCTTTAGAGAATGAAGCAATAAGATCTTTCTCTCTCTTCAGGTCCCTCGTCTCTCAGGAGCAGGTGGGATCAGCTCGCAGCTCCAGGCAGCTCAGCATCAGCAGCGCTCCAGCCAGGTACATCCAAAACTGACAACTTCCAAGATATAAGAAAACCTTTTCTCATATTTTTTTAATAATTCATTTATAACAAACAAATGCAAACTGCACACCAACACCCCACCAACCCTGGTGACGACCAAACCAAGTCAATATGTCACAGTGTCTCAGTTCAGGTCATACTGCACGTCTTGTAAATAAAAAAAGCATCTTCAGGCACCACATTCAAATGATAATATTCACCTAAAATGAAAACACTGTATGAAGCATGTTAAAATACAAGTAGGTTTAGGGGAAACCAGCCTTGATTACTGTGTATTTTTTACTTAAACCCTCTTCTATCTAGAACATATACAGCTCATCTTACAGGCCAAATGGTTGCATTTCCAATTATCAAATTTGTGCTCAAAATGACTACAAATGGAGTGCCTGTCTGAGATATGTTTGATTGAGCGTAATAATGAAAGGAGAAATAAAGGGAGTGAAAACCTGCCTCTGGATCAAGAGGAGGAGTCAGAAAATGGGCTCATCTTGTAAAAGGAAAATATATTGTCCTTCAGTTGAAGTGAAATGTTTGAGTTGCCAAAGATGCCATTACAAGATGTTTAAATAGTGTCATGTTTAGCAGGTTCAGGGTTTCATCTTTCTCATTATCATAAGAACGCATCCAAGAAATAACTTCACAGCTGATGGCCAAAGCATGTGATTATAGTGTATTATTGACTACAAGTTATTCTTAGACGCAGCCTGCTGTCTCTGGTCATTATTTGTGCATGAGCATATTTGTGTTTTGTACCATCTTGTGCACTACTATATGCATTTTCTTCCTCTGTGGTGCCTTTCCCCAGGTCTCCTCGTCTTCGTCCACTCTCAGCCTGCTGTTTGGTAAGCGTAGTTTCTCCAGTGGCCTGGTTATCTCTGGGCTGTCCGCTGCTGAAGGCGGCAACACCACCGATACACAGTCCTCGTCCAGCGTCAACATCGCCATGGGGCCCTCACACAGGTCCAGCAGTAGGGCCACGCAGGTAGGGAACAAATCAGGTAGACATGCAAAGTCCCTGCCTCTTTATACACAGTGCTGTCTGAAGGCTGCACCCTCCTCACGCATTAAGATATACAGAATAACATCAAGTTTACATTGTATGTTGATAAGAATTGTCTTATAAGATTGAAATTTAAAGGTGCATTTAAAGTCCCCATGAAATGAAAACTTGACTTTACCACAACTAGTTGTTCAGTGTTTGTACGGATTAAACAAACAAGATTTGGCGAATTCTTTTTACCTACGGACAGAGCTAGGCTAGTTGTTTCTCCCTGCTTCCAGTCTTTATGCTAAGCTAAGCTAACCATCTCCTGGCTCTAGCTTCATATTTGGTGTACAGACATGAGAGTGGCATTGGTCGTCTTATCTAAATCTCAGCAAGAAAGCAAATAAGCGCATCCCCCAAAATGTCGAACTTTGCCTTTAAGAAGTTTTCCGAATATCACGGACAGATCACATCATGACATTTACTATAAGCACACTGATGCTCCCCAGCGTGAGAACTCTCTCCATTTTGGATGCGGCACGAGCTTACCTCTTTCGCCGACCTGAGGCCAAAATGTCACACAACATTACTGTAGCAAATTTACATTTCTAGCCCTACTTCTTGTAAAATGCTCTATGAACATCCAGATATTACTGTTGTACGTTACTTGTTCCATCTTGTCAATTTCAGTCATGTCACATGGTGCCTGTATCTCATTCATAGCATTGTCTGAAAATCTGAGCGATAAAATTCATTATAAAACAGAGAAGATAAGATGGGAAGTGAGTTTTTAAAAGCCAGTAAGGTAAAAGTATTGATCAACAATCCAATCCAAAATCCTACTGGCTGTTCTTTTAATGTATCTTGGGATGCAGAATGGTGTAAGTACAGAAAAGTACCAGCAATAAACAAAGAATATTGCTCTAATGTGCCTCTTCTATGTCTGTTCCTTTGCCTCCTCTCTCTTCCTCTCTTTCTCAGTGGACATCAGAGCCATATGAGAGTATAGACGCGACCTATTCCAACACCGCCATCACGGTGAAAGACGGCGCGCAGTCCAGTGACCGCGGCTACAGCCAGGGATTAGACAAGACCCAGGAGGACTCAGCATCTGCCTCAACAGCTCCGGAGGCGACGGATCAAAAGACTGTCTGAGAGAAAGAGAGAGAGAGAGAGAGAACACACACACACACACACACGAGTGCCCATACACATGCCCATATACAGAGAGGACTGTATGAAAAGTTCCACATATACATATACATACAGAGGATTGTATGAGAGAGCACCCATGCACACCAACCTGCCTCCTCTCCTGTCCTCAGCATGTGGTCTCACCCTGTTGTCTGAATGTAAACAAGTCTGAAAACATGATCTTGGATCTTGGTTGATGAAATAAAGACGTTTTTAAATGAGGCCGCCTCTTTCTGCCTCTGGTTATGTCACCTGTGGTTAAGATGTTTTGTTTAATGGGAGGTTCATGCTTGTGTTGGGATGATGCCTTATTGCTAGACAGCTCACTTTAAATCATCCGTAGCCTATGTGTTTCCGCTTTCCAGAAACTTTCCAGGATGATTGATTTATTGTTTGAGGCCAGCGTGTGATTCCTGAGACCTTTGGGCCTCCGGTCGGCATTCTGAGCTCCTCACCTCCTCTGAACCTCCCCGAGGCAAAGGAAACACTAATAAGGGCTACTTGACAGTACATGCTTATGATGAATAGTTAAGATAAGACAGAACTTTATTTATCCCGAGGGAAATTGTTGTGCAACAGTTGCAGTACAAAGTAGGAAAGAGTGCAAATATAAATATCAATAAATATACACTGTGGCTCATATTTTGGAGGAATTTGATACCCAAATCAACTCCTACAGGCCTGTAGAAGTAGGCCCGAGGTTTAAGTTAACTGCAGAAAATATATGATTAAAATCTTACACATGGTGGTGGTTTCATGAGTATCCAGTATTTTTAGACTTAATTTGTTTAAATTTTACTACTTTTAGGCCAATAAAATAAAGGTTTCAGCATTCCTCCCCAGAAATGTATAATGTGGAGAAAGCTTTGAAACGCCATTTAGTATAACTGAATGAGTAACTGAATAAATAAAATATGAAAAATCCAAATACTTAAAAAAATTCACAAGATCTTTTTTTTCCTGGTCAAAGATTTCTGAGGGTGGTGAAAGGCGTGTTGGTGGACTCATGACCTCATATTTCTAAAATCTTGGCTTTGGCCCTGAACTCGTAACACCCGTAAGTCACTTAATGCTCACTATTATCAACAAAATCTTTATTACCATTTCTCAAATATTTGCTAACAAGACTGAGAGTCTACAGCCATGCTAGCAGCTCTCTGAGGTTGTACTTACACAGCGTTGTGTAAGACATCGTGTAAGACATTCCACTAATAACCATAAATGTCAACCTCATGGTGGCGCTACAGGAAAAGTCAGAGGATCAAAGTCACTTTCGTATAAACTCATGTACTCCTTGTGCCAATCAATCAAGCAGATACTGAGATATTTCACTGGATAAGTGAAAGCTTTGATCTGCTGCGATGTCTAGGGGAACCATTAGGATTCATCCTCTGGGGACCATGAATGCAAAATTACCCGGCAAAATCCATCTGATAGTTGTTGAGATATTTCAGTCTGGACCAAAGAGGTGGACCGACCGAATGACAGACAGACGTTGCCCTTGCACAGAGCCTCACCACTAGCTTTTAATAGTGTATAACTATTTTTTGCTGATAAAAGTGCTGAGGAAATGTGGAACCCTTTTTATTTGTAGAGCTGCAAGTGTCTCATGAACAAACATTTAAAAAATGCACCCTCACAGTACAATTTTAACTAAAACTAGGTACAGAATCTGCAGGTTGTATCTGCTGGTTATCTCCCACACCTGCGGTCAAAGAAAGACACAGTCACACTTGGCAAAAATCTATTAAGTATTTATTGTAAGTTGTTACATTTAGATTTCTTTCTCTAGCAGCACTATTAAATTACAGATATTCAAGGGCAGTTACCATAGATTGGAGTTTTCTCTTAATGCAAGATGTCATCGTGTAAACAGAGACAGAGACTGAACCGTAGATCAAAATGTACCACGACTGAACACGCTGTTAACGTGAAGGTAACTCATATGAAGTTAAACAATTGTTGTGTCTTTTGAGATAAAAGAAAGAAAAAAAAACAATGACTGAAATAAACCTCCTGTTAAAATAAATTAAAACAGTACAAAACAAATTAAAAATAGTGAAGAGCTTTTTCTGTGACACAGTTACAATTTCCATTGGACCTGATGTGGCTGCTTGTAATCCACATCAGTCACGCTTCAAAATGCTCAGTGCCCGTTTACAAAGTCTTCAGGTCTGTTGGTTACATGTCAGTGAAGTAGATTATATGTGGATGATTCAGAGAGACGACACAAACCCACCACAGCAACGTGAAAAGACAAATAACAAAATGTGTTTTCGTAAGGAACATTTTGAGTCCAACAGAACATGTGATTTTACATCCCAACATTTCCTTTGACCCCTTTACATTGAAACAAAAGGTAGATTATAAATTTGGCACATACAGTACTATCCACCAAAGAAGCATCGTTGTACTGACTGGGACAGTTGCATTGACCACTGTGTCGGGCAAATTCAACCTTGTTTTTCCTTCTTTTTTAATTTTGTTTTTTCATAACTCAACTATTTTTTTAATCTTTTTTTTTTAAAGGAATAGTTTGACATTTGGGAAATACGCTTATTCGCTTCTCTTTCACAGACAGTTAGATGAGAAGATCGATATCACTTGTATGATAAATATGAGGCTGGAGCCAGCAGCCGGTTAGCTTAGCTTAGCAAAACTATTTATTGAGCCGTCATGGAATAGTTTGACACCCTACCACCCCCCATAAAAACAAATAAATAATTGTTTTCTCTTGGTTTTTGTACGCATTAAACAAACAAGATAAAATTAGTGAGTTTTAGAAGTGGACAGAGCCAGGCTAGCAGATTCACCCTGTTAGCCTTAGCTAGCTAGTCCTAGCTAAGCTGAGCTAAGCTAACCGGCTGCTGACTGTAGTTTCATAGTTAGCGCACATATTTGAGAGCGGTATCGATCTTTTCTAACTGTCGGCAAGAAAGTGAATATGTTTATTTCCCAAAACTATTTCTTTAACAATTCTCCACACCGTTCGCATTTTAACTACAGTTTTACACAGCTACTGTAAATTTGTTAACCAAGTTGAGTCTTTAAGAAAGAAAATCCACATTTTCTAAACTAGATTGGGGTGTAAATGTTTCTTTAACTGTGATTCTACTGTCCTTGGTGAAAACTAAAGTCACATCTGTATTGTACTATCATGCAGAGAATTTCCAATACCAACATAATTAAATGTTTCTCACAATGTACAAATTCCCTAATGCTCAGTGCTGTTAAATTTGTACCAGCTCTGTCTTGAAGTACAGATTTACATCCCTGTAAGACGAGGCTAGGTGAGACAAGTCCCTCCCGTGCTTTTCCACAACACAGGGCGGTGTTTCGTCAAGGTTGGACTAATATGATAGAAAAGTCTTCTCAATGCTACAGTTAAGGGACTCCTGCATCTCAGGGTGCTTTAGACAGCGACTGACTGATCAAGGATCGATGGTCAGTTTCCTTTGATAAAATTCAAAGTCATGATGAAAAGAAATCAGATCCTTGGGCAGCAAGACCCTGAAGGTTAGGGACACAGTGCTCTGAGATGTTTGAGGAAGTTGGACAATCTATTGAACTCATGAGCTCACTCTTACTGGCTGTTTGAAGCTCAACTGTCAGTTTCTCATCTCTGCATTTTAAATCTGAAAACTAGAGGTCACATTTGCTTTGTGTGGCAAGATAAGGCTCTGCAAGAGAAATACATTTCACTCCAAACAGCCTTGTTGACCATTAGTGACCACAAGGATACAATTTCGCTTGCCTTGATGTAAATAAAACAGTCAAGATCTCAGTCATCATCAAAAGTTGTCAAGCAACCGGTGAAAAATAGTGAAAAGTTGAGCTCGACTGACCAAACTCTTGGTTAAAAAGCCTGCTGCACTAGCACTTTTCCTGGTAAAATTGCTCTGCAAGTCATGCATGTGGAAATAACCAACCATAGTCTATATTTGTTAATACAAAGAGGGTCATTTAGTCATTCTGGCAATTCATAAGACACTCAAAACAAGAATTAACCGTCAATATTAGTGAAACATACTAGGAGAAAAATATGAACCTCTCAAAAGAGTTTCTGATATTTTTAATTGTCTGCATACTGCAGTACTTGAATACATACTCATACAGTATCGTTTATAGCAAATAACTGAATTATTTTATTTATTTAGCAAAAAGCATGCTGAATAGAAAAAATGTCACTTTTTTTAAATCGCCTAAAGTGACGGTAAAATTCTTTTTATTTTCACCTGCGGATCATCTCTCGACGACTGTGATCTATCTACAAAGGCATGACAAAAACCAAGAGGCTTAGGCATCTAAATCAATAAAGAGAAAAGTGATTGCCTAAAACTGTTGAACACCAACTTCAACCAGTACCTGCACAAACATAATCTCTTTCCCAAAGTAGCACAAACACCTCTGGAAGAGGTACAAAAGAGACAACATGAGGGTGTCAGTATTCATGTAGGAGGAACAAACATCGGTGTGATTTTTGCTGTAAAACGGGGCCGTCTCTGCTCTGACTGCTATAAACAGTGTTGTATGTGTGATTTCACAGCGAGAGGAAGTGAGAGCCCGAGAGAGAGAAAGTGACACAGACAGAGAAAAGAGAGACAGAAAGAGATCTTGAGGTCTGTTGTGAAGCGTAAAGAGGCACCAAATCCAACTGAGGGAACACACAAAGCAGGTTTCAAACCAGCATCAGTCGATAAACCTGTCTTTTCTTTAGCCACGACGCACTGTGAGGAATTGTGGGAAAAGTCTATACAACATCAACCCTCTTATTCTCATTTCCATTTCAGGTCAGGAGCTAAATTTTCTGTACATATAAAGAGCTAAAAAAATAAATTATGAGACCTAAATCAAACCTCAACTCGAAGCTAAAAGTGGCTCATAAGAGCTGAGTGAATGGTCTTGTAAGTAACTTATTACTGACTTGCATTAGTGGAGTATTAAAAAAAAACAAAAAAAAAAAAAAAAAAGACAACCCACTTCTTCTGATGTGTTTCTGCATCAACGCTACTGTATTAACACAGTGATAGTCTGACTGGATGTGGCTACAAAAAGAACAAGAAGTTGGAGAAATAGAAAAATAAGTTGCTGTTGTTTGCTGATGACGTGGTGCTGCACTCATTTAATTACAAATTCACAACAGCTGTGCAGTGTCCAGTGACAAACAACAAAAAGATAATCACAATAAAATGTTAATGTTTTTCATGGCAAGTGGAATTTTTTTATTTTATTAATGAATTACTGGTTATAAAATGTGACTTACGTATGGACAGTGCACATCTCAAAGGCAGATACCATTAGTAACTCATCTTATTTCCAGGTTTGCGCCGACTCAGCCCTTCAAAGTGAGACTATGTAACTTTTGAATGAAGTGACAGTCCGACTCTTACAAATGAAAAGTTGAATTCATAAGCAGTAAAACGCACTTTTGCTCAGTTCAATACCCTCAAAGGTGTTGGCGTGGCCACCAGCTTGCGGAGGCTAATGTTAGCAAACTTTACACAGATTTCGCTGTGTTATTGATATTACTGAGTCAGTCAGGGCTACTTTTACACGTTTTATCATTTTGCCCTTATCCCTTAACTGTCACCTGTGGCAACAAAGGCCTTTGTTTAGCAAAAGTTACATAGCCTTGCTTTAAAAATGACCAAACATTACAATGAAAAATGACAAGGACAAGCCCTGGGTGGCCCGAATACCTTATTTACTTCCCAGACCGGGGCTGGATAACAATATTTTGTCACAGAAAGTCATGATGTGGTTGCTCCTTAAATAAATAAAGTTTCCCCCCCAGTTAAGAAATACTGCACAGGGTCAGCTACTAGTGTTGTAGCCTGAGTAATGAGAGTTTTCTTCAGTCAGTCAACTTCTCAGTCAGTTGCTTAACTGTCAGTTGAATTCCAGTCGTCTATATCATCTTACCAAGACTCCAGCACACAGCCATATAATGTCAGACAACACATTTATTTGTTTTCAGCAAGGTTTCTTTTTTATCATCACGAAGGCATATACTATTTCCTCTGTATATTACTTGTTATATATATATATATATATATATATATATATATGTATATATATATATAATATTTATATAGAAACAAAAATAAGCGTACATTTTTGCTGAATAAGATTGAAGAATATCAGCAAAGGGCAATGTAAACCATGGTCCATCTAACACAGGTGAAAGGTGCGGTAGTTCGCCCTTTCCCAACTCACCCACAGTAACAGATTTGCATAGGCAAAAATGGGATTAGCCCTTAGACAGTGGATTCCTGAATTCTTTACAGAGATGCAAACTCTAGTTCAGCTCAACAGAATTAAAACAAACATACATACAAACAAACAAACAAAAAAAATAATGTTGACTAGGCCAAGCTCTCTTTAACCCCTCTGGTCATATACATAGTCATTTTTCTGTGCACATTTTTGTTTACAGTGTTAGGCTTCAAGTAGATCTAAAAACAACTTGTACATTGACAACTAGATGTGAAATAAATTAACCAACATGAGAGGTAGTGAAAAGCCTACAGAGACGTTTGTTGTTGTTTTGTTTTTTATACAAAGGAAAAAAAAAACGTGTCAGTAAGGCCAAAGCTTCGCAAACCTCCGCCACCCTATCAGGACACTTCAGCTCTCAACCTTTTTATCAGTCAATAAAACCACAGCCACGTTTCAAAAGCCCACTCACTTGGTACCCATGGAAATTTAAAGACAAAAATCTAAACTCAGCGATGACACTACATCACTTCACATCTTCATCATTGCTTGTAAAATCCACATTTGAAATGCAGTTATTAAAAATAAACAACCGTGTACTTATCCCCACTGTTTAAAAGTCACAATAAATTAAGAGGAAAGGACGTAAGCAGAAAACCTGGGTTTCTGCTCTGTCTGTCCTCCCTGTAAACCCTGTAAAGTGCTAACAGAGTCAGCACAGGGCAGAGTCTCATGCCAGCCGTAAACCTGCTGGCTTCTCTGCTCACACTGGGGACAGTTAGCTCCCCACTGTTACGAGTATTTAATAAGGTACACACATCTCACAATTTATAAATGTAAACTTGGTTTAATTGCACCATGATTTCATTATCTGGTTCTTAGTGAAACATTCTCGTGTTGATTACTGTATAGACTCAGCGACAAGGAAACATAGCTGTACTGTGTGCAGAAGAGGGATTTGTCTACGAGAGAGCTTTATGAGTGACAGGCATTCTTCTACTGAGTCAAAAAGTTGTCCAAATACAACGTCTAAAATGCTTATGTTTCCTGGAAATGAAAACTGCTCCAAGGAGAGAGTGTGAAAATTGATCCTTCAGTTTCAGAATAGCTTAATGACTCTGTATTCCTCTGTTTCTGATCAACTGAGCGCATGCATGCACAGCTCTTCATTAAAGCAGCTAAGCAATATCAATCAAGTCCTTATGGGTGTTAAATGTAGTCTGCATGTGAATACTGTATTGCCAAAGGTTAAATATTGTATATTTTCAATACGGAACATGGCAAAACTGTTGAGTGACTATTGGTTTAGACTTGCCTTCTTGACTTTACAGTGTCAATTCTACTGATTTATAACCAATAGTTGACGACTGAAAGCTTTTGTAGTGATATGATAGCTTGGTTTTGAACTGGCAGCTTCATCCGGTTAGCATATGTAAGTGAAAATAAGTCTGGAGGAAAACTCAAAATCCAAATTTTCCATTTAGGCTCGAGTAGAGGACCTGCATATATATATATATTTTGTTTTGAATTTAATTGCCTGTTTCCAAATTTAGTTCCTCTAGTAAAACTTGCTAACTAGAGGCAGACAGTTTCTTGAATAATTCTACAGTGGTATTAAAACATTTTGAGTTTCCCGAAAGGTGTTGTGGTTAGTAATTTACAAGATAATCTTCTGACTATTCAAAACCAAACTAACACAACTTCAAATAGACTCCAATCTATAATCACTAACTACATCCAATTGCACTTCAATAGTCTGCTAGACACCCTGCAACGTCTAACTCTTTAATTTAATCTAGATCAAACTTGGCACGTGAAGTTCAGGTAGTTAAAGGAGATGGCAACGTGGATGCCTACATTTATCAGCGAGGAATGGCACTGTTTTATTGACACTTTAAGACTGCACTAACCACCAAACCAAGAGGTCTGCTATCCATCATGTGACATACTCAATATACTTGGAGGCCCAGTTAATAAAATAGAAAAAAAAGAAGAAGCATATACTGCACTCATGCACTTTCTACTGCACATCCACAGGCCAGGAACAAAGTTCATGTTCAAATGTTCACATCGTCAAAAAACAAAATGTCCTTTTATATACTAAAAATGTTAGTGGGACATTTGGCAAGAACCCCTTAAATGTTTGTTGTTTTTTTTTCAAAACATTTCTGTTAAGTGTGTAACTGTACCACACACACACACACACACATAGCCATTATCATTGCATGCTGTCAAAGTCAGATTAGAAAAACAAACCAGAGTGTGTGAGGGCTGGCAGTGGGATGGAGGGTTAGCATGGCTAGCACAAGCATGCTAACTGCTTGCCTACAGCATGCTGAAACCTAGTTAGCCTTGTTGAAAGGGCTCGCGTGTAGCACGACTACGCAAACTTCTTCGCTAGCCCGGTACGTTAGCATGTTAGCATTATCATACCAACCCTCTTCACGGGCTCTGGTAAAAAACGAGCGTCTTGAATGGGCAGTAGCTAACTGAAGGACTACCATACACGCTCCCAGCTTCACCTGCTGGAGACACAAACATGCACCGGATTGAGCGAGACTCTACGGCCTGGTGACAAGTCACATCCAATATCTCTTCACAGCATCTTTGACATCATGTTTGGCACTCGGGTCACGTATCTGCAGTGTGATATTGGACGTCCAACTCCAGGAACTGTCATGTTACCTACAGCATCTAGAGCTAACGCCTTACAGACAAAGGCCAGGGCTCAATAACCCAACCAATTACATCAGTGCCTGCTGCATCTGCTTATGTTCTCCAAGCAGAACCAGCTTCCCATAATGCTCAATTCATTGTTAAACACTAGAAGGTAAACCCTCTTTTTCTGCTGAAGAATTTCAAAATGTAGATGACTTTTTGGAGTCAATGTGGGTTTGTTTTTATTTTCTCCAGCTGGGTTTCCCTCCCCCCCCCACATTGGGCACCTGTGCTTGTCAGGCTGAGATGGTTTGAGTTGGAGGGAGGAGGGGGGTGGGGTGGAGTGGGGTGGGAGGTAGGGATCGTTGGACAAACTGTGGTTGCTTTCCAGAAAAACTCCAGCAGCGCTTGTGCTGCCTTTTCTTACATGTAAAGGCATTGTGATTTTCTCAGTGGAGAGATTTTTTGTTTAAAGTTCATGAGTAATAGTAATACATGATACATGTAGCTGCCCAACCACAATTCTAGCCCTTACTTCTCCCAGTTAAAGAATCCTAAAGAAGGAAAGTGCTTGGACGGATGAACGGATGGATGGACAGGTGGATGGATGGATGGGTAGGTGCTGCTGCTGCCTTTGCAGCAGAAGCCATCAAATCTCCTCAATAATAAAACTGCAGTAAGCTTTAAATTGGCAGAAGTGTACTTTTTCCCTTCACTGAACACAGACAGCCAGACAGAGAGACAGGTCCCCTGTCTTCATACATCTCAATATTCAAAAACGGTTGCAGTCCGCGGCTTACATCGTCAAGCTACTGTAGAGAGAGAGAATTACATGCAGAGCCAGTGCTTCTACTGGTTAAATGGGCAGAGACGCCCCAACTCCCACCAACAACTAGGTGTCATGTTTGGACAGTAAAGAAATTAAAAACAAAACAAAATTAAACACATCTGAGGAATGGGACAGAATTAGAAAAACAAAAAAATATGAAAGAGAGTGAGTAAAGTTAGAGAATGTTAAAGTGAGGGTAGAAAGCATGAGGTGTAAATATTACAGTACAGGAACAGTTGGCTTGTCCTTTTTGTCTCTCTCTCTCCGTTTCTGTCCCCACCGCCTGAGGAGTCCATGTCCACAGTTAACCAACAGCCTGCCATCAGGTTGGCCACTTCAACCGATAGCTGACACGTGGGTTGGCCAGTCAACCGTAACAAACAGCACAAATTGCTAGCAAAACAATCACTGGCCAGCATTAATGGTCTTAAACTGACCAATAACCAACCAGCAAAGGCCGACCTGGCTCCAGTGGAGAACTGGATATAAATTGCTTAAAAAATATAAATAAAAAAAGAACCAGCTATCTTGGATGTCATTCAGTCTTTTCAATCAAAAAAGAGGGAGAGATTTTCCAAACCCGACTTCTGGCACCATACTAGTATTTGAAGTTTAAGTAGTAGTCTTGTTGGCGTACGATGGCGATGAGGGAGGGTGGAGGGGTCTAGGTGTCGAGGCAGGTGCGCCTCCTGTTGGCCAGGAGGTCTCTGTAAACGGAGGAGTTGAGGAAACGGGGGTAGGAGTCGCGGTGCATCAGGGTGTAGATCTGGAACTGGGCCTCCTCGTACATCAGGTTGCTGGGCTCTGCCAGGGTCTGGTTTATTCCTTCTCTGACCCGCGAGTCCAGACTCACCTGGAGTAAGGAAAACAAAATCAATTTAGAAACCAAAGTGGCTTTTTAAGTGGTTTGTAGAGTACCAGTGGCTTTATTAAGACTTTACACAGACTCCACAGAAAGATGTGCTAAACATTAACAGTTACATTTTATTAAGCTGGCAACAACCTGGCAGACCACTATTTGGGTTCTTAACAAGACTAGCAGTCTACAGCCATGCTAGCGGCTTTGTGAGGCTGTGACTAAGGTCATCATGCTGACATGCTCAAAATGACAAAGCTAACATGCTGATCAACAGGTGTTATGTTTACCATGTTCACCACCTTAGTTTAGCGTGTTAGTATGTTAATGTTTGCTAATTAGCACTAAAAACAAAGTACAGCTGAGGCTGATGGGGATGTTTTTAGTTTTGCAGGTATCTGGGTCATAAACCAAAGCATTGGACAATTAAATTTGACCTGATGATGGCGCTACATGAAAAGTCATTAGGATTCATCATCTGAGGACCATGAATGTCCGTACCACATTTCACAGCAATCCATCCAATAGTTGCTGAGATATTTCAGTCTGACAAAATGGTCGACTGACCGAACAACAGACCAACACTGCCATCCGTAGAGCTACGCTAATGCTTCTTTCTGTCCTCTGGGAGGAAACTAGGTTAAATTATTTTTGATTTCACCAGCAATCTTTGAGCAAAAAGGCTTTTTTTTTGCTGTATTTCTGTGGTGGCTCACTTCTGCTGAATCAACACAAACACAGCTGGTACCTCTTTGGGTGATAATATGGACACGTAGTCTTCGTATATGATCCTGGCCTTCTCCTCCACCACTGAGGGATCCATCTCCTTTTTCAGCTCTTCGCAGGCCAACCAGAAAAGCAGGTTGTCCTCGCTGTACTCTGAGCGCAGGAACTCCCTGAAGATCTCCCGGCCCTCCAACGAGCGCAGCATCATCTCAAAGCTCCGTGACCACGACAGCAACTCCTCTAGACTGGGGTGTCTACAGTCGGACATACAAAAAAACAAAGACACGCATGTGTGTGAGATTGACGGAGGCAAACAATCATACTGACACAAACATGCAAGACTGGAGAGATGATGGCTCGACTCACTGTTCTTCTGCAGCTTCAATACTGTCCATCTTGGTGCAGGTCTGTCGTTCACTCCTCTCCATCCTGTCTTCATTCCTGGATTGGAGACAAGAAATTATTATGTTTGCCAAAACAAAAGACTGGACGTTTCTGCCATTTTAAATGGACATGCTTGAGTTATCATTAGATTAACTTGTAGATGAAGAGTTCCAATTAATTGTCGTCCACTATCAGTATCAGCAGGTACTGTCTCCGGAGGAGGCTCTGGAGGAGCAACCGACTCAAGCGACATCTCTTCAGCTTGGGCTTGGGGACTTAATAACAGAAACCCTGCATTGCAAAGTGGGGACATCAAGTTTGAAATGGCAGGGTCTATTGAGGTACGTTATATTGGATCCAATGTTTTTGGAGTTTGACCCACACTAAAGACTAAAAGTGAATATATCTCGGTCTCTGCTGCTTCAATTTTGACCATTCTTTCTTTAATCGGTCACTTGCAAGTCCCCAAACTTTATGAAAGCGCAGTGATACATTGTTGGAGCACCCCTTTGTTGTTCACCACCATGTGCAGCCTGCCATGGAGTGCGCAAGTCAGCAATATTTAATAACGGGTCACAACCCAAGAAGGTTTTGATCCACAGCCCCGTATGCACTAATCTCTCCGTTCTAGAGCTGAAACTACTAGTTGATTAGTAACTACATACTATAACGAGCAATTTAAAGACATCACCTTGGGCTGTTAGAAATTGTGATCATCGCTTTTTACAATTTTCAAACATTTTATAGCCCAAACGATTAATCGACTGATCAAGAAAATAACAGGTGGATAAATCAACAATGAAAGCATTTGTCAGTTGCAGCTCTACTCACACCGGGAAGCATCAGTGTGAGCTTCTACCGACGGAAATAATCTACAGTAAACGCTGCCACACATTCCAAAGTCGCTAAAACAATAAAGCTTCAGTTAAAGCCTTTTAAACGCACACGAAACACACACTTGAAAATACACGAAACACACACGGTAGCCTCTCTGTCTAACGTAGCTCAGTCACACTTGCTGGGTCCACAATGCAACACACACTGAGCTCTCTATTTTTGTCCCACCATGGAGGATCTTTCCTTCCTCTTGCTGTCTCTTGTCAAAGTCCCCATTGTGCGGCAGTAATGGGCTAAGCTATCCACAGCCCCCCGGCGCCCTCACAATACAGCTAAATATACAGGCTGTTCTTCACAGCTGTTTTGCATGTGATGTGTGGATGGAAATAGAAGGCAGGCCAACTAGATAAGGGTCTTGTGCGACGAGGGGTTAGAGGGTGGGGGGGTGGGGGTGTTAGAAAGTAGAGAAAAAACAGAGAAGAGAGGATGGATTAAAAAACAAAATGTAACAGTATGCCATGACTCATTAACACTTTTGTACACACTCACCCTCAGTGTCTAAAACTTCACTACAGCGGCAGACGAGATCTCCTGTGACTCACACACTCACACAGATCTCTACCACTTGACTCAGCATGATAGTAAAAAAAAAAAAAAGTGACACAGAGAGCACAAACGTGCACTGAAAAGGCAAATTATCCGTCAGCCTTAACACCAAAAATAAATAAACATATAGGGTGCTGAAGACAATTTTCAAAGGCTCACTCTGGAGATCTGACACCAGCATTTGATTGAAACACACACACACACACAGCAGAGTCACAGAGCACTCACTACGGGCCCAGTCCACAAGCTGCCACCACTTCAGATGAAGTGGTGTGAAAGAAGCAGCACATTCACTGCCTGAAAACAATGTTTTATTCACTCCTCTCTCCTGCCACAGTGAGGCAGCTGTAGGAGCCACACAGCAGTTACTGGTTTTGGTGCCTTGCTCAGGGGCAATGTGGTGCAGCAAGTCTTTGTGCAAGGTTCTGACCTACAGTGCAATCTGTAAATATTAGGACACGGACACATTTTTTCTTGCGTTGTGGCTGTGAACTCTTTAATTTGAGAATGTCTACATGCACATCAGGTGAACAGAATTAAAGCTGCAACTAATGATTATTTTCATCATCAATTAATCTGCCCATTATTTTCCTGATTAATCAAAAAATTGTTTGGTTTATAAAATGTTCTAAATAAGATGCTCCAAATGCCCAGGACAATTTCCCAGAGCCCAAGTTGACATATTTAAATAGCTTGTTTTGCTTTTGCTTCCAAAACCCAAAGAAAAACAGCAAATACACAACCACTGAATTTTTGGCATTTTGCTTACAGAATGATTCGATGATTAATCGATTATCAAAATGGTCACTCCACTAATCAATTAATCAAACAGTCCTTTCAGCTCTTGTAAGGATTATAGCCCTTTTTATACATTGATTGCCTGAAGTGTACCACCCATAAACGTCACCTGTGCTGCAGCCACAGGTCTGGTGTCTGGTCCTAACAAAGTGAAACATATTAAACTGATTTAAGATTGCGTGACTAGCTTGACCAGTCATTACATCTACACTTCTGCCATTAAATCATTGTCCTGCTGCACTGTCCTATAAATTGGGGACTGTACAAATAGAACGAGTCCTACAATGGTCATCCAACATGGGTATAAATACTTCAGACACCCTTAATGGAATAGGTTGGGAAATACACTAAAGGTAGATGAAAAGATGTCCATATGGTAAATATAAAGCTAGAGCCAATAGGCAGTTAGCTTAGCTTAGCACAAAGACTGGAAGCAGGGGGAAACAGCTAGCCTGGGTCTGTCCAAAGTTTAAAAAAATCCACATACAGCGCCTCTAAAGTTCCCTAACTAACACGTTATCTCTCCTTTGTTTGTCTCCTCTGTAGACAAACATAAATGCAAAAACGACAAGTTTTTGTTTTATGGGGAGTTACGTGCTGGAGCTATTATTTGACCTACGGGGAACCACCTGAGACTCCAGGAGGTCACTAACCTGGAGTCTCTGGTGGAACCCTGTCAAACCAAAACTTGTTTTTTACCTGTCTGTTGGTGTCCAGTTTAAACAAACAAGATATTACATGCAAATAAAATTTAGAGGTGGCATGGTGGTAGGCAGACTTGTTTCCCCCTTAGATGGTTCCAGTCTTTATGCTAAGCTAAGGTAAAAGCTAAGGTATTCCTTCAAAGCTCAAAGTCAGTACCACTGAGTTTAATTTCAAACCCATGGGCTCAAGCTAAAACAATGAAGACCGTGTCACTGTCCCACTATTCACGCACTTATTTAAATAGAGTAACATGGCATAAAAAAGGGAAATACCTGGCTTTCCTTTTTTTTTCTTATAGCATTTGCATTACCAACCATCCTGCCTTCCTAAAAAAAGATTTCACTTCACGTAAAATAGTATCAAGGCCCTGGCCTTGTAATTCATACCACCACACCTATCTCATCTCCTCCGTGTCTCCTCTGAAACTGCTGCATGTTGGAGTACTAAGGAGACAGGCCTTCCTTGAACTAAAGGCACTGAGTTGAAACCTGTGTGATCGCCCGACTGAAGTTTCCTTTTGCAAGAAACTGAGCAAATGCATTAAGGTGTAATTAATTTCTGCATAATTTCTATTCACTCCCCCAAAAACACGTCACTTAAAATGAATGTCACAGGGCTTGAGTACTTCAGTATTGTTGATCTACAGCAAAGCAGAACCCCAACCAGTACACAAAAACACCAACAGTGAAAAATAAAATCATCCTCTATACTCCCATAATTATCTTTCGCACACACCTTTACCACAGACAAGCTGTTTCTTGTACCAAATATTGTTCTAAACATTCAACTACCAAAAACCTGGTTTTCTGCCTGCAAAATCACTGGCATGGCCCTTTAAACCTGCTGGCCTTGACTCTAAAGGACCCACGGTAATCAATGAGTAGTATAGTATTTTCTTACCAGAGACACTTGCAGCAGCCGCACCAGCAGAGGCAGCAGGTGTTGGGTCGGGGCTGTCCAGGGGCCTGGGGTGGGGCCTCGATGTGTGCCGCCTGCCTTTTTCTCATCTCCACTCCACTCACACTCCGGGGCTTTGCAGTGGATGCACGCAGAAAACAAACTAAGTTAAATACCCTTCAAATGAATAATAATATAACAGAGAGTGCAGTTTTAAATTTGGTCTCCATCATGTTTTACTTGTGGCTCACCAGCAATATATCTTATTAGATCTATTAAATAAAATATAAGATATATTAGATATATTCCTATTAAATAAAAGAAACTGTGTGTGTGTGTGTGTGAGAGAGAGATGAATGAAGCGAGAGAGAGAGAGAGAGAGAGAGAGAGAGAGAGAGAGAGAGAGAGAGAGAGAGAGCACTCGAGCAGGACAGAGAGGATTCCCTTCCTTGTACGGTACGAGGGTTTCTGGCATTAAGCCAAACTCTTTCACTTAGTTTTGACAGACACTTCACATTCATTTCAATGGGCGCAGACACAGACAGAGAAACAGGGTCTACACATCACGTATACGGACAGACATGCTTGTGCAACAAAATACACAAATTGATGCACGCTCACGTTAACCAATCCAGCTCTCTCTATATTCATCTTCTATCCGGCCTGTTGTTGCCTCAGAATGTGCAACATCCTTTGCACAGGCAGGAGATGAGGATTTAAACAGGGACACACAACAAACACGTAAAT
The DNA here is from genome assembly GCA_005408345.1 of Macquaria australasica. Taxonomy (NCBI): domain Eukaryota; kingdom Metazoa; phylum Chordata; class Actinopteri; order Centrarchiformes; family Percichthyidae; genus Macquaria; species Macquaria australasica. The sequence continues at coordinate 2,546,964 of SEMN01000012.1, read as the reverse complement.
AACGTGGTACTGCTTTTATACAGTGACCCTGTGGTCACACTGAGCGTACTGCTGTTGTCTGATGGACTTTGATTTGTTTTAAATGAGACCAGCTCATCATTCCATTGCAGATCCTCAGTATTGTGGTTTCTGCTAATGCTTTGATGTTTCTGTTTCTGAATTTTTTTTCTTTCATGAATGAAACGTAATGAAAATGTACAGTATGTGGTCAGCAGTTAGCATGGCTGTGAGGCTGCTGTCTAGCAGGTATAATGTTTACCATATTCACCATCTTAGTTTTTGCTGATTAGCCACAAGTACAGCTGAGGCTGATGGGAATGTTTTTAGTTTTGCAGGTATTTGATCATAAAGTAAAGTATTAGACAAATAAATAAAAAAATGATCTGATGATCACCATCCATCCATCCATCCATTTTCTTTACCGCTTATCCTCTTAGAGGGTCGCGGGGGGCTGGAGCCAATCCCAGCTGACACTGGGAGAGAGGCGGGGTACACCCAGGACAAATTTAGATGATGATCACCAAAGTTATTATATTAATTTCTCAGAAGCCACAGCAATGTTATCAATTTGCTTGTTTTGTCCGACTAACAGTCTAAAACCTTAAGATATTCAATTTACTGTCATATAACCAGTGAATGTTTGGTATTTTTTGCTTGAAAAATGACTGAAATTATTAATCAATTATCAAAATTTTTGGCGATTCATTCCTCAGTCCATTGACTAAGCGATTAATCGACTAATCTCCCTGTCAGCATTTTTCATTGGGACTATTTTCTACTGAAGAAATGTTCCTGATTAAAACAGGTAGAGCTGTAGTAATTTTAGGCATTTTGTGGAGTGCAGGTGCACAGTTTTGGTTCACGAAAGAGTTCCTACAAAAAGTTCTATAATGTTACTGCGTGCAAGGCTCAGAAAAGAGGGCCAGTATTGTTCTTCAGGACTCAAATGTGCGCAAAGAGAAACTATGTGTTCTAGTTTTATAAAATCTCACTCTCTGCTGCTCCTTAAATTCGACAAACTTGGGTATGGGCCGTGCCGTGTTTGCCAAAACTTTCCTTTTGAACAGTTCAGCAAGACTTTCATGAGCCATTTCTCTGCTACTGCAGCTACAGTTAAGCATGATTTTACCAATCAGCCTCAAGTAACAAAAGTGAGCACCTAACAACTACGTAGTCCCACTCTGTTCTCCCTTAAAGTCACTGTGGAGTGGGCAATCCTGTGCTGGTCATCGCCTGGGGTTTCCCCTGGCCTTTAGAGAGGCTTTGAAGGTGAATGGGCCAGTGGCTTCGGCCTTGCAGGTAGAAGAGGTGTGAAGAGCCACTTTAACATCACACAACAGCCCTGATAGGCAAACATAGCGCTTTTCAACCCTTTAGGCTACTCTAAATAAAAAGAACTGATTAATGCCTGAGATAATAACATACAGTATAATCTAGTGATGCTATTTTTCATCTTCCTCCAAGTGGAAGATAATAACACTTGCCGGGTTACTCATGAGCTAAACAGGCCGGGAAAACTCTTATCCCACTGTGCAGTAAGCTTAACCTGTAACAGCTCTCTCACAGATAGTCCAAGGGCAAAAATCTACACCAGGAAACACTACGAAGATCAGCTGAGAAGAGGATGCCATGTCAGAACTAATTCTTCTTTTGTTACCAGATAGATGAGATAATAATGAACACAGACTCCACTTCACAATTTGGGGCATCTAAGCTTAATTTCACCAAGGGATGTAGTGTGAAAAATGCACTAATTAATTGCAGTCTTGTAGTCTGGGAATAGAGAGTACAATCAATTTAACAGAACTCTTACCTCTAGAGTCATGGTTCAAATTAAACTCCTCATTAAACACTTAAAAATCCAAATAAAAATAACTGCGCTCCAGTACCAACAGAGGAGCCTTCCCTCTTCTTTCTCGTTCCCTCTACCATGCACACACACACACACGATTTACTACAATGATGATATATGGCAGGTAAGGCTGAGACAACCTGCCTGATATGTAAATGTCGTCGCCAGGCCAGTGAAGTGGCCATCAGTTATTCAGCGAGCAGGCAGCGTTCGTGGAAAAACAGGCTGCTAGATGCAAACGACAGCGAGGGTACGGCTTTGTTCTAAACCCGGAGAAGGAGGCCGCATTGTCAGGACATGCAAATATGGAGTGGAAATACAAATACACCGAGATGAGAGGAAAAAAAAAAAAAGAGAAGCTACAAGATCTGTCACACATGCATTGGGTTATTAAAGTATTCAGGTGACCCCCCTCACTTTTTCCACATTTTATTAATTTCAACATTTAACACTTAAAATTGCTCGAGGAGGCAAAAATTTTAAATACCAAAATATAGGATGTTATATCAGCCAAAAACAATCCAATATATTCATCCAATCACCCAGCTCTACTCTGAAGCTTCCACCTTGCTTCACCATCAGGTTATTAGACAAGGGATGAGCTGTAAATAATATTAAAGAGTGTGTTGAAGAGCAGCTACACACAGGCTAAAAATCCTATTGTTTTGTTTAGCATACATCATGGCATTGCAATCATTGAGCCTAGTGCTCAGCAGTGTGCAATGATTTTTAAAGGATTTTTTCTTCTGCAAAGTCTTTTGGATAATTACATCCAAGTTGCAATAAAAGTTCAAAGTCAACACTTATATGAACAGTTACAAACTTAAAAAAAAAAAGTATTTTCACAGAGCTATGATCAAATAATAATCTGAATAGGGAAAAAGGTTCAACCTAGTTATAATTAACTGAAATGACATTTGGTTTTGAACAGTTGTTAACCAGTTATCAGTCACTGCATGTCAAGCCCAGCCTACTGAAGTTAGTGCCCTGTTAATCTCAATCTAACTAATAAGAGGAGAGGAGGGAATTGTAGAAGCCCATGGGAATAGCCTAATAAATAAAGAATAGCCTAACCTTTTGTAGGTGAAACAAAAAGTAGCCCAAATGATCACAACCCGCCCAATAAAATAAAAAGGGCCGAAAACTACCCAATCTGGCAACACTGGCTACTAGTCACAAATTGTGGAAGCTAGGTGGAACATTCATTCACAGTCATTCAGGACTCGTGGCCAATGAGCAACACAGCACTGGGAATGAGAGGGATTTGCAAAAGAGGTTTATTTAGTAATATCTCTGCAACCACATGTGCGAGTGGATCCTGCTTGCTGCTTTTCTACCCAAACCTCCCTTGTCTCACGTCTGTGCCTTGATTTCCTCTCGCAGATGAGAAGTGAAAGTCTCCCTATCAAAGAAAATATAGGACCTGATGGATTTTTATCTTCTTCTTCTTTTTTTTTTGAGTACAACCTTTTTTGTCTGATACACAGTTTTCAGCCAGCTTGTTTGGTTTATCAGCTATATTCCATATCAACTTGATTAAAAGTAAATAACAAACATTACAGGCAGCAGCACACGAGTCAAGATTTAAAAATGTACTTGAATTTTATTCATATACTCTCAAAATCACAAGTTTGCCTCAAAGGGCTTCACAATATGAACAACATAAGACACCATCTATTAGCTGAGTATAGTGACGGCTTTTGTAGAAATATTTTTACTCCATACCTTAAAACATCCGGCTGATGGAATGAAATAACAGAAGCTTTATAGTGTTACTAAAATCTAATACTTAATTATAATTATTTTGACAGTCACAAGAAAAGTGAAATAGAGGCTTTTTCACTTTGATTTTCTTGTTTTAGCAAACACCTAGTGTTCTTAACTCCTGAATATGTTACACAAATATTACTCTGAGTCATATTTTCTGATTTGTTATGCATTGATCAGGACAAATAATTAATAAGAGCTCCACTGCACAGGTGTTTTTAATACGATATCATTTACTTATATATTAAAAATCTGATTAATTAATCAAACAAGGGAATAGAAAAGTCAAAGCACGTGAATATTTTTCAGTCTGCGCTGTACATGCTACTCTAAATGGGATAACGCCCCATGTGGATTTTTCTATTAAGCAACAGCAAAATGTTAAACCATCAGGGGTGAGAAGTTACACATGAATCAACTGTTAGTTATCATGATCATACTACTTTCACAAAAAAGAATTACTTACTTTTTACTTACTAGCTTTTTCCGGCACTTTCAAATTCATCTTGTGGTCTTCCTCAGCTGGATGGAGTTTGCTCAGTTGTCATGGAGATGACCAGCAAGTAAACTCCATCCACAGAGGAAGACTACGAGATGCGGTTGAAAGCTCTCGAAAAAGAGTTAAGATACTATTTTAAGGCCAAGAGTGAGCTTTTACACTCAACAGATGTATTGAAGAGACAATTTTTTTCTCATTTTCAATTAGCAGTGAAGTGAAAATAAGTGGACTACAAATATCCACTGTGCTTCCCTCTCTCTTTTTCTGTTTATCTTTTTTTTAACTTTGGAAGTGACTGAGTGGAAAAGAACAAAAAATAAATAAAACAGTGAATGACCAGTTTATTCCACAAAATCATATATATACTTCTTTTATTTTGCCCATTTTTAGGTTTAAAAACTTTCAACTTGAAATAAGTGCGACATCAACGAGCAGAAGAGTTGTAAAAATAGTCACTCTTTGTTGCAAAGGCCATTTGGGGGGCCGACTATTATCATACAGGATCTGATAAGTTGGGCTATATCGGGAGCGCAAAAGCTCTGGGCTGGAATAACTATGCCAAAGGAATGTTGTTTGTTCTGCAGAAACCTTGAACCTCCAAAACCTCAACCACAAACTGTTGATTTTTACCATTAACATACTAATTTTTACTTTGATGGTTCAGCCGCGTGGTGTTTTACGTTAACTTTATCAAATTTTTTTTCTTTATCTTGTCGCAAAACATTTTAAACACAAGTGGGTGATGATTACTTCCCTCTCATTGAAACGACATGAAGTTGGAGACTACTTCTGATGACAATAAAGTGTCACAATCACACTGGACAGAAGTCAAACTTACCATGAATTAGTGAGTTCCCAAAAACAGGTCAGACAGAGCAGTCATGGCGTGAGGTAATAGGTTGCTGGACGATAGCAGGCTGGTTGTCGGAGTGACTGACTGGTGGACTGTCTGAGCGTCTGTTTGGCTGTTTGGCTTGCTGGAGATGCGAGGCAAGGCGAGGAGCTTCTTTTCACCACAGGGAAGAGAGGTTGCTGCTCTCACCATCCCTGACCGACGGGCACAGAAAGAGACACGAGAGCTGAGGTGAAACGTAACTACTTCCTGTCCTCGTTTCCTTATTTCGCTCCTTTTTGCTTCACTCGCCGTCGCCTCCTAGGCTTCTGTGGATCTCGGTGAAAGGGTCATTTATGGACTTGAGAGTACAGGGAGCAGCGAAGGTACAGCATCTGGAAAACACAGAGGGCAAACAAAAACAGGCTTTACAGTCAAAATCAGAATTGTGACTAATTCTGTAGATGTACTGGACGGGACACTTTAGACTGGAAAAATAAACCTGTCAGTGCTCTCTGGTGGACAAACTATGTAATGACCACACTGTTTAAGGGCTGAAACGATTAGTTGATTAATGAATAAAAATGTAAATGTGTCGATTAGTCATTACTTATTTCGTCATTTCCTGCTTGTCAAACTTTGGTTTGGTGCTTTCGGTTTTATATAATTGGGTTTTGGTTAACTTATTTTAACGGACATTTCCATGTGCTCTGGAAAACTGTAATTGGGCATTTTTCAAATATAAACTAAATGTATAATAGATTCATCTGGAAAATAAATGACAGATTAATCAATAATGAAAACAATTGTTTGTTTCTAAACAACCACAAACATATCTTACTTTACTTACGTTACTTATCGGCCAACATATATGATATCTGATATCTGTGATAAGCTAAGGGCTGTGGTCAATATAATTTGAAATAAACCAAATCAGGAAATGAACCAAATGCAGTAAATTGATATTGATGATGCTGTCATCATCATTACATTCAGTTTAAAACACTCATCATGAAAAAGATCAAGTCCATCCCTGGTGCCCCGGCATTAAGTCACAGTCAGATGCCATTTGCTGGATTCTGTCCATGAAGGGAACCAACTAAAGGCTACAGAGCCTCCTCGGTCGCTCTCATGCTGCACGTTTTCATATAGGAATTACTGTTCCAACATCTTGGTTCCTCATAAACAGCAGCTTAGAAGTGTTCACGTGTTGACCTCAACACTGGAGACTCTGTATGTTATGAACTATCGCTAGTCTGTTCGAACTCAGTGACTAAAATTAGCAAGTGAAAGACACTGAAGAACAATGTAAGCGAGTACAGATAATCTCTAAATTAATCATTAAACAATTGAGTGATATTTAAAATGACGTAGAATACAAACTACATTTAACATTCTTGTTTATAGTGTCTGCTTATTTTGTTTTTGTGACACCTTACTTGAATTTCATGTATTTTTGTCTTTAGTCTATTTTTTTTTTCAAGTGAAGTGAGAGCTTGTAGCACAAATCAAAACTAAGAGTTCACATGTTCACAGCATGGTTTGGAAACAAAAGTGCCCCTTGTATATTAAAACTCTATGAAGAATGATTTTGCATAGCTGTGTGCAAACTAAGATAAGGCTTTTGTGTTGTACATGTGAGAGTTTCAACCGCCTGTTCCCAGGAGGAAGATGGCCACAGAGGAACTTCCGAAAAACAAGAAGAGAAGTACCAAAGTGTTGGGAAGGCTGACAAGCTGGAGGAGCAAATAGAGCAGCGGGGCAGCATCCTTATGGTGCCTGTCTGCATTGTGTCTGAGCCAGAGATGAAACAATTAGTCGATTAATCGATGCTTTTCTCTGCTTTAAATCACTGTAAACTGAAAATCGTTGGGTTTTGGACTGTTGGTCAGACAAAACAAGACATGTCACCTTGGACTTTTTACAGGCTAAACCACAGATCAAGTAATCAAGACAATAATTGGCCGATTAATCGATTATAAAAGTAATTGTTATTTGCAGCCCTAGACTGAACCAGAAAACAGCTTATACAATTTCTGACTGATAAAAGATGAAATCATTATATATTAGATATAGATATTGATGATTACAACATCTACCACACAAATAAGTCCTCTGGCCATGTTAACTCTACAGTTTCAATGACAACAGTATCACTCAATGTCTTTAGGGATCAATTAAGTGTTGGTTAACTCTGCCTGTATAGAGTTTCACTGTACACATCTTCAAGTAAAATATCTCCACCCTACAAGCAAATAACGCAAATCTCAAATATGTTGATATGACAGCTGGCAATGTATGAAACCTCTCTGAATGAAGAGAGAGAGAAAAGCTGAATGAGATGAATCAGGCAGTCTCACAGGATGTAGTGGCAACATCACCTGGGCTCCTCTGACTCAACACACCCATGGGAAACTGCAGTGTGGGTGCTCCCTCAGCTGTGCACCACATGATCTCTTTCCAACGGAAAACTGGGTTTAAATAGGTCTAAAGCAGTGGCAAAATGAACTTTAAAGTGAGGGAGTTGGCGAGATAGTTTATGGTGGATGCATGGAGCGAGCTGCCGCAGCACTGGATCTGTTGTATCTGCCTGAAGGCCTGTGCATATCTCCAGATAAAAAGTAGGCAGGCTCATCGGACCCTGCCCTCTCTGCTGGCTAGCTGCTGGGCTGGGTGTTTTGCATGGTTCCTCCTGCAGCTGCCCGAACCATCTGAGCCCAGCCGGGGGAGAGAGATCTCCCTCCCAGCTGACACCACGGAGTGATAACGCAATTAGAGAGGGGGCTGCGCGGTGCTGCCCGTCGCACCGAGATTTTTCAGAAATCAAACACCACCCACTTTCTACTTGCTAGCTTTAGCCGACAGCCTGAGACCCGCTATCTCTCGCAGCGAGAGGAGGAGGTGGCGGCTGAGCAGCAGCTAGCGCCGTGCTAACGCCAGCTAGCCAGCCCGTGTGGAGCATTAGCGCGGAATAACCAGCGTCTTACCCCTTTCTGTCGGGCTGTCAGTGTCCTAGGGTGATAGGTGTGAAAACGCGCCGTCCCGATGCTCATTTAACGACATCGTAAACGGGAGTCCCGCGGTGTAACGTCCATCGCCGCTGTTTTTCTGCCATCCGCCCCACTTCAGCACCGAAAGCCGCCGAGCCCCTGGATGCACTGCGCAGGCGCGCTGCCACCGCTGCTCCGTGGCTGCAGTCGGCGAGAAGATGCACTGCTGAGGGTCGCATCACACCTCTGCTGTGCACCAACTAAGCTCCAAAACACACGTTTTAGATTTAGGAACGCTGCTGCATTGAGTTTATTCAATAGCAAACATTTCCAAGACACAAATCCATACAAAATCCATATAAACTCTTTAAAAAATCGTCTGTTTTAGAGAAAGATAATCACACCAAGGCGGTAATAAAGCTTAGACAGCCTCTATTCATACTGGAGGAAATGTTTCCTCAGGTTATAAACCCGTAAAGAATAAAATGCCTCTATAAACTCACACACACACAACCTCCTGTAGTGTTACATCAGTCACTTCAATAATGTTACGTACATTTATTTTTGTTACAGCATTTTACAAGAGTGGGTGTCATTTTTGTCATATCACATCATATAATATGTTATATATTATTCTTGTGTTTCTTAATATATAGCATTCTATTACGGTGGGCTATATTATTATAGTGTATATTGCATATTGTATTCAGTGAGCTTATAATGAGCTTCATACTTATGATGTATACATTTAGTATTTTTTATAACATCTATACAGTATAATGGTCCTATAGTGCATTATATATACACATGCGGGTACTCTGTGGTAGTTGTCTATAAATTAATAGACATTTATGAGCAGAAATATGGAAATACATCTTATCTTAGGCGATTTCAAAGGAAATTTTAAAGAGAAAATTAATATCTACAATGGACTCTTTTCTACTCTCTTTCTACATGACTGTTACACAAACAGTAGAAATATCCTACACAGGGCTGTGGATCAGCTTGAGATTATGCCTGTGTTTTATGCAGTAGAAAATGTTAAAATGTGAAATAAACATTCTACAAAGACGGATTACGTCTTCTCTGTAATCTGTTTTTAAATTGGCAATCATTTTGTCTGAGGTCACACAGGAAGACCTGTAAATGGATGTGTGATGTTTTCACAGCTGCAGGGAAGCAGAATCCAAAGCTAAAGGTATTTATGAAAGCAATACTAGACATTTATCCAACAAGATTAATAATTATGACATGAAACACTTAACTGCTGAGTACAGTTTCCATCCATCCATCCATCCATCCATCCATCCATCCACTCATTCATTCATCCATTCATTCATTTATCCATTCATTTATCTCTTTTCCTGACTTTATTATACTTTTCTATAGCTTCTGTAGTCATGCGTCATTTATTCAGTTGAAGCCACATTTTCAAGAATGAATCATTATTGCTGGGAACATTTGAACTAGTGTCTTTCGGGGTTTTTTATTGGACGTTTCATTAGTCAACGTGCATCTGCAGCGTGAGCATGAAGCAGAGAATCTGCTCAAACTATATTTTCCTACCGTTAACACAGGGGGGCACCAAAACTCTGCTCGCTCTCTCTCTTTCTCTCTCTCTCTCTCACACACACACACACACATACACACACAAACACACACCTGCTCTTATGCAGCAGTGACAAATCTGAGTGCATGTAAATCTACTTGTTAACATTGCATGAAAGACAAATGACAAGGACATTATCACCGCTACCGTGACAATTAGAGGCTTTTGGCTGACAAATAACAGACCAGGGTGCATAAAGACGGCCATCTCCTGGTTTCTCCTTCATCTTTATGCATCTGACACACTCAATATTTAGATATGAGGAACTAGGACTCTCTAGAGGGAGGATGGTGAAAAGGTCATGAGAGGGAAGTCAAGATGGAATATCTGTATGTTCCTTGGCACCACTGGCTCATTAATAGGGACCTGAAGTGGCCTGCATCAACTGCTGTTTTCCTCATGCGCTGACGAGGGTTGCACTGATTTGCATGTGAAAAGGTCAAGAGCTACAGAAGCACGACTTCACTGTGGCTGTCAAACACGCAGCAGTGAGGAGATAGAAGGAAGCATTAACGAGGCGTGTGTGTCTGAAGGATGAACATATAGGTGCAAACGTTTTTGTGCATCTGAATTTGTACGCTCCGCATGTGCAATGGATTATAAATTTAAGCAAAAGATTAGTGTGCAAGCATCTGTGTGTTTGTAAAGGAATCAGTATGTGTGGATGTACATGTGGGTGTTTGTTTGAGAGACAGAAAGTGGGAAACAAGATCAAGGGGGCGCCGTGCTTCAACGGAGCTGCTTGTCGGATGGTCAGACAGCTTTGGAAACCCCCCTCTCCTTTCAAACCTTTTCGACAATCTGACATTCACATCCACTTTATGTGGCAATTAGCCAGGTGAGAAAGGAGCCAGGGTTTGAAATCTGTCACTTTTTGGGTTTGAAAATGTACATTGTTAACCCAAACTCAAATGATTACCATATTTCGCCTCTCTCTATGAAGGCTGGCTTTTTACCCTGCCTTCCAGTGTGGACACTTTTGACTTTCGACCTGGCTGGACGTTATTTTCAAGCATAATCCGACCATCACAGTCTACAGGCATGCTAGCAGCTCTGTGAGGCTGCATAGCGGTGTATGCTGACATGCTAACAATGACAATGTTAACATGCTGATGTTTAGCAGGTAAAATGTTTACCATGTTCACTATCCTAGTTTAGCGTGTTTGCATGCTAGCATTTACTAATTAGCACTAAAAACAAACTATAGCCGAGGATGATGGGAGTGTCCACCAAAGGGAAATGTACTAGTTGTTCAGACATTTCACTCAAAACAAATGTCAACCTGGCTAAAGGGGGGATCAGGGGATCATCAAACTTATTAGGATGCATGAACCATGAATAAGTGAAACCTTTGCCCTGTTGGTGGCACTACATGAATAGTAGAAAACCATGAATGTCTGTACAAAATTTCATGGCAATCCTTCCAACAGTTGTTGAGATATTTCAGTTTGGACCGACATTGCCATCCCTAGAGCCACGCTGCTGGCATGGCTAAAAAAGATGCGTGTCCCTTCAGTCAACTTAACCTGCAGACCCTAATACCATCTCTGCTCCCAGATGCATCTGTGGAGTTATCTTTCACCCTGTGGCCATTGTGTTTGTGTGATTTATCGAGCCGAGCTCAGACAGCCATCTGGGGCTTTTCTGGAGTTAATTCATTTGACAGCTTTTCATGTATATATGTGTGTGAGGATCAGCCAGATACAAATAAAGGAGGCGAAAGACAGATGAATGTACAGAGAGGTGCAGACATGCTGGGTGGAGGCTGCAGTCATACTTATGGTACCTATGGTCCGGTTGTCTGAAAGTCTCACAGACAAATTATGAGGGCTGAATGCACATTTACAAGAGCATAACAGGTTGGGCAAATGATCAATAGCTCAACAACAGCAAGGGCCTGGTTTCTTCTGAGCGTGTGCTCTCAGGCATCCAGTCCAGAAACAAAATCAAAGGGAAATTGAGTTCAATCTAACTCAAGAACTAAGCAAGTCAAAAGAGGGGGGCTTAATACTTTGTTAAACACATAGACACAAATTTAATAAACACTAGATACTAGAGTATTTATACCACTCAAATCTGGTTCACATGTCTTACCTACCCCCAACAGCTGAGCACGCAGATGTGAGCATATTCTGAATTTTAACATTTTCAATTACACTGAAAAAAAAAAAAACTCATGAAAAAGAAATTAGATTGTCGTTAAAAATGCAAGAGCTGCCTCTCGCCAAATCTGTCACATTCGAAGACTCCAGTTCAGTAATGCATTCAGCAGTCACTACAGCCCTTTTCCACAGTGATGGATTTGAAGCCTACCCAGGCGAGTGTGAAGAGTTTATACTTTTTTCATGAGAAGGGTAGATAATACAAGGCTTAATACTCCTCTGTCTGTCCATGGCCGAGCTGTTAAACTGCAGTTTTTCCTAGTTTCACCTATTTACCCTCACAGAGACTGCACTCTCTATTCAGTCTGAGTCCTTACTTGCCAAACTTTGATTTTTACTGTACGTGAGTCCTCACAAATAGTGATTTCATCAAAACTCATATCTTTTTTGAGTCAGATCATCCTGTAGCGCCTCCATGAGGTTGACATTTGTGAAATGTCTCGACAACTGTTGGTTCAGACATCCCACTCATGATGAATTGTAATAACTTTGGTGATCCCTTAACTTTTCATCTAGCACCATCATCAGGTCAAAATATCAATTTCTTCCAATACTTTGGTTTATGACCAAATTCCTGCATAACTAATGGCATTCCCATCCGCCTTAGCTGTACTTTGTGTTTAGTGCCAACAGGCTAAACTACGATGGTACGTGTTTTTAGCTGCTGGTTTACTGAGACAGCAGCTCATTACGCAGTCAGCTTCTGGACTGCGAGTGGTTCTGCCCTCCAGATGGAGATCTCACCTTTACAAAAATTTCCTTTGGTAAAATACCATATATTTTCTGTGGTACTAGCACTGCATGTTCCTGCTGTAAATTCCTGTGGTAAATTTTGTGTTCCTGTGATATTTTCCTGTGGTACTCAGAGACTTGTGTAGTATTTTGGGATATTTATCACAAGATTGTACCATACATCTTGTGGTACTTTGCCACAGGTTCTAAACGTACCAGCGCAAACTGCGTGACTTTAGAAAATCCATACTAAATACATAACCTCTGTTAACATGTCTCCTCCTATTATCTCCATGTGTAAGAAAGAGAGAGATGTACCTTGCAAACACTTGAACAAATGAAATGCACGACTATGACTATGACTATGACCTTCCTGTTAGATATACACACCCAACTTGTTTAGGACCGAATGCGTCACATCTGCACCTGAAAAACAAGCACAAAGCCTTAGTAAATCTGGCCCTCATCTTAGTCTTATAGTTAAACTTGAGGTGGCTCAACCCCCTCTTGAACAATCCTCTATATTACTTACCATCTCTTATTGTATGTGAGGTCATAGTGGTTTCAACTAAACTCATATCTTTAAGAAATCAGAACGTCATTGTTTGATTTTTTAATGTTATGCTACATGGTATTTTACTAGCTGACTGCTACATTTCAACTGACATCCTAAATCATATGTTAGAATCGCAGACACAATTTGTTCCGCTCATATCCGTCAGAGTTTCATTTTAATAGGCAAATGTCCAAAGGGAAATGGAAAAATAATTTCATGTCCTTTTGAAGATGGTTTCCATGGCATTTCTGCTTTTTTCGACACAGACAAAGGGATTGATAGTGGGGAAAGGCAACAATGGTTCCAGGCTAGATTCAAACTCAAAATTGTTGCACTTACCTGGTAGGGATCTTATCTGAGTGAGACAACGTGACAGCTCTGAAATTGCCCTTTTGCTGGATTTCACCGCTGCCTACCACCGAATCTCTGCACGCTGTCCTGAGGCCTGACTGTTATGTCAAAGGCATGCCAGTCTACAGGTGCAATACTAGTGGTACTTTATATTTCTATCTTATATCAGATGGATGCGGTGTAATGTAGCTGAAGTGTTCACCATGGATGCTTTTTTACAGTATAGAAGTGCTTTGTGACTTTGCTGCTGCCAAACATTTTATTCTTTTATTGTAAATATAGATGAGGTATTATTACAGTGTGTGAGAGTCATGGTGTTGGCCTGTATAGCTGCTGTGAATATGCTCTACAAAGAGAGAGAGTATGAAAGGATCATTAATGGGCGTAAAGCCTGTAAAGAAGCACAGACACACGTTTTATTATACTTACATTTTTCTTTGCTTCCTTTGTCCTCTTATAGCAGGAGGCTATAAGGATATATCCTATATAAATGATGTATCTGACAAAGTATATTTCTGAGAGAGAGACAGTCAGAGGGAGATTATATATATATATATATATATATATATATATATATATATATATATATATATATATATATATAATCTCCAACACAGGCATTTTTCAAATAGGAACAGAACAACATTTTCTCTCCACACATACCCTCCAGTCCTCCTCCAGTAATTATTCTTTTACAAAAAAAAAGTTTCTGCATTGTAACAGCTGAAGGTGTAAAATATAAAGCAGCAGCAAGGATACAGATACAGCATGTAACCTCAGTGGGAATGAAGTCTGGGTTTCTCTGCTTCAGACACAAACACAAACCATTATTACTTTTTTCTGATGCTAAAACTGAAGCAGATGGTTCATTGATATAATCAGCAAAGAACTTCCCAGTACAGTACATGTAGCAGTGAAATGGGAAGTGCTTTACAGGCTGAAACTCAGTAGCAGGAAGATTAACAGGTCTCAAAACTATGGGGTATTTTTGTGCTTTAATGCTACAGCCTTGTCAAAGTGTAAAGTGAAATAATTTAAACAGGAGATATGGATGTGAGGGGAACCAGCATGTACATGGTCACAGTCTAGCCCACAGGAGAATTAGTTTTACTCTGAGAGGTGTTGAGGCAGAATACAGCATTTTTCACCCAACTTGTTCCTGAGATACAGGGAGCTGAAAATACAGCACCGTAAAAACATTAAATGAGTTTCTGTGGAAGTAGCTGTTTTAAAAGTTACAGCTCAAGTTCTGATTGTTGTGGAAATAAATCCTTGACTGAGTGTGCACAGTGTTTCTCATTTAATTGGACACATTTCTCTAAAGGTTCATGCTCTCAGTCAACACATCCATTAAAACAGAGTCTCAAGTATGCCCAACCAGCCTGGAATTAAGTGCTGCTTTCAACTCAGATAACTTTATAACAACCAGGTACGTGATCTGTTGATGAAACGATGCATTCAGAGACACACGCAAAGGACTACTGGTGGTAAAACAGCAAAAAGTTCACCAGCCTTATGAAGCGTATTTATTATCAACAATTTTATTGGCTCTTTTGTGATGTGTGTCAAAACAATTAAAGGGCATTACTGACCAGAAGTACTATAAAGATCATGTTGTTAGAGGTATTATCAAAACTACTGAAGAGCTTAAAGAATAAGGCTTCTATATTTTTGACCAAAACCAACAATGAATTGATCCCACTATCAAGCATTGCCTGTATATCAAAACCCTGATATAGCTTATTCCTCTGTGCCAAAGAGCTCCATTGTTGCTGAAAGACTATAATAAACACACCAGTGAGCCACACTGTTGCACTGGGTGACGTGTTTCTTTCTTACGCTGAACAAGGGCACTGTAGTTTATTTGGAGTCAATCCCACGTACACTGTCCTGCTGATGTGTATTAATCCGCAGCTGAAAATAGTCCCCAACATGTGCACTATTTCCTCCTGTTTGAGTAATCTTTGCTAAAAACTACAGTGCCCAGATATTGTAGGAAATGATCTAGCCTTTTAAAAAATGACATTATATAATTGTGACCCATTTTTTAAGATTCGCATCTCCTGAAGTTCTGAAGTTCAGAAAGGATAGAAAGACAGACCAACATGTTGTTGGTTTTGGGCTTTTTATGGGATTTGTTGGCAATAACAAAAAGCCTTATGCTTTAAACAACTTAAAGGAAAACTTCAGTATATTTCAACCTGGTGTATTTCCCATGAGTGTGGCCATTGTGACTCTATGGGTCATGCAAATTTTGCACTTGTCACCTCCGTTGTAGAGATTCGGGAAAACAAGGACTCGTGTAAAACAACGTAGACTATTTCGTGGCAAGCTGTGTGAGCCTCCTACAGCTTTCCAAATCAAAATTATTTTTATAGGAATAATTTTAAAGGCTTGTCTTTGAGTCCTACTGAAAGTAAACAAAGAGATTAGCCCCCTGGAATGGCCATTGAGGCAAACTGCATAAGGCTCTACATCCAGCCTTATCCTTTAAACAACTTAAACCTGTTGTTCTTCAGTTTACTGTGTAAAAACTCGGTCATTTAATGTAACTGCTGTGTTAACTGTTTGCTGTGTTAAAAATTAAAAAAAAACGGAGAAAAACTCCCATTTCATATTACAACATGAACATCAAATAAAATTAAAGCGTGACCATAGGCCCAACTGGATTAAACTCCAAACCACAAATTTAAGGTTCATGTTGTCAACATCTGAGAAATCTCTCTAGTGATGCACATGTTTCACAGTATTTTTCAGCAATTTTAGGTGCCATTCTTAGATTACAAGTTTGTTTTGTCTGAAAAGTTGGGAGATTTTTCATTTGATGTCAGTGATACGCAGCTACGCCACAGAGCAGCAAGATTTCAGAGAAGTCCTGAAGTTCAGTTCTGCTATAAAGCGGGAGAAGTCAGTGCGGAGCTGTCATCTCTCATCATTTATCAGTGAAATGTCAAAACCTGTCTGCTGCAGAGCACTGTTTGGGTGCTGCAAACAAACACACACACACATTTACATACTACCTCTATCTGGCCCTCTCTCTCTCAGAGTCTCTCTGTCAAACCTCCTTAAAACTACATTAAATAATTCATATTCATTGCTGCGAAGCTGTGCTTTAAATTCATCATTCATTGCATTGAGTTCGCCAAGAGAGACTCGATAATATTCACCAGCAGTTTTCCAAGTCAATGAGGCCTCCCATCTGCTCATGGCTGATTACCAAATTTGGAAGATAACCATTTTGAGATAAACTGAGACGTTGATCCAGGGATTTTGTCAAATTATAGACCTATATCTAACCCTCCTTTTCTCTCTAAGGTCCTTGAGAAAGCAGTCGCCAATCAGTTGTGTGACTTTCTACACAACAACAAGCTGTTTGAGGATTTTCAGTCAGGATTTAGAGTGCATCATAGCACAGAGACAGCACTGGTGAAAGTTACAAATGACCTTCTAATTGCATCAGACAAAGGACTTGTCTCTGTACTTGTCTTACTAGATCTTAGTGCTGCATTCGATACCATTGACCATCACATTCTATTACAGAGACTAGAACATTTAATTGGCATTAAAGGTACTGCACTAAGCTGGTTTAAATCCTATTTATCAGATCGATATCAGTTTGTACACGTTAATGATGAATCCTCTATGCACGCCAAAGTTAGTCACGGAGTTCCACAAGGTTCTGTGCTTGGACCAATTCTATTTACCTTGTATATGCTTCCTTTAGGCAATATTATTAGGAAGCACTCCATAAATTTTCATTGCTATGCAGATGATACCCAATTATATTTATCAATCAAGCCAGATGAAACCAATCAATTAGCTAAACTTCAAGCATGCCTTAAGGACATAAAAACCTGGATGACCTGCAATTTTCTGATGTTAAACTCAGACAAAACCGAAGTTATTGTACTTGGCCCCGAACACCTTCGAAACACATTATCTAAAGATATAGTTTCTCTAGATGGCATTGCCCTGGCCTCCAGCGAAACCGTAAGGAATCTTGGAGTTATCTTTGATCAGGATATGTCCTTTAACTCCCAAATAAAACAAACTTCAAGAACTGCCTTTTTTCATTTACGTAACATTGCAAAAATCAGGCACATCCTATCTCAAAAAGATGCAGAAAAACTAGTCCATGCATTTGTTACGTCTAGGCTGGACTATTGCAACTCTCTATTATCAGGCTGCCCCAATAAATCCCTTAAGACTCTCCGGCTGATTCAGAATGCTGCGGCACGTTTACTGACAAGAACCAGAAAAAGAGAACATATTTCTCCAATATTAGCTTCTCTACACTGGCTCCCTGTAAAATCCAGAATAGAATTTAAAATCCTTCTCCTCACCTTCAAAGCCCTAAATGGTCAGGCACCATCATATCTTAAAGAGCTCATAGTACCCTATTACCCCACTAGAGCACTGCGCTCCCAGAATGCAGGGTTCCTTGTGGTTCCTAGAGTCTCTAAAAGTAGAATGGGAGCCAGAGCCTTCAGCTATCAAGCTCCTCTCCTGTGGAACCAGATCCCAGTTTGTGTACTGGGAGGCGGACAACCTCCTCACATTTAAGAGTAGGCTTAAGACTTTCCTCTTTGATAAAGCTTATAGTAGGGCTGACTCAGGTGACCCCTGAGCCCCCCTTAGTTATGCTGCTATAGGCCTAGACTGCCGGGGACTTCCTGATGCACTGAGCTCCTTTCTCCTCCTCTTCCTCTCCATCTGTACGCCCTCATATCCCATCAATGCTTGTTATTAATTCAACTTCTTCCCGTAGTTGTGTGCTTTCTCTCCTCTCTCTCTCCCTTTCTGTTGCTTTCTGCAGGTGTTTCTGCCTCTGGAGCTGTGGAGGTCTGGGTCTGTGGTTGCTGCCGCCTGCTGCCCCCGTGCTCCTGCTCTGCACCCGCTGATGCTATTGCTGTTGTTGCTGTTATTAGTATTGCTATTATAATGTTGCTCTTAGTGTTGTTTCTGTTGGTGTTAACATCAATGCCATTACCATATCTATACTGTATTGAGCTGCTGTATGTTCTCTTTCCTCCTGCTCTCTCTCTCCCGCTCCCCCCTTCCCCCTTCAACCCAACCGGTCGAGGCAGATGACCGCCCACCTTGAGCCTGGTTCTGCTCGAGGTTTCTACCTGTTAAAAGGGAGGTTTTCCTTGCCACTGTCGCATAGTGCTTGCTCATGGTGGGAACTGTTGGGTCTCTGTAAATATAAAGAGTCGGTCTAGACTTGCTCTATTCGAAAAAGTGCCCTCAGATAACTTTGTTATGATATGGCGCTATATAAATAAAACTGAATTGAATTGAATTGAACTTTCCAGATGCAAAATATCAGATGTGATAATATCTGCCGAATTCAGCTTTAGTAAAGGAAACTTGTTTTTCCCTCTGAGTGCCCTCAAACTCACAAAAAACATGCAAATGTGCACACACTGAACTTAATTTTTACCAGCATTTTCCAGAAATTTCTCATTTAGTATCCTCAGAGATAAATAAAACATGCTTTCCAACCTTCACCCTTTAGCATCCTTTCATCCACATTTCTCTGCATGATATGACTGGTATCTCTATTGTGAATAGAATTTAAAGTAGTAGTTTAACATTTTGGGAAATATGCTTCCTTTTTTTTGCCAAGAGTTAGATGAAAAGATTGATACCACTCTCATATCTGTCCATTAAATACTGTGTGAAGCTACAGTACAGCCAGGAAGCAGTTAGCCTAGCTTAGCATAAAGACTGGAATCAGGGGGAAACAGCTAGCCTGGCAATACATTTGGACAGAGATAGTGAGTATATTTCCCAAAATGTCAAAACTATTTCTTTAAAATAAGCTTCTCAACAGTGCTTAACTGCACAACGTGAGTTTGAAAATTGGACCTCCCACTATTTAACAATGTGTCTGAAACTCTTCAACTTATTGCACATTTTGCTCATTAAAGAGGTTTATTTGGGAGTTTTCCCTTATTTGAATTGAGGGTCTAAGGATAGAGGATGTCAAACATTGCACAGATTGAGACAAATTTGTGATTTGGGGCTATATAAATCACAGTGATTTGACTTGACTTATGACCTTTCGAATCTGAAAAGGTCACATTAATCACTGTGCCACCTCTTTAATCCCTAGATTCCTGCAACATACTAAAAAATGCAAACACTTCAGTTTTTACCGTGATTTTTTTTTGTCATATTGAAATATGGATCGGGTCATTCATCTTGTGCTCTCCCTGCAGCTCTCCGGCCTGAATTAAACATACCATATATCACATTCAGTGGTAAATCCTCCTGGAGGAAACCAGATACATCGAAGGAGAACAGGAGAGTGCAGGAAAAACTGATGCTCTTGTGAGCATTTGTGTCATATTTGAGTGATATCTTGATATATTGTTCAACCAACCAACCAAGGTTCTGCATGTACACATTTGCTTTAAGACTGCGCCTCAATATGTATTGTGATATTGGAGATGTAGTTTCCATAAAATGTACACACACATTTTCTCAAACAGTATCTTTTTATCTCAGACACAAACCAAATAGGGCAGGCAAAAATGCAACACTTACAATGCTTAATATGATCTACCGCCAGCAGCCGGCTAGCTTAGCTTAGCACAAAGACAGGAAACAGAGGGAAACAGTTAGCCTGGCTAATGCAATAAAACCTCTAAAGGTCATTAATTAACACGTTGCATCGCTGTATGTTTGTTTAATCTGTACACAAACTGAAGATCAAAAAACTACAAATTGCCTTTTTTTTTTGGCGGGTTATGCGCCAGACTATTTCTTGGTCAGGACCAGTAACTTCTCCCCCTTTGCTGGTTGCCTGGCAACTGGTCCCGAAAGTGATTAAGTGTATTTCCCAAAAATGTTGAACTTTTCCTTCTTGGGTATGAGTCGCCCCTAACAGAAGACTTTGTAACAGAGACTTAACAGAGACCTGTACACATAAATGCACTGGTTGTCTCTCAGTTTGATGGTGTTTGCTCTCCTTCCTCTTCCTCCTTCTATTCTCCTCCTCCTCAGTGTTGTTGCCAACTGGCATTGACAATTATGAATGACTGCTTTCCAAGGCAACGTGAGAGAATAGACCTATCTGGGATGTGGGAGGATTAATGCTGCATAAAAAGTCCTCACAGTTATAGCGTGTATAAAAATCCATTGTATTTAATCAAACAGAAATAATGCATCATTTTCTGTAGTGGGCATCGGAAACATGTCACCACTTCAAAATCATGTTTATAAGCAATTCTCATAAAATTGGAAAAGCATCTGCTGTTTTTCTCCCATCAGGTTCCAACTTGCGAGAACTTCATGGATTTCTTAATTAATTCAGTTCAACATTAGATACGTTTATCTTTCAAATAAGATGAAAAACAATATACTTGACTGGAGCCACAGTTGGGAATATTGAATAACAGAATCAAAAGACCTGAATATTCATAAAATAAATGCTTGTGATTCTAACTAAAATAATTTCCCACCGACTTGTTTTATGGTGCCTTTGATAATAATTTGAGCCTCATTCAATCTCTGCCCACCACCCAACCTAATGTTGCTCCTCATGACTCATACCCTTGTTGGTTTCCATGGCTACACTCGTGTCTATCTCTCCAACTCGAGGGTACAACACATCAATAAACTAATAATTGTCTCTCTGCTCTTCTCTCCATCCTCTCTTCCTGCCTTTTGTCTTTTCACCTCCTCTCATAATCTGGTCTTCAGTTTTTCCTCTCATATCTCTTGAAGACACCATCAACTTGAAGTTATAAAGATTTTCATGAAATCTAGCCTGTTTTTGACAATATTTATGGTTTCAACAATAGCCATTCAATGTATTTACATTCAGTAATTACCTCTCTATAGGCTATTCTTCAGTGAAGTGGAGTCAAGTTGCCTTCACATATCTGAGGGATTCACAGGAAATGAGGCATACATGTGATCCACCCAACACGTCCCCATACCTAAACAACAGAATAGGTTTTTTGCCAATGACTCCCAAAACGACATATATGACCATTGGAGAGTACCAGCGACAGGCATACTGGACCTTTGCCGTCACGGTAACAATAATAAACATGTGGTTAACGTTGTGAAACTGTCACGGTTTGGTTAGGTTTAGGCACATATCTTACTAATGTAGCTTAACTTATGTACGTAACTTATGCAAGTTAAAATAAGTCAACGCTGACTTTTGGTTTCACACGGGACACAAACAGCGGTCTCCTGGGTGAAAGCCCTGCTTTTGTATCCAATGTAGTTTTTCCACTAAAAAGTTCGATTAAAATGACATCATCTACTTCTCCCTCATTGAACAATCAAGAATCTATGAATATACAGGTATTGATCATTTAAAAAAATGTAACTGCTCGACACAAGATGTCTCCTACTTCAATGAAAAGTCCATTCTCAGTGGAAGTGAGTAAATTTCATTTTGGACCACGATTGGCTCCAAACTAGCTGTGATGTCACAAAGTCCTGCTTGTACGTACACGTGTTAAACTCACATTTGAGGTGAGCACAGAGAAACGTTTCCCCCTTCAGCACATTGCAATGCATATGCAAAACACATTTTTGAGTGGAGGGGATCTATAATAATTTTGCAGCTACGATATATTTTTTTATTGTATTTTCTCTTTACTGCAGCCCTTGTTACTTCTTTTTCAGGGTTATGGTTTCCTCTTCAATCATTGTGTGCAGCAGTGGCGTAGAGAATAAATGTAATACAAAGCCTCAGTGGTATTTATTGGTACTTCCTATTTATATGTGACATTGTGTTTGAGTTGTTTTTGTTTTTCAGGCAAGTTTGCATTTGTTGTTGGTGCATCCAGCTCTTCTCCTTGCCTCTCCTGCCTTTGCCTTTGTCACACACTCTTTCATCTTCTCCTCTTGTCTCTGTGCTTGTCTTTTCTGTCTTACAAATTCTCTTTTGACCTTTTCTTCAACCCTCTCCTTCCCCAGCTCCTCTATCCCTTTCTACATCCCTCAGAGTAGCTTTTACAGCCTCCTTCCTTTGAAACTAACATTAATTTCTCAACATCTGGATGTTCTGGCTCCTGTCTCCGCTCCTTTTCACTCGTCTACACGAGCGCCATCTGATCAACACCAGTACAGACCCGCATAACCCACTCCTTACCCTCTTATCCATTATACATTTATCCAAATCTGACATCATTTGTCCTCCATTTCATCTGACAAACCACCTACCCAAAGATATTTCCTTTTAGATGTTAAAAAATATGTACGTTACCGACAGTATGTATAATTGTTTTCTCCTCTCAACCTGGCAGATCTTCTTCTCTCATTTCCACCAAGGTTTTTAATTTAACTTCCTCGCTACAAATTGTGAAGTAATTCTTGTTAATGTGTTACTCAGACAGCACAGGTGGTGTGAAAACCAGGCAGTGAGCCAGAACGCCAGCTGGTGAAAAACCAACAGGTAGGAAGAGGTGACAGTTGTAAGTCTTGTCATCTGGTCTTAAAACCAAAACAACTGCAGAATATCAGCAAATGTATTAAATTAAAATCTATGTACTACATTTATACAGTGGATTTCAAACGTGAATATTACACACATACACAAGATTCCCTTTCATTGGCAGACATGCATTTATTCTGTGAGACTGTTCTCACAAGAAAAACAACGGCCTCGGTATGCTTCAAACAAAGTGCTTGTC
This sequence comes from Macquaria australasica, assembly GCA_005408345.1. Classification (NCBI taxonomy): domain Eukaryota; kingdom Metazoa; phylum Chordata; class Actinopteri; order Centrarchiformes; family Percichthyidae; genus Macquaria; species Macquaria australasica. The sequence continues at coordinate 2,523,952 of SEMN01000012.1, read as the reverse complement.
AAATCGCCTAACAGTGTTTGAACCCCCCTTTCCACCATGGAATTGGAGGACTGCATCTGACAATTTTTGTAACTTTCCGAAACAGACAATCTGACGGTCACGTCCGCTTTTTTACAGTGATTGGTCAGGTGTGCAGAGGTGTGAGAGTATGCAGGATTTGAACTATTCTCTCAAACTTTTTTTTTTTTTTACAACCAAGTGCAATGCCATGAACGCCTTTGAGTATACTGTCCAAAAGTGTGCGCTGTTATCCCCAGTTGGACAAATAATCACGCAATGGAGAAAAGTAAGACCAGAGATTTCTCTGCTTGGACCGACGACCAGGTCGAACTGTTACTGATACTAAGTGTTGTTCATTATTAATGTTGAATTAACTGCTGGTAGTCAAGGCTGATGTTGTTTGTTTTCTTCTGGGAAAGGGTCATGTCATAGGGACGTGACAAATCAGGGAAGGACACGTCGTGGCTGATAAGACCCAATCAGGAAGCGAACATGGGTGTCGTTTTAGGACGTATCCGTTTTCGTCGGTCCCCACTAAAACACAATCCCAGAGTTTTCAAACTAAAACTGGTCAGCAGCGTTTTAAAAGGTCTCTGTTTTAGGGGTTATAAAAGGAGTAGTGGAGTAGTGTGGACGCTAGGTGTAAACGTAGCAAAAGTTATGCGTTTTAAAACAAAAACATATCAGTGTGGATGTAGCCTAAACCTGCTTTAACATTAACACAATTTGGCCACCTGGGGTCAGCGGAAACAAGCTGTGATCACTTGAAGTTAAAATACCAACATTAGCATTTATGTGGAGTCATGTTTGTGTCCAAATGTAAGTCCAGTATTCACTCTTCTTTTAGCTCCGTTTTGATCTCCGCCAACTCCTGAGGGAAATATCAGGAGCTCTTTAGCTGCCAAATGTTCACCAGCTAGCCGCTAACTTTGTCTGTCTACCATTTGGTGCTGGTAGCGCACGGTGTGTTTATATAGCTGAAATTGTGATTAAATCATCACGTGTTGAAGACTGAGCCTGTGTCAAAGTAAAAGTGAAAGAAAATAAGGGATTTCTGTTAGTCACAGAGCAATTTGTGAAAATTTTCTAATGTCAGAAATCCATCCATGGAAGGAAAAACTAACTGCAATTTTTGATCTGCGGACACTCAATTACACGGTCCATTAAAAGTACTTGTGATTAGAACAAATTGTATGTACTGGTATGACTCATACATGATTAAAGGCCCTTGACACTGCCAGTGTTGGTCGTAAAGAGGAAGAGTAAATTACTTTAGTAATCTCGCTCAGGAACTTTTCTTTACTTGAATTTACTTGAAATTAATAACCTCTTTACCGTTCTGTTACCCTTATGAACCCTAACTCATCCTAAACTGCAGTGAATCAATTTCTACCAAAAATCCCTAGAGGAAAAAGAAAATCTACTCCACTTGCTTTCCATGAAAAAACAAACAAACCAAGCTATCTATTGGTTTAGTGACACATTTACCCTCCCTTTGCTATCGCCTCTGCTCAACTGTTACCTCAGCGCAAGTCTCCGTGAAAAGCATCTCCACTCTGTAATTAAAAAGCCTAATTAAAACCAGAGGGATGATCTTCCTCTGAGTCCTGTCTGCCCACTCAGAGCAGAGGGAAGGAGGGGAGAGGCAGAGAGATGCAGTCGTGAGAAACCTCCCGTGGCAAGGCTGTCTGCAGCGTGACAGACTGACGTTCCACTGGGAATCTGAGCCGAGGCGGGACCGAGTCGATAGCCGTCATGGCGACTGCCTCTGTATTCACTTTAACAGCCTCTTTAAATCCTAACAAACTAATTAACTACTTCATGTGGGAAACATCTCCAGCAAAGGAAGTTCGAAACGACTAAATCATTCCCAGAAACCAGCTGCGGCCCCTCGGCACAGCAATTCCCACAGGCCCAATCAGTCAAACATCAGACCCTTCACACTCCTCAAACTGAGCTGCTGTGTTTGTCTTTGAGGAAGGACTCAACGGACAAGGGTTGGCCTGTAGACATCTGTGTAAGGCACAAAACATGAAGCTGGAATGATTTTCTTTAAACAACAGCTGCAGGTGGATTTTCTTCTGGACTGTAACTGAAAATCTGCAGCAGCCTGAGGAGAAACACACTAACACAGAGAAGGATGGGGATTGATGCAGTGTGATATTGCTAACCAGCAAACACCAAGATAAATAGATACTAATTACGCCTTTGTTTTTATGTACAGTACAACAACATAGATAAATGGCAATTAATAGGGGTTTCCAGGTTGTGAAAAATGTCTTTGGCTGTTATTTATCCTTCTTCAGCATGGCACTGTGCAGCTTTGTCTTTTTAGCTCTTCAGTTCATCGAGAAGAGTTTTCAAATGGACAATTTGACCACTTTCATGTCTCTGTGTTAGGTACGGAGCTAGATTTGGTGATTAGCCTAGCTCAGCATAAAGACTGGAAGCAGGGGAAAACAGCCTGATGCTCTGCAAAGTATAAAATGAAAAACAAAAAAAACATCCAGCATTTCTACAGATAACTAATTTCTACATTTGTTTAATCTGTACAGAAGCAGTAATGTAATGTGTTTTTACAGGGAATTTACAAGCTGCGACTTTTTTGTTGATAGCAACAGTTTATCCGCTGGTTGCCTGGCAACCTCACTGTGACGACAAGACATCTGATCACTGCGCCCAGAAAAGAAACAGAGTGAGATTGTTATCAATCTTCTCATCTAACTCTTTGAAAGAAAATTAATAATTATAGTTTGTAAAATTTACATTTACAATTGCAGACTTGAAAGATTATTGTTTATTAATGATTTATTAACTTAATTAATTACAGATGACTCATTTGCTGATGGCATACTAGAAAGTAAAAACTCACGAGCCTTTATTAATGAATTTAATGACATATCTAACTGCATCATTGATGGCTTATAGAGAATTAGATCCACAACACTTTATTAATGACTTACAAACATTTACAATGGCAGCTTAAAAATGCTCACTAGTCAGGGAGTGGTATCAAAATGTACTTTAAGATGAATTCTCAAAAGTCCTTCCTGTCAGTTTTACTGAAGATGATGAGGACTGTGGAGCATCTTCGTTCACAGAGGGAGGGACTTTACTGAACATCCCCTTGTAAAATATTAATGCAGGATCTGTCATGTCCCATGGTGCATTCATACACACACACACACACACAAACAAACACCACTGGTATTTGTTTTATGTTTTTCACTTGATGTTTTATGAGTTTTAAAAACAATATTGTTTCAATTGACACTCAAATTTTCTGATCTACTCTTGTCTAAATCAATACATTGTTGTTGTTTTTTTTTATTAGAACTGTTATTAAAGGCCTTTGTTGTATCTCTGTAAAGCTAAACTAAACTACATCCTTTTCCCCTCCTTCAGAAATCATAGACCATAACTCAAACTCTTAACATAAATCATTTTTCTATTTGTTGGTTTCATTTCTACGGAGCCCCTCTGGGGTCATATGGTAGAAAAAACAAACTCGGTGTGTAATCTGTTCCCTCAGATTTGTAATCTGTTCCCTCAGATTTGTAATCGGTTCCCTCAGATTTGTAATCTGTGCGCACAGTTTTGTAATCTGAGGGAACAGATTACACACCGAGTTTTTTTTTTCTACCATATGACCCCAGAAGGGCTCCGTACATTTCAGTTTCCAGTGAGTGGTAAAAACTGTATAGGGGAAAAAACATCTTGTTTTCCACTAGCAGAAAAACAAATGAAAGTGACATAACAACATACCAATTACCTCCATACTGTATAAATAGGTAACAAAAAAAGCAACACTTGAGCGGCAGCAAACAAGGGGGAGATGTTGGGCAAACAACTGCTGACAGATGAATGTGTTTACCTGTTAACTGTTCTATCAATATCACATTATGTTGGTGAAATTAATCAGGCACTGCTTTTGCATTATTTAAGCTCAAATTTAAATTCTGGATTTAGGAGCTGTTGTAACAAGATGGCCTTATGGCTTTAGTACAGTGGGCGACAGAGGTCAACACACTGCAAGTGAAACACAGCAAATGAAATGCTGCCAGTAAACAAAACACAAGCAAATGGAGAAACATATCCATGAATTTCACAAGACATACAAGTCATGAAACAACAAATGTTTTATGTTTTTTTTTGCTTGTGTTTTCTTAAGTTGCAGTGCGTTGAGCTCTGCCACCGGGCTTTAGGGTGAAGTGAAGATTCACAGGGTTGAAAAGTCAGTTTAGACAAACGCTTCACTGAGACTATTACTTCTCTTTTTGAAAATATGTATGACTACTGGTGCTGCCGACACCCAATATAACTGATTCTCCTTTAATCAACAGGATTTTGGTTTTGAACTCCTCTGACTTTCACAAATTTAACTTAATTAACAATGATAGTAGTTTAAAGTGGAAACCCTGATCTGAATATTCTTAAATCTGTCCTGACATGAAGCAGGTTATTGCCAGGGTGTTATTGCTGCCATTTGTTTCAGTGTCTCAGGACTGATGGAGTTGTGTTGCTGGAAGCGTCACGTGTATTCACAAATAATTCTGCAGGGACGGCGATGAAAATCTCCTGCATACCTTCAACTGCACCGTTTCGGACGAGCAGGCAAAAACATTTTGATTAAAGATCAGCAATAGCAGAAGCAAAGACAGAAGCGCTTATTATTGTTTGTCTATATGTATGTGCGTGCGTGTGTACACTCATCGATAAAATGAGTCAGCATCCTTTGGGGTTTATTACCTTCATCTCTTTGGCTTGGCTGCGTAGGTGATTAGGAGAGACTCCCTGAAGCTGTTTTCCTGGAACACAGGCAGTCTGTGTGTGTGCGCGTGTGTGTGTGTGTGGACACAAATCTACTGTGAAGGGTTGTTGTTTGTCCATATAGGGACGACATTGTTGTAGGTGCCAGGAAAACTCTATTAGAGCTCACTGAAACATCTGTCTCTCTCACTTTTTGTTTGTCATTATATTCTCTGAGTGCTCCTTCTCTCTCTCTCTCTCTCTCCAGTTTTTCTATTGTTCCTCTCTACTCTCATCCCGCAGACACCATGTAATGGCTGTTTTGTACAAAATGGCTCTGCACCTGACAACTGTAGCTGATGGATTCAGCCTGTAATCTGACCCAAATGCCACAGTGAAAAGGCTCTCCTACTCAGCACAAACCCTGCATTATGTACAGCCAACACGTTTTATAACTTAGGAAGTAGTAATTTACTGTAAGTGGTCCAAGAAACAGAAGATGACCCTTACTTTCTACTGTTTTTAATGTTTTTCTTATTTGCAGGACTGAATGGTGGAAGGGCCACAGAGAAGAGAGTAATGTTAAATGTGTATATCTGTATCTAACTAAATGTTATATATTTTCTTTTATCTTTCATATGTTTCATCTTCTAACACATGCAAAGCTGCAGCTACTGCTGTATTGTTTTATTGAATACAATAATGCAGAATGTGAAAGGAACCATTCTTCAAAATAAGAACTGTGCTTTCAAAGTAAAGCTTTAAAGGCAGAACCTTTTGTTGCAATGCAGTATTATTCCATTGCGTTATAAAAGGAAAGAAAGGGAAAGTGATGAAGTAATCACTTAGATGAAGAACTGTGAGAAGTTGAAATTGACTTCTCTACCTGGTGGAAATATAACCAGGCTTTCCATCAGGCTTTCTAACTCTCCTCAGTGTCAGCTCCAATCAGCCACAGGAACGACTGACATGTTGACACATCTGTCAAAATGAAACAACGTGTTTGCAGCGCTTCCTTTCACCTTTGGATGAAAATAATGTGTGTGAGGAATGTGCTGCTCTCTCTCTCTCTCTCTCTCTCTCTCTCTCTCTCTCTGTGAAAAAAATCACATCTGACACGTTTGTGAAGCCATACACCCCATGGCAATGGCATGCATGTACACAACACAACGCTGGTCAAATATCAGCCTCATATTAGTGACAGAAGGAAAGAGCTTGCAGAGTGTTGTTTCCATGAATACGCAAACATAAAATTTAAAGGGATGTTGTTGGGGCAGACGACCCATGTTGGTATGTCTCATTATCTGGAGGGTTTGAGTGCACAGAGTAGTACGATGTTACAGGGGTGGCTCATAGTAATAAACCTACAGAGAATTATCACCTGAATCTGCAGCTCCCCTCGGCTTTACAGAGCTTTACCGTTTTGGTTCACGCTCACCGCTCTCATAGCGTTGTTTTCCACCGCAACAGCTCTAAAAACATACTGTACACCACCTGCTCAGCACCAAACAGCAGACAGACAAAGTTAGCAACTAGCTGGTGAACATAGAGGAGCATTTAGCAGCTAAAGAGCCAGATGTTTCCCTCAGGAGTTGGTAGAGACCAAAAACAGAGCTAAAGGAAGAGTGAATATTGGACTTAGGTGCATCAGGATCCAGAAACACAACTCCAAATGAATGATAATGTTGCTCCGTAACTGCTGCATTAGTAAATAGGCAATTGAAAAAACTATTTAATAGGTTTAATTAAAAGTAGCAACACCAACATGTACACAAACTCCTTTACAAGTTAAAGTCCTGTATTTACATTGGACTGACTCATATACTCATGAAGTAAAAGTGCAGAATTGTTATCAGCTAAATCTAAGAACTCATTGTTGGATTATTAATACTGTTGCATTAATATGTAAGCTTTTAATGTTCCAGCTGGTTTAAAGTGGAGCAATTTTTTAAAAATGTAAACACTTAACTATAGCTGTGAAATAAATGTAGTGGAGAAAAAAAGTACAATATTTCCCTCAGAAAAGTAGTGGAGTACAGAACAAGTACAGCACTCAAGTAAATGTACTTAGTTACTTTTCACCGCTGCACTTCGCTCTGTGTGTTTCTGTTTGTGTTCCTGCACCCTGCTGCAGCATTGATCTGTCTGCGTCTGTGGACACTCATTATCCGGAAACGTTTCATGCAATGCCACAGACAAAGGCACAATATGAGTTTAATTCTCTCTATCTTTTTTTTCTTTTTAAATGTCACAATCACATTTTGGCACAGTTAGTGTGACCTTGCTCAAAGGGTGCTCTGAGAAAAATACATAATTATTTTCAGAGAGCGAAAACACTGTCCACTCTGCTTCCCTCTTTGCTTTTCTGAGATTAACGTGGAAATACAGTTAGATTTACTATTTAATTGCATCATAAATTAGTTCAGTCTCTCTCATCCCTTGTTTGCTGTTGCAGAAGAATTGTGTTGCTTTCCCTAAGCGGTAGAGAATTAATGTTAAACACTAATTTGTCACCTAATGTGTTCGGTATTGCTCTGTGAGAGTGTGTTTCTGTAGAGTGTATATCAACTGTATACGTTAAACACCTTGCAGGACTGAGTTTATATTTTTCTTTATGTGGACAACACTGTGGAAGCTTGTGGTTCTTATTGAAACTCACTGACTTTAATATCAGAGCCTCTTTGTAATTAGCCTTTCAAGACCAACAGACATGTACTTACATGTACTGTAGCCCATAATATAACACCCTCCTACACACACTAAAGGTATGACTTGTAATTTCACACTGAAAAATTCAATTAGGAGGTTAGATCACTATAATCAGCTGCACATTCTTTTCTGTGTAGAGATTTCTTCTTTCTGTATTTACCTCCAAACACACTATTCTTGTTTTTCTCCCCATTTTATTTACATACAATGGCCATCAGAGGGAGCTGGAATCAGCATTCAAGTCGATTACAGGAAGGTTATTTATCCCAACACACTACATCACTGACTTCATAAACGTTTACTCATGGTGAACGTAAAAACATAACCTAAAAATATCGTGATTACTTGTGCATTGGCTGACACTCAGTACAACAACCTGAAAACAACACTTTTGTTTTGTCACACTTAGGACACTCACTTACATTCATCCCCTGGAGACTTACTGTACCCTAACATTCAAGGCCCTGCACACCCATGACAGACACTCACACACGTGTTTTCATTTATGCAGGCTGACTAGAGCTCTTCTCAGGACTGTGTGGGCATGTGCACCCTTGTCATTCTTATTATATATGGGTTTTTGTGCCATAAGATGCAGGAATCGCAAAGTGACACTTGGAAAATGATCAATATCCCAAGAAGAAAACCTCCCTGTTAGTAGCTGTTTGCATCTATTTATGAAGTCAGGGCCTTGGATTTAATAAGACGGTGGATAGTTGTGCATGTTAAGGAAGAGATGCGTTTTAAGGTAAAACGGCCACAGTGTTACTTTGTTTATGGCTGTTTAATGAATAGCGCAAAAGTTTGTTGGGCTCTGTGATTAATGGTTTGTTGATCAGTTTAAAGTGACTTTAGAGTTTCATTGTGGGACTTGGCAACAGCACAGGGACTTGGAAAACGCATCACGTTGTTACGCTTTTATTTATTTTTCTGAGAGAATCACAAACAGAAACTCGTTGTTTCATGATCCCCTGCAGCTCATCAATAATACTTATTAAATCTTGTATTGTCATCTAATGTTATGACATCTGGCATATATTTAGGGTATATTTTGTGAGAGTGTGCGACACTTTGTCAATCAACTGTGTTGTGTAGTGACACATTTGTCTAAAAAGTAATTTTTATTGGTTTCCAGCAAGTTTTTTTTTTACAGTTAGTATATGAGAAATCCATATACTTTGTTATTTTATCATAACAGGAAATTATACAATATGTGCGCCGTTGAATATCAGCCAGTTATACTTAATAAAGAGCAAGCAACATGTTTTTCTTAGAATTAAATTTTTGTTGTTATTTGTTTGTTTGTTTCTTAAATCTTCATGGAGCTGTCTCACCACCATTCACAATCTATTCTAATGTTTCAGCTGCAAGTAGCTCCTCCATTTCCTTCATGCATTGTACTGTGGGACAATAATCTACATCAAGAGCACACTCAGCAATCTATCAGTCAGCCTTCTCCAGTGTCAACACACTACAAACTCAAGATCTGCTTAGATTTAGTGTGTAGTACAGAAAAGTTCTTTTTCACAGCAGACGTTTCAGCTTGTCATAGTAATAACATACATACATACTAATAACATTAACGATGGCTCTGTTCTAGTCAAGTGTCTCAGTAAGCCTCAACAGTGAGCCAGTATGCACAAAACCAGGACCCTGAAACTGAAGCAGCTAAATGGAATTCAGCCATTATTAATTTCATTATTTACACCTGTGACTTTCCTACTGTGACATGTCAAATGGGACACAGCTGTGGAGTTTGGTGACTGCATGTAATTTCCAGCATAGCTCTACCCAAGTCCAATGTAAGAAGTCGTCTAATCAGCCAAAATAACCAAAAGCACCTGCTGGATGCCTAACACTCAACCCTAACCTAATGTGAAAACTCAGCAAAGTCTGAAATTTAATGGTTAACCTTGTGGGGAATTGCTTTTTGCCCTTTTCTTTGTCCTTTTTGTAACACACTTTTACGAACAATAGTACATGCACACACGCTGTAAGCACTGAGGTTCATGAATATTCAATACTGCAGGCTTTGGTTTGATGTGGGCTATAACTGTCATGATCTTCTGTTCACATTTTGTTCACATCACAAACTGACTTGTGCTGAAACCTGACAGGAAGCAGTTTTATTGATGCCTTCACTGCCTGACATTTGTCTGTCTATATAATCAGAATGATTCATACATATGAAGTGCACAACAGCACTGTTACATTTGTGGGCACAGTTAGCTTGCACCAGTAACAGAAATGAAATTCACGCAGTAGGAGTCAGTTCTGTCTGGGTTATCACAGCATAATTGGTGACAATACATAGTTGTGAAGTGAAAGAAAAAGCAGACGCCTCATTACAACCTCTCTAGAGGACTGCAAATTAAGTTTGAAGCACACAGGAGACCAACCAGTCTGTATTAACTAAAAGAGAACCATGTGATACTGGTGAAATAAGCTTGCATAGTCCAAGGGCAAGAGAAATTCATTTTAATCTGTACCTTAATGCAAAGGCTAAGGCCGCGTCCAGACCGCCTGGGAAAAAACAACGCAGGGGACGCCAGCAAAGTGCAGAGTTTTGGAGTCTGATAAGCCTTTACACACATCTGTTACTCAAACTGGACTATGGATCGTATTCATCATCTCACTGGTACCTTAAAAACCGCCACCTGCACTGTTTTAACTCTGGGCTGTTTTTGGTCTGAACACAAGGTAAAACAACAACTCCACAATGTAGTTTTTAAATTGCAACAATATACTGTAGATGCTACATTAAAAAGCATTGTATTGTACAGGTGTTTTATTATTGTGTCCTCTTCCCTGTTGTTGTTTTTGTGAAAAAGTGGGAGGCAATTAATATGTCCAGAAACATACAATAACTTTGACCCACCCACTCATTACCGGCTCTTTCCCATTTGCCCCAGTGCTCTTTGCAGTGATAGTCTGCTGGCTACCACTGTGATTTCACTCAGTGTGAAAAGAGGTGAGGATTTTCTTGAGTGAAAATGCTGTTTGTTGAATGGTTTTCGGATTGAAGCAACGGCTGAGTGCTCCATTAAGGTATTGATATACGGTTTCACACAACAAAATAAAGTTGCAGTTAAATCCAGGCTAAATAAAAGCTAAATACTGGGATCACAGAATAGTTTAAATTACCAGAATTCTCTCATTCTATGGGTGAGAGGAGAGTTACAAGGTCAGACCTTTATCCACATCATCTGAGTTGATTTTGTAAGCCACCTGACAATAGATTTTTTGCTTATCTCCTCCACTCTCTTTCACCGGTAAAGGTTACCTGTGTTTCAGCTCAACAAAGGTGCTTTTCGATTCTCGGAAGGAAAAAGGATGTGATTGTAATTCAACACAAATTAATCAACATGCGTGCACCAGATTGGCTTCGGAGGAGACATTTATAAATACTGTCTCTAAGGAAAGGATAACTGATTATCATTCGTTAACCTTGGTAAAAGAAAGGAGACAGTGGCGTCATTCAGAAGGAAATTGAATTTGCGGATGCAGAGGGAAAGAAAATGCTCGCTCGTGAAAGTTGATGAGAAAACATTAATTCAGGAAAAGATTTTTATTTCTCCGTATTAGAAATGAATCATCAGAAATATTTAATATCCAGACAAATAGTTTACAGAAAATGGAATTCAATGTTTACATGTAGGTTTCTATAAAAGGAGTTTGGTGAGAGTAAAGTGGCAATTAAAATAAAATAAAATATTGATGTACTGTACTCTGAATTTATCCAGAATAGAAATACACATGTTAAATTTACATTTTTACTGTACATACACTACATGGCCAAAATCATGTGGACATCTAAACATTACACCCGTATGTGACTTTTAAACATTAACATTAACCATTAACATGCTGCTGTAACAGCCTCCACTCTTCTGTGGACGCTTTCCACCAGATTTTGGCTGCAGGGATTTGCTCCCATTTATCCTCAACAGCATCAGTGAGGTCGGGTGATAAGATCTCGCAGTCAGCGGCCCAATAGGTCTTTTTCACACAAGACATTTTTGACTTGTCATAGCAGGAAAAAAGACAAGTGTTACTAATAACTTTAACAATGGCTCTGTTCTATTTACTGTCTCAGTAAGCCATGACAGCATTTACAATGCCAGGACACTGAAACTGGAGAGCCATCATTTATTTTTATTATTTACACCTGTGTTTTTTTTACTGTGACATGACAAAGTGTCATCCCAAAGGTGTTCGATGGGGGTTGAGGTCCGGGCTCTGTACAGGCCAGTTAAGTCCTTCCGCACCAAGTTTAATTTCATTATGGACGTGGGCCATTTGACCACATTTGAACTGGATCCCAATTGTAATTATACTGTCCACTGATAGAGGGCGCTCCCTCCAAATGCAAGAGGCCTGTAGCTAAGCAACTGCTTGCACACACTAGTCTTGGTCTCGCCAGGCTTTTTGCGTCACGCAATGAAGAGAGACAAGAGCGGCCAAAAAACAAAACTGGACCAAGAGAACCTTTGTCTTCCAGGCAAGGTGGGAAACAGATGATCTTTTTACGAAATTCAAAGGCAAACCTATATGTTCAGTGTGCCTGGAAACAAAATCAGCCATGAAGGATTTCAACTTGAGTCGCCACTACAGCACGCACAAAGACAAATACGACATGTACACCGGAGCTGTCAGAGCTGTCATCGCTGACCTCAAAGGAAAAATACACCGACAGCAGAGCCTTTTTGCCAAAGCCACGACTACACAGGAGTCTCTAATGAACTTTAACGGTATATATTTTGTTCTTTTCATTACATTAGTAGCTATAATAATTTGCTAATTGAGAGTATGCTACTGGTGGAAGTGTACGGTCACTATCTGGCCCTCTGGTAGTGAGGATAAAATATTTGTGGCCCTCTCTATCGTCAAAGTTGCCCATACCTGGTCTAAAATATCACTGTATGCTATAGAGAATAGGTTGACACTGTGGAAAATGTTCTTATTCACTTTATTGCCAAGAGTTAGATTAGAAGATTGATACCACTCTCATTTCTGTATGCTAAATATGAAACTACAACCAGCAGCTGTTAGCTTCGCCTGACAACTTCACACTGACAACAATGATGTGTCTCAATTCAGACACTTCCGTTAGTACACTTACATGCAGTACTGACTTTTGTAGTGCGTTAATTTTGACAGGGTAGTGTTGTCTCAAATCGAATACTGCTGTTATGCGCTTTGACCACATCTTCTTCTTCTTCTTCTTTTTAATGGCGGAGCATTATCGCCAACATTTCACCGCGATAGCCGCACGCCGAAATATCTGCCAGCTTTTTTGCTCACTTGACTTCAATTCAGTTATATTAAAAATGAATGAAAAATGAACGTGTTTTTACTTTTATAACAACCGGAACCGCGGCTGCCATTTTCATATGTCGGTGGTCCCTCCCCTTCCGCTACGTAGCCAAGATGGCGACCGTTGAGGGTGAGAACTTTCTGACCGTTTTGTGTACACCATCCGGGTACTCACAGAACACTGCATTTTGCCATACTTGTCAGTGTGAACGCACTTATGTGTAAGTACAGAACTACGCAAGACTTTATGCTAAGCTAAACTAACCGGCTGCTGGACAGTGGGGGGCATGTGTGCTGGGTGTGAAGGCCTTCTGGCTTCATTAGGAAGGCTTGTTTGAAAATAACCACCTGATTGTTGTTGTAGATAATAATCTGATTACCCTGTGTATGGAAATGGCTGCCAAGCTGCTTGCCTGCCACTCAGGTAAATTATCTTATTGGTCCAGATGGATATCCCAGTTGGCCAGTGACAAATTGCCTCAAATTGACACATTTTTTGTCTGTGGGTTTCTCCTTTGTGCCACCTCGAGCTGTAGAATTGGGTTTCTTGAGTTTTTGAGTATATTTAACTGACATGATTTATTCTTTTTTTTTTTTTAAATCTGCAAGACAATTGTTTGGAGAAGCAGAAAATTACTTTGGAAAGACATTGGGAAAGCTGTTGTGTACCAGAATATAAATAAACTGATCTGAGCAGACCTTGGCTAAAGGGCTCATCGAGGATTCCAGTTTTCAAATGTAATCCTGTTTGGCTCACAGAAGTCCCTCTGGGGTCTGTGTGATGTGTGGTCATTGTCTAGCAATGCCACCAATAACAACCCCAACATTAAACTGAATTATATTATGGACACTAATGAAACAATGAGTTCTTAATTAACAGCCTCCTTCCTGCTCTGTGGACAGCGAGCGTCACGTCTGGGAGGACGACGAAGGTTATTAATTAAAGCTCATTAAGTGGCATTAAACTGTAAAAAAATGATGATGTCTTGGTGTGTGTGTGTGTGTGTGGAGTCAAGGGAAAGTCAGATGGGATACTAACTGTCCAGTTATAAGTGTGACAAAATGAACAAGGATGCCAGATGTGTAAGTAACTCTGATGCTAAACAGAGATTTTCCATTTTAAAGAATTAAAAAAAAAAGATATCACAGACTATAATAACAATGAGGTGACAAAAATAGTCTGTATGGAGAATAATAAAATAGAGACACTGGATGAATGTCTGAATGAGTGTGTGTGTGTGTGTGTGTGTGTGTGTGTGTGTGTGTGTGTGTTGGCAGGTTGCTTGCAGTCAAGCCGGCCCGACTATTCAAAACTCTCTCACTGGGTTCACTGTTGAGCTAATTACAGACTGGCATCAAAGAAGTAACATGAAAAGCTGTTGTGAGTAATGATGAAGGGATAAAGGTCAGATTGGAGAATGAACAAATGAATGAGTACTTGAGAGGAGGTGAGAATCGACAGCTTATAGCCTGGAAAAAAAGGCCAGGTGAGAATAGATGGATCAAATGAAGGGCAGAAGGTGAAGAAGAGTGACCGGTGGGTGCAAGAAAATGATCAAATGAGTTTGACATTACATGTCTGTAAAAATGCACCTTTCCCTCTTGCTTGTGCAAAGTGATCGGTTGCTGTTGGATTGATTCAGTATATCCGTTTGTCAGGAAAGTGAAGAGCTGATTCGCTGCATGACTTTTTAATAACATACTTGTTTTTTTTAATCTTTGGGCTTGGGGAAGATGTCAAGTCATTCCAAGTCAAAAGGTTTAAGTCTAAAGGAAAAAATAAAATAAAGGGTGTATGATTAAAGCAACGAAAGCTGCAACACAAAGAATAAAGATAAGAAAAATAAAGAGGCAGTTTATAAAGCACTTACTGCACATGGGATAAATGAAAACTTGAACCTGTTGCACCTAATTTTATCACTGACCCGAGGGGAGGATGTCAAATTCCTTAAGGAGAGGATGGTTTGGATTCAATGTGATGGATTTAGTTTTCCGTGAGATTTGTCTGCTATAAATGTCAGACTGCTGCTCACCAGTGATTTTACAAGCTGCCTTTACGATGTTTCCCAGTTGATTCCTGTTTCGTACATTCAGATGTCCATACCAACAAATCAGTGAAAAGGTAAGGACTGATTCTACGATGGATCTGTAAAATAGTACCCATAGGTGTCGGTCAACATTAAAAACATTTAACCTCCGCAGAAAATACAGCCTTTGTTGTCCCTTCTTGCAAACTGCCAACATACCTGTAGCTCTCTACAATTTCCACTTCTTGTCCTTTAACAATGTTCTGAGATGGTGGAAGTGATGTTAATATAACAGACCCTCAGTAGGTGACTCTAGTGAGCAGTAAACTGACACTTTTTTGTTCCATCGTGGTGAATATATTGTGCTCAAATTTCATACTCAAAATTTAGAAACTCAAATAAAATGGTGGACAGGAAATATAGAAATAATAGAAATGAAGTTGAAATAACAATATTGTGATTTTGGACACTGTGGTTGTTTGGACAGTAACATTCAATAAAATTAAAAGGTTTCAAAGAGTCAAACTTGTACATTATTTTTGTGCCATTCATGTGTGTGAGGTTTGACAGAGAGTTAGGGCCACTGTTAGGAAAAGCAATCAGAAATGAAGTTGAAATCATTTGAGAAATGATAAGAATCATATCGTGAGACCGGCGTAGTCTTCTCTCCAAGATATGTTGATGCTGTCTGACTAAACACACTGTAGTTCTGAGACAGTCGAACAAGAGGCAAGCCCAATTTTAGATCTTGGTTATTTTAGTAAACTTGATTTTGAAGCGGGGACTTCCTCCAGCCATTTTATTTGTTCTTTAACGATGGTGTCAAACGTGTCCCACTGAAGGAAGCAGAACGCAGTCATCCAGTGGGAGGGTTTACTGCAGCTTCCCACATCTACAGAGTCAGACTGGGTGTCCTCTAACAGGGAGCAGTGGGTGAAGTCCCCTCACATCTGCCTTTTTGGAGATCTCTTTTACTGGTAAATGGAGAATATTACTCATCCTCCCTTTTTTGACCCTTTTGGCTTCACTGGAGTGTCTGCGCATAAAAAGATGAGAGGCACAGGGCTGAAGTGAAGTGACAGAGAGAATACTGAAAAGCACAAACAAACTTCCAAACAGTGATGCCATGAATACAGAGAAGGACGCGTGAGGTAAAGGAGAGAATACTAGATGATGCTGGTGGATGGATGGAGGGATGATGGAGGTACAGACAGATGGTGTAAGAAGTGGAACAAGTCCAGCTTGTTTCTCTCTCACTGGCGGTTCTCTACCGCTACTGCTCTTTATTTCTCTCTGTCTCTCTGTCTATCTCTCTTCCTTTTTTCCATAATCAGTCGTTTCAGATGTGGCTTGTTTAAGTCATTTGGGATGTCCACATACAAACAGATGTGATCTACGTTCCCTGGCGTGACAGCTGTTGTTCTGTTCAAAAACACACCAAAAAGGGACAGAAAATTGTGGCAGTAAATAATATGCTTTCTAAAAACAGTCTTCATAAAATAGAATAAATGAATACATAAATTTTTGATTATATGAAAAGTAATATGGACATGACAACCATAACTCCTACAAAATATCTTTATATGCCAGCTATTAATTTGAACTGCCCAATGCGTTTTGGAGAAATGTAATTATTATGCTCACTCGCAATGTTTTTTCCAATCCAGGAAGTCTTACATCTTTGAACTGTACCATCACCAAACTCAAACCTTATCCAAGTGCTCTGAGTTGCCTGAACATAACCCTCAAAGACATTTACTAAAGGTTTTCTTCAACACTAGCGGGGAAGAGAACATACAGCAGCACAATACAGTTCCACATAGAGATGTAAAGTAATAGTTGTGGTAATGGTATTGATGTTAATATTAACAGAAATAATACTAAGAGCAATATTATAATAGTAATACTAATAATAAGAGCAATAACAGTAATAGCAGCAGCGGGTGCAGAGCAGGAGCACGGGGGCAGCAGGTGGCCTGCAACCATAGATCCAGACTCTACAGCTCCGGAGGCAGAAATACCTGCAGAAAGCAACAGAAGGAGAGAGAGAGAGAGAGAGAGAGAGAGGAGATAAAGCACACAACTACGGGAAGAAGTTGAGTTAGTAACAAGCATTGATGGGATATGAGTGCGTACAGATGGAGAGGAAGAGGAGGAGAGAGGAGAGAGGAGCTCAGTGCATCATAGGAAGTCTCCCAGCAGTCTAGGCCTATATCAACATAGCTGGGGGGGTGGGGGGGGCTCAGGGGTCACCTGAGTCAGCCCTACTATAAGCTTTATCAAAGAGGAAAGTCTTAAGCCTACTCTTAAATGTGAGGAGGTTGTCCGCTTCCCGTACACAAACTGGGAGCTGGTTCCACAGAAGAGGAGCTTGATAGCTGAGCAATCCAGTCCAGCAGTCCAGACTATATTCAGTCTGGATAAAAGAGACACACACACACACACACACACACACACACACACACACACACACACACACACACACACACACACACACACACACACACACACACACACACACACACACACACACACACACACAGCAAGGTGCAGACCAGTGTGAGCTTCAGTGCAAGTCCATCACAATTAAAACACGTCACACAACTCTTCTCCAGTACACCACGGTTTTTATTCACCAGACTTTTATGGCTCTCTTGCCTTCATCAGGGTGGTAATTGAGGTTGTTTCCGGTTTCCTTATATATAGCCTATACAAAAGAACATTATGATCCTTTAGAAAAAAAACCTGGATATTTGTTTTTTCAAGAGAAATATAAATGGCCATAACATATTACAACCATCTTTTCAGAATATTCTCTATTAAAATACAATCTTTCACTTGTATTAAGATGAAAGATTGGGTAAAAAAAAACATTTTTTTCTATACAAAGCAACAAATTCTGTATTCTTTCACCCTCATTTTTGAAAACACAGTATACTCAAATCCCCTCCATCTCTAAATATTTATAAGTCAATCTGAGATTGACCCAACATTTCCAATTGCTCTCAAAAAATCCCTGTTCTTTGAGAACAAATACAATCCAGCAGACTTTACAAATAGCCAAAGATGTTTGGTGAATTAAACATGTTTTAGTTGCTGGGAGTTGATAATGAAATATATTGACAGTGAACAGTTTGAAGAGGCGGTCAGTCTGAACATGTTTCACATAACATGCATTTGTTGATGAAAATTAGTCGTACATAAACAATTTTAGGAGACATGGTTGGGTCTTAATTACTTTATATATCTGCACTCCAAAAACATGTCTATAAAATATTCAAAATTACTACTGTCAGTCCTCAGATTCTTAACACGCAATCTGCAATCTGAACCAAGACTTATTCTGTTGTGTAGTGAGATGATTTTCTTTCTTCCTCTTTGTTTTTATTTTTATTTTTTGGACTCACGGGAAAATTAAGAAGAGCTGAACCAAGAATCGATTACTTGGTTGTTACACAGAGGAAGATTAATTGGAAAGACTGACAGCTGCAACAGCAGGGCCGGTGATACCCCCCACCCCCACACACATAACAAATTCATATTTAACCCCTGCTCACAAGATAAGTCATTCTGATCCCGTCACCATGTTGTCTACCTTAAGGCCACCGTACAGCCGGCTTGCTGGTGAAACTGATTTGGACAGCTTCTGTTTTGCAACAAAGGACACATTTGTGGAATAAAACCGTGTGCACAAGCTTGCTGATCTACTTCTTCACACCCCTGCCTCCACCATGTGCCTGAATCTCACACATAATCTCACACAGAAAAAATAACACAGAAATAGCTGTCGAAGTTTCTCTCTTGATTTATTTACTTTATTTACCTGTTTAAACAATACATGTAGACAGAGTATGAAAAGGCAGTAAATCTTCAGTTTCCCTCAGTTGCCTTTAACTGCTTCATTGTTGGTGTCGTCATGGTTACATGCTGCGGCGAGTTCACACCAAATGTTTATGTTCATATGTGCTTCTGTTCCAGTCAAATTTGATTTTGCTGCTTGTGTTTGATCAGCTTTAGAAATCTATTACAATAAATGTCAAAGACAGTTTCACAAGCAAGCATACCTCCACGACTCACGTCGATAAAGAGAACTCATTTTAATAAATTCAAATAAAGAAGGCTGTGGCAGTTTCGCAGAATGAAATTCAATACATTTATCAAGGACACTATAACTTCAAACAGGGAGAGCTGCAGCACAATGACACTTACTTAAAGTATTTGCAATATGTGCAGTTTAATGAGAAAGTGTACCATAACTCAGAAAAAGTGACTTCAAGGTGACCACTTATCCCTACAACGTAATTTAGAGAGGAAGCTCTAAATCACAGCCTTATGTCAAAACACATGTTTTGCATTCCACAGTCTCTGTGTCATGGTCATGTGTCTTCATTTGTTTTGAGACAGGAAGAATCCAGTGGGATCTGACCTTTAGGTACACTGAAAGGGAAGATATGCAACGTAAAAAAATTAAGGGTGAATAGTATCATAGCATCACATTACAAGTCCATCCAAACTCAGAAGGAACAAGAGCTAGATGTCTTAAAAAACTGTTTTTTTGTTTTTCTTAAAGAATAATAGAATTTCTTAATATAAAAATATTGATTAGTGCCGCTTTAAACCTTTTAATCATCTTTGTGAAGATACCTCAGATTTATATAGTCAAAGAAATGAGATTGTGACGTGAAGTTAAAAGTTAAAGTGAGCTAAACTGCATTAAGCCGAGGTAAACTGAAACGAACTAAATTGAATTGCAAATGAATGGAATTGTATTAAAGTGAACAGAGAGTCTAACTGGATTGAGGGAAACTGTATTGAATAGGAGTGAAGAGAAAAGAAGTGACGAATGCTGTCTTGCTGCATTTTACTGGAAGCACTACACTGATGGAAAGAAGAGGAAGAGCAACATGTGAACCCGGGATGCCCCTCTGGCAATCTTCACTTTGTTTGACAATATTTACACCACAGAAAGACAAAGACGGTATACAGGCTGGTGTAGGCAGCTTCCTCTGGGGAGCAAATAAGTACCTGCGTGTCACTTGTTTACACCATAGACTGTGTATAAAGATGGATGACGTGTCTCCACTTCCTCCTACTGTACAAAAATGAAGCCAAAATATTCCAGATACAGGAGCTGCCATCTTGCGCTGGTGACGTCATTTGGAGCCAGAGTCTGCGGTATCGAGTTCCCACCCATACACCCGCCTGAACCAATCGCAAGCACACTCACAGTTGTCAATCATGACGTCTCACCCTCTTTTTACAGCATCAAATACCTAATAAAAACCAAACTTATCAAAAAAATGAACATTTGAAAAAAACATCAGTGTGATAAAAACTACCTAAAATGACAGAAACTATCTTTGGAAAAAATTTGTTTTGTGTACTTTGACTTTTCAGTTTGGCCCATGTCCCATCCGCTAACATGGAGGCTTCACTTTTGGGGAGCGGTAATGCCGTCCATCTTTATATACAGTCTATGGTTTACACTTGTTGGAAGTACTGCGGAGGCGGGGATCCTACATATGACATTAACATAATCCATGATCACAGGAAATGCAGGAGGATTATGAATACCCTGCTACTAATACACACTGTCTATGATGATGTTCTTGAGAGGTATAAAGGATTAAAACTAACATGTTATAATTACTCTCATTACTTACATTAATTACGATGTTTAGTCCAGCCTGAGATATCTCAACAACTATCAAATGCATTGCAATGAAATTTTGTTCAGACGTTCATGATGCCCAGAGGATGAATCCTAATGACGTTGGTGATACCCTGACTTTTCCTCTAGCGCCACCAGCAGGTCAAAGTTTTCACTAATCCAGTAAAATAGCTTCAACATCTACCGGATGGATCGGCCCAAACGTTTTTATACACATTCATGTTCCCCCCAGGATGAATTATGATAACTTTGGTGAACCTTACGTTTTGATCCTCTAGCGCCATCATCAGGTCAAAGTTTACATTTGTACAATATTTTGGTTTATGACTAAATACCTGCAAAACTAACATGACATTCCCATCAACCTCAGCTGTTCTTGGTGTTCAAATGTCAGCATGCTAACACGTTAAATTACAATGGTGATCACGGTTAAGATTATATCTGCTAAACATATTAGCATTGTTATTGTGAGCATGATAGCATGCTGACATTAGCATTTAGTAAGTACAGCCTCATAGAGCACTCTTGTTTTCAAAGTAGTTTTAAATATCAGTAATTTTGGGGTGCCAGTGAGCAATGAAAGTTAAGTTCATAGTTTGGGAAATTCCCCCAATACGGACTGCCAAACTCTGATAGTTTTTAGTATTGCTTGGATCATCTTAAAGAGACGAGAGTGAGAATTCAGGAGGCAACGCCAAACACAAACATCAAATCTTCCCAGTGAGACGGGGAAAAAATTTACTATACAACTTCATTAACAAAAATTGAAAAACAAAAAGTCAGTAATTTGATTTTTACACAAGTGTTTTTCATTTCAAGTATCATACTAAAATTTAAAGCAGTAAAAAAAAGTTAAAAAGTTAAGGAGTAAAACTACACATTTTACAGTTTAAATAATGTATTTCAGTGAGTTCCAAGGTTTTTATTTCCATTCAGATGAAATATTATATCCTTTGATTTATTATTTACCTTTGGCATTCAACACGTCCTTCCTCTTACCATTCACAGTATTTCATCAAGGCCTTGCTCATAATATGCTCGTCACATATTTTATCATCAGTGGCTATCAGTGTCAAAACGTTTTGTCACCCTCTCTTTGATAAGTGTAAAATATTCCATCAAAGTGATGATCCATAAATCTGTTCAAGCAGAGGTGGTAGAGCTGCCCGAGGCAGAGAGGCTGACAGACTTTCAAAAGGACTTTAACCTCATGGGAATAACACATTTCCTCCTCTTCACTGCCCTAAGAATTACTGTAATAAAGCACAACAGGTCAACAATGCTATACTACTAGCTGTACTTTAAACAAAGAAATCAACTGTAGAAATCACCCTGAATTTGGAGACAATTTCCAGCTCAGGAGATAGAAAAAATTAATGTAAACACTTTATGCAAACACTTGAGTCCTTAATCGGTCAAGATGGCTTGGCTGCAGCTAAGAAATTACTTTCACATTTTAGATTGTGTCTATAAATGCTATTAATGACAAGGCAAGAGCTACTATTAAGACAGCTGCAGATTTAGTTAAATCCTCTCTGTAAATTAATTTAGTAAAGTCTTATATGTGAGACTGTTCATGTATAGATAACTGTCACGTTACATTTTCTGTGAACTGCAGTGTGGCGAGAGGGGTGGATAGGACTGTGTGGGTGGATGAATTATATGTTTTTTTTCTTGTTTTCTTTCTTTTCTTCCCTTTTCCTTTCTTATTTTGTTTCTTCTCACTTTATTATATTCTCTTCTTATCTTTAAATGTCAGTCAGTTGCATTAATATATGCTTGTGCAATTCTGTGTGAATGGTGTCAAAACTAGTAAAAAGTTGGTTGGTCTTCATTTTGATGTAATTAAATAACTATTGCACACAAGACAACATAGATGCAAGTTGCAAGTTAGCTGTTTGTCAGACTCCGTATACAAAGTTTCCTCTGGGGACGTGGAGGTCATGTCTCTCTCGCTTTTCAAAATTCATTCAATTTTATGGTTACAGGTTGAGTGACTCAGCAAAAATCTCTAAACAGTTGCCATCTAATTCTCCAGCTGTCATTATCCAGATGAGAGAAGCGAAGAGATGATCAAAATGCTAATACTCTGGATCGCCTTCAGTTATAACTGTGCACTCACGGCAATAATCTTTATGAGCAACAGAAAGTGCTTTGTGACCTTTTTTGCCCTGGGTTTTGCATACGGGCTGACACTGATTGGGGGAGATTGTTGGGGTTGCACACCGCCTGAGAGGAAAATCTGCAGATGATTTCCTAAATCTTAACCGTAGTTGCCATGAGCAGATGTTGTAGAAAGCAAGAATTGTCAAATAGTTGGCATTGAATGTACATCTAATATTGACATTTTTGTTTGTCGATAGCATTGCCTCTGCATGTTTTTAGGGTGAAATATTCCTTATTTATATTAATCTATATTTTAATTCAAAGTCAATATTTTCCTTAAATGATGCTAGAATTGAACATCAGTTAAATATAAGGCAGTAAAGACAGTGCTCTCTGTACTAAAGATAAAAATACAACATTATCTGTCAAAGTATCAGGTGTCTATCAATGAAACTAAATGTGATTTTAAGTAGAATTATCACATTGATAAGACAGCAGTTTAAACAGGATTTCTAATCCTTTAGTTACACTATAGCACCATAAATATGGAAAGCATGATAACCGATGTCATCGTGATGTGTTCATTTCTAAACTAATATAAATGAACATGCATGACTGCTGCAGCAGTCACATATATTCAGTTTTTCTTTCTTTTCTTTTGGTTGAAAAGCTGCTGATTCATTCATGCTGGCTGGTTAACTTATGACCATTGTTCCTCTGCGTCAGTGCTATTTGTTCGTGTTTGTCAGATGCAGTCATGATATTCAACTCTGTTTCCCTTGACCTACTAAAAGAACTCAGCAGTTTTTTTTTTGACTAATGCACCCACAGTTTGGGCACAAATGAGAGCTCTTTAAGTTCAGAGAGCCAGACTTTCTTATAGCTGAAAAATGCTGCTAATTGGCATTTAGAGTTGAATTCATCTTTCATGAAGGTGTTTCTGGTGTATTTTTCTTTATCTTCTACATCTAAAATGCTCGTCTCCTCCTGTTGTCGATCCTGTTCCCGACACAGGAGGAAAATCTTCTACGGTCTAAACATCAGTTGTGATGCTCTGTAGTCGCTTAGAACAAACACGCTTCAATCTGAGCCTTTGTTCTGAATGCAAAATACTTGTCACTTGAGATAACATCACAGTTACCATGCAGTGTGCGCATTGGCATGCCTCATGCCGTAAGATGGTTACATAAACTTCCCCAGATGAAACGTATTTCATCAAATACAATATGACAAATAGGTGTAGCCTGCTAGGATGAATAAATATTTGTCTTGTATAAATACTTATGAGTCTAAGTACTGTGAGAAGATCTCTGACAAAACACTGTGAGGCCATAAGCAGAATACTTTTGGCAAACTGATGACACATGTGTCTGTTTCTGTGTTTGGTAACAGACACCAGGCTTTGCATCGCTGAATATTTTCCTATACTGTTGCCAGTTTTAGATATTTGGGGCTTGATTCTTGATGTAAAACGTAAAAAAAACCACAGAAAAAGTTGATTTGATTTCTCAAGAGTAATAAAGAACCAGGAATGGTTATTCTTGAGTCACAGTAGGCCTGTGAATGTAAGTCTAAACAGGGCTAATTATTTCCAAATAATTGAATAAACAAAGACATTAGTGTGCACCAAATGTACATATTCACATTATGCTTTATCTTAGCAACTTTTGAAATCTTTTGAAATGTCATCTTTACTGTCTCCTCAAGAAAAAGAAATGCTTCTGAAGACAGAGGAGATGTCTTGGTGTTCATTGGCTGGATTTACAGAGTCACAAAAGGTTTAAAGGTACATTCACCAAAGTCCACTTGGTTTGTTGTAACCAAGACCCGAACCAGCACCTGAGTCGGGCCGAGGCCAGATTTCATTAATTTAATAAGTCTTCTCGGGTCAGGTATGGTCCAGCTCTATAGCCGCAGGTCTCAGGAAAATGTTGTTTGAGGTGAGATGGAGATTTTGAAGTGCAGGGGAGAACGTACGACTACTCTTTTCGACTGCGGCTGCTCGTTAATTGGTGGCGTATTGTGCTGCTGCCAGTGGTCAAGTTTCCGTCCAAATTTAGTGCAAATTTAAACCGAATTTCCAGAAAATCTGCAAAAGAATGAAGAAGGACAAAATGTGATGGAAATATGGCATTTATGTTTGTTTCATGTAAGGCAAGTCAAGTTTATTTGTGTATAGCACATATTATATAAAGACCCCTTTACTTCACACTGAACGTTGTTTATTCGCCACAAACAGCCAATACACTGACAGCACAGAGGTTTGCTACAGTACTGTAAGCTAACAACATGCACCAACTCTGTGCATGTGTGTGTGTGCATTAAATGCTTTCTCAAGGCCTTCTCCAAGCTGCCTGGAATTAAATTCTGGTGGAGAAACGCTGAATCCTGATGGGTTTAAAAAATACTGAAATTTTGCCTAAAGATTGTAAGTTTTAACTGTAGGATGTAAACTCCCACCAGGATGCTAAAACCCCCAAAATTCCCAGAAACATTAATGAAGAAATGACTTCATCTTTTCTTAAAAGTAACAGCAGACCTGCTATATTGCGATCCCTTCCAGAAGTGACTCTAAGCGATCGAGGACAAAATCCACAGTCCTTACTCTGCAAAAATGCATCCCAAATTACGAGCTGAACTTAACTTTAGCGTCACTGTGGACATATATTTATACTTATTACTGATCCCTGTCTACACTCACAACTCTAGATCAGTTTAGACTACCTCTGTTGCACTCCCCTTGTACATATTCATATGCACTAACTTGAACATTCACTCTTATTTGTATAGTTGCACAATTTCTTATTTTTGATTTTTATTGCTGTTTGGATTTCTATCGTGTTTAAGATAAGATAAGATAAGATAAGATAAGCCTTTATTGTCCCACAGCGGGGAAATTTTTAGCGTTGCAGCAGCCAGCAAAAGTGTCATATATAGAAATACAATAAAAATAAATAGAAAAATAGTCCTATACACAGTATAGACAGAAATAAATAATAGAGTGACTGAGTGCAGTTGTAAGTATGAACAAATAGATAAGATAAAAATATTGCACATATATAATATACATGTATATGAAAATATTTCACAGCAACATATGAAGTAGATAACATCATGAATACAATATATGTATGAAGATAATGCACAGCAGTAGATGAAGTATAGTAGTGAATAGTCTGCACCCTGACAGTCAAGTGTAGATTACCGGGAGTTGTACTGATTATAGAGTCTGACAGCAGCAGGCAGAAAGGACCTACGGTACCTCTCCTTCAGACACCGCAGGTGGAGCAGCCGGTCGCTGAAGGAGCTGCCCAGTGCTGATAGAGTGACATGTAGGGGGTGGGAAGTGTTCTCCAGTAGTGATGATAGCTTGGCCACCATTCTCCTGCCTCCCACCACCTCCACTGGGTCCAGAGGGCATCCAAGGAGAGAGCTGGCCTTCTTAATCAGTCTGTCCAGTCTCTTCCTATCCCTGGAAGAGATGCCACTGGCCCAACAGGTCACCCCATACAAGACAGCTGATGCCACCACAGAGTCATAGAAAGTCCTCAGGAGCGCACCCTGCACTCCAAAAGATCTTAGTCTCCTGAGCAAAAAGAGACGGCTCTGTCCCTTCTTGAACAGAGCGTCCGTATTGTCTGACCAGTCCAGTTTGCTGACCCGATACTTGTACGATCTCACAATCTCAATGTCCGTTCCCTGGATGTTCACTGGTGTAGGTGGAGGGAGTTTGCGCCTGCCGAAGTCCACCACCAGCTCTTTGGTTTTACTCGCGTTGATCTGGAGGCGGTTCTGCTGACACCAACCCACAAAGCCCTGGGTCAGTTCTCTGTACTCCCCATCATCCCCGTTGGTGATGAGGCCGACAATGGCAGAGTCATCAGAGAACTTCTGCAGGTGACAGTTTGAAGTGTTATGGGTGAAGTCCGCTGTGTAGAAGGTGAACAGGAAAGGCGCCAGAACGGTTCCCTGTGGAGCCCCTGTGCTGCAGAGAAGTGTGTCAGACACACAGTCCTGTAACCTCACATACTGTGGTCGGTTTGTGAGGTAGTCCAGGATCCATGCTGCCAGGTGATGGTCCACCCCAGCATGCTCCAACTTGTCCCCCAGAATCCTGGGCTGGATGGTGTTAAAAGCACTGGAGAAATCAAAAAACATGATCCTCACAGTGTTTCCAGCCTTTTCTAGGTGAGAGAGGGATGTGTGAAGTAGGTAAATGACAGCGTCATCCACCCCAATGCGGGGTTGGTAGGCAAACTGCAGAGGGTCCATACATGGGCTCACCAGCGGACGCAGGTGAACAAGGACCAGTCTCTCCAGGGTCTTCATCAGGTGAGAGGTCAATGCCACTGGCCTATAGCCATTGAGCCATTTATTCGTTTATTTATCTTCTCTACTCTTTGACTTGCTGCTATCCTGTAACTTGCTGCTGTAACACCTGAATTTCCACCCCGGGGATTAAATAAAGTTTTATCTTATTTTATCTCAAAGCTGATATGAGCCCTCAGCAGTCACAAATGAAGTGGATCTCTTCGAAAGTTACAGTCCTCTTGGTACAAAATCCCCTCTTGTGTTAAGATAGACTTGAACCTGTCCTTAAAACTTAACAAACAACTGTGACCTGTTCTTGTTACAGTAATAGGGTCTGTAGCGCCTCTTGGTGCAATACTGCCCAGTCTCGCACCGATGAATCATACACCTATTTGCGCCCAAGCTGGAAGTTGACCTCATTTAAAAGTTTGCTGCAGACATAAGCTCAAAGAAAGAAGTAAATACTTGGTAAAATATCAAGCTCAGAGCTGAAAAGCAATGTTTTTTTCATGTAGGCAACAGTGGCAAAGTAAGTCCAGTCACCTCCCAACTAAATGAAACCCTGGTGTTTGAGTATTCGAAAACATCTCTGTGCACTTAAAGTGATAAAATTCTCTCTCCTCAACAAGAAAGCTCTCTCCATTCATGCTGCTCCTCAGAATTTATTCAGCTAACTCATTAATACAATTAGCTGAGTTTTTTGTGTGTGCGTGGATTTTGTTGATGAAAGCGACTGTAAAAACAAACTTACAACAATGACTTTGAGTACTAGTTATGCTCATGTTGAACAGTTTTACTCCAAACAGGCCTCCAGCACGTTTAGTAAGTGATCTTTGCCCATTTTGTGCCTCTCTGAAACTGTAATGAGACAAGCAGGGCCATTATCTTGATTAAAATCAATCCCTATTGGATTACACAGTGTTACATTCCCTCGCTTGGCTTCACTGATTAGAGTGCAGCACAGAAAACAGAAATCAGAAGCGAGGAGACTCATGAAAGCGCTACATGTACATGCATAGACAACTTGACAGATAATCCCTGGACTCCTCCGCGCCGTCCATTACTGTTGTCAGATCTTACTCAGAGCACTTGCTGCTGTCATGGTGTTTTATTATCCAACTGGTTTTACATTATCTTGTACCATTATTGTATTGTTGGTTGTTTCACTGAATAGAAAATGTAGTGATATTTATGTACAGATAGTTCTAGCACATTGACATTTAAGTGAAAAGGCGATGGTACAATAGATCTGTGTGTGTGTGCACGCGCGCCTGCGACAGGTGTTGTTAATGTAAAGCACTTTGTAAAACTGTCTATGGAAAAAACAAGAACAACATACACACACACACACACACACACACACACACACACACACACACACACACACACACACACAAAACAACAACCAGAATCGAGAACTGAAGGAAGGAACCAAGGAAAAAAGGGAGGAAGTAAGGAAGGACATGAAAAGGAAAAGAAGGTAAGGAACACAGAAGGACAGATGATGGAAAAAGAAAGGGGACGAGAAAAGGAAGAAAAGAAGGATGGGATGAACAAAGATGAGCAAAGATGGAAGTATAGAAAAGGAAGGAGTCAGGATGGAAAGATGGAAAGAAACAAGAAATGAAGAAAAGATGAAAGGAAGGAAAGAACAAAGTTAAGTGAAGGGGGGTGGTATAGGTAAGTATAGGAAAGGAGGGGAAATGGAAGGAAAGGAACAAGGAGGGAATGAGGAAAGGAAGGAA